>OX371223.1:90207689-90924902 GCA_947310385.1 Nephrotoma appendiculata | reverse complement strand
GAAGCCTATGCTCATCGAATATATCAATATAACCTAAACCGGTTACGAAACGGCCTAGTTATGTCCAAGCTAACCACATTCCAAAACTTCATTTTGAATATAATTGAATGTATTTCATCCGTCCTAGTTACTAAATTTCAGAATTTCATCTAAAAATCACTTAGCCATAAAAGCGGTAGGGTAGGAGGAGTAGGTAAAGCCCGGATATCCCGGGAACCTTTAAAATATCAATTTGAATAGTATGTATTTGTACGATTCGCAACGGATCGGACACCCAATGCTCTAATTTTATTTTAAAACTTTGCTGGAATTATATCAATGTCAAGTACTTAAGATGTCGTTGGCAAGCAACAATTGCACGGTGTGTCATACCTACTCAAGTAGAGCTACTCAATTTTTTATAATCAGTATTTTTTGTGAAAATTTTTTAAGGACAAAGTGGGTTCTGAGAAAAGATTTTCGACCAACTGTCAGTAAACCGAAGCACAATAATAATAAACGCCAATCACACTCATTGCATATTAGGTCATGTCGTCACGGCAAACAAAATCAGTCATTCGTTATAAAAATAAATACCTAATAAATTCCAACAACGACTTATAACAATTTATTGGTTTTTGTGTTCCACTTTATATAGCGAATGAACAGTATCGCTAAATTCGGCACAATATAAACAGGTGAGCACGAGTACATTAATTTCACCGATTATTCGAATTAATCATCGTATTTTATAGATTGCTTTGTTCTATTTCACGATAATCGTATTTAATTATTTAATAAAAATGTTAAATTAATTGATTAAAAACCGAAGTGTGGGTATTTGGGTTATAAAAGGTTATCTTATCGTCATGTAGCGTATCTTGTCGTCGCATTCGCTTATTATTCGATAGCGCCTTTCGTATTCCTATCGATGATTTATTTATTTATTTTTTCTACTTTCAGATTAACTTCGCCACACGTCGTGAGATCTTCAACAATTTTATATTAATTCTATTTTATATTGGATATTGCGGCAATTTACGTGCTGTTATGGCAGTTGATAGCAAAAAATTATGGTAAGCTGAACAAAATTTGTTACTTTACAGTGTTAATAATTTAGTGAGTAATCAAAAATAGTTGTTAACACCTGATATTAAATTACATATTCAGATGTCGTTATGAAGTAGTGTAACTTTATTTCTAGTGGTTATATAATAATATTTACTTCTTGGAAAACACTATTTAATGTTCGTATCAAATTTAAATTTTCAAGTTGAATAAACAAAGTGCAAATTCGTTTGCAAAATGTTTATTGACATGAGCTGGTTTAATCAAGATAGCGCTTGTACTATTTTGCATCACAGAAATACACGTGATTTTGCTATATTGAAAAAGGCATTTCCATAGGAATTTTAAACTTATTAGCCGTGTTGTCTGCAAATATTTCTCGCTCTTCTAAATTATTTTGGCTTTCACAAATTACAGAATTTGCCTTGTGTTTCCGTTTGAATTTACGACCCAAAAAGATATGCTGCTAAAATTCAGTTGTTAAAGTTGGCCTTTAGCAAAGATTCGCAATGGTCGATTTAATAATTGAGTCGATTTAATCGGGTTGGCCGCCTAAGTAGATTGCACATATTGGTCTACCAAAATATTATAGTGGCAAGTTTGCCGATTGGTGAAAATGTTGAGATATGAATTTTCTTAGAATCAAATTTACTAAGAAATTCCGTTGTTCAATTGAATGTCGTTTTAGATATGCGAGCAATATTAGAATGAACAACTTTAAGCGGGTTGTTACTTGTCGAGTATTCATATAGCTCTACTAAAATATTATATTGACATGTTTTTTGTTCAAATAAATTTGATTGTTTAAATAAACAAATAATTAAATATTTAAATAGAAATATTCGGCTTCGCCTAAATGACTGCTTTAAACCAATGCAGTCTCATTTATTTTTGTTTTTGTTGGTTTAGGATTACCCTTTAAGCAATCTGACTCAAAAATGAGTCAAAAATGAAGTCGACTCTATATGGGGGGACTTCATTTATGAATCTTTTTCTCGATTCCATTTTGATTCGCTTCCGACTCAAGTGTTATATGCATTTTAGACACAATTTTGAATTAGTTTTATGATTCGTTTTAAACTCAGAAAACTAATTCAAATATAATTCGGGAAGTTGAAACAGAATAGAATTGCAAAATTAACTCTCTTTCACTTCGTAACATCGGTTCAGAATAGGTTTGTCTGATCGATAGGATTTTAAATCGCAAATATGTAAAATACCTATTATTGAGAATAAAATATAAAATCCAAATGTAGTCAATTAAATTGTTTATTAAATTTTTAAAATTATTCTACTTTTTCATACATTTTTCACAGCGTTGATATGAGTTTACATTTCTAATGGTTTTGTATTCTACATAATACAACTAACAGGATTTAATTTCTACCTATTAAAATTATAGAATATTATAATACATAAAACATAAATATTAAAAATAAAATCAAAATAGGACTTTTCTTAAACCTTAAAAATTAAAATAGATTTCAAATTCTAATAATGAATAAATTTTTGTAACAAAGGTACATAGTTTAGGGTTTTGCCAATCTCCCTCTTGCATAATGGAACCATTTAGTTGCAATTGATACAAATTCACTTGGCTTTGTTGTCGGAAACTTTTTTAACGAACATTCTAAAATTATATAAACAATTTAAGTATCAAAATGAAATGAGGAATTAAAACCGAGTTTGTACCTTTAATTATATTCATAGCTGCATATTCCTGTATTGCCGTTTTACATTTTGATCCCTTTCCATACCATGAATAGCTAAGGGCCACTTCATTGGTCATTATCGCGCTTAGACAATGTGAGATATATTTATTTATGGATCGGTCACATTGATTGTTTAAAATTCCTTCCTGTTAAGTTTATTGAAATTATTCTTAAGATAATACATTTGTACTATAATATATTTTTCATGATTATATTTACTAGAGTATTGGCTGCGCTGATGTCAGAAAGTAATATTTTTTCTAATTCTTCGAAATCCTCTTTTTTCTGCAAGGTATATTAAGTTTCAATTTCCGTGATGACAAAGGAGCTAAATTGTTTTGTTGAAAATGGTTGACGTTTAAAGTTTTGAGCTCGTTGACTTCGTGTCGTAGATATTTTACTTCCTTTATTAAATTGTCCAACAAAGTTTCTATGTAAAGAAACTTATCTTGTTCCGGTGGGCTGCTGATGTCATCATTTTGGTTTTAATTTTTTAGTGCTGTGCTGTTGCTAGCCAGTGTTTTGGATGTGTTTGTGACATAATTAGGCTCGTTACATTTATGTAATTGGCGGATTGGTTGGTGAGCTTTATTCAAATTGGTTGGGGTGGTTTGAATTTCGTTATGTCTACCTGAGTTTGATGTACTAGGAATATATTTTATTTTCTTTAAAGGTGTTACTGTAGGCGTATAGGCAGACGAATGGCGTTTGGGTTTGTTTGTAGAATTATGCACTACCTGACATTTTTCTGTTTTTGTCATTTGTGTACTAGTCGCGGGTTTTATGTTAAAATGAATTTTTTTAAATTCATTATAATTCTCACTTTCATCAATTCCAAATTCTGTTGTATCTCAGTACAATACATATTCTGCAATAATTCCAAAAATTATTCAATAAACAATATAATTAAATTGATTGTAATTAGCTTACCTGCGGCTGAAAGTTGTGTTTCTTGCATCTCTGGATCCATGTTCTCGTCACTAATCATTTTCCGAAGGCTACATCAAATAATGGAACAAAAAAAACACATTCAATTATTACATTTTTACATTTAAGAATGATGCATTCTAATATAGATGTATTTTGTTTCTATAGTCAGTTTTACGATTTTCTTAACATTATTGATATTAAAATTCTCTTGTTTAGGTAAGTAACTTTCCGTTTTACTGCTCCAAATTTCTAAGTAAGATGAGTTTATAGGATATTCAAACAAGTTTTCTGTGATACTAAGAACCTGGCCTATTAGAATATCATTTTTTATCTCGGTAATTTTAACTATTTTCCCATCAGCTAAGCAGTAATTGTTGGGATATTTGCTGGACAAAGGAAGTGCGCCTTTTTTTACCATTTTCTTTAAAGTTTGCATACATTTTTCAAATTTAAAAGCACTATATTTAATTAAATGTCCATATTCTTGTACATCTTTTGCCAAGTGAAGCAACTATGAACGTTATAGCTCAAATTTTCCTCTCCATATGATACCGCGAATTTTCCCACAAATTTATTTAATAATTGTGCGGCATATTCATTATTTGTCTTACAATCATCTGGATCTGAAAGAATTCGAATAGTGCAAAGTTATTGTAAAAAATGATCGTAATAGTTTTTCCAATATGCCGTGAAAGACTACCATTCCAGTATATAACAGAAACATTTGAAACTCTACAGCTTTCCAATGTTCTATTTCATTGAAAGTTCGCTGTTTTCGCGGAAATTCTACCGGTAAACAGCTTCGGATGGTTTTAAGGCGCGCGTCCATTGCAGCTATTGCATTCGTTTTTAATGAAAATGGATTTTTTTTTTCATTTTTAGAAATAAGTTTAACATTTGCCGCATAACACCTAATAATTATACGCAATGCATATAGTCTATGGAGAAACTAGTTACACACCCAATGCCCAGTTCCTTTAATTTTACATTAAAATGATTATGGTGTTCCTTTTGCGTCTTCTTTTTGAAATCTTTGTCCGTTCGGAGAGAATTATCGAGTCCCGGGAAACACACATGATTTTCTTTGTAAACATCTTTTATAGCGCATTTTGTGCAGGCATAATACCCTGAATGTCCTTTCACACCTAGAATAAAAATAAAAAAAATAAATGTTTAGCGTCACAGGTAAAAACGAAATTTCACCGTGAATTTACGATTTTCAAAAATAATGCCATTGTCAAAAATTTCTTTCATTTCATCTATGAAACTTTTCAAAAAAACATTGGCACAAAATGTGTTTTTTGTGGCCGTGGAAAATTCCAATAAAGAAAATGAAATCGTATGGAATAATACTTCCGAGAATAGGCCATATTTGGCTATTCGAGCTCTTTGCTATGAGAACACCATCAATTCCAATGTCTAAATTAATTATTGGATTTGAAATTTAATTTAATTTTAAAAAATTTAAAACATTTTTTGACACTCCAATATGTATAAAATCCATTCCCCATTGGCACAATTTCGCTTGAACTTCGTTCTGTTTTTTTAGTGTTCTGATGTCCTTTGGTAAATTTGGGTGGTATTTCCTTAAAATTTTAAGCAGCGAATTGGCTGCTTCGTTGGTAATTAAATTCGAAACACTCCATTCGGCAATATCACTTGCAATATTTTGTATACAAAGGTTTTCCATCTGCGTTGTCATGTCAGATGCGAATGAAGAAAACTCGCTGTCATTATCGCATTCATCACCAAAATATTCAGCATTGTCCACTAGGCTTTCATTTACAATATTATATCCAATATTAGCTGGTAAATTCAAATTTTTATCCACTTCACTTTTACTATCTGCAGTAAAACATATTTTTTTTGCTCGATTAAATAATTCGCGAACTTCTTTATCGGTTTCGTAATATTTTTTTTTGTTCATATTGCAAATTTTGTTTTTTTATATAATATATATATATATATATATATATATATATATATATATATATATATATATATATATATATATATATATATATATATATATATATATATATATATATATATGTATATATATATATATATACACACATATATATATATGTATATATATATATATATATACAGGGTTATCCAATTCGAGGTTGATAAAGTAGAAATCTGTATACCGACATCTGTCAAAGATAAACGTCAAGTACGCTGTCATTTATTTAGTTGACATTCTGCCATTTAAGAATATGGAGCATTTAACAATCGACCAACGCGTTAAAATTATTAAATCTGCTGATGCTGATTTTTCGAACAAAATTTTCTTCAGTGATGAAGCTCATTTTTCGCTTGGTGGATACGTTAATAAGCAAAACTGTAGAATTTGGGGCTCAGAAAATCCACAATTGATTGTAGAGAAGCCATTACACCCGGAAAAAGTCACTGTTTGGTGCGCATTGTGGTCTGGTGGTGTGATTGGGCCGTATTTTTTTGAGAACAACCATGGACGAACCGTTACCGTCAATTCTGAGCGCTATGGCCGCATGTTAACCGATTATTTTTTTACGAAAATCGAAGATTATGATCTTGACGATATGTGGTTCCAGCAGGATGGAGCAACCAGTCACGTAACACGAGCAAATCGAGATCTTTTGCAAGAGAAATTTCCTGGACGTTTGATTTCGCGATTGGCTGATGTCAATTGGCCTCCAAGATCCTGTGATTTAACGCCTTTGGATTTCTTTTTGTGGGGCTACGCGAAAGATCGTGTTTACGCAAACAATCCTCAAACTCTTGACGAATTGAAAACTAATATTCGTAAGGTAATGGCCGAGATACCGCCCGAAATGTGCCGAAAAGTCATTGAAAATTACCTCAAAAGAATCAAGGCCTGTAAGAAGTCCCGTGGAGGACATTTGAATGATATCTTGTTTAACTAAAAATGGCAAGGATCAATCTGTAAAATGAAATAAAAATTACAATACATTACGAATATTTTGTGTGTTTTTTTTAAGTTTACTTTATCAAGCTTGAATTGGATAACCCTTTATATATATATATATATATATATATATATATATATATATATATATATATATATATATATATATATATATATATATATATATATATATAAATATATATATATATATATATATATATATATATATATATATATATATATATACACTGAGTGTTTCTTTTAAACTGAGACGATCAAATATCTCGAAAAATAGCCACTCTACGGAAAAAATATCCATAATCAAAATTTAATCATACCGCGAGGGAAATACATCAGTGCAAAAAAATAGTCCCCCACTCCCCGCTTTGTAGGTGGGGCGGGTGTAACTTTTAAACTAAGATAGGAAGCCATTTTTTTTATTGCAGATACAGATTCTACGACTAAAAGTACGTATGATTTGAATGAAATATTTTGTTCGGTTCATGATAGATGGCGTGGTAATCGACGAAATTCAATTTTTACAATTTCTTCTTAGAACCCATGCATTCGATTCTGCAATACGTTTGAAATAAAAAACATCACGTTTTCATTGGAAATACTCGAAATTCGTTATCAAAACAATTTATTAATGTAAATGGCAGGTGAATTATAAAAATAAAATAATTTTAGCTTAAAATAAGTGTTTAAAATGGTGACCTGCGACTTCAATGCACTTATTATAATACGCATTTCAAATGATTGTACACAACTGAGAAGTGTGTTTGGTTGAATTTCAGCACACGCATTTCTGATTCGCTCAATCATGTTCTCACGTGTTGTTAGTTCTTGTTTGTAAACTTTGTCTTTGAGATAGCCCCACAAAATGAAATCTGGTGAAGTAAGATCTGGTGATCTGGCGCACATGTTCCTTCTCACTTCTAAGCTCAAATTTTCAAGTAATATTGGCAGTTCATTTTCCAAAAAGTTTCGGTACATTTGACCATTCAAGTTGCCTTCAATAATGTGGGGGCCTATGAGTTTGTTGCCAATTATTCCACACCACACGTTCACAGTCCAAGGACGCTGAAGTTCAACTTGACGAAGCCAGTGCGGATTTGTAACACTCCAATAATGCATGTTGTGTCGATTAACCGTTCCATGGTTTGTAAAGACGATTCGTCAGAGAACATTACGCAACGAAAAAAATTGGGGTTTTGTTGTATTTGTTCACGTGCCCATTGACAAAAAGTTACCCGATTTTGGAAATCAGCGCCTTGAAGATGTTGGTGTGAAGACACATGATGTGGATGATACTTGTGGCGTTTTAAAATTCTGCAAACACTGGTGAGGGACAATCCGGGATCGCGAACTATTTCTCGTGTACTAACATGAGGATTATGAGCCACTGCTGCCAATACAGCAATTTCATTATTTTCTTCAGTGATTGTTGCTCTACGGGTCCTCTTTTTCGGTTGAACATTTCCATCAGTAATAAATTGTTTGATAGTACGGCCAAACGAAGCACGTGAACGAATCCTATCCGGAAAACGTTGAGCGTAAATAGCAACAGCATTTTCAAGATTTCTGCCAGCTTCCCCATAAACCAGAACCATTTCAATTTTCTCTAGCACAGTTAAACGCTCCATTCTAAAGTATTTTAACGTTTATTTTGCAATTACGAAAAACATGAAGATAAGAAATAACACAAACGTTAAATGTGATTTACAAAACTGAATAAATTGTTTTGATGACGAATTTCGAGTGTTTCCAATGAAAACGTGATATTTTTTATTTCAAACGTATTGCAGAATCGAATGCGTGTGTTCTAAGAAGAAGAAATTGAAAAAATTGAATTTCGTCGATTGCAACGCCATCTATCATGAACCGAACAAAATATTTCATTCAAATCATACGTACTTTTAGTCGTAAAATCCGTATCTGCAATAAAAAATATGGCTTCCTATCTTAGTTTAAAAGTTACCCCGCCCCACCTACAAAGCGGGGGTGGGGGACTATTTTTTTGCACTAATGTATTTCCTCCGCGGTATGATTAAATTTTGATTATGGATATTTTTTCCGTAGAGTGGCTATTTTTCGAGATATTTGATCGTCTCAGTTTAAAAGAAACACCCGGTATATATTGTACTTAAAATAATAAATATCAACTCACCAAAAAAAGTACACTTAAACAAAATGAAACCTCTGTAACAATTTTGGTCTTGGGAACCATATTGTTACGAGAAAAATAATAATAAATAGTGCTGAACTAGAGCCCTTAAGCGGTCACCTTTTGCGCGGCTAGTGCTCAAGAGTAATGGGGGTGGGGATTTTAAGGGATTGTTCAGCCTTGCTAGACCGCAGATAATAAATCGAAATTAAATTGTAAGGAAACAAAAAAAAAAGTTGAAGAAGGAAATTCCAGAATTTAAATTAAAATAACCTTTTTCTTATTATTGAGCATTATAATTTTAGACCAAGAACACTTAAGAAATGGAGCAGAAATATTAAAATGAAAGATCATCACAATATCACTATGCTGTCCAAAAGAAAATTGAACAACCATCGAATCATCACTGCACAGTCTGCTTCGGTCTCACAATCTTATTGAAATAAATTAAATCATTTTAAAAGAAATAATATTAAAAAAAAATTAAGCCAAAGAAATATTTAAATACCAACATAATTTTTGCTTTTCCAATATAATCAAATATAATGAAGTTTTATATTTCATGATTAATAATAATAAAATAAAATTGAAATTACAATTCCCCAAAATTATCAATTAAATGAAATAGAGCTTGAACTTATCAAGAAGAAAAACAAAAAATATAATTAAGAATTAAAAATTAAATACCGAAATATGTGTTGCGTAGTCCTGCATTGTCATGATCTCCAAATCATCTGGTTTTGTATCATCGTCGTTCTTTATTCGTACATCGATACAAAAATTATACGTAATATCAATTGCACCAATTTATGTATAAGCACCGATGTATTTGGTACTACGGTATATACAAAATTACGTAACACTAATTTATTGTTTTCAAGTACATATAATTAGGCATTTACAAGCACTTACATACACTAATATAGCTAGATTAACACAGGTTTTTGTTTTTATACTAGCTTAATATTTAACTATTTTTAAATTTTTACAGTTAGTTATTATTTTTTTCTTTATATAGTTTTAGTTCATGCATTTCCCATTTAAATTTTAAGGACAAATATATTATTTCAATTTACATTGAAATAAAAAAAAATGAAATATAACGTTCAATTCAATCCGCCGATCACAAACGAAACAAAAATACTGTTTTTGGAATTAAAATGGACTTTGTAACTTATTTCGTCCAACATCACTTAATTAATATAATTTATTAAATTTATCCACGGAAAACTTATTTTTAGAGGCGAACCTTAAATTTTAGCTTTCCACTGATTAATTCTAATCCACTGATTCTTTTAAACGGAATCCTCAATAATTTTATAAGATTTACTAAAAAAATCATTTTACTTTGCGTAACACTGGATTTGCTTTTGGTGTAATCGTTTTTGTGAGTTTTTATTTTCTATTGTTAAATTTTTATTCTAACTAAGAAACACTTTACAAAATGGCAATTCACCACCATTACCATTTGCACAAAAAAAAATATTTATTTAATTATATTTATTTAACTTATTTAATTTACAAGTCTACAACGCAATCCCCACGCGATATTCTTTTGTTACAGGGATTCTTTTTGAGCTTGCACACAACACGATTTATAAATACCAACTGCCTTACGATACGTTAGGTAAAAGATAAGAAACCCGTTCATCATCGATTCATCTATTTATAACAAAATTCTAAAAGTGGTGGGGCAATCATTGGACAGGGTATACGAACAATTTGACTTCGATCCACAAAATTTCCCAAAATTAAAATAATGGGAAATTGGATTATAGTCAGGCCTGGGAACGATGCTTGCGAATGCGGCCATCGTTACACCTCTTCTAAAAGAATGTTAAACACAAATGATAATTTAACAGCATTGTACAGCTATACCAAAAAACGGCTGATTCCCCTAACATTCTCATTTTTATACAGCAACTAGCAACACATATAAAGTTGAACAAAAAAGATGTGGCTGTGGTAGTAAAAATACGACTCAGAAACAGTTCAATTTAAACTTAGAAAACTGAGTCAGAATGGTGCTTTTACGGGTAATTTAGGATAAACTTCAAGTGGGTCATTTTACGATATTTATGTATCAAAGTGAAGCTTATGCCGAAATAAAAATACACCGCACCCCAAAAATGCATTGAGTGAAATACAAAGTTCATAAACTTTGACATTTTTGAATTGTCGGGCCCTGCGTACGACATTGAAAACTTTCGAACTTGTGCATCAGTATGATTTTTTTTATGTCAAATGCTAATTCAAAAACGACTTCAACCACCTCTATTAACTGTTAGTATTCTCTTAATATATGTACAAAGAGTAATGAATTTCTTAGTAAACAATTTTGTAATCTTTCGTTAAATAAAATTTTTAATTTGATATGGTTAATTTTTTTTATATGGACTACCAAAATTGAAATAAATTTAATGAAAGTTAAATAACTGATAAAGTAATAATATTTATTTGGAAAAGATGTTTACATAAATTTTTACAATAAAATACATTGATAACCCTCGGGTATTCACATAAATGTTTGCTAAACGTCGTCCAATTTAACCAGTTTGTGGAACATTTCAAGTTTGTTGTTATTTTATATAACCAGCGGAAATTTTTTATTCATTTTGTACCTTTTTTCACATAATAATTTAATTACAGCGGAATAAAATCTTAAAAGTGTTCCTTAAAATAACAAATTGATTGACCTCCGAAGTAAAAGAACCTGGTATTTGAAATTTTACAATGTGCCATCTTTCTCCGCCATTTCTTAACAAATTACGGTGAAATTTGGTTAGTAGTATTGAATAAAGATTCTACAGTGAGTTTTGGACAAAATCCTAGGATCTGTTCATGCTAGACTAAACTTGAACATTTTGGTTCCTAGATTGATTTTGGATTGATACATAAATTGTAAATGAAGTTCTGGTATCTGGCCACCTACACAGCGCTTCTTGTCCACTTCTTTACAACTAAATATAAAAATAGTTTTTACATTTTGATTGGAAACTTATGAATATAATATAAAAATTAAGGGAGATAATCGTTACGATAGCACGTAACCAATTTGTTCGGATGTTTCTAATAGCTAAGGTCATGGGAAACTTGGGGAAAACTTATCAAACTTAAATTTTCTATAAAATATTTTTATTTTTTGTGGCCATAAAGGCTCCTCGCAGTTTCTGGCCAATATATCTGAACCTCCCTACTTTTGATTGTTTTTCTAATAGCCAAGGTCATACTGAGACTACATAAAAAAATTTATCTTTTAGAGACATTTTTTCTTCAAATTTATTTTTATTTCTCTACGTAGTCCCCTTGTAAGCCTACACACACTTTTCCCAATGATGCTCCCATCTCTTTAACCCGTCCAAATAGTAATCAGCATCTTTCTCATCAGAATAGTTGTTTACGAAGGTGATGGCCTCCTTATTCGACGAAAATATCTATCCTCCGAGCGCAACTTTTAGCTAAGGAAACAAAAAATTATCGATTTGTGCTAGACCTGGTGAGTAAGAAGGGTGGTCAAGCAGTTCAAACCGTAATTCGTGGATTTTCGCTGAGGTGTGAGGCGCACATTCTCTTGGCGATTTTTTCCTCAAATTTTTAGCTTAAGAAAGAAAAATAGTCGCTTGGGGCTATATTCAGAAAGTAAGAAGGATGGTCAAGCAGTTCAAACCGTAATTGGTTAATTTTTGCCATGACAGCCACTTAGGTATGAGACGGCGCATTGTCTTGGTAAACAAGATTTTTTGTTCTGCCAAAATGGTCGTTTTTCCGCAATTTATGCCTTCAGTTTGTCAAATAATGATACGTAGTATTGGTTTTCCATTTTTGAAGGTAATCGATTAAGATAATTGCATGACTATAAGGGACAGTCTTTGTCTTTTTTGGAGCTGATTCCCTCTTGGCAGTTCCTGTTTTGACTGTATTTTTGATTCGGGATGTAATGGTGTAACCAAGTTTCATCAACTGTAATTATCCGGCGCCGAAACACCGATTTATTCATCCATCGTTCCTGGTCCAAAGTGAGCAAACATTAAATTTGATTCAATATGTGACGAACACGTTCTTTAGACATATTCATAGCCTCTTATATTTCTCTAATTTTAATTCGACAATTGTCCAGCACCGTTTGTTGAAGTTGTGCGATGTTATCGTCAGTGGTTGCAGTTTTTGGACGTTCCCAATATTCATCGTCACCCAAGCTGGTTAGCACGACCACGTTTAAATTCAGCTGTCCAAAATTTCACGGTGACAAATGACGGTGCAGAGTCCCCGTACGCATCGTCTAATTCGCCTTTGATTTGTGTAGGCCAATTGCGTTTCAAAAATATATATTTAATAACAGCTCAATATACTCGATGTTTTCCATTTCACAAAAACACTCAAATAGCCTAACTCAAACGATTGTTAATCAACAGCTGCCCATCCAAAATGGCCGACATTTTGGTAAGTACCTTTCAACGCATCCGCAACCACATTCCCCTACTTTTATTGACGAGTGCTGGATCTTCTTGTTGAGGTCAGAAACTTTTCAGGTAACCCTCATAAACCAAATATTCAATCTGTCAAAAAATTAACGGGAATTGGCTATTTAAAATAGCGCATGTAAAGAGATTGTAAAAATTGTTTTTGTTGTTCGCTAAGTTCGCACAACTGTCCCTAGAATTTGTCTGAAATTTTGGATTGCAAGTGGAATTTCGTGTACCGAAACGCTGAAAATGTTAAAGAAGGCTTACGGTCAATCCACTTTATCAAAAACACTTGCATATGAGTGGTATACAGTGCATTCAAAAGCGGTCGAAATTTGGTGGAAGATTTAGCTCGTTCTGGTAGGCCTCAATTGAAGTTAACATCAATAAAGTGAAAGAAATCGAGATTGCGTCTAAACTTTCTATGTCCCACGAATCAATTCCTATCAGTTCCGAGAGACCTGAATTTTCTTTAAAATTTCAATCGCTTAAAGGTCGCTTAAGACAAAGAACGAGTCAATTCCGATTTTACATTCATAAAACGAGTGATGAGACATGGGTTTATGAGTTTGACATGCAAACCAGCCAAAGCTTAGGAATGGCGCCTTCCAACTGAGCCGAAACCGTAAAAACCACATCAAAATATAGCAAAATTCATGGTAGTGTTGCGACTGTTTTCTTTGATTATCGCAGTGTTGTGCATTCGGAATTCTTGCCAGAAGGTCAGACGGTAAGTAAAGAATATTATCTGGGCATTATGCTGCGTTTGAGAGAGCAAATTAGTCGAAAAAGGCCACTTTTGTGGAAAGATGGAGATTCGTGAATTTTGCACCATGACAACGCACCATCTCACAAGGCAGTAATTGTGCACGAATTTCTGGCCAAAGACTCAACAAATATCATCGAACAAGCACCGTATTCACCTGATATGGCCCCGGAGGACTTTTTCTCTTTCTCTTCCCGTCTTCTTTGTTCGATAACATACTTGAGTTGAACTGATAAAGTAGATCACTGTAAACAAATTAAATGGCAGATCGCGCTCAAACTTTACGTGCCAACTTAGCGACAAAAAACTTTTTAAAATCTCTTTAAGTGGGCTTTTTAAATAACCAATTCCCGTTAATTTTTTGACAGAGTGTATATTCGGCTTCTATTTTCAGTGACATCGTGCTTCTTCAAATCAACGATTTTAGGAAAAATCTTTCATTAAGCATCGTTACATAATTATAAACAACTATAGGTTTTCCACTTCAAATTAACGATTTTGCAAATGATATTCAATTTTTTTTAGTTTATTCACATTTTTTTACAAGTCAACCACTATTTTTATACTTCATTGTGAATTAATTCAAAATCAAAATTTTTGCAAAACAAATTCAGTTCTCCCAATTCTTAACCGATTATGATGGGATTAGGTATGCTGGATGGAAATGAGATTATTACATGGGTTTTGGAAGAAATTCTGGAATATGGCCACCTGGGACTGAACTCGAACAATTCTGAACCGATTATGATAGGCTTGGGTATGTTGGATGAAAATAAAATTCTTTAATGTTCTTTTGGAAGAAGTTCTGGAATTAGGCCACCTGGGTCGGAAGTCAACCATTTCTTAACGGATTTTGATGAGATTGGGTATGCTGGATGGGAATGGGATTCTTAAATAATTTTAGGAGGAAATTGTGGAATATGGTCACCTCGAAGGGAACTCAATCAGAAGGGAATCACCATATTCCAGAATTTTTTCATAAATCATTTAAGAATCCCATTTTCATCCAACATATAAAATCTTATAATTATTAGTTAAGAGATGGCCGAGCTCCGTTCCAGGTGGCCATATTCCAGAACTTCTTCGAAAAATTATTTGAGAATCCCATTTCCATCCACCATACAAAATCCCGTCATAAGCGTTTAACAAATTACCGAGTTCCACCTCAGATGGGTTTCTTTTTTTCTAGTTCTAAAGACTTGATTTTGAAAAAAATATTTATTATTAATGTTGGCTTCGATAACTCTCACGGGCACGCGGGAGGTCGCTGCGCCTTCTCGCTTAGCCCTCCGAGGGGCTTTAGATTTGAACTTCGCGGTACGTAGGAGCTGGGATAGAGAAAAAAAAAATGCACCATTTTGTTATGCATGATTTAGTAATTGCAATATTTTGTACTTGGATCATTTTAGAAATCCATTTCCATCGCACGTATCGAATTTCCACAAAATTTGTTAAGAAATGGCCAAATTCCATCCCTATTAGCCATTTTCTAAAACTTATCGCAAACACATTTTTGAATTTTGTCAAAAAATCATTTAAGAGTCCCATTTTCCCACATGTCAGGGATTTTGAAAACCGGGATTCGACATGTAAAAAGTTGTGAATGAACTAAAATTGAATATCATTTGCAAAATCGTGAATTTGAAGTGCCTATATATAATATGGAATTCAATTTTAGTCTCAACTTTAGATGGAACTCTTTGAATCAAGCATTTTTTTTACCAAATGGCATATTCCAATTGGATTTGTTGTTAATTTTGCAAAATGAAATTCCTAAATAAGCGACGAACACGATTTATTTTAATTTCGTTTTTTCGCAAAAAAATTTCTCATGGGTGAAACGAAAAAATGTGGTAACCAATCCTCAGCTAATGATTAATTAACGAAATTCACGGATGTGAAGTTTTTAACAAAATGAAAAATTAACAAAAACTAAAATTTGTTAAATTAACAAAAATAAACAATCGGTAAAAGCAATGTTAACAATGGAAACCTGACAACAGACAAATTTCTTTTAATTAAAAACTATTATCAAAACTTAATTTTGATTGAAATTAAAAACTAAAATTACAATTTAAAAATATCTATTTACGTAAAAAAGACAAAACATTTATTGTAATTAAATAATGTTAATAAATTGGAGTATCCACTACTAAATAATCAGTTACATATATGTACTGCGTTGGAAAATCGAATCGAATTGAATATTTTGGTGATTTTTGGGTTCCAGTGTATTAACTATTGGCCACAGATTACAGAAATACTACCGAGAAGTGACTAATATCAAATGATGGCATAAGGTGCTCTTTGAAAAACAATTGGTCTTATCAAAAAACTGCAAAACTTTTACCAGAAACCATTTTACACTTTTTTTCTGAAATCAGGATCCATTGTCATTCGAAAACCTCCTTCCAGAAATTTTCATTAAAATCGTTTGAGCTGAACAAAAAAATTAAAAATAAACCCGGGGTTCACCAGAAAACCTGTTACACGATTTTTTCGATTTCAGGATCCATCGTAATCGGTTCCTGTTACTAGAAAACCTCTTTTCAGCAATTGTCATTAAAATCGTTAGAGCGGAGAAAAAAATAAACTCGAGGCTCTCCAGAAAACCCCTAAAACGTTTTTTCCCGAAATCAAGATCCATCGCCATCGGTTGTGGTACTCGTAAATCTCCTACCAGTATTTTTCATTAAAATCGTTTGAGCTGAGTAAAAAAATTAAAAATATAGTCGGGCCTCACCAAGAAATCCCTTACACATTTTTTCCTAAATCGGTATCCATCGCCATCGGGTCCTGGTACTCGAAAACCTCCTTCCGCACCATGCATTGCTCGAAAAACGACAAGAATGGGAAGAGAGACACGAACGAGTGATATTGCAGCACGACAATGCTCCATGCTATCGTACTGCAATTGTCAAATGCATGCCAACGCATTAACAAATGGGAAAATCTCGTAGTTTTTTGATGAGACCAGTTTTATTTGCAAGAGCGCCTCTTATGCCATCATTTGATATTAGTCATTTCTCGGTAATATCTCTGTGATCTGGCCAATAATTAATACACTGGAACCCAAAAATCACCAAAATATTGAATGCGATTCGATTTTCCAACGCAGTACATATATGTAACTGATTATTTAGTAGTGGATACTCCAGTTTATTAACATTATTTAATTACATTAAATGTTTTGTCTTTTTTATGTAAATACATATTTTTAAATTGTAATTTTAGTTTTTTTATTTCAATCAAAATTAAGTTTTGATAATAGTTTTTAATTAAAAGAAGTTGTCAGGTTTCCATTGTTAACATTGCTCTTACCGATTGTTTATTTTTGTTAATTTAACAAATTTTAGTTTTTGTTAATTTTTCATTTTGTTAAAAACTTCACATCCGTTGAAATTCGATGGAATTAGTGTGAATTACTTTGAATGAGGTGCTAATGAGGGATGTTAAAAAGACGGAGGTAATTCTATTTCAAGTACTACTTCGGTGTGGAGATGCTCAGCTAATTCTGAATGATATAGTTGGTCTATAGTCTTATTCCGCTAGTCGAGTTGTTTGTCGTCCCATAAGTGACTACAAACCAAATGTTATTTCTATGAAAAAAGGCCAGTTACCATCTCATTAAGTAACTTTAGGCAAAAGAACCAATTAAGAACGTTATTTTGAGCCGTGTGAAATTTTGAGGTGGTCAGAAAAGGCATAAAATAATCGGCAAGTGGATAATTTCGTCTTGTTCAAAATGTTCTGTTTTTTATTGCTAGTTTGCATCATTAGCACGTTACCTGTGTACAACAGGGTACAACACAAGCAACATATATAGTGTACGCAGTAGTATTTCCTCTCTAGCTGATATAGCAAATAAATTATTACATGAAATCAAAGTATGGGAAAACCTTGCTGCCCTGCACCACAACCTTTACGAAATTCAACTATTATCTTTAATCATATTATTAAACCATTTATTTTCAAATAAACTAACAACGATATATTGCTTTCAAACTTACTGTGAGTTTAGAAATTTGTGTTAGTTAACATGCTAATTTCAGCACCGTCCACAGAGTATATCATGCAAAATAATCTTACTAAACTCCCGTGTTAACAGACCATCCGTTTGTGTGTCTCGCGCGAGTTAAACTCACGTTTGAAAATCTCTGGACAATGAAATATAGTTTTATTAGCCTGTGGCTGCACGTTTCAATACATAACTTTGTTGTTTGTTCGCATAATTAAAAACAGAACAATAATTTATTATATTAGCTCATGCCAATTATAAATTTTCTTTTTTTAATTAACGTAACATACATTAGAACAATTAACATAACATATGCTTTATACGTATATTGCAAACGTTACTATACAGAACTAGTTCAAGGTAAATAATAATTGCATCAGAGACATCACCAGGATATTACCAAGAATCTTAATACCATATTTACATATTCTGCACATTATTGATTTTAAGCACATCAGCAGAGCATACATATTCATGTTGGCGAGACAATATACATAATACATTAACATCCTTGACATTAAAGAAATCATAAAGCACTATGTTCAAAACAATAAGTTTAACAGACATTTTATTGCTAGATTAATGGCAAATTTTTATGTTTTTGCGAGGCATAACCTAATAAATTGTTTTTAAAAAATATAAATCTGTTCATATAAATTTGACAAAAAATTTTATGGCGGTGCGCTTAATAAAAAATATTACAAAAGATTATTGACTCGAGTTTGAAAATACCTAATTATGAACGGGTTAGAAAATTTGGTTCGACGCGCAAGTTTCACAAAAAAATGAGAATTGATAATCAATTATTGACGTACAATATTCGAATCCAATTCCCATTGGGAATTCAAGTAGGTATATATCATACTATGTAATAGGTATAACGTCTATACGTAATGGAAAAATGTATAGTCATTTAAATATTTGCACGCAACCGTAATGAATGGATAAAATAAAGGTAGTAGTGGAAGTGTTTTGCGTTCTTAGAAAACAATTGTTTTCGTAATATGGTATACAACAAGTTAAAGAAAAAATAACAGTTCTAATTGAATATTGGGAATTACTTAAACTGGCATCTTATATAAATATATAGCTATAAATGCAACAACGAATATCTTTATCATTGGAGACAGACATTCAGGCTAGACTATAAACTAATATTTTGGAAGAATTATTCTGTGGCATATTCGGAAATTATTTCCAGAAAGTAACGGACGTAATATTATATTTAGTTTTAACTGGATATAGATTGTACTTCTTAAAATATAAATACTTGGCAGAACTGGTTACAAATACAAAACCCAAATTGGGGTTCCTTAAAGGAGTTCCTAAGTGGATGACAATTTTCGAAATTACATTTTTACCGAGCTCAAATTTGTACTAATAAAAACCACGAGTTGTTGAAAGTGGTGTCGTAATCGTAATTTCGAAGTTTATGGAAAAAAACTTGTCCGAGCTAAAATTAGTAGAAGAAACATTATAACAGATCTCGGACACACTTTATTTCTAAAGCGAAAAATTTAATTTACCGATTTTTTGGCAAAATCTGTCTTGTCGAATCAAAAATCAATATTTTCGCTAAAATTTTAAAAAACCAACAAGCTCAACCCTTTTTGAAAATTAAATCTCTAAATTTATTTGAATCTAATATTTGTCGTTGAGAAAACGCTTATGTGGAAGCTGATACTTCCGGTCACAATTTTGCACCAAATTTTAATTTATGGAAAAAGCTTAATTATGAAGTTTCATTCCTACTTATTAAACCGTCCGGAACGTAGAGATGCCGAATTTGTTGAAATAAACTTTTAATTTATCAAAACTCGTTATTTCCGGTAAAATTTAAAAAATGTTGTATTTACAATCTTTTTGTTTTAATCTTTTTTTGGTAAATGCTACACACTTTTAAAAATACATATTTGCAAACAACGAAAAAGCTACTTTGGAAAAAGCTACTTCGAAGCAGAAGGCCAAACATCACTGGAAATCAATTTATATGAGATATGCTTATTTATGAATTTTCATCCCCATCAATCAATTCGTCTGGGGCTCTGGGCTATACAGAGGCCGAATTTTTGTCGAAAAACACTGCCACTGTTGCAAAATTGATTTAGAATATTTTATGCTGCTGTAGAAAATGCCACTTCCGGTGTACCTATTTCGGCCAAAAATCATTAAGATCTCTCAATTTATGGAAAAGGTTAAGTAGGAAGTTTCATCTTTTATAATAAATTAGGAGATCTCAGTTCTGCCCAGTTGGCAGAAATCAGTCCACCGGAAGTGGCAGCTTGAGCTTTTTCGTTTTTTGCAAATACTTGGAAAATAAATGACATTAATGTAAAAATGATTAAATACAAAAAGATTGTAAATTAAATTTAAAAAAATTTGTTCAAATTAGTTTTTAAATTTTACCTGAAACTAGTGAACCCGACAGACGTTCCTGCCCGAACGTTGGCTTGCCTGTTATTAGCGGGTTTTATATAGTTGACATTTGACATTGAGTTTGACATTTCAATTTTTTCCTTTCGGCATTGTGTGATTTGCTGTAGCCCAAACCAAAACCTAAAAATGAGTGCAAATTCTTGTTATCCGGCGCCGTTCAATTCTCATGTCATGACCGGGCGATATTTATTATTTGATGCTTGACATTGACACATTTGGCGAAAGAGGCGGTATTTTTCGTGAGAATGGAAGAATATTAGTGTTGTTGTATGTGTGTAAATGTCTGACAGCTATGTTTCTTCATTAGCTGTGTGGAGAAGACTGCTTGGTATCAGTTGATCCGTGAGCTCATAATGCATCTACAGGCGACTGAAGATTTGGCGACTCATGCAAATGAACGCTTCTACGCTGTGGATCCACTGAACCACATGCACACCGGAGATGGACTGCGAGTAGCAGTGGAATGTGACGCCTTACCAATGGCATACGATGCAAATTTGAACGATTTTCATTTTGATTAAATAATAACAAACTAAGAAAAAACTCAAATCATTCCATGACAGTCATATTCTTATTAATGTAAAAAAGTCAAGTGTTGAAATAAATGTTAAATCTTAAAACTAAAAGTAATAATGTGTATTTTGTTTTAATCTTAATGCGAGTACCTTGATGGTTTGCCAACTCAAGAATTCTCAACATAAAAATCACTATTTACGAAGCACAGATTTTCTAGATCTAACACACAAATGAGCATTGTTTGGCCTTGTGACTTATTAATAGTCGTAGGCGTCTGAATTGAATGGACGATTCTGAAAGGAACATTGGAGTCCGTTGCAGGCGAACAACTTCACTTTGAAACTTGCCGTTCAAAATTGTAGCTCTAAGAACATTGTCCATGATTTTTTTATGAATAATCGCGTGCTATTGCATAGCTTTCGTGCATTTAAATTCCGCAGCAAAATTATTGGTGAACCATTCGTTTAAATCTTGTTGTTACATGTTTTGATATGCGAAAATTCGTAAAAAAATAAAAATGAAAAATGTCTAAGAACCCGATCGCTGCGCCACCTACCGGGTCCAATTGTGAATCTAAACCATCCAGGAACCCACTCAAACACATACAAAAAACTCATCAAAATCGGTCCAGCCGTTAATAGGAGGAGTTCAGTCACATGCACATGTATATAGAAGAATTACATATATAAAGATGAGGTGGGAGGGTTGAAATTTGGGGGTTATATGTTCTGATTTGCGAAAATTCGTCAATAAATTAAAAAAAAATTCTTTGAACCCGATCGCCACCTACCAAAAACACACAAAAAGTTTCATCAAAATCGGTCGAATTTTCATCATCGCGGCTCATCGAACCTATAATTTTTACTATTGAACCGATGTTTGTGAATTTTGTCGGCCAATAACATGCCTTTACCCCTTTGTACGTAAGGAGAAATACGAAAGGCCATTGAAAAAATGCCATAAAGATTACTATAACTTAAATACGGTTTATAATTTTTTTATATTAATACTACCGCTAGGTACTGCTCGAATACCGTTGAAGCTTCGCAACATTTAGGACTTTCGCCAACATTAAGATGAAGGCAATAAATAGTTAAGCTTTTCTCATAAGTTGAGAGATCCTAATGATTTTTTGCTGAAATCAGTCCACCGGATGTGGCAATCTCCAAGGAGCTTTTTTTTCAAATCTTTTTTTAAATTATATCTCATTTACGAGAAAAACGAGTATGAACTAAAAGAAACTAAATTAAATTTGCGACAATATTGACCCAGATCGATCCACAAAATTCAACCGGAAATAATGTTTTTTCACAAAAAACTGGTTTTACGGTCTTTTACCTAGTAAAATAAAGTATAGTAATCATGAAAATTGCGGATCTCTAGATTTTTTAATTATTATATTTTATTATGCTTTCCCAATTTACTCTTCTGTGATTTTTTGAAGTTTACTTTGAAGGTAAAATTTGCAGGAAACTTTACTGGCTAAGATTACATTAAAATGCTTCTCGAAATGAATAATCTGGTGATCGTTTCTCCAGAAACAACAAGCGACCAGCTTGGTAATGTTTTCTATGCTAGTAAAAACAAGTGCAGATTTTTCACAAAGTAATGTGCAATGACCTTTTTCAAGATATCACATCTCGGTCATATATTTAAGTGTTTACCTGAAATTCATAACGATCAAGTCATCAGAACCTGTTATTGCTAAGGGGTTAGATCATTATGCGGTTTTAAATAAAAACTTAAGTATCTGATATGTTTTAATTCATCCAGTGTCATAATTGTCTAAGCAGTAAGATAATTTGTAAACGTATTTGCATTCTGTAATTGCACTCCAAGATAAAATTTAATACGGTTACGATTAATAAATGTCAAAACTTAACACACGCTTATGATGCATGTAGGTTCATATTTAGACTTTGAGGGCCCATAACTACTGTTCCCATTTAAATTTCAGCATTAATCTTATGGATATAAGTTATTCTAAATAGCATCTGTTCACAAACTATAGTTCAAGTTGTAATGGGTTGTGGTAAGGGTAATTTTACAGGTGAAAATTGTATACAATCTTGACATTTTTAAATCGCATTCTCTAAACAGTTTTTTTACCCAAGATAAACCTATTGACAGCAAGCGAGCAAGATAACATTAAACGTCAAAATGAAATTTTAATTATTTTATATCCTTAATAACTCAAAAAATATAATCTCTAGAGACATAAATTGTTGCATATTTATCAAAGCCATCTAAAATCACACATAGCCCCCAAAATTTTATTGAAAAATAATCGGAGTCGGAACTTATTTGAAATTCAAATCAAGAGATACGGTTAGATAGACTTATAAAACAACCCAAATGTTTGAAAAGAACATTACAACAGTCAAAAATTTCTTTACTTCGTATGGTAAAGACGTGTACAATATAAGTCTTGTTTACAATTGATCAATCCATTGAATTTTGGTTAATGTTGTGTATTCTAATCTATTTAAAGGTTATTCTTTATTCAAAATCGCATAAATATGTAATTATTATTTGCGATATGTTTTTTAAATCCAATCAAATCTGTCTTAAGCAGATCATAATTCAGTGTGTTTCGTTGTTGAAGACCTATTTAGCTTTTTCCGATGCCATATTTAGCTCTTTCCGCACATGCGAGTTGACAATACCTAAGTATAATAGTCGGATCTCGGAAAGCCCGGGATTGTCTTATTAGAATTTTAGAATTTCGAGTAAACTACAAAAAGCTATGCGTTTTAAGCAACGAAACTCATTTAACCATCAAATTTACTTAGTCACTGCGAGTTTTTCGAACTCCACGAGTACCTTATCCAAAACTGTTTATGTGCCTCCCCAATAACACCGAAAATTTGATAATCGAAACCATTTCTAGTATTTGATGTAGGTCTAGTTATGGAGGGACGTTTTAGTGTTACGATTTGTTTTTTTACCATGAGTTAATTTTTAATCTTTGTAAAATGTTTGGGTTAATCTTAAGGATCGGTAACGAATAGGTGGTGAGAGTTTGATCAATCACCTGCACTTTAGAAATCGATTTTATGCAATATACAACTTGTTTGACCTTAGTGCTAGTTAAAAGCTAGTGTTAATGCATAATATAATTAAATATTGTTCTCGTTCATTATTGTTCGATATTTGTCCTAATTATTAATAATAAATAGTTTAAAATTAAAGCATTCAAAGATCTAATAGACTGTTGAGAGCTCCTAGTGCCTCTAAATGAAATATTAAACAACAACAAACTGAAGTTTGTTAACTAATTTAGATTTTCTATAGGCCGTCATATTTATTGTGCTCGTCAGTTTTTTTAATTGAGCAATTGTAATGATCAACTAAAATATTGCAAGTGCACACCAAGTTGAAAGCTTTGCTTGCTTGTGGAGAGCGGGTCCATTTTAGATGTTGTCAAATCAGACACTTGAAACACTTGACATTTATATTTGAAAATTGAGCAACTAAAATTGCTTTTGCTGTAAGCCACAGACATTGTTCTAGCATATTTTGCCCCTTAAGTCTTCTTCTTCCTCTAATATAAATAGGTACATTATTTATGCCCTACTTTAAACATAAAATCATACATAAATAATAAATTTATTTGTTTTGTTGTATCTGTGGAACGACTGGATATAAACCTAAGCAAAAGTATAGATAAAAGTGAAGACGGTCGAGTGACATATTCGAATGTTTGACTTTACTGAAAGAATATTTTAATTCCAACGATAATAGTCCATTTTTATAAGAACACAACAAATTTATTAATAATTAGAAAATTAATTAATTAAGTTAATTAATATGTTAGAGCTTGATCTTAATTAATTCTAAAAAAAAACTATAAACTAAAATATCAAAAATTTCAATTAATTATTTTTAATATCGAAACGAAAGCGTTTTACACATTCAAGCAAAGTATTTCCGCGATAAATTACTTGTGTTACTTTTTGACATAAACTTATATTATTGTTAGGTTTTTGTATTCCTGGACGAAATTTTTCGCTCGGCTATTCTCTTTAAGTGACAACAAAATTAAAACGCAATTTCTGTTATTCTTTTTATTTTGTGTTATTCTGAGTATGGTCGAAACATATGAATCCTATCTCTTGCTCTCTTACGTTATTTTGTTTATCTATCTATAGTTCCCACTTTAGTTCATTTATTACATTAAGTCTATGATCTTATCTCTCAAATAACATAATTCTTAAGGCATTTCGGTTCATGTGGAACAGCAATCCGGTCTCAAACGCTTATTAGAAATCTCTTCGATACTTTGCGGTGCGTATTTTGTATCAGTATCACACTGAATTATGTTACCTACACATCTCTTGAAAAACAAAATTCTCATTTAGTTGATCAAGTGGTTTAGTAAGACCCGTTTCAGTGTGTCATGATGCAATGAATGTGTATGAATGCAGAAAGACAATGTCCTGTTTATGACGGATATTTTTTTGATGTTTACTTTTCTAATTTGGTGCATGATTGGCAGTTTCACTTAAGTGTTTTATTGGCAACATGTAAATCTTAGCTTTTACCACACTAAATTAGTTGTTTTTTCTTTATGCAATAAAAAATCTTTCAGATAATTCTCATTTTCGATTATGAAGTCCGTTCTGAAATCCGAAATCGAGTCTGTGAACGACATGATTAATATTGATAGATCCAACTCGGATATTGCATCGGGTTTAGAACGTTAGAATCGGATATTGAGCGTTAAGGCCTGTAATATGATGAAATTCCTACCTGCTGGGAAAGCTAATTTGATTAGCGAGGAGGATCCAAATCGACCCAGTCGAAAGTAAAAGTCTCCGTACAACAACTAGTATAACTCCAAAAATTGTAGCAACAATAATTTGTAAATTCGGTTCGGATGTGTCGAAGTTAGGGATTTTTATAAAGGAAATAAGTCACCGAGCTCTAGATTCTGCTAGATCTTTCGATTTCATCCTACATAAGTTGCTGCCTGACTGACGGCGTATTCACCTGTAAATGCAAAATAATGAAACATTTATGCGATATTGTTAGATCACTAAAATTTTGGAAATCTTTAGTGTTTCCCAAATTAGAGTTATCGATCCTTAGAAACCGCTGTTATTTCACACCTGAGTTATTGTTATACCGGAGAATCATATAGGGTTGTTTTAACCAACGTCGAGATGACGAATCAAAAACTGGATGTAAGGTGCTTCGATATAAAACAGAGTCAAATCGACAATATATTTGATTAAAAATGAAAATAGCAAGACTGTATCCTTATTCAACTCTGTAAGGGCAGAAGAATTAAAATTTTTTAACGTTGTGGTGAACCTACTTTTGTCAGTTCCCCTCGCCGCGAAGTAATCGACATTAGCTTGTGTTCCATGCCCATCTCTCTCTCTTTCTCTCTCTCTCTTTCTCTCTCTCTTTCTCTCTCTCGCCCCCTCAAATGACGTTTCATAATCATATTTTCATTAATTTTCGGATAATGAATGATTAATTCATTGATCCTGACCAACCGTGAAATTTTTTCCTTGTCACCACCGGCAATCGAACCCGGGACTGACCATTTTGCCACTGAGGCGAATGTCAATCGCTAATTTTTTTTTTAATTGGAGAGTAACCGATTTTTTGGCTTCTGATCACAGATGTATCTATGTTCATCTTAACTATAACAGACCACTGTAAAAACCATATCGAAACGAAATCTTATCGATTATTTTGCAAACTCCCTGACGAATGTGATTTCAACAGCTTTTGAAAATTCTTGTCCGCTATTTATTAATAAAAAAGATCAGAACAAAACTATGTGGTGCTGTGAGCTTAAAAAGTTGAGGAAATCTACTAGGAAAGTGTAAAATGTCGCTGCAAAAATGAATCTTCAGGTCGATTGGGATAACTTTCTAATTGTGTAAAATGATTACAGAAAACCTAAGGTCACTCATGGCGAAGATTTCGTGATGAAATCAATAATATGCCAACAGTCACCAGGCTCAACAAAATGTTAGTGGCAATTTTGCAATTATTAGTGTTACTTCTCTTTCAAGCTTGCTCTCGAGGAGAAAGAGTTGCTTTTATTCTCAAAACTAAGCCTTGAACTTTTTGAAACCTTTAGAAACAAACTTTGATCTTTAGAGATCATCTTGCTTACAGAGATGGCAGATCCTCTGAAACGGCGTTACATGAGATTGTTACTAGGATTGAAAGTATCCTGAATAACAAATAATTTCTCGTGTGTATCTCGTGGATATCGAGAGCGTTTGAAAGCACATCTTTTGTTACAATTATTAACTAGTGTGTTACATATGGTATCGAAAACGCCACTGCCAATTGAATTGAATCGATGATTGAACTTTCATTCAAACTTCAACAGTTTTGTGTCAGTACACTAGGCTGATGATCTAACTATAACTATCTTAAAAAAATAATTGAATGTTGTATCGAACCTGATGCAACAAGCCCTCCGTGTTAAAGGATACATCAATAAAAGTTCTCTTAAATCCAGAAGACTGATCTGATAGTGTTTTCGATTGTCTTCGAAAATGTTTTGCTTTATCCACAAGTTCCTAGTTGTACCTATGCTAACTTATGCAACTATTGTGGGCTGGTGCGTATTCAACTTAAAGTTTTCGATTGTGAAACTAATATAAATATTGCGATTAGGGCAATGGATGTGGAATGTATTACGAGCTCTCTTATGGCTGTTTCACAAATTTAGAGTCGAACTGTTCAATTCGTGTTTTCTAATCAGACCTGTATGCAAGCTTCGATGTCTACTGCCCAGTCTGGGAACCTATTGTTTACCTCTTCAAGGTGAGGTCGCATCTCTGACTCATTGTGTATTTGAAGCTTATATCATTCATTTTGTAAGTAGCTGTCCTGCTTTTATCATGCAAACGATTTTATGCATTCGTGCGCACTTTGATACGAGGGCAGTTTGATAAGCCAATGACTTCTTGAATAAAAAATATTTTTTTCGGTAAACAATCGTTTTATTTCTCAACATAATCTCCTATATAAGTTCGATAAATTTAGTCCAGCGTTTTTCCAATTTTTGTATTCCTTCCAAATAATCGGTTTTCTCAAGGCCCTAAAATATGCGTTTGAAATGATGATCGTGATGACTTCTTCGTTAAATCCAAATCTCTTACTGCCCAACCAGTCTTCAGGTTTGGAAACAAAAAATAGTCGCAGGGCTCAATCTGGAGAATATGCTGGATGGGGTAGCAGTTCGTAGCTCAATTTATCGATTTTTGACATGGTGACTACACACGTGTGTACCCGTACATTGTCTTCATGGAACGGAATTTTTTTCTTCGCCAAATGCGGTGGTTTTTGTTTCAAATCAATATCGAATCGGTCGAATAATATTCGCCGGTGATCGTTTTACCAAGGTAATCAATGTGAATCAAACCACGTGCGTCCCAAAAAATAGCGTCTATGTCCTTGTTGGTCAACAGACCCATCTTGGCCTTCTTTGGTTTGGTGCACGTTCGAAGAAACCTACTGTCATAATTGTTCTTTGGTCTTTGGTGTGTTGTGATGGATCCATGTGTCGTACACGGTTACGTGAACATCACCCAATACTCCTTTGAAGTGGTCATACGGCTGCACCTCAGCCACCTCACGCACTTTCATTCTCCGATGGTCCTATATCATTCCATGGATTTTATCGACTATTTCTGGCATAATGACCTTTTTTGGTCGACCTAAACGTTCGTAAACAGTAATCCATTTTTTTATCATTGAAATTGATGGTATAGAGTTCGCGTAGTATTTATGAAGCCTTTGGTTGGTTTGGTGATGTTTTTTTACGCAAAAAATGATGTTTAATCAGCACACGAAATTCACTTTTTTCCATTTTTATTAAAATTCATGAGGTCGTCGGCTTTCAATGGCTGTCATATACAAACTGAATAGCACAGCTTGCTCATAATTTGACAGTAGTCTATTAATAGATGGCAGTTGACGAGAGCATTGTTGCATTTAAAGTTATTGCACGGAAAATTTAAAAAGTCACATATACTTATGAAACTGCCCTCGTAGAATCCTTGCATTTTGTATTATTGTGGTATTGAATGCGGAACCCTGATCCAACCATTTCAGTAAAAGTGTTTCGTTTTTTTTCAACAAAGGGTTATTCAAAATCGATTTCAAAACCACTTCGACCTCGATGCGATTCGTAAAATCTGAGCAAAATCACAAAACTTCAAATAACAAAATTCTCGAATATTTCCGATTATGCGAGTTAAGTGAGGCGGGCCTGCTAGTGTGCCTCCATTAGTGGCATGTGCTTCACACCGACAATTTTGTATAATTTCGCGTCTAATTAAATTGATAGTTAGTTCATTCCACTCATTGATAGAGGTCACTGTCCAAATCGTGCCTAAAAATAGGTATTTCCCGATGAACATTTCAAATTTATAAATAAATTCGTATCGCAATCTCGCATCTTAAAATTATCTAGAAAGATTGGTTGGTATATCTGTATTGTAAAAATGTAAATAAAATATTCTTTAATTACAAATATTTGTTTGTGTCTTATCGTACAAACAGAATATCGATAAATTGTTATCTTATCTTTAAATGATGAAAATCTCGATTCACTATCCATTTCTATTAATTGAGGGGGGTGCTACGACCACATGTGAAATTGTACGAGGTTTATGTTGTGATACTCCTGACTCCTCGAATACGATACGCGATTACCATACGTGTACTCGTTCTTTGTATTGCGCAAACCTAAAGATAAGTTTGTCTACTGTACTCTGTACACGTCTCCTCATTTACTCTACTTGTATATTCATGTTATTGTAATATGTACTCAGTTGTCGTCCGACCTTAGTTCGATGTACAGTTGTTCTTAATAGTACATCAAACGACGTATTTGGAAATAAAATTTTTAGTGCTAAATTAATTAATTTATCACAAATTTAAGTGTTAATTTGATCGTGCGCATAAATGATCATTGAGTTCAATAAAATTTTAATTATTTGTTATTAGTGTTGTTATAGTTAAATTGTGTCTGTGATACTTTATTTTGTTTATCTTTTATACGTCGATAAAAGCATTGTTTTTGTTTAGTTCAATGTACATACCTCTATTGTCAGCTGATTTTGTTTGTATTCACGATATAGTTCGGTCTTTGTTTGGATACGGGTATTTATTTTATATAGCAAACACTACTAGTGATTCCAAGAATTTGAATCATTTGTGGATGGTGGAAATCAATTATTAGTTTAGTATTAATCGCCTTTTAGCGTTACCTTTTCGTGTTAGGTGGAAACTAAGAAATATTATAAAATATAAACCTTTATTGTAAAATCGGTGCTGGCGTATATAAAAATACTCTTTGATATTCAATCTAGATTTTAGTCTCTTGTGAATCTGATAATTGTTTGTTCATCAATTTTGTTTACTAATTAGATTCAAGGTGCAGAAATTTAATATAAATTTAATATTCCATGAATTTAATCCGGTTGACCAACAATATGTGATCGTGTAGATGCATAATCAAAATTTTAAGGTACACAAAATAATTAACTTCCACCGTTATGGCAATGTGCACGATCACGGTCAATACAAGATCATTTGGTTCATAATTTTACTTTAGGCCACTTATTTTATTTCACTTCAAAACGAATTACATTAAACCCACCAGATGTGTTAGAAACGAGCCAGTTAATTAGTTTCCGATTATTATCAGCTATGGGATATTCTGAAAAATTTAGTTTAAAGTAACTCATTTCTTTTACATGCAATCCTGAGATGCAATGCTTATACAATTAATTTTAATTAAGTTTATTTATTTAATTAATTTTTATCTTTAATATAAAAATTTATTCAATTTTATTTATAAATTTAATTTAAAGATTTTTATCCGCCATATAGGTGGTGTGTCGTCGAGTGCCACGTTGCCAAGTAATGCATGAGTGCTAGATTTTAGTCAAAATAGTTGATTGACCGTAAATAGAGCTAAAGGAATGCCGCGAACTTTTAAATATAATTACAAAATTAATGTTTAGCTCCACGCCTCTAAAAATTTACAAAGCAAAAAATAAACAGAATTGACTGGAGTGAACTTTTTAATCGAAAAGTGTAGCTACACAAATTAACGAAAAGTGTAACTTAGTGTAGCGATTAAAATTGTAAATAACACACCGTTAATAAAAAAAATATCGTCAAAAATGTATATTTGAAGCCAGAAGTCATATGCCATCTAATAGTGGACAACTTGAGCTGTCCAAAACAGATAACTTAATTAAAATAAATCATTTATGGTGGTAACATATGCGTTGCGGCACAAAAATTGCAACATCCATAGCCGAGTGATTCAAGATATGACTGGCTGCCAAATAAAAACTAACCTGTGAACTAGACTGCAATTTTGTATGGTGTTGTTTGACAGATGACAGTAGATGATGCTAACGTGCAGTTCCCTCAGCAACGCCACCTGTTTTCAAACGAGAGTGCTTATTGGTCGAACCTCATATATAGCGAAATGGCTTGTAACTTAAAATCTATTCAAAATACCAATCAATTTGTTTAGTGTTCCTAAAAGGAAATAAAATGATCCCATATTTAAGGATGGCCGATAAAGGTTATTTAACATTGAGTAAAATTGGCAACTTGCTTAACTTGCAATATCAAGTAAAATAGCTTGCAGCCAAAAACAAAAACCCATTCAGGATACCTATCAAGTTTTTAGTGTTCCTTTAAGGTAATCAAAGGTATTCATCATCCATCAACCAGAACAGAATCACCATGTGGCCATGCAACGCTGAGTAAAATTTACTTTTATAAATATCGCGAAATTGCCTTAATAATCTGATCTGTATCATGCACTAACAAAAAGTCGTGAACCCTGATAACTATAGGTTTTGGCACTTCAAATTCACAATTTTGCAAATAATATTCAATTTTTTTTAGTTCATTCACAACTTTTTACAAATGAACCACAATTACAAATCAACCACAAATCAAATTCCAACCCGAGTCCTGGTTAAAATTATCGAGTTCCGTCCCAGGTGGCCATATTCCAGAACCAAAAATTATTTAAGGATCTAATTTCCATTCACCATATCCAATTTCAGCATAATCGGTTAAGAAATTATCGAATTCCGTCGCAGGTGGCCAATCATTTAAGAATGCCATTCTCATCCAACATACCCAATCCCATCATAATCGGTTAAGAATGGAGAGCACTGAATTTGTTTTGCAAAAATTTGATTTTCAATTGTAAAAATTTACGAACTGAAAATATTTGAATTAATTCTACATTTAATTGAAGTTACTTTGAAAAAACTCAAATTTGCTTTGCAGAAAATTATAGTTTATTTGTAAACAGTTGGGAATGAACTAAAAAAAATTGAATATGATTTGCAAAATTGTGAATTTGAAATGCAAACTATATATTGACTAAGAAAATGCTTCCACAGATGGCCATCGAAACTGCTCAACTTACCCTTAGTTTAGTAAACAAGATTTGAGACCATCAAGCGATTTGTGTTTACTACTCAAATAGATTTATTTAGCCATCCACTTGCTATACAAACTAGTCTCTCTCTCTCTCTGGCTTTCTCATCCCATGAAGGGATTTCGCCGCCTGCACTAAGGCCCTCCATCCATTTCGATCCACCGCTCTCGTCCTCCAGTTTCGGCATCCTAATGTTCGTAGATCTTGTTTGATGTCGTCGCGCCAGCGTAGTAGGGGTTTTCCTCTACGACGCTTTATTTATCACTTTATTTACCATCCGTTATTGTGGAGACCTTGTAACGTGGCCGAGCCATCTCACTCGATTAGATTTGATGAATCCGATGATATCGCAACCTCCAAGAATTTGCTTTATTTCGTGATTCATACGAATCCAATATTCGTTGTTCGCAACTTTAATTGGACCAAAGATTGAACGAATGACTTTCCTTACGAAAGTAGATAATAATCTACAATCGTTAGAGGTCATGGTCCAGCTCTCGCTTCCGAAAGTCAGCACAGGTCTTATTAGTGCTTTATAAAGTGCGATAAATGTTTCGATCGCAATAATCTTGATTGTGCGTAGAAAACTCGTTGTCTGGCAGCGATTCGGGCTTTTATTTCTGCCTGCATATCATTCGACGATGTTATAACTGACCCGAGGTATTTAAAGTTTTCGACGCTATCAAAATTTTGGTGGCCAATTCCGAGATTTGCCATAGAGATGTTCCTAGGTGTTACTAAATATTTTGCTTTACTGTTGTTCACCTCCAAACCAAGTCTTCTTGCGCAGCGATCGAGCGGCATGAAACTGTCTTTGACATCGCTAGAAAAGTAGTTCTGCATTCCATGTTACTTTGTTGTTGTGTCGTGTGTAGAGGATCGTAACTCCTTCCGCCGAAGAGAAGGCCATTGGGATTTTCTTATGGTCTTTGGTTCCGTTGTTGATGATGTATTGACTTCTATTGCTACGGGCTGTGTGACTTTGTAATATCTTTTCCCGATACAATACATGATGATTCCAACAATAGAGATTGCAATTATGCTTGTAATGCTGTATGCTGTGAGATAACGCTCGTTCTTGTAATAGCGTGATGTGATCTCTATGTTGTAGGGTCCAATTAGTGATTTGTGATAACGACAATGACTGAATAACGTTTTGACCTGGTCTTCCCGGTAGACGTGTTTGGTTCTGATGTGGGAAATGTCCGAGATGCTGACATCACAATTGTCGAATTCAATTAACGCTTGGCCTTTGATAGACTTCGGAAATTGTTTACAGGTAGATGTGAATTCTATGTACAATTTCTACATACAATTTCCCAGTGATGATTTCTGAGACTTCATCTTCCAATTCGTAGACGGTGTGATTACATTGAGCTGGTTGTTGTGAAATGATGCTTGGTATGCAGGTGTTGCTTATTGGTTGTAGTGATTGTTTAGTGCAGTAATACGTGTTTTCCAATTCGTTGCATGGTTGTACGATGTATTGATAGTAATTTTGTTCGTTTAGGATGATATTATATGAGGGAATCGGGGTAATTATGAGGTTTTTGGATGGAATTGGATTAATTTTGAAATAACTGAATATTGTTTCGTAGAAGGTCGGAACTTGTATACTCAGAATAATTCTAGACTGATTGTAATATCCCTGTAATGTCAATAGATCGTAAATATTTTTTTGGGTTGATAATTTCAATTCGGTCATGGTACAGTACATCGTTAATAAAATGAATTTCATTGTTAGATAATAAATGTCGAGAGAAGCGTCTGTGTCTAGCTGAGCTTAGTGCATCTAAAATGTCGTCTATATGTTGGCTTAAAGTATCTATTGTGTTAATTAGTTTAAAGATGTATTGATCTATTTTTATCATTTGTATTCCTGATTGTGTTGTGTTACTGAGCCTATTTAATTCAAATGCGATCTTCTTATTACTGTCCTTTACATATTTTTGTACGTAATTGAATCTGTCAATCATACCTTTATTTATCTCAATTTGAGCGTGATTTTGTTTTATTCAGATTATTTTGATTCTCGTAAAGACTGTGCATTGCGGAACTGATTTCGTCTAGATCGTGTTGATCTAAGTTTCTGGCTCGTAACGAGCGTGCACCTGAAATGGATTCTTTATCAATTTCTTGTGATATTTGCCGTCTTTAGTTAAAATAGTGACTTTGTTATCTTTGAGAATTTTCTTAATGACATATCCGGGTTTGATCTTTGAGAGTTTTTTTTATTACGAATGTGTACTGTTTGGTCGATTCTCATTTTTGGGGGTTTATCTCGACCAATATTGAGTTTATTGATTAACTTAACCTTTTTTGCAGGAGTTTCCTCATGTATACGCTTGCATAGCTCTTCGTATGCTAAAGTATGATTAAGAAGGTATTCTTGTGCATTTGGGGGTGTAGGATTGATAGGTTTCCCTAAAATAGTAGTTGTTGTATGAGAAAATAGCACGATTCATTAACTCTTTGATACCTAATTGAGGGGAGTTGAAGCTCTTGAAGAGTTGAGTGCAATCTTTCAACAGGAGAGTTCTCTGTTGACGAATATGATGATGTGTGGTGTAATTCAATATGATGTTCTTCTAAGAAGGCTCATATTTCCTTCATTGTCGGTAACGATTTTTACCGGTTTACCGTGTATGCTGAAGAATCGTTCAAGTTTTCTTTGAATATCATCGCTAGTCCGTGTCTTCATGTAGAAGACTCCAGCGAATTTTGTGAATTTGTCAAGGAGTGAGAGAAATGCATGATTTTGGAAGAAACAGATATCTATATGGAAGATTTCCATGGGTCGTTTCGGTGTTTCTGTGATCTCATACTCTACTTTCAGTGGATGTCTGTCATATTTGGTCTGAAGACATACCGTGCAGGTGTTGATGTGCTTTGTGATAATGTCCTTCATATTCAGGAAATAGTAAGTTCTTTTAATGAACTAGTGGTTTTCGACTATTCCACGATGGTGATTTTCCTCATGCCTTTTCCTTATTATAGATTGTTGGTCCTCGGGATTGAACACATCTGTTAAAAAAGTGTGTGTTCTTACCGAATGGATGTTCATGTTGAACATTTATCCCTTGCATTTCGGGATCAACAGCTATGATTAATTGGGAACTAAAATGATTTTTTAGGTGTATTGGTAGTTGGTACAATGGTTTGCTCGTCATTGTTTGAGATTTGGGTACCTGTAGAGGAATCTAAGATTTCGGAGGTGTTCAAGTTATTGATAACGTTAGGCAGGTTGCATTCGTGAGAGTGCATCCGCATTGGTGTTTTTTACGCCTTTCTTGTATACGATTTCGTAATTGTATTCCTCCAATTTCAATCTTCAACGAACCAACTTCGAGTTGGGTTCCTTGAGGTTGAAAAGCCATGTCAGAGGCTTATGGTCGGGGATGATCTTTTGGCCAAATAAGTATGGTCGAAAGTACTTAGTTGCCCAGACGATGGCTAGAAGCTCTTTCTCTATAGTAGAGGAGTTTTGCTCCGTGACCGTTAAGGTCCTGGATATGGAGCATATAGTTTTATCTGTACCAATCGGTCGTTGGGCAAGAACGGCCCCAATGGCTACATTGCTGGCATTCGTGTTTAGAATAAAATCCTTAGAAAAGTCCGAATACTGTAATATAGGTTCGTTACATAACAACTCCTTACAATATTCGAAACACTGGATATGTCTAGTGTCAAGGGTGATCTTTTTGTCTTTTCTCGAGCATTCCGTTAAGAGGGAATTGGAAAGTCTTTAATTGCTTTTATTTTGTCGGGATTTGGTTTGACCCCGTCACTCGTTACGATATGGCCTAGGAAGGCAATTTTTCTATTGAGAAATTCCGACTTATCCATTTGTACCTTTAAGTTCGCTTTTCTCAATTTATTAAAGACGTTTTTTACGCTTTCCATGTGCTCCTGAAGTGAGGTGGAAAATACGATAATATCGTCCATGTAGCACAAATACGATTTGCCCTGCAGTTCATTGTCTATGACTCTCTGGAAGGTGAATGGTGCATTTTTAAGCCCAAAGGGCATCCATATTCGTAATGCCCATGGTCCACGGAAAAAGCTGTTTTAGGAATATCCTCTTTCCTAACTTCGATCTGGTGAAACCCAGATGCTAGGTCCAACGTTGAGAAATACAGGCGTTTGCTCAATTTATCGAGGATATCCGAAATGTTCGATAGCGGGTACTGATCATCGATGGTATTTTCGTTTAATTTACGATAGTCTATGACTAATCGCCACTTGACTTTACCGCTTGCATCGGCCTTTTTCGACACGATCCAGATGGGTGATGACCAAGGAGAGAAGCTGGGACGGATGATTCCATCGTGGAGCATTTTGTCAATTTGCTTCTTTACCTCTTCTTTATGGATGAAAGGGTAACGGTAGTTTTTAGTGAAAATAAGTTTATCGTCTTTTAAATTTATTTCATGCTTCACATCATTACTGAATGATAATCTTTGCTCTGTTTTAAGAAATAGATCCTCGTACTGGTGACAAAGTTTAATAATTGCTGCTTTTTCTTCAGAATTGAGTTGTTCAATTCTGATAAGATTTGAAATATCTTCGTCTTGTTGTTCGCTCAATTCTTGCACATTGCAGTGGTGAGATTCAACTCGAAAAGATTTTTTAAACAGCTCGACCCTGATCGGTTGCACGATCACGAAAGTGTGCTCTTTATTGCTATAATTAACGATTTCCAGATGTGCGTACCATTTTCTACTATGGTATATTCCTTTGGGAATAATTAGGTTACCATTAATTGTAGCTGGCATTACATAGACATCAGCCTTTTCTATATCTACCGTAAGTTCAAACGTTCTAGTTACGTTAACGTCTAGTTGTCTGTTTTTAGGACAGATTTACCAAGGTCTAGGGTTACACCCAATTATTGCATCATATCCAGTCCTAACAAACCATCAAAATATTTATGAAATTTAAAAAGAAATAATTCTAAAGGTTCCTTTGTTTTAAATTCCATAAGTCCGGAATGAACTCTGGGTTCAGAAAAGATTTATTCGATCCCGTGTCTACTAAAATATTTAGAACTTTGGTTTTACTTAGGTTGATATATAATTAAGGAATCACTTTCTCATAATACTTAAAAAAAAAAAAAATTTATAATTTTATTTTTTTTCTTTATTGACAAAACAAGTACACAATTCACTTAATAATAAGATTAAGACTAAAAAACTCAACTTTAAAGATAAGGTATTTATACCTCGCTGTCAACACGTTGTTCGTTGCGACGCGTGGTTCTCTTGTTTCACCAACTCTTGCATTTCTTGCTATGCTGATGACGCTGATGTTCTCATTATTTGTTGCGCGTGGGTTTTATCATATTACTTAATTGTGTTGGCTTTGCGTCTTTCGATGTTGTGTTATGCTTATGTGAATACATAACTCCTCCCGGGGGTGAAGAAGGGGCGTCCTCGTCCTTACATGCGATGCCTGCTATTTTTAACAGATCTGTATATGACGAATTTTCCTGATTTGCCTTTGGAGTCTCTATTTTTACGGTATTAGATTGCTTGCGGATGCAAATGTATAATATTAGTACAATTATGCTGGCCGTTGAAACCGAGATGCCTCCCGACAGTTTCCAGAACCATTTTTGCTGATCTAATTGTCTCAGGTATACGTGGTGTAATCGTTTCCTGTTTTGGATATTCTCTTGTGTGAGAGTAGTAATGTTTTGGTTTTCTACCATTTGCCTTGTAGCCTCTATATTGTGAAGGGCTCCTTGAATTTCCTCGATCTCGCTTCTCCACTCATATGATTGAAATTCCTTTGCGTTAATGTTGATAGTGCAGTTCCAAAATGTGATAATAAAATTTCCGGTTAGCGTTCGATTGTCAGGACCACAGTTTGATGACATTACGGTTTCTTTTGCGCCGTTTATGAACAGCTTGTCTTCGGAAATTAGGTGTGCGGTCATATTGGCTTCTGGTGTTACTCTACAGTAACTTTTGCTCCCTAATATTAGTGGTTTTATACACTCGTCGCGGAATTCTTTTATGTCCGTGGATTTCTGTACATAATTATTGTGATCGCTTGTCGTGAACAGCTTTTGTTTGGACTTGATTAGGAACTTTGGGTAGTCGTAGATGATGCTATCGTTGATGATCGTTGGTCTAATCATCATTACCATTGAATTGTCCTCCTCGAGTTTTGGGACTTCTAGTATGTATAGCAAGGTCTCATCGTTCACTGCAATCTTCGGTATGATGTATTTTAGGGCTTCGTCTGGTACTGGTATTTCGATGCATTTATCGACTAGTAGGTTCTTGATGGCTATATTTCCTTGAAGGATAGTATTTTACTGCTTGGTAGGGCAATTTTGGTTCTAACTATCGCATCTTGAATATCCTCTAGTATTGCGTTGAGTGTGTCGATATTTACTATCATGGTCAGCATTTCTAATTCTGACAGAACGACTCTGTTGGCAATTGTTGTACTGTCTAAGGCATTGTTGATTGTATCCGTTAGTAGCTCCATTCTTTTATTGATCTGTTCATTCACTAGGAACTGTTGGTTGTTTTCGTCTATTAGTGAGTTTAGGCTCCTGTTGATCATTTGTAGGTCTAGTGCATCTGGACTTCCAGCTATCCATTTCCACGCTGTTCCCAGTGTGTCCCATCGTTTGTATCTCCTGTGTGTTGGTGGTCGTATTTGATATAAGTTTTCGTATAACTTTCTACTTTTCTGTTTGACAATCGTATGGAGTTTTAATTTATCGCCTGTTCTATCTTTTACAATATTGTTAATGCTATCTACAGTAATTTCTAGATTAGTAAGGTTTATTGGATGTATTATTTTAATTATTCCTGTTTGAATTTTACAATGTTTTACTCTTAAAATTAATAATAGGTCTAAATTTAAATTTTTGATTTCAAGTTTTTGACAATATAATATTTTAATTAGTATAAAAATAATGAATTTACATAAGTACATTTTCTGAAAAAGAGAGAGGTAAGAATTTGTAACTGTTACTTTTCTCTTTTGATTTTTGACAGTATAAAATTATGAATTTGAATAAAGACGTCTTCTGAAAAAGAAAAATGAAAATTTTTGTTTATTGTTTTTTTAATCTTTTGATCTTTTTTTTGTTTCGTTTGACGTTTCCCTTTATTTTAAAAGTGTTTTCTGTTATTAAATTTGCCTGCTTTTTAATTCCCCTTGGCTGGCTTTTAGTTCTAATATTAGGTTTTAGAAAAACTGTTTGATTATCGATTATTTCTGGGGGTTTCTCTTTTCTACAATTTTGTTTAATTACTGTCCTTATTTGTTCGTCTAATCTAGTTTTTACTTCCTCGAAAATTTTTTTTGATTTCGCTTGAATTTCGTCTGGGTTTACGAAATTATTGTGGTTAAAAATTATTTCATTCGGTGTAAATCCAGTTGTTGAGTGGACTGAGTTGTTGTAGAGTGCTACGGAAAGCTGTACAATTGTTTTGGTTTCGGAATTTGGTACTTTGTTTTTATTGGTGTTGTAAATTTCTATGATTGTGGAATGGGTTTTTTCCACTTGGCCATTGCTTTCCGATGAAGAAGCGTACTCCAACTTTATATTCAGAGTACTTAGGTATTCTTGGAACTGGATTGAACGGAATGTTGTTTCATGGTCCGTTATTATTGTATTTGGAATTCCAAATGTTGTGAAGTATTTGGTTATTGCAGCTCTTATGTCCAACAGATTTTTTGATTCTATTTGAATCATTTGGAGGTGTTTCGAAAATGCGTCTATGACAGACAGAAAATTGGTTTTGTTTATAATAAAAATATCCATGTGTAGTCTTTCGAGCGGTTTACTGGTGCTCGGCCTAGGAGATATTTTGATGTTATAAGGCTTCCTGTCATATTTGTGTATGTTACAAATAGTGCATCCATTGATATAACTTTTAATTTTCTTTATTATATTCGGAAAGTAATAAGATCTTTTTATTTGGTTTTCTATTTCCCTAATTCCTCGGTGTGCCCTGTCGTGTTCTTTCATTACAATGGCATCTTGCGTTTCTGAGTTTGTTACATCCTCTACGATTTTTGTTACTAGAACAAAATGACCTGCTTCCGAAAAATGTTCCCTACAGACTTCCTGGATTTTTCCGTAAAGGATTTCAGGTGCTAAAATAGCGGATTGTTTTCCATTGTGGAATTTTTTGAGATAGTGTAGAATTTGTGGTTTATCGAAATAGGGTTTTGCGATTATAGCCCTGTTGGTTTTTGGGAATACCTGTTCAGTGATTATTGTATCTAATTCGGAAATTCTTAAAATGATTTGGTTTTTATAGTAATTAACTGGTCGTTCTGAAAAATGGATGTAATAATCATCCGAAGTGTTGGCAGAATGTATCGTGTCTCCGTCGCTTGAAGTGCAGTTTTGGATTAGCTTGTTTTCAGAAGAACTTAGTTCGTTACTGTTTATTTCTTTTGTTAGTTCGGGATCTGAAGCTGGAATTCTGCTAAGCGCATCGGCTACCACATTCGCTTTGCCTTGTTTGTAAACTATGTCGTATTCGTAATTTTCTAATTCAAGTCTCCATCTGAGAATTTTGGAGTTTTTCTCTGAAGTTTTTATGAATGTCAATGGCTTGTGGTCCGTGACCAGCGTGAATTTGTTACCGTAGAGGTAAGGCTGGTATTTTTTCACGGCCCATATTATAGCTAGAGCCTCTTTTTCATTTGTCGCGTATCTCGTCTCTGTTGGATTTAGTGTTCGAGAAGCGAATGCGATGGGTTTTTCGACTTTATCTTGAATTTGAGAGAGTACTGCGCCAAGGGCGAAATCTGACGCGTCCGTAGTTAAGATGAATGGTTTCGTAAAGTCCGGGTATGTTAGTATTTGGTCCGTCGCTATGGTGTTTTTAAGCTTTTCGAAGGACCTGATGTAATCTGGATCTGAAAGGTTTAGTGTCACGTCTTTCTTAAGATATTTCGACATATTTTTGGCTATCTTAGAATAGTCCTTAATAAATCTTCTGTAATACCCAGATAGTCCCAGAAATTGTTTGATTTCTTTCTGGTTCTTTGGTAATGGCCATTCTAAAATTTTTTGTACCTTCTCCTTGTTTGGTCTTACACCGTCTTTAGTTATTATGTGGCCTAGGAATTCAGTCTCTCTCTTTAAGAATTGACACTTATAGAGCTGAATCTTAAGGTTGAAATCTGAGAGTCTTTTTAGAATAGTGTTTAAGTTATCTAAGTGTGTTTGTAGATTTTCCCCTACCACTACAATGTCGTCGAGATATACATGGCTGATTTTACCGATGAGTCCTTGAAGCACGTTATTCATCACGCGTTGGAATGTTGCGGGACCATTCTTCAGTCCAAACGGCATTCTGCAGAATTCAAAGTGCCCTTTATCTGAAGAAAATTCTGTTTTAGCTTGTGATTTTTCATCCATTAGTATCTGGTGAAAGCCGGCTTTAAGATCTAGCGTTGTGAAATAAGCGGATTTCCCTAGACTATCTAGTATTTCTTCTATTTGAGGGATGGGGTATTTGTCGTCGACAGTTTTATCGTTTAATTTTCTATAGTCGATAACGACTCGCACCTTCTTTTTCCCTGAAGCATCCGCTTTTTTGGGCACTACCCAAATGGGTGTCGAGTAAGGACTCTTTGAGTGTTGGATTATGCCGTTGTTCAGCATTTCTTGGATTTGTTCTTCAACATCCGTTTTGAAGTGGTGTGCGTACCTATATGTCTTTGTATACACCGGTATTTCGTCGCGAGTAGTGATTGTATGTTTAATTCCGGTTGTAGCGGACAATTTTTCATTCGGTTTCAACAGTACTGCTTGATTCTTGTAAATGGTGTCGATGACTAAATTTGCTTCTAATTCACTGAGGTGGTCAGTCCGAATTACTCTTTTTATGTCTTCCTTGTTAATGGTTTTATTATCGAAGACTGGTAATGGTTCTATGGTTTCAAAATTATTAATTTTGAATTTAATTTTCGGGAGTTTTGTTCTTAGCGGTGTTGGCTCACTAGTCAAAATCTTGATTGTTGTTTTGAAATTAGTGGCTTTGTAAAGACCTGGTTGGATGGTAAAATTGTTTAATTCTGCATACCTTGGTAAAACCCAGTCTCCATTTTCAAAGGTGTCGACTGTAATCGTATGGTGATAACATTTTTCCGCTGGGTAGTAGCGGTAAAACTTAAACTTTTGGTTGTTTAGTGTCACCATATTTGACTCGTAATCAATGTTGGCATTCATTTTTGCCAGTGATTCTGATCCCAGAATACCGTCAAAGAATCTATGAAAATCTAATTCATAGTATGTTTGGGCTGGTAAGTCCTTACTTATAAGGTTTATTTTGCCCTTCTTTGTCAGATTGTGGGTGCCTAAGATATTTTTTACAGAGGTGTTTTGTGATTCCAGGAGGTGTTTAGGAATAATGTTTTGTCTTATTATATTTTTATTGGCACCTGTGTCCAATAGTAAGGTAATGCATTTGTTGTTTTTGATGTTAAATTTTAAATAGGGTAAAAAGTCTAACTTTCCGTATCTGATTGTAGGTCCTCTTGAAAATTTCCTAGATCGGGGCTCTCGCATTTGTCCACCGTTTCCGTGTTTGATACTTCGAGGTTATCGTCATTTTCCGTCGTGGTTTCATGATTGTTATACGAAAATTTTCTGATGTTGGAATTTCTAGTCTTAGTTGAGGGATCTACTTCCATGTGTTCAGTAGGCGGTCCGTTGAGCCTTCTTATTGGCATTTGATTGAATCTTGACTGTGCTGAACTAATTTGGTTTTGTTTTTGAGGGAGCGTGTTATGAGAGAATATTCTTTTCGAGTTGTTCGATATTGTCTCATTGCTATTAAACTTACACAGAAAGGCGTAAGCTTCCTCCAGACTCTTGGGTTTTGCCGCCTGGGCGTACCCGAAGTATGGCTTCTTTAAGCCTGATAAAAACGCGGCCAGTGCGTCTTCTTCAATAAATGTGCAAATTGCATGCCAGGAGGCATTGTATATTTGATTTTGTTTGGCCAATGATTTGATATTTTGGACTATTTCTTTGGTCCTATTATAGAAACTATGTACTGACATTGTTTCATTCTGTTTGTTTGCCCATAGCTGGGACTTATAATAGCTTAACTCTTGCCTGTCGCCTAATGCTTCAAGCAAGATTTGTTTCATTTCTACAAAAGTTTCAGGGTCGCCTGCGAGACATAATATGTCCTTTGCCTTCCCTTCTACTTTATTCTTTACGGATTGTACGTACATCCTCAGTTGTTGTTCTGAGACTACTCCCTCGAACATGGGCAAGGTTTCTTCTGCAGTTTTTAACCAGGATGTTACCTGTTTCTTATTTCCGTCAAAAGTCGGAATTGACTTAATCGGATCTGGGATCCTGAATAAGTCTAGGGTATTATGAGGTGCAGTGCCCGTTGTAACGGTCGGGGCTTTCTCAATTTTTTCATTTAAAAACGTTAACAACTGATCATGTTGACTTTGTTTTTCCGTTAAATTTGAAAGTTGCAACGCAATTGTAGATAATTGCGCAGTAATTTGCTCCATATCAGACATTTCTGGGGAGGTAATTTCCTCTTCTACTTCTATATATCTATTCTTCGAATAGATGTCGAGGCACTTCCTCCTACCAGAATTTCCTCCTTGATAAGAAATTGTGTTTTCTTATTACGTCTTAGAGCTGATTTGAATTTTGTTTGTTCCGTTTTTTCGCGTCTATTTTGTAGTGCGCGATGGTTAACGGGTTCCAATAATTTTGTACCTATCTTGTAGTGTACAAAACTACCTATACTTACTGTATCTATCTTATAGTGTACAGTTTTCTAGTGTGATACCTCCGTGAATATTACGTCTATCTTGTAGTGCGCAAAATTCAAAAGCGGGGTATATTTTTAATATTGGTTAATACTTATTCAGCTACTGAGTCTCTTGTAGTGCACAATAAGAACAGTTCAACCGTTAAAAAAAAATTTACGATAAGATTAAAAAAACAAAAAAATTCTTACCTTCTTTTTTTTTGAAGTCGTTTTGAGAGCTGGTTCGAAGTGGCGGCTTGGTGTACGCGGCGGAATCTCGAATCCTCTAAGCAGTTTTAGTTAACTTTTAGCTCGAGACGCTAATGTTTTTTCTAGATAATTTCACTTTATTATTTAGAATTCACTCGCGGATTCACTTTTAAATTGGTGTTTTATTGTCCAATTTATTTGCACTGTTTTTCACACACTAAACACGACACTTCACGGCTCGGCTGCGCCAATTAAGGAATCACTTTCTCATAATACTTAAAAAAAATAAAATTTATAATTTTATTTTTTTTCTTTATTGACAAAACAAGTACACAATTCACTTAATAATAAGATTAAGACTAAAAAACTCAACTTTAAAGATAAGGTATTTATACCTCGCTGTCAACACGTTGTTCGTTGCGACGCGTGGTTCTCTTGTTTCACCAACTCTTGCATTTCTTGCTATGCTGATGACGCGTTTCTCGATGTTCTCATTATTTGTTGCGCGTGGGTTTTATCATATTACTTAATTGTGTTGGCTTTGCGTCTTTCGATGTTGTGTTATGCTTATGTGAATACATAACTATATATATAAGGAAGCGTATACGTTTGATGTTTATTCGCGTCTACGTATCCGATTCCGGCTGGGAGGCTTCGGGATGAAAATTTTCATCATCAACCTCACCTTCTTCCAGATCAGGGAAGTCCTCTTCCGTTACTTCTTGTTGATGTTCGGATGTATACAATTATACTTAATTCTAAAACGTTGACATGCGATATACATAAATGCGTTTATACCAGATTCGCAGAATTCGCATGGTTGCATTTATGTATATTCAGCGAATTCGTTGCGCGTGGTTTGTATGATGTTACTCCGCGCGTCGTTTATGTATCATAGAAAAGTAGTTCAGCATTCCATGTTACTATGTTGTTGTGTCGCGTGTAGAGGATCGTAACTCTCGCAACAACCGCCGACAGCCTGACGAAAACCACTGATGTGTTATTAGTTTTATGACATATCTATAGCTCTTGCCTTGTAACATGTAAGGTATCAATACAGCTAAAATAACATAAAAAATTTTAGAGCCTACACTATTCCATTAGTTAAATAATTTTTTAAAATCAAAGTAAATAAACATTAATTTTGCAAATCAGATTGTAAAGAGATTGCGGGTATAGTGCGAGGGTACGCGCGCACACACTAAATGTAAACTAGCTGAAAATGATATCATCAAAAATGTAGTTATGAAAATAGTGTATTTATGTTTTTTGTTGTTTTTGCTAATTAAATCCAAAATTAAACATTACATTATTGAAAAACAACAAAAAAATATTAATTTTAGGTTTCTTAGTTAACGAGTGTCGAGTATGTAGTACGTAGATTTCTACTATTTGATATACAGTCAGTTACACGGTAGCTAGCCGATAGCAAGGTTGTTTAGTGCGTTTAGTGCAATCGTGTTAATACGTCTTAAGTGTGGTGTTATCATTTTTATATTGTTCAACGTAGATATCAGTGTTCGGTGATTTTTACAACCACATTATTTTTTGTCTAGTGTACATACTCCATTCTTCCTAATTCTATAGTTAATTATTATAGTTTGAACTTTAACATAAATTTTTATTGGGCTTAATTAATTTAAATTAAATGTTAGATATTCGTGGTGTTAATATGTGTTAAATCGGTATCGATTAGTGTATTAAATGCTTTAGAATTTTCGGACTTCTTATATTATTGAAGCCCGCAGTTTCAAAACCGTATATTATATAGTCTGTTGAACAATGTTTGTAACAAAGTGCATCAAAGTGTAATTATGTCTCTTGGTACTAGTTATATATGGCCAGAATCTAAGCACTTTACTAAACCGTCCTTAAATTGGTTAAAAGATGATAGCTTTTCTTCATTGACTTCCTAAACTTTCTTTTTTTTGAGAAGATGAAGCAACTGTTTTGCAATAGTTGCGTAACCCTAGTCGACTTTTCGTGAAACACTCGATATCGGATATTGTTCGAGAACTTTGATATGTGACGTGCTCGGTTAAATTTTATTTTGCAAATCAGTAAAATCGAGGGGTGGATATGTTCCTCCCAACATTCTCTTACCTCAAATTGAAACGAAGAGTTCGAGGAAACCGCAACTAAGTCACTCTGGTTGAAAATTTATTCTTTAAATTTATTTGAATATTTTAATTGTTTGTTGTTTTTATAAATGCTATCCTTTTCAATAACATTGCAAAAATTCAAAAAGCTTATATGCACGTTGATATACTTCCGGTACACAAATGTCCTCCAAATTTCGTAAGGATCTCCCAATTTATGGGAATTATTATTATTTAGTATTATTAAATCATATATAAATTTTGGGACCCAAGCATTCCTCTTGAGCACGAAAGCTCATTTATAAAATCATGCGAGGTTCATAGGAACCAAAAACATATTGCCATTATAATTTTTCGAGTCATTTTTGCTAAATTTTGCTTGTATTCGTGTCCCTTCAACGTTGTCTCTTCTGTTTTTTTTTTGGTAGCTCAATAATATCAGCTTCTGAACCACAGTTCAACATTTCAGTTTAATCAACCAGACGATCGATTGAATCACGTACACGAAAAAATTAATTTACAATTATTAAATTCAATTTCAAATCCACTGGACAATTAATACTTCCTTAAAAAAAAAAAAAAAAAAAAAAATTGAAAAAAACAAGTCTGATAGACTTGAAAGCCATGTGCGGATTCCACAGAGAAATAATTTTTTCAGTAAAAAATACTGGGAAACCAAAAATTTAAATTACTTTTGAGTGACAAAGACAGCAACTTTTTTATGTTTTTGTTATAGCAAAATTCATAGTCAAAGTAGTGGCAGATTGGGGGCAATATAACCTAAAAAATTCGAAAACAAATGATTTTAACGAAACAAAAAGATTTCAAAATTTTATTTTACCCTACAATGAACGTGTTTTACGTAGTGGCACATAAAAATTATCCCGCGTTTGATTTTTCTTTTGATATTTCACTATGATGTTTTTTCAACCATAAAATTGTCGTAGTGTGCGAAAAATATTTGTCATCGCATACTATTTTTGAAGGTGTGTTAAAAATGTTGCCATAAAAGTATTGAGCATCATACTTTTTATGACAACATTTTCCTCACTTATGCACGATTTACATGTTCCAATTTTTTTTTCCAGTAAAAAATGAAGGGTTAAGTATATTACGATTTTCGTTTGCGAGAGGAGCACGAAACAAATTCCAGTAAAATAAAATTGAATTTTTTTCGTTTTAATTTGAGCAAATGTTGGCATAAAACTGGGAATGTTGCCATAAAATATAGTTTCTACGAGTATTTTTATAGCAGTAAAATAAAAAAAATACAAAATAGTTTCAAATAAACATGAAGCAGCCATAAACGTCATTCAAACAAAACGAGCAAACATGAGCGGTAATTAAATATTTTATTTTTACTTGCAATTCGATGTTGTTCGTTATCTAATTTAAACGCAAGCTGTTCGAACTGTCAAAATTTATGGAACGACAAAAAAATTATAGCATTGCCTTATTTGTTTATATTGCTGACTCTTTTTTAGTAGTAACTTTTTTTATATGCGTGCAGCTCTATTTTTCAGTAAAAAATTTGTTGGAAAAAAATTCGAACATGTAAATCGTGCATTACTCTATTATTTAGCCAGTAAATTTTACTGAAAAACTTTTTTGTTTCTCTCTAACAAGTAAAGGATTAATATTTTTATCTCGTGCTAATTTTGCTGAAAAAAATTGTTTCACTGTGGAGTTCACGCATCAAAGGCAACGAATAGCTCAAGTACGAAGTTTTATTCCGAATAGTCTGCAGATTGACGAGATGAGATACAGACTGTAGAGATATCAAATGTTGATGAATTAAAGTGGTTTTTTTAAACTCGTTATTTCCGGTAAAATTTAAAAAAATATTTTTAATCGTTTTTTCATATTTTTTTCAAAATATTTGTAAAGAAAGAGAAAGGTGTTATGAAAGTTACTACTTCCGATGGACTGTTTTCGGCTAAATATCACTGGGACATTTCTTTTTATGGCAATGCATCTCGATCAGTCAATCCTTACAACATATGCTGAATTTTTGTTGAAAAACAGTTTATTGTCAAAACCCGAAATGACGCTTAATTTTGCAAAATTAATGTGGACCAATATTGTTGAAAATCTAATTTATAATCTTTTCGTTCATTGTGGTGCACTAACTGCAGCTCATCCGAGCGGAACTTGGTTGCTCTGTTCTAGATTCAGCTAGATAGTCCGGCTTCATTCCACAATTGCTGGGACATTTCATGTTCGTAGATATTTTTATTGTTTTACTTTTTTTTAGCCGGTAATCAAATGACTTCCACGATCGCATTTAACCCTTTCGCTACGGATCTATAATTTCCACTCAACCTCAATTTTTTGCTGCTATATGTTGATCTACGATCTATTTGAACATAATCACTTTAACACTTTTGGTGGGAACCTCATGGTATAGGTAGGGTGTATGGTACATAAAAATACATACCATAAAAAAAAGATTGGTACAAATATGTACTATACCCCCTACCTATACTATGAGGTTCCCCGCAAAAGTGTTTAAGGGGGGAGGGGAGGGGTAGAGGGTAGGGTCTTGACGCTCTATTTTAAGCCTTTTTTTGATAATTTTTTTTCATAGTATAGTTAATTCAATTTATTCATAGATTATACACATGATTAGAAGTTGTTTCAAGAATATTCCCTTAAATTTTTAGCTTAAAATAATTAAAATTGAACTCGTGACAGCAAATTCTCGGAAGCTCTTCGAAAAAAAAGGTGATTTGCGGTGGCCAGTTGACGAAGGAAATAGCGGAATATTTTTTTTAACGATGCTTTCGGTGGACCAGTGCCGATGAATATCTACGCGAATGACAAGCCACTGTGCTCAATTGCCAAGAACTCGGTGATGGCCAAGGTAGCCGGCGATTTTTGTGAAACGCTACCTGTCATCCCGAGATCAACAGCTGCATATGAACTCGACGCATGTTTGAAATTGTCGTGATTTTTGCGCTATCTAAGAAGTTGCAGCCGACCACGAACATGAAAAAGTCACGTTACAGAACGACTCATCAACTGCTGATTTTTCCAAACAACTGTTGCCATTTGGCCATGGTCAAATTCCTGCTAATGTTTCGACAGGATTGATTTCGTTTCTCTCGAACTTTTGCCTGTTCACGACGTCGAACGAAAAGCTTTTAACGAAAGTGTTTCCGGACATTCGCCGAAATTATATGAAGGACATTCGCCGAAATTATATGAATCATGATTGCCTCAGCGAACGACCGATTTTGGCAACGAAGAACAAGGATGTTGACATTCTGAATTACTTGATTCAAAACAAAATCGCTGGGGAAATGCATTGTTACAAATCCGTTGACTGTGTGGCCGCAATCAAGACGATGCAACCAACTATCTGACCGAGTTTTCAAATGCGCTTGATTTGCCAGGAATACCACCGCATAACTTGATGCTCAAGGTCGGATCTGTGATAATCATGCTGCGCAATCTGAACCATCCGAGATTGTGTAACGGAGCGCGATTGGCTGAATTCGCTAGATCAATCGTTAGAAGTGTGCGGCATAAATCTGGAATTTTCGTGTTCGTGTTTTTCCTAATGGTCAGCTGTACATCATCGTTGTTCATTTACGCGCCGGAAAACAAACCGAAAAATATTATTTACCCCAACGCATTGTATTGATTTGCGTCTGTATTCAATTTAATTCCACTCGAATAAAATACATTGAATTCTTTTGAATTCCGACTGGCTCCAAAAGTCCAAAGAACAACCTAATTTTCTTTAGATGCCTGAGTTTGAAACGACCTTTCATTCACTGTTCAATACATTAGTGTTCAATTCGATGAAAAAGTGAATGGAATGTCCATTCAACTCAATCGTCTATTAAAAATTTAATTGAGTTGTTTGATTTTTTAGCTCGGAACGAAGAAATTTGGGGCGGAACGAGGTTCGCCGGGTCAGCTAGTATATGTTATAAATCAGAAATATGCGTGGTTAGCGGGGACTGCTTGTTCAGAAGGTGTGTTCGGAAGACATGTGTGTGTTAATTTCTTGTGCCTGGTTTTCAATCTTCTTCAATTAGTAACGGAATAGTTAATTTCAATTTTTAGGGTAATTTATTGCTGTAACTGCTTTTCGAAATTATTAGAATTTTGCTCGTGATATTGCCAGTTATATTTCCCGGACTTGACGTTCTACGGAAAGTTCTTTGCGATCCAACTACCCGTGGTGAAATGAGTGAAATTATTCGGCGTGTAAATTAACTTTTGTAGTTGGAAGGGCTGAGGAATTAACGAAATTTAAACCTTGAACCACCATAAAATCTAGGATTTATATTTTCATACAATTACATTAAACCGCCAATCATTTCTTAGGGATTTTTAAATTTTTATTCGGCGTTTTTATGCGTTCGGATTATGAGTTTGTACATTGAACTATTTAATGTTTTTGGTTTGATTGTTGGTTAACGTCAAAATTTGGACCTTGCAGATACTCAGAAAGTTGATGGAAAATGAAAGATGCCAAAATAGGCAAAATACCACTTTACCATTTACCCGAAGCCAAGCAATTAACGGAAAATTTACTAAATGAATCATTTACACCTCGGAAAACATCTACACCACAACGTGGGTCACGGTCCCGCAATAATCGTCGATATGATAATACAACGATTTACAATGAATCCGAATGTATATCGCTTAAATCGCTCCACCCGTAACATGAGACCTGTTTTACTAATTTTATTTTCAATTTCTTTTATTTCAGGTGAACCGCTAAGATTTGATCCAACATTTAAAGGACCACTTAAGGGCCGTTCCTGTACCGATATCATATGTTTGCTACTATTTGTTGCATTTATCGCTGGTTGGGGCGGAATTAGCTGGTACGCTTTCAAAAATGGTGACTTAAATCGATTGCTGGTGCCAACCGATTCCAATGGTTTAAAATGTGGTTTAGATCAAGCCGTAATTGATCGTCCATACTTAATATTTTTCGATCTATCAAAATGTGCTGATGTGTCAACACCTTTAGTTGGATGTAAAACGCCGCAAGTGTGTGTAGAAAAATGCCCGACACAAGAATTCCTAGTGGATACGTTTACGTTGGGTAATGGGGAAACAATACAAACACTACGGGAAAAGCTAATATGTGTTGATGGTTTTGACAAGGAAACAAGAATTAATTCAGTAGCAGATGCTAAGAAATACGCTGACCAAAAACCGCCCGTTTGTATACGATACTACTTAAGAAGTGATTCACGTAAGTTTACTAAGTACAACTAACTTGGTGTTTTTTGTGTGTGGTATTGTCTTTAAACATTTTTGTGCTATACATGTATATACAATTAGTCCTCAAAAGGTGCTTATACGATTTGCTGCCTGATGTTTGTCCGTTCATACCTGATGCAATCTATAAAAAACGTTATCCGCGTGACATGACCACATCAAATTTAATCTCATCGGCAAATTCATTAAATGCTAATAATCAAACAGCAAGCTTTAGTTATTTGAGGGATTCATCATCGTTGGACACGTGTAAAGAGAAACGGGAAATTGGACAAGAAATTATAAAACGAAAAATGGTCAATACGGAAACGTATACGTCACGATTTATTGGAAATATTTTAGTGCACTTAGTCGAAATCGATAAAGCGCAAAAGGTAAAACATAAAAATCGAGTACATTAACAAATATCATTGTAGTTGTTAGTAGAAGTTATACGGGAAATGGTGATTAATGCATGTGACTTCGGAATTCCACATTTTGTAGTTCACCTTCACACCTCTGTGTCTCATTTTTGTTATTTTGTGTATATCGTTGGCTCTATGTGCTTTTTTGTTTTGTTTAAATAATTTTTGTTGTGTTCTTGTCTAATTATGATTTTATAATTTTCAATTAAATTAATTTTGCACAAATCCCTTTTTAAAGTATCCAAACGGTGCATTCCAATGTACGCGCCAGCCAATATTTTAAGTGCCATAGGTTCAAACATAAACGAATTTGCTGAAGCTATGAATAATTTTAAGTTATTTGCTACGGTGAATGGTGTAAGTATTTTATCATTTTGTTCAAATAATTTTTAGTATTTTTAGAAGTAGTGAACGCAACTAGATTAGATTTTATGCCTTAATGAGTTGAATTGTATTTAGCATTGAGATTATGCTTTAAGTTGTTTTGTGTGAAATATTTATTGTTCAAGTTTGGTTATTGTTGAATTGGTTTTTTTCCGAAATACTACAAAAAATACAAAATATCATCGTGAGATCGAGTACTGACTTCGGTTATTTTCTAACTGCAGCAAGGAAATTTGGGTTTTAACGGTAAAAAATTAAAACATTTTTAATTTAGGTTTTAAATTTGAAAGTTTCTTTGCTTACGAAAACAATTAGTCCTAGATAAACTGAAATAGTTTCAAAAAACAGCTGACTAAAGAACGTTGTTGAAGTATAATCTTCATTCATAAAATAAGAGAGAACAAATATACCCCTACAAGATACTTTACGATTATTGTAAACGAAATTCATCGATCGTTCAGTTATATTGCTCAAACAAATGAATAAGTGAATCTGGAATAGACTGTTGTAGAAATCAACGAACTTGGCGTTTCTCAGTTTATATTCCAATTTGCTATGATCTGATAGATTAAATTCATTACCATTGAGGACATGGTCCAGAGTTGGTTGGATCTCATTGAATTACAAAAATGATTGAATTGGCTGGGAAAAAAATGTTTTATAAACTCACGAACTCAATACTTTTGATTACATATTTCGATTAGATATGCTCATTATCATTCCAGAAACAAATTTTCAAAATTTTTACTAATCCAGAATTGGGTCAGTTCAATGTAACGAACATTTGAAGGGTCAAATTTCTGTTAATTGTTTATTCCGCCGGGTATGATCATTGACATTAAGAAGCACAGTGTCTAAATTTGTGCTACTCCCGATGCCATTGAACAACAAAGGTGGTTGAATGACCGAATTTTTAATTTACAGCGTTTTAGAAACCAAAATATGATCATAGTCATCCTAGCAAACAGTTAGTTGAATTTCTGCTAAAAATAATGCGGCCAATTAATTTTTACAACATGTAGTCGAATTTTTCATTTTTAAAACTTCGTATACTAGTCCAGTAAATGAAGGAGGAAAAAATGCCAACCTGTAAGTTATTAGTTGCGATTTTTATTTTCTGGTGATAAGCGGCATTTGGTACCTCCTTAAAAATGAGACCGAGTTTTCGAGAAAACATTATGTTGTAAGGGGAGAAAATGACCGCAAAAGACCCGGAAATCATCAGTTTTCGGCAAATATCTCCCAAAATATGGCATTTAGAGATTTTATTCAGATAAGAATTGATTGATTTGTTCGCAACATTAATATTTTTTGCAAAAAGTCGGGTTGAAAAATCCAAAATTTTGAGACTCATGAAATATGCAAGTTTTTTACAAAATTTGAGATGGAGGGTGTTGCAAATACATTATTTTCAATGTTTTGAACTGTGGAAACCAATTGTAGATGGCGCCACTACAATTCATTCATTGGCAAAATCCTCGGGGCCATAAATGGGAAACGCCGTAAACCATGTAATTTTCAAGAATTTGTATGTTCCTGAGCGTCTTTTTTTTCTTGGAGATGAGGGCTCAAGTTAAACCTATTAGGAAAGCAGACCATAAGATTAATTACAGCAGGATGGACCCCACCAATTGGCGAAAAACGAGCGAAAATCAGTTTTTCCCATATCACAAACTATTGTCCAATGAGGTTTTTCCAAACGAAAACTATAATCTCTAAAGAGTGAGGAATATTTATCCATAATACTCAACAACAATTTCTTGCAGATTGTCGGCAAATTTTTGCAATTTTTTTGCAACCATTCAGATCGAGGTTTTTGAAATAAAGAGTTATAAAGTTTCTTTAAATTTCATTTATTATAGAAACATATATAAAAATACATTGAAGTTATGACATAAATCTGTTAATCATCAGTCCCCGTCACAAGACTTCAATAATAATTCTTGGTCATCAACGCCACCCTCGCCAACAACTTCTGGTTCTAGAGTTTCCTCTAGTTCTACCTCTTCGGAAAACGTATCTTGGCTGTCTTTATAATTCGAACACTGGCGGGACTCGCATGAACCAAAAATAGATGAGCATGGTAGCCTGCGTTCTTGCATGAACATGTTCCCCGACATTCTTTCTTCATTGACAAAATATCATCTTTAAGAGTTCCGGAACCGCTGGCTCTTTAGTGGTTTGGACCGGCATGATTATACCCCCTACACGTTTCCATCGCCATTTTTCTGGTGACAGTTCATTTCCGAGCCACTGCTGGACCTGCAGATATACCCGATAAAGGTGTTGACTTGCAGCTTCAGGTGTGGGTGGCAAGGTTGCTAGTTTGAGCACGATTTGGTTTATGTTTCTGTCTCTGGTGAATCGCTTGGAGATCTCGTATCTAATTTTTGTCAGGGTTTGTGTATCATCATCACTGTACATCGACGCAATGCCAGTTTACCCGTGCTGAAATACAGTATCGTGGGGAAGATTATGGTTTTTAAAACTTTCAATGTTCGCTTCCAGTACCGTGTCTCTGTTCTTCGTAACCTTTCCCTCTAATTTGGCGACTATAGACAACAAATAGAGCAAAGACGCGACGAACGACGGAAGAAATGAAAGTAATGAAATTATACCATTACGTTTAGGACTTAGGTTTTTCCCCACGTATCAATGAGATGACTTTATATACATTGATGGAAAGGTGAGAATTCCATCTTTACACTAGTCAAGGTGTCAAAACGTCAGAAAGAAAGAGCCGAGAGAAAAAAGCCACGAAAAGAAAAAGTGCGTTTTTCCTTGAGCACGCGTTTTCCAAATTTATTGGAAAATGGACGATTTTGTGAAAAAAAAAAATAATTGCACAGCCGCTAAGTAGACGTTCTCAGCTTTCAAATGATATGTTATAGAGACCAATCCGATCATGTATGAATTTTTAATTGGTGGTTGTTTACAAAATTTCCCCGCGCTCCAAAAACAGCAAAAAATTGGGATTTGGGACAAAGTTTTAATCAAAATGGAAGAAAATTAGATTATACAAATTTTACAGATGACAAAAGACCTTCTGAGGACACATAATCAAGAAAATTTGGAGCAAATTAGTGCAATACAAAAAAAATTAGGAACAAATTCCTGGCGAGGTCAAGATTGCGCGAGAGATGATAGTATGATAGCGAGTAGATTTCCTCTTTCACATGAACTTTGAATCATGAGAAAATATGCATTTTTAACAAAGTTATTGAATAATTTGTCCGCCCGCTCATGTGTAAATGCACGGACTGTGCTCTCCGGCACACAACACAGAAACTCAATATTCTAAGCGCGCTTGAGCCTGTTTATCTCGAAAACGGTCAATTTTTTGGAAAAAGTCGTTATGATCTTCAATGTTTATTTGAACAAAAAATCTCTAACTGCCATATTTCGGGAGATATTTGCCGAAAATTTTCCAGGTCTTTTGGGGCCATTTTCTCCCCCTACAACAGAATGTTTTCTTGAAAACTCGGTCTCATTTTTAATGAGGTACTAAATGCCACTTATCACCAGAAAATGAAAATCGCAACTAAAAACTTACAGGTTAACCTCTTCATTTACTGGACTAATACGAACAGTCTTTGTGTTCAATTGAATTAAGCCTATTCCAAATTAGTACAAATTCGACCAGTACCAGGTAACATCTTTGGTAACAGGTAACATCATGGTAGTCCCAGGTAACATCATGGTTAAATTTAGATTATGAGAAGTGATTTTTTAAGAAATTTAGTAAATTGGCCTTTCCTGAATTGGGAATCTAACTTGAATTTTGATTGTAGAGGAACTTTTTGGGATGAATTGAGATTTGTAAATTAAATTTAGGCGAAATTCTGGAAGTTTGGCATGACGAATGAAACTGAGCCGTCTCTTAACCAATTATTGGTAAATTTGGGTTATAGAGTTGACACATCAATTATGAATGAATTTCTTCAATTTGGCCAAACTGAATTAAAAATAAATGTGTTGTGCGTTTATTGTATTTCATTAATCAAATTGGAGTCAGATAAATGATACGGTGCAGTAGGGTAATAACGTAACTCATATGGTGAAAGTGCAATGTTATAATCTAACTTTATAAGTGCTACCTATCGTGATAACGTGATATGCATATGTACATAAGATACACTATGTATCAGTAAATTACGCATATCTACCGCGACACACCTCACCCATCACAGTCCCTTACCACCTACATTGGACTATTGGACCACTGAACTAATTTCTAGATCGTACCTTAACCAATTATTACTGAAATCGCCCCTTTTCAAAAATAAAGAATAAAAAAAAGATATAAGAATAAAATCGCGCCTTTTCAAAATCTCGTTTTTTTAAATTTATGAATTCGTATGCCTCACGATGTGTCGAATTCCAATCTAGCTCTACAAATCAAATTTGAAAATAATTGATTTAAAAACGGCTTCAATTCATCGTAGCCAAATCTCGTTCAATCAGCTGTTTATACCAAATTTGACCATGATTTGTTAAGAAATAGTACCCAACTAACTTCTCAGGAAGAACATCAGAATTTAGGAAATTTCTTAAAATAATTTCTGACTAAAATGCTTGTTTTTATTCTCTAATAATAAGCAACAAATACAGCGTTTATTGTTGTATTTATTTGAGGATGAAAAAATAATCATTTTAGCGAAACAATTTTTTGAGCCTGACTGATTGAGCCTTTTTGACTTACATATATCTAAACTTTATATTGTTACGAGTTTGTCCTGTCAAATCCGATTCAGATCACTGGATTGTCATTGACGCTATAGAATTTGGTGAAATATCGGGAATAATCTTGGAATAATATCCAAATATTTACGAACTACTTACGCCACTGCTGTAATCTTTCCGAAATATTCCGTCAATAATTTAAAATACCATAACAAATAATTTTCACAAATATTTATTAATTCACTATTTACCATTTAAAATTATTTTTAAATCATCACTATTTTCATTTTTCCCGCTACCCTCTGGCTACCCGCTGAATAACTCCTGTGTTCATCGCACCCGTATTTACATACCGCGTTGAATATTTGAGATGTATCACGGACTTTCGTTTCTCTTTCAGGCTTATTCGGCTATAATCTGCAATACCACAAAACTGTTATAAAACTACCTCTAATGCTACTACTTAAACCTAAGTGTCACTAATTCTGCGAAAAAAAATGTTTCGCTGAATAAATGTCTCGCCCACGTTGAATTGATTATGTTGCCCTTTTAAACGCCACCTAATTAGCAATTGCTTCATGGGCAAAAAGTGGTATTTGTTTATACGAGAAAGAGCCTTATTATAACATGTACGTTCATTATTTTCATATCTAAGGTCAAAACAGAACAAGATCAAAGGCGTCGAACGAAATCACCTGTCATATTACAAAGCACCGAAAACATGCAATACAAACACAACCATCGACGCAGGCGCCGACGGTTTATTCGTCGAAATAAATTTAGAGTTTATTTCTATTTTTATCGCCGACGGAACAATGTTGCCAACTGTTTTTTATATATATAAAGCTCGAAACACAACAAGAGCGACAACGACGTGCGTCGACGAATTAACAAAAAATATCGCCGCGGCTATATCGCTGTAGCTAACAGTATAAAAGCGTCAGCGTATGGCGATAAAAAACAACCACAAACGACATAAGCTTCTGTATTTTGATACATGACGTTAGAGCGTTAGGCTACTAAATTGAAAAAAAAAATTGTTAATTATATGACGGTTATATGATACCAACTTATATATATATATATATATATATATATATATATATATATATATATATATATATATATATATATATATATATATATATATATATATATAACGGGTGATTTTTTAAGAGCTTGAGAACTTTTTTTTAAAAAAAACGCATAAAATTTGCAAAATCTCATCGGTTCTTTATTTGAAACGTTAGATTGGTCCATGACATTTACTTTTTGAAGATAATTTCATTTAAATGTTGACCGCGGCTGCGTCTTAGGTGGTCCATTCGGAAAGTCCAATTTTGGGCAACTTTTTCGAGCATTTCGGCCGGAATAGCCCGAATTTCTTCGGAAATGTTGTCTTCCAAAACTGGAATAGTTGCTGGCTTATTTCTGTAGACTTTAGACTTGACGTAGCCCCACAAAAAATAGTCTAAAGGCGTCAAATCGCATGATCTTGGTGGCCAACTTACCGGGCCATTTCTTGAGATGAATTGTTCTCCGAAGTTTTCTCTCAAAATGGCCATAGAATCGCGAGCTGTGTGGCATGTAGCGCCATCTTGTTGAAACCACATGTCAACTAAGTTCAGTTCTTCCATTTTTGGCAACAAAAAGTTTGTTAGCATCGAACGATAGCGATCGCCATTCACCGTAACGTTGCGTCCAACAGCATCTTTGAAAAAATACGGTCCAATGATTCCACCAGCGTACAAACCACACCAAACAGTGCATTTTTCGGGATGCATGGGCAGTTCTTGAACGGCTTCTGGTTGCTCTTCACTCCAAATGCGGCAATTTTGCTTATTTACGTAGCCATTCAACCAGAAATGAGCCTCATCGCTGAACAAAATTTGTCTTTAAAAAAGCGGATTTTCTGCCAACTTTTCTAGGGCCCATTCACTGAAAATTCGACGTTGTGGCAGATCGTTCGGCTTCAGTTCTTGCAGGAGCTGTATTTTATACGGTTTTACACCAAGATCTTTGCGTAAAATCTTCCATGTCGTCGAATAACACAAACCCAATTGCTGCGAACGGCGACGAATCGACATTTCACGGTCTTCAGCAACACTCTCAGAAACAGACGCAATATTCTCTTCTGTACGCACTGTACGCATTCGTGTGGTTGGTTTAATGTCCAATAAAGTAAACTGAGTGCGAAACTTGGTCACAATCGCATTAATTGTTTGCTCACTTGGTCGATTATGTAGACCATAAATCGGACGTAAATCGCGAAACACTTTTCGAACCGAACACTGATTTTTGTAATATAATTCAATTATTTGCAAGCGTTGCTCGTTAGTAAGTCTATTCATTATGAAATGTCAAAGCATACTGAGCATCTTTCTCTTTGACACCTTGTCTGAAATCCCGCGTGATCTGTCAAATACTAATGCATGAAAATCCTAACCACAAAAAAATCACCCTTTATATATATATATATATATATATATATATATATATATATATATATATATATATATATATATATATATATATTATATATATATAAAACCGTTGGCAACATTGTTTCGCCGGCGATAAAAATAGAAATAAACTCTAAATTTATTTCGGCCAATAAACCGTCGGCGCCTGCGTCGATGGTTGTGTTTGTATTGCATGTTTTCGTTGCTTTTTAATATGACAGGTGATTTCGTTCGACGCCTTTGCGCTTGTTCTGGTTTGCGCTTAAGTTGGTAACGCCCCAACGTCATATTGTGCCAAAAGATAAACAATTTTTATAATTTATAATTTTTATTATCAGAGTATGCTAACTTTTAGAATCCATTTTGAAAATATGTCATCGTTATGTCATTTGTGGTTGTTGTTTTATCGCCATACGCTGACGCTTTTGTCTCTTTTAGCTACAGCCACTGATACATCGATACATCAATATCAGAAGGCATATAAAACAACAACAAAAAATGGGAGCACTTTTTTATAGTCATATCGCTCGTTTATATAAACCTCTTGCTTTAAAAAACTATTTCCTTTCCTTATTAAGATAAGACCGTATCGAGGATAGATTTAATTTCGAATTTTTCTGAAATTGGATTTTATTATTATAGTCAACGAACAAATAGTAATATTACATTCATTACATTACATTAATTTGATTTTCGAAAATTCGGAATTCAAGAAAAGACAGAAAAATTTCCTGTCTTTGTCGCAAACGTAGAACTAGTTTTGCTCTACCATATAGTTTTTGTCATGTCGTATCCATATGATATAGATCAGTGTGTACAGCGATATCGCGGCGAAATTTTTTATTAATTCGTCGACGCTCGTCGTTGTCGCTCTTGTTCTGTTTCGAGCATTAGGCTGCGGGCAAAAGTCAGGTAAATCATTTACTATGGTAAAAACGGATTTAGAACAGTTTGTCATAGAGTTTTTGAAAAATAAATGAATTTACCGAAAAAAATATATAAAATTGACTTTTACGCGACTATTGGCCCGCAGCCTATATAACAAAAGAACTTGATTTTTCATAATTTTACCACCTTTGGCTTTAGTTTTATAATATCCCGCCAGATGTCATATACACTAAGGCCTCGAGTTGCGTCGATTCGACTTGCGTCACTAAAAGTTTTAATACTATAAATTTAAGTTGCGCCGTTTTTCGATGCAACTGGAATTTTTCTTCCATGTCAAATTGAGTACATAGACGAGTATAATGACAGAGACAAAATATTTTTTTTATAGATAAATACAATATTTGAGAACTGAAATAACAAATGAACTTTCGAGTTGCGTCATTTTCGAGTTGCGTCGCTTTCACATGGAACGCATTAATGACGCAACTCGACTCTTTAGTGTACTTTGCCTTAAAAAGGGAATACCATTGACCCAGAATAATACATTTAGTCATAATTTGTTCCTACTAATAGCTTTTCGAAAGATATTGTCAAATATTAACGCCAGTTTTCATTATCGTCAAGAATCCGACCCTTCTTATAATAGAATCGGCAGATTTTGAAACGGTAAAACACGTACAACATTATTTTCAGTTTTATATAGGGGGCGACAGTTTGTAGTTCATTTTAAAAATGTATTTTGAATAAAAATGCAACATATATTTCCAAAGGAGTCAGTACTTTAGCCGATTGCCTCGGCTGAATATGCAGTGTCCCATTCTGCCGGCTCAATTTTTCAGTACATTTTCAATTGTTTGAGACTATATTTCACCAATTATCACTTAATTTGTGTCTTTTAAATCTCTGGATGATTATAGCATAACATTTGTTCTTGATGACTCCCCACAAATAATAGTCGAACGGAATCAAATCGCCGGTGCTAGAACGACAGTTGGCATCGCCATTTCGGCTAATAATGCGATTTTCGAAGATATGGCGTGAATTGTTTCTTTGGCTGTTGTGTGGTCAGTGACCCCGTCCTGTTGAAACGAAATATCTATTAACAAGGCACGATAACGGTCGCCATTTACTGTTACAGCGGCTCCTTGCTCATTTTCGAAGATAAATGGCCCTTGATGCTTTTGAACCATACTCCACATGAGTAGTTTTGGGTATAAAATACGGCAATTTTGCTTGTTCACATAACCACCGAAGTAAATGAGCTTGGTCGGTAAAGACGATTTTTTGTTAAAAATGCTCATCTTCTTTCAACCCAGAATTGGCCCAGTCAGCGAAGTGAAAACGCTATAACAAGGTCTTCGTATAAAATTCTTCACAAAGTCCTATCGCTGACTTTCAATTCTTCTGAACGATGGTAGATTAAAGTGCTCGGTTAATATTTTTGAACGAGATGAACGGCAATACGGAACAGGTGTTTCTATTAACAAGCAAGTCGAACGAACTTATGAGAGTGATTCATTTCGTTCACCTAGAATATATTGCTGAATTTCAGTCATTTAACAGGTGACATGAGAGGTTTGAGCAGCGAAATAATATTTAGTTCAAAAACGAACCATAAGATGTCGCACCCTCTAAAATCTCATGATGATTAGACAATCCAAAACAATCCAAATTACCAACACGACTGCTTTATAAAGGGTTTTCCAATAAGAGAGGTTTCATTTTGATATTAAAAAAACGAGTATTTTTTAAGAGAAATCGATGAATGTTTATTTCATTGTAAAGAGGAAGGTATGCTTTTCATGAAATTTTCCATGACCAATTCGCACATTTTCGACTGTATGTCCTCGATAACTTCACGAATCCCATCTTTGAGGTCTCAAATAGATTGTGGAGCATTGGTATAGATCTTATATTTCACGTGGCACCAAAGAAAAACGATTATAGGTGTTAAATCACAAAATCTCGGTGGCCAATTGTGATCACCTCTTCGAGAAATATCACGGTCAGGAAGCTTTTCTTGCAAAATTGCGATTGTTTCGTTGCTTGTGTGGCACGTAGCGCCATCTTGCTGAAAATAAACGTCGTTCACATCGCAATATCTTCCAATTTTGGCCATAAAAAAAATCATTAATCATCAAGATCGACGAGGAATCGGGTTTTCGTCAACACTATGAGCTACAGCAGCAATATTCTCAGTTGTTCTTGAGCGACGCACACGGTTTCGACTCTTCACATCACTAACTTGCTCTAACAGCTCAAATTTGTCCACCAGTTTCACTATTGCCTGCCGAGAAGGTGTTTCACGACGAACCCAAAAGTGCTTTAGTTTCGCGAGCTGTGACTGCAAAATTCTCACCATTTTTGTAGTGAATTTTAACAATTTCAATGCGTTGTTGAAGCGTGTATCGTATCATTTTTAGTAATGGCGCAGTTTTTACTTTTTACTCGTCAAATGTCAAAAGATGACAGCTTCAATATTGATAGGTACCCAAATAGCAAGCAATTCAAAATGAAACCTCTTATTGGAAAACCCTTTTGAGTTAGAGACATCTGGCATCACAAGATTACAAGCTATTTTAACTCTTAATTTATTCATCTAAAACCTAGTTTCTTCATAACATTTTAATAATACCTGATACTGTCTCTTGGCGTCACCGCACCTCTTTCCTTATTTAAAAGAAATATTTTAATCATTTAATGTCGGGTAATGTTGAAATCATTAAAGCGATTTGGGTTATTTTCTGCGGTAGCTCCTGATGTGTACTTCCTGCTGATCATTCTAATTGACTTCACTGTCTGAGTCGAGATCGGTCGAGATGGCCTCATTTATATGAATGGCTTTGATTTATATCACACACTTCATAGTCCCTTCACGACTCTCATTTTTCCCTGGCAACTACTCAAAATTACTATTACGAGGCATGGACTTAAAACAAATGACCTTAAAGCAGTGTTTTTCCTGGTCATTAGTTTGAATGGCAATCATCTGTGTTGCTGGTAGTCTTGATACAATTTTAATGTAATTCTCGTCCTTGGGTTGGTGTGACGAATGTTAAATCTTCATACATGGACTCGGTGTGCTGACAATTCCGTGCCAATAAACCGTGCTTCGTACTCGAGAATAGGCTTGTGCAATTGAAATTACATCACAACTCACTTGCCATTAAAAATACAATTCCGATTCAATGAGAGCGATGCTCGAAGTTGGAAATACTCTGCCACGACTTCATTTCGGATTTATTTCTTCTATAAAGACCAACAACGTTTGGTGAAGTAAGCTGCCTTTTTCAGGGTCTCGGACTTTGCGCAACTTAAATTGCTTCAAAACTAACAGGTCATCGTATCACTGACTTGATGACAGAGCATTCTCTCGTATCTTTGGTGCACACTGATGATTGTCTTGACATACAATTGGCATACACGAGATTCTTCGTGCTGATATATTTGATATCAAAATTGTAGACGGGCAAAGATCTTTAATTACCGGAAAGCATACGAATGTCAATGTTAAAGCTAAACAGCTTGAAACTATGACCATTATATCGAGAAAGTCACCAGTTGCGCTGATCCCTTGTTGGAATGGCATCCCTAAATCCTCCCAGTCTGTTCGTGAGATGATCGTTTAACCAGAACTTGACACTGCAGTTCTGAGTTTATTATGGAGGACAATGACAGATTTGTGGGTTGACTGGCATCTTGACGGTATTACTAAATTCGTTTGATGCTCCGTAAATAGAAAGATCTAAATGGAATGTTTTTTGCTACACTAGTTACTAGAGCATTTTGATACCTTTCTGATTTCTTTTGAGGCGTTCAACTCTTAAACGCCTCACGTCACTTGTGAGCTGGTCCAGATGCTTACTGATGTTAACCTACTCCTCCAATTCCAATTTTTGTCCCAAGTCTACCGCGTCATCACCAACATGATGAAGTCCTGGGATTTATTACGGCCCTGCTCAAAGAGCAGAACCTTTAAAACCGGCAGAGAATTTTGTAATGCAAAATTGTCATATCGAGTTGGTGCGAGCGACGTGCGGTTTGTTAATCTAATTTTTACTTTTTGAAATTGTTAAACACTTTTCGTCCGTAAATTCCACAGGCTTACCCGGCAGAATGTTTTTGCAAATTTCTGATAATCTTGATTAGTCTGTTTTTACAACAGCAACCCAACTTCTACCTTCTCCGTTAACGATCCCTCTTCGTCAGTGAAAAATGATTCATGGTGGGATTCAATTCGAATACCAAGGCGTTTTACGTGACCATAAACGGCCGAATTCGATAAATATATACTTTGAAAACCAGTTTTGATACTGACGCTGTCAATAGATCTTCTCATTTTTGCCATTTCGGTAATAAAAAAGTAAAATATTCCGATAAAGCTGCTTTCAATTTTCCATATTTAATCGAATTTGATTATTTTTGCGCAAATAAGCCCTGCGATATCAGCTGTCAAAATATATAACAACAATGCGGCTTAAGTTTGAAGTAGGCTATGAAACAACACATTTTAGTCCTCTGTTGGGAAAAAAAGAAACTACTTTCCGAACAACCCAACAGTGTGTTATGCCCTCTGTAGTTGTCTGTATTTTCGGTGTCTGTTCCTCTCCCCAGTTTTCATGTTGCTTATCTTGGTAATCAGGTTGCTGTGAAAAACCGTCATTCCAGTGAAGCCAACACTCTGGGATCTAGCTTCTCGCATCAGTAGTAACTTCTTTGACGTTTGATGTAATTTGGCTTTACGCTTGATCGACGCAATCCTTCTTGACTCTGAACGCTATAGACAAATTTTTTCATTGCTCGCTCCACCAGGGCCTCGTTCCGGCGTCCGAATTGAGTTTTCGGTCCGATGTTGGTGCAGCTTTAACTCTGGCAACTCGATCGTGACATCTCTATCTTGGCGGTTGTCTACAACACATCCGCTACTTCTTCTTTGAAACATAGTGGTGGGCTCCATCTTCAACCTTGAAATGTTGGAACTGCGTTCCATCACCTAATGTCTGAGGTTTCAAAACTGTATTCGAGCTCCCGACAACAATATTCAGTGCAACCATATCAACATCTTTCTTTTATTTATGAGACCTCCCAAAGCTGGCATGAACCTCTTCAATTTTACTTTCAATTTCTTGGTTGATTTTTAATCCGAACTCTTCAACTCGGTCGTTCCATCGGTTTTCAACTGCTTGCACCTTTCACAATTTTCAGTTATTCTCTGGGACCTGTATAGGTGTTCTGTTGATTATCCAGCTCGGCAAACTGGTCATCATATGCTGCTCAAATTTCGAATCTAGCTTTCGTGTTGTTCGTGTATTTTCTCCACCTGAAGCAGAAGCATACTTATCATGTTTAATAAATTGAGGGCTGGTTTTTGATGTTCGGCACTCGGCACTCAGTGATTATTTAAAAAATAAAAAAAATAAAAAAATGACACTTCGATCCGGTTTCCTAACTTTTTAACTACATTTCAATAGGTTAGAAATTTCTCTCAGTTAACTCTTTCCTATTTCCTTCGCCTGAAAATCCACGACTCTGAAGCATTTCCCTTCATATCCGTGACTTGTAGAAGTTTATCTCTAGTATGCTCATTTTTGCTGCTATTAGCAAAGTCCCACTTCTGACACCAAATGTTACGAATTTCGTGCATTCGTTATCACGATTTTGCCAATAAAAATACTCAGCGATTTAAGTTGCAAATTTTATTTTCCCAACACTTTTAATCTCTGCAGCAATTCACGATATCAATTCTCCTGTCTTGATGATTAACGCCCGTTGCAAGTTCCAATATTTTAGATGATGACTGTCGCTTGGAATGTCATTTTAAAAGTCAATTCCCAATCAGTATTGCAATACTATGATATTGAGAATAATAAATCGCTTAATAAAATTAAAAACTAAAGTTGATGGTGTATAACTTTACCACTCGACTTTACGACTCGAGGCCGCTGGTTTTTAGATGGCCGTATTACGTCGTTGTGGGGGGTATTTGAAACTGCTGTTTTCTATTTTTTTTTATCTCCCAACTTATGTGCGCAATAAGGTAGGTATTGCCTCTGCTGCTCAAAGTAGAAGCATATTATGCTCTCCGTTTGGCGGCCGAGTGACACCAGACATAATCTAGGAAATACCCAATATCGATATTCCATTTCCTGCTTTTTTCTATTTATTTACTCTTCTGCAAGTGGCCACAAAATATTTGCCTCCGCATGCATTTAACTAGAGCTCAAAACCTAACCCGTTTACTAATCGCCAAATCCACATTCATAATCTAATTACGTAATATAAACAATAAATTCTTACTACTAATTGTTCTGTACAAAATTTTTTTAGATGGCCCAAGTTATCGTTGACGATATCAGCAACTCATATTTTGAAATATTTATGGGACTCGTAATCGCCATGTTCGTTTGTTTACTCTTTATATTTTTGATGCGTTGGGTTGCCGGTCCAATGGTTTGGTTATCAATCGTCGGTGTAATCGCTCTGCTCACGTTCAGTAAGTATAATTAACAGTGTAGTTTATATAAATAAAATTATTTTGCACCGATTCTATATAAATATTTGTCCGCAGGTGTTTATTACAGTGCAACGAAGTACGTTGAGTTGAAGGATAAACCTAAGGATACAAGTACCACAATTTCGCCAAATTTGGAGTCGGTTGTTAAGTCGTGGCTAGGACAAGGTGATACATGGCTATGGATTTTGATTATATCGTCGGTTCTGCTTGGTATAATCCTGTTGATTATCATCTTTTTGCGGCGGCGAATTATTATTGCGATTGCGCTTATTAAAGAAGGCAGCAAGTAAGTTTCAATGCGCTTTTATACTGTTTATGTCCATTAATATATTTTTATCGTTCCGCAGGGCTGTAAGTTCAATAACATCATCAGTATTTTTCCCACTATTCCCTTGGGCCCTCCAAATCGTAGGTATTACTTTTTCGGTAGCAGTTCTTTTGTATTTGGCATCAGTCGGTGAGACACAGTATAAAGTCGATGGATTAGATGATGCTTGTCAGTGCAAAGGTTTAGCGGCGACTTATGCTAATAATCAGACGTGTTCACCACGAGTATTTGCCGAGAATTGTAGACAACAAAATTTCCCAGATCAGGCGTGCATCAAGGCAACATGCAACTTTTTGGGAATCGATAATCCCAATATTGTATCATACATGCACGCCTACAATGTAATTGGATTTTTCTGGATTCTATTTTTTATATCAGCCTTTGGTGAAATGGTATTAGCATCAACATTTGCCACATGGTACTGGACATTCCATAAATCGGATGTACCATTTTTCACCGTATTCACCGGAATGGGACGTACGCTTCGTTATCATTTGGGAACGCTTGCATTTGGTTCACTTATCGTGACAATATGTCGGATAATTCGCGTCATACTAGAATATATCGATCAAAAATTAAAGCGATATGATAATGAAATCACGCGCGCCATTATGTGCATTCTAAAATGTTTCTTCTGGTGTTTGGAATCGTTTTTAAAATTCCTAAATAAAAATGCGTATATTATGTGTTCCATACACGGTAAAAATTTCTGTTTATCGGCCAAAGATGCGTTTAATCTGCTGATGCGTAACGTGCTACGGGTCGTCGCCTTAGATAAAGTGACCGACTTTTTATTCTTCTTATCGAAACTATTGATTTCGGTCGGTATGGCATATCTGACGTACGCATTCTTTTCGAGTGAGTCGAATCCATCCGTGCAATATAAAATGGTGCCAATGATCTTGGTCTTTATTGGGACATACCTGATCGCCACCGTATTCTTTAATGTGTATTCGATGGCGGTCGACACATTGTTCCTATGCTTCTTGGAAGATTGCGAACGTAATGATGGTTCGGAGGAGAAGCCATTTTTTATGTCGAAACAGCTGATGAAAGTATTGGGCAAGAAAAATGTTATACCGAGAGATGGTTACGGCCATCAGTAAGGAACGAACGTGGATCGCAAAAACAAAAGACGGTTGTGATGAATGTGACTTTAATATTAAAAATATATGTACATGTATTGATGAAATTGAAATGTAAATGAATTTGCAAAACACTTACGCTGCCAAATTTGTTTTTTTTTTTTTTAATAAATTACCCTAGATATATATATTTATAGTTTGCTATTATATTACAGTGTTAGTTAGAGGAATGGCTATTTACAGAGAATTGTTAAACATAAAATATTGTAAATAGATAAACAAATAATTTTATATAAAATTTTTATTGTGATAAAATATTTTATAAATTGTATCTTATACACACACACACACACATATTATTACTATTACAAACGAGTAACATAGTTTTTTAATAATTATTAATATATTTTTATAAACTCTACCATATTACTAGAATTACCATAAAATTTTATATGTTAGATATGTAAGAAATTGAATTAAAATTTGAAAACCAATAATTGCCAAAAAAAATAAAATTTATTAAAAATGAATTGTAAATAAACAGAAATTTCATACCATAAATTTAAGAATTGGTTTTTGTGTTGAAAGAAGTTCCAATCTGCGGATTACAGCATTTTCTAATGGTTTGTATTTAATTATTTTTAATTTATAAATTACTTGTTTGAGTTTTGATTGGTACATTTCGAATGTACATACGACCAAGTTTTTCCCCCTACTTTGATTGATTGATTAAACGTAGGATCAAGATCAGTTCTTACTCGACATTCATTCAAATTGGACGTGTTTTAAATTTTTGACCAACAATATTTCGTATATTGTATATTTATTATGCATACATTTGTTTATTTACTGTATATATTCGAATATATATCAAATTGTTATTTTTTTATTTTTTTTTTTTTCCTTGTTTAAGTTTGTAAAAAAACAATAAATAAGTAATTATTGGTGTTACTAACTTTTAGTGTTAAACAAAAAAGTGCTGTGTATTTAATATTCGTGAATTTTTTTTTTTTATAAATTCTTTCTGTGTAACATCTATAAGTATATCAATTGAAAGTGTAGAATGTTCAATAATTATTGTGTACGAATGGTTTTTCTCATGTAAACACTTTATGTGTGACAACTGTGCAGCAGCCAAATCAAAAAAACTTTCAAAAAAATATTCCTCGGACATCAACAAATGTATGAAAAGTTTGTTCGATGGTGTTTAAACATCGTAAACATGCACCAATGATAGGTTAAAACATTGTAGCCGTTAACATATTATGAATAGGAAATAATAGATCTTATTTCTATAACAATTATAAACACAATTTTGTGTGAATTATCATAAGTGCTGAACAAGCGCATTGCCTTACAATTTTACGTGAATTAACATACGAGTAAGTGCTGAGCAAGCACATGGATTTTATAATTTGTTAGTGTAAACAACCATGTAATTTTGTATATAAACCTGAATGATTTTTACAACAATTCAAAGTCTATACATAAAAGATTAGTGGCCAAGCTCTGACTTACGGGAAGCCCATTAATCTCAAATAAAGTTTAATACACATCTACTTGAACCACACTCAACTAACATCTAAGTTGGATAATCAGAGCGCGAATTCGGCAGTACATCTAAAGGCCGAATACAAACATTGATTTGTTTATACGGGTTCAACCATTACTCTCGCATGGATTCAAGGGCCTTCAAATGGATGATGTTCGTAGGAAATTGTGTAGCTGAAATACAAAACAACATCGGTCCAGCCTATTGGTCTCACGTAAGATGGGAAGATAATCCCGCTGATATAGCTACACGAGGCCTTACGCCAAATGAAATCCAAAACAATGAGTTGTGGTAGTCTGGGTCTAAATGGCTTCGAAAGGAGAATTTGCCATCATCAAACCGTCAAGTATTTAGTATTCAGGAAGAAATGAAGAAAACGGTGGTCACCTCGAAAACAGCAAAACATGAATGTGACATCTGGGATAAATATTCATCGTACACGAAATTAATAAGAATCATCGTTTATATAAAAAGGTTCGTCAACAATGTTAGATGCAAGGATTATTTAAAAAGAACAGCAGGTGCACTGTCGACTGAAGAGCTGAAGGAACAGCCGGAACTTAATAATCAGCAATATTCACAAGGCTGTATTTTATGAAGAATTAAAACTATTAAAAAGAGGCTCCAGCTTAAGCAAAACAAGTTCTTTATGGCAATTCATCCATTTGTCGACAAAGAAGGTATCCTACGAGTAGGTGGAAGACTAAGAAACTCGATAGCATCGTTCGAGACTAAACATCCGATTATTCTACCAAAAAACCACCATTTTACTAAATTAATAATCGAAGACACACATGCTAAGACGTTGCATGGAAGATGTTAATTAGTTTCAAGTCAAATCAGAAACAAATATTGTATTATAAATGCCAAACAAATAATTCAAAAAATTATTAACAAGTGTGTTCGTTGTTTCCGGTATAAGACAAAGGAAGTAACAAAGTTAATGGGACAGTCGCCAGCATCACGAGTTAGACCATCTCGACCATTTACACACATGGGGATTGATTATGCTGGTCCAATCAAATTAAAATCTTCAGTGGGCCGCAGCATAAAAATGTTCAAGGCTTACATCGCAGTATTTATCTGTATGTCAAAAAAAGGCAGTGCCTTTGAAGTTGTTAGCGATTTAACAACAAATGCCTTCTTAGCTGCACTGAAACGATTTACTTCCCGGCGAGGACTGTGTAGCCACATCTATAGTGATTGCGGTACAACTTTTAAAGGCGCAGACAAACAATTAAAGGCTGATCTAAAGGAGTTTAATAAAACGTGTATCCCAGAAATAAGTAACATCATACCAAATGAAGGCATAATATGGCATTTTAATGCCCCGGCAAGTCCCCACTTGTTAAGCCAAATAGAAGCATGTCTTAATTCTAGACCATTGTGCTCTACGTCTACGGACATCGAAGATACGGTCATCTTAACCCCGGGACACTTTCTTATCGGAGAATCATTAACCGCTACACCTGATCAAGGTATTAATGAAGTAATCTGCACATTAAGCAGGCGTTGGAAGCTGACTCGATAGCTGGTACAAGATTTCTGGAAAATATGGTCTTGTGAATATTTGACATCATTACAACGCAGATTAAAATGGCACGAATGGAGATCAACAACAAGAAGCTGAGAAATGTTCTCCCTTGCAGTATCTACAGAAGTTTTTAACCGAGCTGTTATAAGTGTAGGTTTTGTTTCTCGCTACATATTTTGGTTTGTTGATATTAAACGAAACGCCCTCTTTGTTAGCGAAACTCTAAAATAAAACAAACAAATAACAGCTGGTTTACTCAAAGATTTATTAAATGTTTGTAAACAAACCAACACACAGTTATTTTCCATTCCAAGTGCTACGGTATCGTCATCAGCTGTAACTAAAATTAAAACCAAAAGAAGAAAATTATTTTATATTCATATCACACTTACCAACTTTGTTAAATTGAACCAAATAATATGTATCTACAATTAAGGAAATAATTAATAATTTTATATTGTCAAAACATTTATTTTATATAATTTATACTTATCTTTTGACATTCCTGTAAAATTCACTTTGTAAACACAACTTGTTGACTTAACTGTCATTATTTTCATTATGTCATGTTGCAGTACTAGAGTATAGTAGCACGATGGGTGCGTTTTATAATATAATTAGTTATGTAGTATATCGTACTAGTACTTTATTTATAATTATTAGTAGTATATTTTTATATTCAAACTTACAATCTACATTAATTAGAATTCAAACATGACAGTTGGGGGTTAACGTATAATATGAAAATTATATATTGTAAAATTTAATACCAGTCATTCGATTACAAACCAGTGGCAAATTAAGATTAAAAAACTAAATATACAGTGTGTAGTTCGTTTAATTAAAAAATAAATTATTTTTGGCTTCCGTTAATAAAATCAACAATAGTGTTCAATAGTGTGGCTTTTTATTTCTTTCCTGTTCATCTAAAATTACAACTCCATCGTTACATCTTTTCTTCACCATTTTTTCATCACCGTTCTTGATTGGAAAAATACCTCAACATTTGGGAACATCAACATCACCATCATCATCAACTTTACAAACACTCTTGTTTAGGTCTGTTTCCAATCATCTCTCTTTCTAAAAAACTGAAGAAATACTGAATTGTTGGTATTTCTTTTGAATGTTCTAAATTCTGCTCAAAGAGTTTGTGAGTTTCGGCATCTAATTTTGGTAGTAATAACTCCAATACCAATGGGTCCCAACCTTTGACGTCGGCGCCTAAATTCGCGATTGATTGCGGCGTGACTTGCCGGAATGTTCAACAATTTTTTGATGTGTGTTGGAACTAGTAATCGGTTGTTGTTGTATCGTTGTTGGAGAGTATTCCACGCGGTCATGTAGTTTTCATCAGTTACTTGAAATGAGTTCAACAAACCGGCTGCCTGATCTGTTACATGGCTTTTTAGGTAATGCATTTTCGTTACGTTTGGTAAATCCTTGTTAGAATGTACAATCTGTGTGAATATGTCTCTGAATGTTATCCAGTTAAGGTAATTTCCATTAAACATTGGAATATCTATTTGTGGCAGCTTGATTTTTGATGTTAATTGTACAGGTGCTACCTTTACTTGTTCCAAGTCTTCCAATTTATCCTCCAGCTTTGTCCTCCAGCTCTGTCCTTATCCTCCTTGAATGACTTAATTTTCAGTGATCCCAAGTAACTAATAGCAGAACTAACAAATCCTCTAAAAAATGTAACGAAATCTCATCGCCTTTATCATCAATTAAAGGGCCTTTCTCTGCTATTGTTTTGCGAATTAACTTCAGCATATGGCCAGGATCTAAAATAATTGATTTTTCGGTGGCGGACTTGACTTCAAATGTGAAACTTGGATCTAAACTCTCAAATTCTGAATCAGAGGTTTCCCACAGAAAATTTTTTTAAACAACCATCAAATATAACACCAATTATTCGGACACCTCTAGCGAAAAGATTATGAAGACACATGTTCAATAAATTATGTTTCTGTTGGGAAAATACCCAAGAGGCAATTTCCATCTTTTGTTAACTCCAACCGCCATGAACACTAATATCTGCTTAGCTACTTCGTCACTTTCATCCCCGTTATCTAAATCTACACAACCGACAGATCGTGAACCATTCCATTCCACTTGACTACGTATATTAATTTCGTTAAATGCTACATTGCAAAACGCGGTTTGATTATTTGCTCTTTCGTTGTTTGCAAGTAACCCGATGATTCCTCCGTAAATCCAGCATTTCCTTTAACACATTTATACCATTCACTATAATAGTCTTTGAATGGGGTAATAGTAAAGTAAATTTTTTTCGAACATACGCATATCCTTTAGGCGAATAAAAGTTTAAATTCATTGTGAAAGTTCGTATTTCTGCAGAATACACTTTTGGTAAAGATAAGCCTTTAGATTTACGAAGCTGTCGTCTTAGGATTACTTTGATGGATTCCGACATGAAGTTTAATCATCTAAATATTTTTAATTTTAATTTCCGGCGTTTGGTTTTGGTAGGCGGAGAAGATTCGCATGATTTTGATGTCTTTAAGGCACGTTTTAAACATATCTTATTTAAGGGCTAGAAAAAATAACATAATTATAGCATGAAATAAAAATATAATTTTGTAGAATAGAAACTTACCTTTAGTCGTTTATGTCTTTTACGGTCTCGTACACATGCTTTATTCATATCTTTCACAATCAACGATTTCTCGTCAGATTTGGAACCAGATGCCATGATATTTTTTGTAGCATCTGCACATTCCTCTTGATCTGCATCAGGAATTTCAAACGTAGAATCGGTTCAAGATCCGTGGCTAGATAATTTATCTTTCACATCTAGTTTCATATTTAAATTTTTTTCATTGACCCCTGCTAAATTCAACATATTTGAGTCCAATTCCACTAATGGCTCTCGATGATCGGTGGTTGTCGACGAGAATGCAAATATGGTAGAAACGGCATTTTCAGTTAAATATTTGCTTATGCCCCTCAAACAAATAAATTTTTGTTCAAAATGGGATATGTAAATAATAAATAAAATAATTATTAATAATAATAATGAATGTGTTTTTTTACATTATAAAATAAGTGATTAAAAGATGTGACGTACACCTAGTGTTTTAAATATTAATTTGTAAATAGTCCCGCGTGAAATTGGGTAGAACGTATATATGTATAATATATATAAATATTTCCGTATGTGTTCCGTATGTGAAGGTAGCTTCTTGGCAGGTTAGTTGCGTACAGATAAAAGTTGGTCTACTCATCAGGTTGCAACGACCAAACTGCAAAAATCAAAATCTTGCTTTGTACCGATAATACAAAACAAGAACATATTGATTTATCGAATTATATATCACTAAATCAGAAACCACCAAGCTGCCAAGAAGCTACCTAAGGGAGTTCTCATTTTTGTAAGGGTTTGTGTATCTTTGTGTACACAAGTGCCCTGGGGTTAAACGTGGGGGAGGGGAATGCATTTTTTCTACTTTTGTGGTAAAAATATTGTTAATAAATGGCCTCTTTGTTTTTATGCGACAAAAATTGTTGTAAAACATTGTATGGGTGTCCATTAAAATGATATTTTGTCCGAAAAAGCCGAAAAAAACTTAAAACAAATTAAATTCACGGACGTCTTTAATTCTTCTTATATTATTTTATATTAATTTAAATTAAAAATTTAATTTTAAAAATTTAAATTTTTTTTTTTTTTTTTTATTTTTTCATCCATTTTGAGAAGTAGATTTTAGTTAGGAAAGGGAAAGGAAAAAAATTAGAATAAAACAATACAAAAAAATTTTGGTTTAAATATAAAATAAGGTTTTAAATTAGCAATAAAAAATCTATTACGACTTATTTTAAAGCGTGAACCAGAGCTTCTTTGAAATCCCGGATGGAACGGATGAATAAATTTGAAATGCTGATTGTTGTTGGTTTTGGATGTAGGCATATGTATACATGTGTGGATGGTATGTATATTTACGTGGTTTATGTATTTCCTTGTCAAGCGTGTTTTTTTGAATGTAGTAATAAACTATACATGAATATACATATTTTGTAAATGGATAATATATGGTTCGACTGTATCGTGGCATTGTGTGTAAATGAAGCGGAATATTTTTGTAAATAAGAGCAAAACAATGGGCGCTTTGATATGATGCTTCAAAGAAGTGGCCTCATCTTCGTCTCTTTCACCGTCTGCCTATAAAATCGGATTTAATAGCAACTCATAAACCAATTTTTTTTTTTTTTTTTTTTTTGTGGTGAATCATCATTTTCATTTAATATAAAGATTTAAATTAACAATAAAAAATCTATTACGACTTAGTTTGAAACCAGAAATTAAAATCTCGTGTAGCACCAGCCTTTAACTTTGTTTTCGAGAGAGCATAATAAAACTATGTACAACAAACATAAAGAGGTGAAATATTCCCATGTTTCATTTTCGTCGTTTTGTGCGCATTACGTCAGTTGTAGCCAGCAAACCGCAAATTTACATTGAATTTGTCGATTTTTCGATTGTTTGGGTTAATCTGCAATGAACGTATTTTTTTTTTTTTTTTTTTTTGATTGACTGATATGTGCGGAATTGTTGAATTGAATTTATTTTTGGGTATGAATTGGGCCGGATTGGAATTCTAGCAAACTTTAGTGTTGGGAAGTTGGATTTGACTGGGCCACTTCTTAGCGTGTTAAGACCGAGTTTGTTTCGGCTATGGTAGATGGAGGAACTGGATAGTTCCTTGGCCGATTTTTTTCGGATTTGTTTTGTAGAAAAATCCAGTACTTCATCCGAGATTTATGTTGGAGTCTCGATTTAGCTCAGCATACCAGATTCGAACACGATTGGTTATGCAAGTGCCTAGCACGGCCGAACTCCAGAACTTCTCTGAAGTTCATTTTTAAATCCCCACCCAATTCTGAATACCTGATTTGACAATATATATTTTTGGGATATGGTTCCCAAGTTCTATTCAGAAAGGTCGAATTGTAGATCATCATCAAAAGACACGTTAAACTCCTAATATAAGCTGACCTTTTTTAATTTTAAAGTTGTCGGTTGGGAGACGACCTGGTTTCATTCATTATATCCGAATCCCAAAATTTCGTCAAATTCAGCCTACAAACCGAATTTGACCATCATTTGTTGAGAGGTGGCCTAGTTCTATTGAGCATAATGTTAATGATTGTCACTCATCCAATTCTGCATACCATATTTGACAGTGATTGGTTGTGGAATGGTGGAGCATGGCATAATATGTCCTGTACAGTATAATTTACTTGGTAATTAATTGAATATTCTTTGGATTTGAAATTTTTGTGAAATATCCAATCCGATAGTTAATCTGGCATTGAATAAGATTCATACTTGTCCGGGAGCCATTGCCTTTGGGATGTCTCAAATATTTTTTGTTAAATACTAATAAATTTGAGAGTAATTTTTAATATAATTTAAATAATTATGGTTTCAGGTAATTCTACTGTAAGTTGTGGAATTGCATTAGAATTAAATTAATAAATGTTTATATTATTTAGGAAGCCGGAAAATATTAATTTAGAATTAATTTTTAGGAAATTTACAGATGTAGGTGAAATAATATTTCTTTGAAATATTAATTGGATGGTTCACAAGCCAAACCGATTAATTCCATTTTTTGGGTTATATTAAATTTTAATATCAACGCTCTTGATTGGCTTCTAACTAACATATTCAAAACAAATTTCTGTAATATTATGTGTTAACACCACTAAATTACAAAGTTAAAACTAACTAAAGTTGATATTACAAGAAATTCTCATTTTTTCTCATTTTTCTCACCTTCTTATTTTATGGCGTTAATCGTTTTGGCTAATGAAGCATCTAATAGTTGATTGTGTAGATTACAATTGTGTTCGCAATGTTACTAACTATCCACTTTACCTAGGCGTCTGTACCGGGCTGATTCAATCAATCAATTTCGTTTACGAAGCCGGAAAGCATTAATTTAGAATTAAATTTCAGTAAATTTCCAGATGTACGTGAAATAATACAATTTTTCCCTCAGGTTGCTGATTTATAGAAGCAATTGTTGAAGACCAATACGATCGTTATCCTTTAAACCTCTTAAGCCTTTATCCATCCTCTAGTAGATTAGAAGTAGATTAGATTGTGTTGTGCCGTACGATCGCTAGGTGTCTCAGACCGGATCGTTCTGTCCCAAAAAAAAAACCCTTCCTATCCTTCCTATTGTTATGTGTAAACAGGCTGTAGGAATAGGCCCGGCGTTATCCGGGACACTTGTCAAGTACGTGGTCTTACAGTCCAATCAATCAATCAATCAAAATGGGATGAACAAATTCGTTGCATACATTTCGCTTTAGTTTTATTCAATATTTTTAGCCACTGTTTTTTTAATTGAGGATTCTTAGGGAATCTATTACGAGAAACGAATATTTACTTTATAACAAATTAACTTTAACTTGTTATAATAATTTTGACAAATCGAATAAAGCGTAAAATTAGTAAAATGCGGCAATAATCACACGACATATTTTGTTACCAATAGTTATTTTTAATACAAATAATGGCATTAGTATAACAAATATAACTGTGTGTGAAGTTTTTTGTATAGTCAAAACTTAGTTTTATGATAATTTTTATTTTCACCGAAAGAAGTAGCCCGACAAAAAAAAATCTCCGACACTGCACATTTTTTAATAAAAACACACCACAACAACAAAAATATTTGTATTTCTTACAGCTTAAATTTATTTTTACTAATAAGTATTCATAATATTCTTTAAGATTAATCATAAATCTTTAATATTTAAACATTGCGTCAAAATATAAATCATAACTATTGTAAAAACATTTAATTAAAACTCACCGAGAAAAACTTATGTTTCTGAACAATTTTCGTTGTAATTGATATTCACTTTATTAAAATTTTAACACGTACCAACAACACATTTAAGGCATTTTAAAGTCACCTAAAACTTTTCACTAATAACTTTCAAAACGAAATAAGGTGCATTTTATGTAAACACGGTAAACACAAAACAAGAAAATAAAAACAAGAAAAACTAAAAATCAACTTGACAGAAGTAGCATCACGTTCTTTATATTCTTTCTCAATACATTTTCTGTTTTACACTCTCTCTATGTACAGATGTGGCCAAATCATTATCACCTCATACGAAATGCATGGTAATGTATTTTTCGAAGCCCAAACTGCAACCGTTTGTATAGTTGACACGTCATTAAGGTAGATATCGACTAATCCAGGGAATTCGTGCAGTAAAAGTTTAATATACCCTGAAAATACGCCTTTTATGAGTCATTAACACCTGAGAACCCTTTTCGACAGAATATGAATTCCGAGTATTTATGATCCTGTTAATTAATTAGACCTTCGATTTTTTTTTTTTTTGATTTTATACCAACTATAGGCAGTGTTTTAAGATTAAGTATTTTACTGAAGAATTTCAGTCTCGTAAAGTCTCGTCTCGAAAAGTGAAAGTGGTTTTTGTAATATGTGAAATTCACTATGGGTAATGCAAAGGATATCAGTGCTGTAACCAGAGCCAACATTTCAACGTATTTGGAAGTAGGCCAGTATAAGCATGCATAAACAGCCCAGAAAACAGGAGTGTGCCGATCATTCGTCAGCAAATTTTCGCAAAAATTTACATCTCAGTCTTCCACAAGTCCCGGAAGAAGAGGAAAATGTGGTCGCAATCGTAAAACAACTGTCAGCCAGGACAGACTTTTAATGCGGAAAGCTAAAGAAGATCTAACGTTATTCAGTAAGCCTCTGAGGTGTACAATGCATAACGTTGGTGCGGAAATATCGGAGAGAACTGTGAGAAGTAGACTTTTTCAATATGGGCCATGTGTAGAACGACCTCGCAAGCAGCAAAGGTTAAATGCTAAGATGATACAACAAAGAAAAACATGGGCAAATTGACTTTTTACATGGTCTAGGACTGGGAAAAGGTACAAACAATAAAAGTCCTTCTTTTAATAATGTTTTAAAGTTACACTTTTCAATAAATGTCTCTTTCAACTTTATTTTTTTTATTTCTTGTTTAGGTTGTATTCAGTGATGAGACTATGTTGACTTTGACACCTCCAATGTCCAGGACCCGTTCGTAGACCAAAAGGAGAAGAATATTTACCTTCCTGTGTCCAACAGCAGAGTGTCGATTTTGTATCAAACATAAAGCGCGAGGTGAGTAACCCGGAAAATAGTGGTTATTTTATTAGTATTGGTTTGCTTGAGCGCATGCGCGCCATTTTGTTTATATATTTTTTTAATTGATGTGTCAAATGCGGTTTCGTGTTTTTCAAAAATTTGAATATGAAAAATGAAAATCACATAGCAAACAATTGGTTCCACTGCTCAAGAGCAAGCGAATAGAAGAGGTGAGGTAGACGTCAGCATTATAATTATTCAACCGGTTCAACCGGAACTTTTTATTTTGATCTAATTGCTATTGTAAAATTGACGAACAGAATGTACAGACACATGAGGGAAAAATACAATACAAATATAAAATTGTATATTATACACTGTATATGTACACAAAATTATTGTTCACCTCACCAGCTCGCGCTCTAATTTTTGGTACAAAATCGACACGCAGGTCAAACAACCAGTTAGAGTCATGGTTTGGCCAGCAATATCATCAAAAGCACTCTTCCCACTTTATGTAGTAAACGGAACAATGAACGCGAATCAATATTTAAATGTTCTGCAATCACAACTAGTACCGACTATGAATGAAAAATTCAATGGGAACGGAGTTTTTATGTATGACAGGGCTCCGTGCCATATGGCGAAAAATCATCGAATATTTAGGGACCAACGGCAGCCAAATCCTTGATTGGCTAGCAAATAGCCCAGATATGAGTCCCATCGAAAATATCTGGGCTATTCTTAAAGAAAAAATAGCAGAAAAGTGCCCGCGCACCAAATCAGAATTGATCGAAGTGATGAAGAAAGTCTGGGAAAATGACGCAGATCTACTCATCAAAGGCAAAAATGCGATAAGTGGAATGCCCCGTAGGATATAATTATTAAAAAATGCTATAGGAATGTTCACCAAGTATCAATAAATATAGTTATCATAAAATTTTTTAATTTTTATTTGAAAAATTTACTTTTTAAAGCAATAATCTTCCAAATATGAAAATGTGATAATAATTTGGCCACATCTGTATATTAATGCTCGAAGGAATAAACCCGACTGATACATTTTTCTGGAAATTCCTACATTCTATTATTGGAACTGTACCGCAATAAACAGTTTACGACAATCCGACCAAGCGCAGGCAGAGGGTAGTAAAATTAACCCTACATCATTGGTGTTTATATATTGAAACTGCGTTTCCAATAAGTACTTAATTTTATTCAAATGTTTTATGGAAATCAATACAAATTTTCTTGGCTACTTTGATTGAGAGTACTTGTTTTTCATTTTATTTATATGCATTTTCCAATCCGCATTCGATTCTCTCCCGCGAGTTCTATAATCGACGTGAATGTATTTAGAAATATAAAACGTTTATTAAACCGAATACATATTATCGAATGACCTTGAATGTTGGCCTAGATGTTCAGCTGCAAATTAGGAAGTACTATCACAACCTGATAATAGTAGACTATTTTACAATACACATTACGCATTTTTATAAATAGCCTCCATTCGATCATTGAGCGAGCTTATCGCAAGCCATGAAAATAAATCGGTCGATATTTGAAATAGAACCGCGGTGCATGAATAATTTGTTGATTTGATGATGGGCGTGTTTTTATTTGGAATCTCTATGCGGTAAGGTATTCGGATTTAATGTTTTATTAATCGCTGATCATTACAGTCATATGTAATCGTGTGTAAATTTTGTGCATATCAAGTGGCAATTTATCGCAAGCGTAAAAGTCAAAGTAAGTTAATATTTGTGTGGTTTGTGTTGTAAATGATCTTGTAATGTCAAAAGTTTTTTACTGGGATTTTCGTATCTCAGCCAAAACATAATTTATGAATAATTCAAATCGTTGGAATTGTAATAATTTCAAAAATAATTCCTCTTAAATCCTAAGTAAAAATTGTCTTAACAAAACATGACCTAGATGCTTCATCATTACGGTTTAATTAGTTTTTTGGATTTTTCACTACGTTTCGGTGTTACATCTATCAGATGTCTATGTGCAACTATGCTTATCATTAGATAAAGTTTTCATGAAGTGATGATGAAAGTTTCCCGTTTTGACGGGAATGGTGTCATCCTTCAGCGTGAAAGTGTAAGTTGCTGCTGCCAGCGCCACAACAGTAGTTTTCATTACTAAGGTGCTTCTGTTAAATTTATGACATATTTTAAAACCCATATATTCTATAAAATTAATATTTTGCAACTAGGGCTTAAACGGTCGTTTTGATAACTTAAAAGCTGATTAAAATTTTTTGTTATTTGTCTAAAACAATAATTATATCTGCCTGACAAAAAATGTATCTATACCACCAGCAACATAGCGGTAGCTTTCAGTACCAGAATGCTTCACGGTAAGAATTTCTGTCACCAAATCATCATCACAAATTAATATTTCTGGAATTTGAAAAGTCTCAGGCGCTAAGTTGTTCCCTGCATGATCTAGTGTGTCAGCTCTAAGTTGTTCTACCATGTTCGTCCTAATTAATTAATAAATTAGCAGCTACTCCAACTGTTGCCGTAGCGTAAATTACTTCTTGTGCAAAAATGCCGAATCAGTGTTTTATAGAAATAAATTTGTCCACTACCTCCAGGGCCGTCGAAGAAGTTGCACCAAAAATTTTGTGAAGTATACTTGATTGCTTGAAGTTATAACAAGAGTTAATATTTACTGCAACTGCATTATCTTACTCAAAATTGAATGGGACGTAGTCAATATTAGATAATCCGTTTGCAACATTGTATAAATTGAAACACTCAACAAGTGCAAGGTTCATTCGTTCCGTGGAGTTTGCGGCATATATCTTGAATCATGTTTTCCTTATTTACATTCCGTCTGGTCCCTCCTCAGATGATAATGCTCCCGTCTCATGCTGAAGCAAGAGTCTAAAATAAAATCTTTCAGAATCCGTGATACTAACAGTATACATCCGTCCAATTATTTTATTCTCTCCTTTTTGTCCCTTCATCCAGAGTTTCCCAATATTTCCATTTTGAATTTGGATCATTTTCGTTCAGTAAGAACCAAGCAGTGGGGTCGTATCTCTTGAAATGTTGGGAGGAGGGGGTGTTAAGAAAAAATGTCTTTCTTCTTTTGCACATGGCGTATCTGTTGACACTTCCCAATATAACATCTTCAAACTGTTTTAGAAAACCTCTTTTGGAACATTTCCCTTGCACCATATGCATCATGACCTGTTTGGATTACGGTTGCCACATGGTGTATAGATCATATTTTTAGCAATGATTTAAAAAAGATGAGGCGATGACTCATGGTCATTAGTTTCAGCATTAAAAATATTGTTGATATATTCCTCCGTTCGTAGTTTTGATTCATCATCCAGGATGATTAAAAAGTAAGCATGTGGCAACCCTCGTTCTTGAAATTTATATGATCGATTGCTTTCACAGTATCAACACGAGATTTTTCACTAGTGGTTTCAAACTTCACTAGATTTTTTCAAATTAATTAACTTCAGCCCAAAAACTTTAGCCACTAAATCTAGTCGATGTTTCACTTTTTGCCAAGATTTCTTTCCATTTAGGATTGCAGATCATGTTGGCAAAAAGATTTTGCTTATTTTCATGCTTATTATGCCGGTTAATTGTTGTGGGTCCATTGAAGATCGAACATAAGCGTCCACTATACGTACTATTTTACTAACCGTCATGCGTACAGCAACTATGAAAACTCTCTAACCTTGTGCCTTGTTCTTTTGAAACCAACACACTTTTGTACTCCATCCTTCCTGACTCGTCGGAAATAAAATCAATCACCATGGTATCTGCATACGTGAACGCAATACGGACTGTTTCCACCTCCAGGTTTAATGTTAGTTCCAGTCGAGGCTAACGCCAATGAACGATCGTACAGTTACAGATTTGAATTTTTTTTATCCTCATAGCACGATACGTTATCAGGTTAATGAGTGCCTCAAATATACAGTACAATGCCGGAAAAATTGTTGACTGTCGTTGCAAATCGTGGGGACGATTCACCCCTGACGAAGTGTGTCAATGCCGGCCAAAGTTGTATATACCCTTGCACATTATAATAAGATACCTTGTTAGGGATAACATCCTATAAGTTCCATATTGCATCCATCCCTAAAGTTTTGAATCACCAGCGAACTATTGTTATCTGAATAAAGGAGGGATTGCTAGATTCTAATGTCTTTTTCAACATTTCCAATTCTTCGGTCAATTACTGCAGGAATAAATGTAGGGGCTAATTTTGCTGATAATTTATTCGAAGCATCGCTCTGCGAAAATGTTCTGACGAATACAGCTTGCCGAGTACGTAAATTATAACACTGAGCATTTTTCTGATAAGACACTTTCAAATAATTAGAGACTTTATCCCGAGGTTTCGATTCCATGCGAAAATAATTATCATCCGCTTCTTCGATCAAGTAGCGAAGTTGATAGTCTGATCCGTGTTGGATCATGTGCTGCCCAAATACCAAAAAGTGTGACGAGAAGGTAGTAGATATGAATGAATTACGACGGGTAAGTAATTTACTCGTTCGGACGAGTTGCGTTGTGGTGAGTAAATAGGAGTACGAACTTGATTAACTTCTGCAATAATTGCTGGAATTGTTTAGATTTAAATTGTTTTCCATTATCTGTCACTGCCGACTCAGGAACAGACAACATATTAAATACCTCATTTTCGACGTACTATGGTTCGGTGATGAAGACGATGATTCCCTTAGGGCTTTGAGTATCGCGAATTTGGAATAATTATCTAATATAATTAAGATATATGCGTTGCCTTGTTTGGAACTGGGAGGGGCCAAGAAAATCTAGGTATATTTTCTTTAAAGGACGACTGGATACCGATTGATTTCCCATGCTAGGTTTTGTGGAGTGTTAATATGTGCAGTAAAACTGCCTTTCTTCTACAAAGTCTAACGTTTTCGATATGCCAATATGAGCGGAAGATGGTGGAAGATGCGCCTGTTGAATAAGGACTCGGTTAAACTCTCAGGTATAACGAGTTTCTATGTCGGGAGATCCGTATCTTTATAACGTAACCCGTATGTGGGAGTAATAAATAGTTTGCCATCTTAAACAGCTTCCAGCCGTTTTGTATATGCCACATCCAAGAAAGCGGGATTAGCAATTAGATACTCCCGGGATTCAGCCGAAGATTCATGTCGTGTTAGGTTCATGTTGGGTTATCCCTTAAGGCGGATCAGAAGAGGGGTTGCCGTTGAATGTCATTTTATCACGAAATACTCGTGACAAGGGCTCAGACACCACATTTTGTGAGTCCTTGCGAAATGTCATCTGAAAATCAAACGAGGCTCCAGCGTGCTAAGCTTCCCGATATATCCTTTTGGGACATTAACCACTGCAGGCTGGCATGGTCGGTGTAAATAGTGAATGGGTGACCTTCTATATGAGGCCGGAATTTCTTGACGTTGGGTGGAGTTTTGTTTTGGAGAGACAAAAACAATTGGACGCTTCGTTCGATCAGAATCGAACTGAAGCAATACACTACCTATACGCTGACAGTGGTGGCGTCATATTGGATATAGAAGTGTTTGAAATAGTTGGAATTTGCTAAGACAGACAACGTTGATAAACAGTTTTCAAGGATTCAAACGTGAAGTTAAACGAACCAGATTAGCGACAATACCAGCCGCGTATTTCTAGAAATCGTCTTAGGTGCTTAGATGTTTTTTGAATAGGGAAATCTACTATTGCTCGAACCTTTTCCGGATTAGTTTGGAGGCGAAATGGCCGGCCCGGCCTTCGGAGTGGTCAATATAAATCTATTATGTAGCATCAAATTGTGAAAAGTATTAAAACATTTTTAAAGTCACATAACTTTATTGGTGTTAGTCATGTGCTGATCAAGTCTACCATTCATCGTGTAATGAATAATTTTGAAAATTTACATACACGGAATAAAGAAAGACTGGGCGACAATTAAGCCAACGTGCTGAGTGTTGCCGAATTTCCAGATACCTCTCATTGAGGCGGCGCACAAAAATTGGGAATGTCTCCATCATGTTTGTTAAAAGTTCTCAAAGAAGATCTGTATTTTTACCCGTTTAAAATTTAATTGATGCAAGAGCTACAGGAAAATGGCCATGAACGGTGGCGATATTGGAGTCTTCGAGTTTTACAGCTCGGTATAGACGACCACCATTTTTGCAAAAAACCTTTATGAGCGTCGATGCACATTTCGAGTTGGCGTGCTTTGTTAATAAACAGAATAGCCACTATTGAGGCACCGAAAACCCTTAATTGATACACCAAAGACCATGACTCCTTGGTAGAGTAACTGTATGGTGCGCTATTTGGGCCAACGGCATCATCTTTGAGGATATTAGAATCAATGCTATAAAAGTTACTGGTCACCGCTATCGGGACATGTTGAAAAATTTCCTTGTGTCCGAATTGGACAAAAAAAAATTTCCTTGTCTACGATGTAAGTTTTGCTAGAAATTTTGCCCGGCCGAATAATCTTAAAAAGTGGTGATATCGTCTGGCCCCACGATCCCCTGATTTGACCTGCCTCACCTCTCCCCCGATTTCTTCTTATGGAGGTACTACTTGAAAGAAAAGCTGTACACCAATAAACCAAATAACTATGATACAAATTGACCAAGATTCGTCCAGGTTATTATGAAAATAAAGAAAATTTAACGAACTTTTCGTCGTTCTTCGTACCCGAACAATAAAATTTTTAGAAAAAAAAAAAAAAAAAAAAAAACATTAGCTTCTGGCTGAAGCGCCTATTCGACACAGACACACCCATGATTTACATTCCACGTCATCAAAATTTCCGTAAGAACTTTCATCATCCAAAAACGATTTTCTTGAAATTTAAAAAAGGTCACCAATATCACATTTCTTTGAAATAGATTTTAGGACAAACTTTTTTTCGTTCCAATGCAATTGGGATATTACGTTTCAGAATAAAATTTCAATTGATAAACAGCCAGATTTGGTAGAACTACCAGAGTGTCAGCATGCAAATTCAATTTGCTGCCAATTTTTTGTCCGTTCGACGATCTTCAATTTATTCACGATTGTAAATCTTAATTTACTTCATATATTAACTGCGGAGGTTCCTTGTACCAAAAATAGAATTTATTTCAATACTGTTTCCAGTTCTAAAACGTTTTTGTTTTGTCATCACACGTTTCTAACAAATAGGCATCTATCCACAATGGTAAGACGTCAGAGTCGGATGAGCGAAAAAGAAGACGAATCCGACGACGAATTCGATGACGAATTCGATGATGAAACAATTAGTAATCGAAAAGTATCTATGAAAGTTGCACCAATCACGCCACTCCATGGACGGTCGTGTACCGATATCATATGCTTACTACTATTCATTGCGTTTCTAGTGGGGTGGGGATGTATCTCTGTTTATGGTAAGCACCTTACATTGCATTTTATATAACCATGACCATTTTATCATTATTGTATTTTCTACACAGCATTCACCGAAGGTAATCTACATCAAGCTCTAATGCCAACCGACTCGAATGGATCAAGGTGTGGAATCGATCGACCTGTTCAGCATCGACCAAAGCTTTTATTTTTCGATATAGCGAAATGTGTGAATCCGTTGACTCCGGTCACCGGTTGTCAAACGCCACACATTTGTGTACGCGAATGTCCGCACGAAAGCTTTTTCTTGTTTCTGAGTCGCAATTTGAGCATGCAGGAGTTACGTGAGAAAATGATCTGCGTTAATGACTTTGATAAACAAAAAATTAACAGTTACGAAACAGCTGAATTGTTGACGATTGGTGAAGATGCAAAATGTGCGAAATATTATATTCAGAGCACGGAGAGTATGTATACACTAGATCATTGTCTGATTACCAATCACTTCATTCTATATACGAATTTCAGTTGAAAACCGATGCATCCCGATAATAACGCTCAGTTTGATTGACGACGTGCTGAAGAAACTCAAAGAAATGGACGAGCACGATCCTTCGATGAAGAATGCTAATGAGTTGGAACAAACGTTGTCCAAAACTAATGTAAGGTTGTGCAACACCCCCATGCTTTGCTTGAAAATCTCCGCTTCTATATAGCCGCATTATTAATCTAAAGTACGCATCTAGGTTGGTGTGATGATTGCCGGCGACATACAAAAATCGTACAAGGAAATTCTGTTCGGCCTCTTAATTTCAATGCTGGTCTGTTTTATTTTCATATTCATACTGAGATGGTTGGCCGGCCCGGTCATATGGCTGTCAATAGTTGGTGCAATCATATCATTGGGATTTAGTAAGCACTTTACCTTGTACAACTATAAAATGGTTGACTTTTAATTTTTAAACATTTCAGCTACATATTACAGTTACTACAAATACTCGACCCTTAACAACCAAATTAAAATGAAAGAGTCGGGGATCTCACTAAACCTGCGTGCGATACTCACAAAAAGTTTAGAAAGCGAACAAATTTGGTTTTGGCTTATGATCATCAGCGGTGTGGTGCTTTTAATCGTTTTGTTGATAACAGCGTTTCTACGGAAGCGGATTGGTGTCGCAGTGGCAATTATTAGAGAGGGCAGCAAGTAAGGAACGAGTATTTTTTTTTAATAATATTAAATATTTAACGTTATATATTTCTATTTGTAGGGCGATCAGCTCTATTAAAACAGCGGTATTTTTCCCGCTCGTGCCACTAGTGTTCAAAATTTTGGTAATCATTTTCGGTATTGTGGTAGCCCTGCAATTAGAATCGATCGGGACCAAGGGTTTCAAAGTGGCGGGGTTGGATGAAAATTGTCGCTGCATAGAAGCAGCATCCAATTATACGAACTATGGAACTTGTTCGCCAAAAATATTCTATCGCAAGTGTAAAACAGGTGATGGGTTGCCTTGTCCGAACGCCACATGTAATTTCATGAACTTTAATATACCCGATCTGATGTTCTATTTCAAAACGTACAATATAATCGGCTTCCTGTGGGTATTTTTCTTCATAAACGCATTCGGTGAAATGGTTTTAGGTGCGACATTCTCGATATGGTATTGGAAATTCAATAAATCAGAAGTTCCTTACTTCACCGTAATCACTGGAATGGGTCGAACTATTCGTTACCATTTGGGCACGATTGCATTCGGATCGTTAATCATCACGATTTGCCAAATACTGCAATTGCTACTTGAGTACGTTGATCAACAGTTAAAAAAATATGATAACGGATTCACGCGGGCCATACTGTGTATTTTTAAATGCTTGTTCTGGTGTTTCCAGAAATTCATAAAAATTATTAATCGAAACGCATACATCATGTGTGCGATACACGGACGGAATTTCTGTCGATCGGCTAGAGATGCGTGTAATTTAATATTGCGAAACGTTTTACATGCTTTGGCCGTCGACAACGTAACCGGTTTTCTGTTTTTCCTATCGAAAATATTTTTATCAATTGGTATGGGATATTTAACGTACCAGTACTTTTCACTTACTGAAACTTCGATTGAAAACTTAAAAGACGATGAAGTATCGAAATTGTTGGGGACTCGGGTTCAATTCAAGGAGGTGCCAATGATTTTGGTGGGTTTAGGAACTTACATTATTGCGTCACTGTTCTTTAAGGTGTATTCGATGGCAATCGATACCTTATTTTTGTGCTTCCTAGAGGATTGTGAATTTAATGATGGATCGCCAGAGAAACCCTATTTCATGTCCAAAAAGTTAATGCAAATTTTATCGACGAAAAATAAGGAAGATGAAGAAAACATTAGTAAAAATCATCTCACATAAAATTTTATTTTTTAATTTATTGCTACAAAAATTAATAAATTTATTTTAAGCATTATAAAACAGGTTTGATGTTTTTTAAGCGAGGCCTTTTTAACTTTAAGTCAAAAAATTTAAAGTTGAACAAACATATGATAAGTATTTAACATATTTTACAATAAAAAGAAAAAAATTCCTTCCAAAAAATAAAATTTGCATACTACCACACGGAGGTAACGCACGAACTCACTAAATCAATCAAATCGAAGTATTATAGAGCAATATAAACCCCTTGCACCAAGAAGGGGTTCCATATCAAGAAACTAACGATAAAAAACTGAAGGTAGAAACGTACGGTAAGGGCGGTTATTACAAATATCGAACTTCGAATTTCGGGTGCATCTGGCTCATCGAACCTGGATTACAGGCGAATGAGACGACATATTGCAGCAACTTAAACGCTGATCTACTCAAAATTACATCATTAACGCAAAATAACCGCAACATACAGAATCTGTAACAGTAAATTTTATCCGTTCAAAATCGGTAAGGCTAACCATCAGCGATTTTTGCCGGAAACTTGAAAATATTTTATGGTTGAGATTCCGGTTCAAAATGATTATAGGCTATGAAAATTCGATATTGAGCAAGAAATTAACGGTTTGGTTGCGTTTAAAAAGCCCGGTTATTGGAAATTTCGCATTTTGAAATCCGGTAATACTTCGGACTTCGAACCTGGATTACAGGCGCGAATGAGACGACATATTGCAGCAACTTAAACGCTGATCTACTCAAAATTACATCATTAACGCAAAATAACCGCAACATACAGAATCTGTAACAATAAATTTTATCCGTTCAAAATCGGTAAGGCTAACCATCAGCGATTTTTGCCGGAAACTTGAAAATATTTTATGGTTGAGATTCCGGTTCAAAATGATTATAGGCTATGAAAATTCGATATTGAGCAAGAAATTAACGGTTTGGTTGCGTTTAAAAAGCCCGGTTATTGGAAATTTCGCATTTTGAAATCCGGTAATACTTCGGACTTCGAACCTGGATTACAGGCGCGAATGAGACGACATATTGCAGCAACTTAAACGCTGATCTACTCAAAATTACATCATTAACGCAAAATAACCGCAACATACAGAATCTGTAACAGTAAATTTTATCCGTTCAAAATCGGTAAGGCTAACCATCAGCGATTTTTGCCGGAAACTTGAAAATATTTTATTGTTGAGATTCCGGTTCAAAATGATTATAGGCTATGAAAATTCGATATTGAGCAAGAAATTAACGGTTTGGTTGCGTTTAAAAAGCCCGGTTATTGGAAATTTCGCATTTTGAAATCCGGTAATACTTCGGACTTCGAACCTGGATTACAGGCGAATGAGACGACATATTGCAGCAACTTAAACGCTGATATACTCAAAATTACATCATTAACGCAAAATAACCGCAACATACAGAATCTGTAACAATAAATTTTATCCGTTCAAAATCGGTAAGGCTAACCATCAGCGATTTTTGCCGGAAACTTGAAAATATTTTATGGTTGAGATTCCGGTTCAAAATGATTATAGGCTATGAAAATTCGATATTGAGCAAGAAATTAACGGTTTGGTTGCGTTTAAAAAGCCCGGTTATTGAAAATTTCGCATTTTGAAATCCGGTAATACTTCGGACTTCGAACCTGGATTACAGGCGCGAATGAGACGACATATTGCAGCAACTTAAACGCTGATCTACTCAAAATTACATCATTAACGCAAAATAACCGCAACATACAGAATCTGTAACAGTAAATTTTATCCGTTCAAAATCGGTAAGGCTAACATCAGCGATTTTTGCCGGAAACTTGAAAATATTTTATGGTTGAGATTCCGGTTCAAAATGATTATAGGCTATGAAAATTCGATATTGAGCAAGAAATTAACGGTTTGGTTGCGTTTAAAAAGCCCGGTTATTGGAAATTTCGCATTTTGAAATCCGGTAATACTTCGGACTTCGAACCTGGATTACAGGCGCGAATGAGACGACATATTGCAGCAACTTAAACGCTGATCTACTCAAAATTACATCATTAACGCAAAATAACCGCAACATACAGAATCTGTAACAGTAAATTTTATCCGTTCAAAATCGGTAAGGCTAACCATCAGCGATTTTTGCCGGAAACTTGAAAATATTTTATGGTTGAGATTCCGGTTCAAAATGATTATAGGCTATGAAAATTCGATATTGAGCAATAAATTAACGGTTTGGTTGGATTTGGAAAGCCCGGTTATTGGAAATTTCGCATTTTGAAATCCGGTAATACTTCGGACTTCGAACCTGGATTACAGGCGAATGAGACGACATATTGCAGCAACTTAAACGCTGATCTACTCAAAATTACATCATTAACGCAAAATAACCGCAACATACAGAATCTGTAACTATAAATTTTATCCGTTCAAAATCGGTAAGGCTAACCATCAGGGATTTTTGCCGGAAACTTGAAAATATTTTATTGTTGAGATTCCGATTCAAAATGATTATAGGCTATGAAAATTCGATATTGAGCAAGAAATTAACGGTTTGGTTGCATTTAAAAAGCCCGGTTATTGGAAATTTCGCATTTTGAAATCCGGTAATACTTCGGACTTCGAACCTGGATTACAGGCGAATGAGACGACATATTGCAGCAACTTAAACGCTGATCTACTCAAAATTACATCATTAACGCAAAATAACCGCAACATACAGAATCTGTAACTATAAATTTTATCCGTTCAAAATCGGTAAGGCTAACCATCAGGGATTTTTGCCGGAAACTTGAAAATATTTTATTGTTGAGATTCCGGTTCAAAATGATTATAGGCTATGAAAATTCGATATTGAGCAAGAAATTAACGGTTTGGTTGGATTTGGAAAGCCCGGTTATTGGAAATTTCGCATTTTGAAATCCGGTAATACTTCGGACTTCGAACCTGAAAAATTACATCATTAACGCAAAATAACCGCAACATACAGAATCTGTAACAGTAAATTTTATCCGTTCAAAATCGGTAAGGCTAACCATCAGGGATTTTTGCCGGAAACTTGAAAATATTTTATTGTTGAGATTCCGGTTCAAAATGATTATAGGCTATGAAAATTCGATATTGAGCAAGAAATTAACGGTTTGGTTGCGTTTAAAAAGCCCGGTTATTGGAAATTTCGCATTTTGAAATCCGGTAATACTTCGGACTTCGAACCTGGATTACAGGCGAATGAGACGACATATTGCAGCAACTTAAACGCTGATCTACTCAAAATTACATCATTAACGCAAAATAACCGCAACATACAGAATCTGTAACAGTAAATTTTATCCGTTCAAAATCGGTAAGGCTAACCATCAGGGATTTTTGCCGGAAACTTGAAAATATTTTATTGTTGAGATTCCGGTTCAAAATGATTATAGGCTATGAAAATTCGATATTGAGCAAGAAATTAACGGTTTGGTTGGATTTGGAAAGCCCGGTTATTGGAAATTTCGCATTTTGAAATCCGGTAATACTTCGGACTTCGAACCTGAAAAATTACATCATTAACGCAAAATAACCGCAACATACAGAATCTGTAACTATAAATTTTATCCGTTCAAAATCGGTAAGGCTAACCATCAGGGATTTTTGCCGGAAACTTGAAAATATTTTATTGTTGAGATTCCGGTTCAAAATGATTATAGGCTATGAAAATTCGATATTGAGCAAGAAATTAACGGTTTGGTTGCATTTAAAAAGCCCGGTTATTGGAAATTTCGCATTTTGAAATCCGGTTATACTTCGGACTTCGAACCTGGATTACAGGCGAATGAGACGACATATTGCAGCAACTTAAACGCTGATCTACTCAAAATTACATCATTAACGCAAAATAACCGCAACATACAGAATCTGTAACAGTAAATTTTATCCGTTCAAAATCGGTAAGGCTAACCATCAGGGATTTTTGCCGGAAACTTGAAAATATTTTATTGTTGAGATTCCGGTTCAAAATGATTATAGGCTATGAAAATTCGATATTGAGCAAGAAATTAACGGTTTGGTTGCGTTTAAAAAGCCCGGTTATTGGAAATTTCGCATTTTGAAATCCGGTAATACTTCGGACTTCGAACCTGGATTACAGGCGAATGAGACGACATATTGCAGCAACTTAAACGCTGATCTACTCAAAATTACATCATTAACGCAAAATAACCGCAACATACAGAATCTGTAACAGTAAATTTTATCCGTTCAAAATCGGTAAGGCTAACCATCAGGGATTTTTGCCGGAAACTTGAAAATATTTTATTGTTGAGATTCCGGTTCAAAATGATTATAGGCTATGAAAATTCGATATTGAGCAAGAAATTAACGGTTTGGTTGCGTTTAAAAAGCCCGGTTATTGGAAATTTCGCATTTTGAAATCCGGTAATACTTCGGACTTCGAACCTGGATTACAGGCGAATGTGTCGACGTATTGCAGCAACTTAAACGCTGATCTACTCAAAATTACATCATTAACGCAAAATAACCGCAACATACAGAATCTGTAACTATAAATTTTATCCGTTCAAAATCGGTAAGGCTAACCATCAGGGATTTTTGCCGGAAACTTGAAAATATTTTATTGTTGAGATTCCGGTTCAAAATGATTATAGGCTATGAAAATTCGATATTGAGCAAGAAATTAACGGTTTGGTTGCGTTTAAAAAGCCCGGTTATTGGAAATTTCGCATTTTGAAATCCGGTAATACTTCGGACTTCGAACCTGGATTACAGGCGAATGAGACGACATATTGCAGCAACTTAAACGCTGATCTACTCAAAATTACATCATTAACGCAAAATAACCGCAACATACAGAATCTGTAACAGTAAATTTTATCCGTTCAAAATCGGTAAGGCTAACCATCAGGGATTTTTGCCGGAAACTTGAAAATATTTTATTGTTGAGATTCCGGTTCAAAATGATTATAGGCTATGAAAATTCGATATTGAGCAAGAAATTAACGGTTTGGTTGCGTTTAAAAAGCCCGGTTATTGGAAATTTCGCATTTTGAAATCCGGTAATACTTCGGACTTCGAACCTGGATTACAGGCGAATGAGACGACATATTGCAGCAACTTAAACGCTGATCTACTCAAAATTACATCATTAACGCAAAATAACCGCAACATACAGAATCTGTAACAGTAAATTTTATCCGTTCAAAATCGGTAAGGCTAACCATCAGGAATTTTTGCCGGAAACTTGAAAATATTTTATTGTTGAGATTCCGGTTCAAAATGATTATAGGCTATGAAAATTCGATATTGAGCAAGAAATTAACGGTTTGGTTGCGTTTAAAAAGCCCGGTTATTGGAAATTTCGCATTTTGAAATCCGGTAATACTTCGGACTTCGAACCTGGATTACAGGCGAATGAGACGACATATTGCAGCAACTTAAACGCTGATCTACTCAAAATTACATCATTAACGCAAAATAACCGCAACATACAGAATCTGTAACAGTAAATTTTATCCGTTCAAAATCGGTAAGGCTAACCATCAGGGATTTTTGCCGGAAACTTGAAAATATTTTATTGTTGAGATTCCGGTTCAAAATGATTATAGGCTATGAAAATTCGATATTGAGCAAGAAATTAACGGTTTGGTTGCGTTTAAAAAGCCCGGTTATTGGAAATTTCGCATTTTGAAATCCGGTAATACTTCGGACTTCGAACCTGGATTACAGGCGAATGAGACGGCATATTGCAGCAACTTAAACGCTGATCTACTCAAAATTACATCATTAACGCAAAATAACCGCAACATACAGAATCTGTAACTATAAATTTTATCCGTTCAAAATCGGTAAGGCTAACCATCAGGGATTTTTTCCGGAAACTTGAAAATATTTTATTGTTGAGATTCCGGTTCAAAATGATTATAGGCTATGAAAATTCGATATTGAGCAAGAAATTAACGGTTTGGTTGCGTTTAAAAAGCCCGGTTATTGGAAATTTCGCATTTTGAAATCCGGTAATACTTCGGACTTCGAACCTGGATTACAGGCGAATGAGACGACATATTGCAGCAACTTAAACGCTGATCTACTCAAAATTACATCATTAACGCAAAATAACCGCAACATACAGAATCTGTAACTATAAATTTTATCCGTTCAAAATCGGTAAGGCTAACCATCAGGGATTTTTGCCGGAAACTTGAAAATATTTTATTGTTGAGATTCCGGTTCAAAATGATTATAGGCTATGAAAATTCGATATTGAGCAAGAAATTAACGGTTTGGTTGCGTTTAAAAAGCCCGGTTATTGGAAATTTCGCATTTTGAAATCCGGTAATACTTCGGACTTCGAACCTGGATTACAGGCGAATGAGACGACATATTGCAGCAACTTAAACGCTGATCTACTCAAAATTACATCATTAACGCAAAATAACCGCAACATACAGAATCTGTAACTATAAATTTTATCCGTTCAAAATCGGTAAGGCTAACTAACCATCAGGGATTTTTGCCGGAAACTTGAAAATATTTTATGGTTGAGATTCCGGTTCAAAATGATTATAGGCTATGAAAATTCGATATTGAGCAAGAAATTAACGGTTTGGTTGCGTTTAAAAAGCCCGGTTATTGGAAATTTCGCATTTTGAAATCCAGTAATACTTCGGACTTCGAACCTGGATTACAGGCGCGAATGAGACGACATATTGCAGCAACTTAAACGCTGATCTACTCAAAATTACATCATTAACGCAAAATAACCGCAACATACAGAATCTGTAACTATAAATTTTATCCGTTCAAAATCGGTAAGGCTAACTAACCATCAGGGATTTTTGCCGGAAACTTGAAAATATTTTATGGTTGAGATTCCGGTTCAAAATGATTATAGGCTATGAAAATTCGATATTGAGCAAGAAATTAACGGTTTGGTTGGATTTGGAAAGCCCGGTTATTGGAAATTTCGCATTTTGAAATCCGGTTATACTTCGGACTTCGAACCTGGATTACAGGCGAATGAGACGACATATTGCAGCAACTTAAACGCTGATCTACTCAAAATTACATCATTAACGCAAAATAACCGCAACATACAGAATCTGTAACAGTAAATTTTATCCGTTCAAAATCGGTAAGGCTAACCATCAGGGATTTTTGCCGGAAACTTGAAAATATTTTATTGTTGAGATTCCGGTTCAAAATGATTATAGGCTATGAAAATTCGATATTGAGCAAGAAATTAACGGTTTGGTTGCGTTTAAAAAGCCCGGTTATTGGAAATTTCGCATTTTGAAATCCGGTAATACTTCGGACTTCGAACCTGGATTACAGGCGAATGAGACGACATATTGCAGCAACTTAAACGCTGATCTACTCAAAATTACATCATTAACGCAAAATAACCGCAACATACAGAATCTGTAACAGTAAATTTTATCCGTTCAAAATCGGTAAGGCTAACCATCAGGGATTTTTGCCGGAAACTTGAAAATATTTTATTGTTGAGATTCCGGTTCAAAATGATTATAGGCTATGAAAATTCGATATTGAGCAAGAAATTAACGGTTTGGTTGCGTTTAAAAAGCCCGGTTATTGGAAATTTCGCATTTTGAAATCCGGTAATACTTCGGACTTCGAACCTGGATTACAGGCGAATGAGACGACATATTGCAGCAACTTAAACGCTGATCTACTCAAAATTACATCATTAACGCAAAATAACCGCAACATACAGAATCTGTAACTATAAATTTTATCCGTTCAAAATCGGTAAGGCTAACCATCAGGGATTTTTGCCGGAAACTTGAAAATATTTTATTGTTGAGATTCCGGTTCAAAATGATTATAGGCTATGAAAATTCGATATTGAGCAAGAAATTAACGGTTTGGTTGCGTTTAAAAAGCCCGGTTATTGGAAATTTCGCATTTTGAAATCCGGTAATACTTCGGACTTCGAACCTGGATTACAGGCGAATGAGACGACATATTGCAGCAACTTAAACGCTGATCTACTCAAAATTACATCATTAACGCAAAATAACCGCAACATACAGAATCTGTAACTATAAATTTTATCCGTTCAAAATCGGTAAGGCTAACCATCAGGGATTTTTGCCGGAAACTTGAAAATATTTTATTGTTGAGATTCCGGTTCAAAATGATTATAGGCTATGAAAATTCGATATTGAGCAAGAAATTAACGGTTTGGTTGCGTTTAAAAAGCCCGGTTATTGGAAATTTCGCATTTTGAAATCCGGTAATACTTCGGACTTCGAACCTGGATTACAGGCGAATGAGACGACATATTGCAGCAACTTAAACGCTGATCTACTCAAAATTACATCATTAACGCAAAATAACCGCAACATACAGAATCTGTAACAGTAAATTTTATCCGTTCAAAATCGGTAAGGCTAACCATCAGGAATTTTTGCCGGAAACTTGAAAATATTTTATTGTTGAGATTCCGGTTCAAAATGATTATAGGCTATGAAAATTCGATATTGAGCAAGAAATTAACGGTTTGGTTGCGTTTAAAAAGCCCGGTTATTGGAAATTTCGCATTTTGAAATCCGGTAATACTTCGGACTTCGAACCTGGATTACAGGCGAATGAGACGACATATTGCAGCAACTTAAACGCTGATCTACTCAAAATTACATCATTAACGCAAAATAACCGCAACATACAGAATCTGTAACAGTAAATTTTATCCGTTCAAAATCGGTAAGGCTAACCATCAGGGATTTTTGCCGGAAACTTGAAAATATTTTATTGTTGAGATTCCGGTTCAAAATGATTATAGGCTATGAAAATTCGATATTGAGCAAGAAATTAACGGTTTGGTTGCGTTTAAAAAGCCCGGTTATTGGAAATTTCGCATTTTGAAATCCGGTAATACTTCGGACTTCGAACCTGGATTACAGGCGAATGAGACGGCATATTGCAGCAACTTAAACGCTGATCTACTCAAAATTACATCATTAACGCAAAATAACCGCAACATACAGAATCTGTAACTATAAATTTTATCCGTTCAAAATCGGTAAGGCTAACCATCAGGGATTTTTTCCGGAAACTTGAAAATATTTTATTGTTGAGATTCCGGTTCAAAATGATTATAGGCTATGAAAATTCGATATTGAGCAAGAAATTAACGGTTTGGTTGCGTTTAAAAAGCCCGGTTATTGGAAATTTCGCATTTTGAAATCCGGTAATACTTCGGACTTCGAACCTGGATTACAGGCGAATGAGACGACATATTGCAGCAACTTAAACGCTGATCTACTCAAAATTACATCATTAACGCAAAATAACCGCAACATACAGAATCTGTAACTATAAATTTTATCCGTTCAAAATCGGTAAGGCTAACCATCAGGGATTTTTGCCGGAAACTTGAAAATATTTTATTGTTGAGATTCCGGTTCAAAATGATTATAGGCTATGAAAATTCGATATTGAGCAAGAAATTAACGGTTTGGTTGCGTTTAAAAAGCCCGGTTATTGGAAATTTCGCATTTTGAAATCCGGTAATACTTCGGACTTCGAACCTGGATTACAGGCGAATGAGACGACATATTGCAGCAACTTAAACGCTGATCTACTCAAAATTACATCATTAACGCAAAATAACCGCAACATACAGAATCTGTAACTATAAATTTTATCCGTTCAAAATCGGTAAGGCTAACTAACCATCAGGGATTTTTGCCGGAAACTTGAAAATATTTTATGGTTGAGATTCCGGTTCAAAATGATTATAGGCTATGAAAATTCGATATTGAGCAAGAAATTAACGGTTTGGTTGCGTTTAAAAAGCCCGGTTATTGGAAATTTCGCATTTTGAAATCCAGTAATACTTCGGACTTCGAACCTGGATTACAGGCGCGAATGAGACGACATATTGCAGCAACTTAAACGCTGATCTACTCAAAATTACATCATTAACGCAAAATAACCGCAACATACAGAATCTGTAACTATAAATTTTATCCGTTCAAAATCGGTAAGGCTAACTAACCATCAGGGATTTTTGCCGGAAACTTGAAAATATTTTATGGTTGAGATTCCGGTTCAAAATGATTATAGGCTATGAAAATTCGATATTGAGCAAGAAATTAACGGTTTGGTTGGATTTGGAAAGCCCGGTTATTGGAAATTTCGCATTTTGAAATCCGGTAATACTTCGGACTTCGAACCTGGATTACAGGCGAATGAGACGACATATTGCAGCAACTTAAACGCTGATCTACTCAAAATTACATCATTAACGCAAAATAACCGCAACATACAGAATCTGTAACAGTAAATTTTATCCGTTCAAAATCGGTAAGGCTAACCATCAGGGATTTTTGCCGGAAACTTGAAAATATTTTATTGTTGAGATTCCGGTTCAAAATGATTATAGGCTATGAAAATTCGATATTGAGCAAGAAATTAACGGTTTGGTTGCGTTTAAAAAGCCCGGTTATTGGAAATTTCGCATTTTGAAATCCGGTAATACTTCGGACTTCGAACCTGGATTACAGGCGAATGAGACGACATATTGCAGCAACTTAAACGCTGATCTACTCAAAATTACATCATTAACGCAAAATAACCGCAACATACAGAATCTGTAACAGTAAATTTTATCCGTTCAAAATCGGTAAGGCTAACCATCAGGGATTTTTGCCGGAAACTTGAAAATATTTTATTGTTGAGATTCCGGTTCAAAATGATTATAGGCTATGAAAATTCGATATTGAGCAAGAAATTAACGGTTTGGTTGCGTTTAAAAAGCCCGGTTATTGGAAATTTCGCATTTTGAAATCCGGTAATACTTCGGACTTCGAACCTGGATTACAGGCGAATGAGACGACATATTGCAGCAACTTAAACGCTGATCTACTCAAAATTACATCATTAACGCAAAATAACCGCAACATACAGAATCTGTAACTATAAATTTTATCCGTTCAAAATCGGTAAGGCTAACCATCAGGGATTTTTGCCGGAAACTTGAAAATATTTTATTGTTGAGATTCCGGTTCAAAATGATTATAGGCTATGAAAATTCGATATTGAGCAAGAAATTAACGGTTTGGTTGCGTTTAAAAAGCCCGGTTATTGGAAATTTCGCATTTTGAAATCCGGTAATACTTCGGACTTCGAACCTGGATTACAGGCGAATGAGACGACATATTGCAGCAACTTAAACGCTGATCTACTCAAAATTACATCATTAACGCAAAATAACCGCAACATACAGAATCTGTAACTATAAATTTTATCCGTTCAAAATCGGTAAGGCTAACCATCAGGGATTTTTGCCGGAAACTTGAAAATATTTTATTGTTGAGATTCCGGTTCAAAATGATTATAGGCTATGAAAATTCGATATTGAGCAAGAAATTAACGGTTTGGTTGCGTTTAAAAAGCCCGGTTATTGGAAATTTCGCATTTTGAAATCCGGTAATACTTCGGACTTCGAACCTGGATTACAGGCGAATGAGACGACATATTGCAGCAACTTAAACGCTGATCTACTCAAAATTACATCATTAACGCAAAATAACCGCAACATACAGAATCTGTAACAGTAAATTTTATCCGTTCAAAATCGGTAAGGCTAACCATCAGGGATTTTTGCCGGAAACTTGAAAATATTTTATTGTTGAGATTCCGGTTCAAAATGATTATAGGCTATGAAAATTCGATATTGAGCAAGAAATTAACGGTTTGGTTGCGTTTAAAAAGCCCGGTTATTGGAAATTTCGCATTTTGAAATCCGGTAATACTTCGGACTTCGAACCTGGATTACAGGCGAATGAGACGACATATTGCAGCAACTTAAACGCTGATCTACTCAAAATTACATCATTAACGCAAAATAACCGCAACATACAGAATCTGTAACAGTAAATTTTATCCGTTCAAAATCGGTAAGGCTAACCATCAGGGATTTTTGCCGGAAACTTGAAAATATTTTATTGTTGAGATTCCGGTTCAAAATGATTATAGGCTATGAAAATTCGATATTGAGCAAGAAATTAACGGTTTGGTTGCGTTTAAAAAGCCCGGTTATTGGAAATTTCGCATTTTGAAATCCGGTAATACTTCGGACTTCGAACCTGGATTACAGGCGAATGAGACGACATATTGCAGCAACTTAAACGCTGATCTACTCAAAATTACATCATTAACGCAAAATAACCGCAACATACAGAATCTGTAACTATAAATTTTATCCGTTCAAAATCGGTAAGGCTAACCATCAGGGATTTTTGCCGGAAACTTGAAAATATTTTATTGTTGAGATTCCGGTTCAAAATGATTATAGGCTATGAAAATTCGATATTGAGCAAGAAATTAACGGTTTGGTTGCGTTTAAAAAGCCCGGTTATTGGAAATTTCGCATTTTGAAATCCGGTAATACTTCGGACTTCGAACCTGGATTACAGGCGAATGAGACGACATATTGCAGCAACTTAAACGCTGATCTACTCAAAATTACATCATTAACGCAAAATAACCGCAACATACAGAATCTGTAACTATAAATTTTATCCGTTCAAAATCGGTAAGGCTAACCATCAGGGATTTTTGCCGGAAACTTGAAAATATTTTATTGTTGAGATTCCGGTTCAAAATGATTATAGGCTATGAAAATTCGATATTGAGCAAGAAATTAACGGTTTGGTTGCGTTTAAAAAGCCCGGTTATTGGAAATTTCGCATTTTGAAATCCGGTAATACTTCGGACTTCGAACCTGGATTACAGGCGAATGAGACGACATATTGCAGCAACTTAAACGCTGATCTACTCAAAATTACATCATTAACGCAAAATAACCGCAACATACAGAATCTGTAACAGTAAATTTTATCCGTTCAAAATCGGTAAGGCTAACCATCAGGGATTTTTGCCGGAAACTTGAAAATATTTTATTGTTGAGATTCCGGTTCAAAATGATTATAGGCTATGAAAATTCGATATTGAGCAAGAAATTAACGGTTTGGTTGCGTTTAAAAAGCCCGGTTATTGGAAATTTCGCATTTTGAAATCCGGTAATACTTCGGACTTCGAACCTGGATTACAGGCGAATGAGACGACATATTGCAGCAACTTAAACGCTGATCTACTCAAAATTACATCATTAACGCAAAATAACCGCAACATACAGAATCTGTAACAGTAAATTTTATCCGTTCAAAATCGGTAAGGCTAACCATCAGGGATTTTTGCCGGAAACTTGAAAATATTTTATTGTTGAGATTCCGGTTCAAAATGATTATAGGCTATGAAAATTCGATATTGAGCAAGAAATTAACGGTTTGGTTGCGTTTAAAAAGCCCGGTTATTGGAAATTTCGCATTTTGAAATCCGGTAATACTTCGGACTTCGAACCTGGATTACAGGCGAATGAGACGACATATTGCAGCAACTTAAACGCTGATCTACTCAAAATTACATCATTAACGCAAAATAACCGCAACATACAGAATCTGTAACAGTAAATTTTATCCGTTCAAAATCGGTAAGGCTAACCATCAGGGATTTTTGCCGGAAACTTGAAAATATTTTATTGTTGAGATTCCGGTTCAAAATGATTATAGGCTATGAAAATTCGATATTGAACAAGAAATTAACGGTTTGGTTCCGTTTAAAAAGCCCGGTTATTGGAAATTTCGCATTTTGAAATCCGGTAATACTTCGGACTTCGAACCTGGATTACAGGCGAATGAGACGACATATTGCAGCAACTTAAACGCTGATCTACTCAAAATTACATCATTAACGCAAAATAACCGCAACATACAGAATCTGTAACAGTAAATTTTATCCGTTCAAAATCGGTAAGGCTAACCATCAGGGATTTTTGCCGGAAACTTGAAAATATTTTATTGTTGAGATTCCGGTTCAAAATGATTATAGGCTATGAAAATTCGATATTGAGCAAGAAATTAACGGTTTGGTTGCGTTTAAAAAGCCCGGTTATTGGAAATTTCGCATTTTGAAATCCGGTAATACTTCGGACTTCGAACCTGGATTACAGGCGAATGAGACGACATATTGCAGCAACTTAAACGCTGATCTACTCAAAATTACATCATTAACGCAAAATAACCGCAACATACAGAATCTGTAACAGTAAATTTTATCCGTTCAAAATCGGTAAGGCTAACCATCAGGGATTTTTGCCGGAAACTTGAAAATATTTTATTGTTGAGATTCCGGTTCAAAATGATTATAGGCTATGAAAATTCGATATTGAGCAAGAAATTAACGGTTTGGTTGCGTTTAAAAAGCCCGGTTATTGGAAATTTCGCATTTTGAAATCCGGTAATACTTCGGACTTCGAACCTGGATTACAGGCGAATGAGACGACATATTGCAGCAACTTAAACGCTGATCTACTCAAAATTACATCATTAACGCAAAATAACCGCAACATACAGAATCTGTAACTATAAATTTTATCCGTTCAAAATCGGTAAGGCTAACCATCAGGGATTTTTGCCGGAAACTTGAAAATATTTTATTGTTGAGATTCCGGTTCAAAATGATTATAGGCTATGAAAATTCGATATTGAGCAAGAAATTAACGGTTTGGTTGCGTTTAAAAAGCCCGGTTATTGGAAATTTCGCATTTTGAAATCCGGTAATACTTCGGACTTCGAACCTGGATTACAGGCGAATGAGACGACATATTGCAGCAACTTAAACACTGATCTACTCAAAATTACATCATTAACGCAAAATAACCGCAACATACAGAATCTGTAACTATAAATTTTATCCGTTCAAAATCGGTAAGGCTAACCATCAGGGATTTTTGCCGGAAACTTGAAAATATTTTATTGTTGAGATTCCGGTTCAAAATGATTATAGGCTATGAAAATTCGATATTGAGCAAGAAATTAACGGTTTGGTTGCGTTTAAAAAGCCCGGTTATTGGAAATTTCGCATTTTGAAATCCGGTAATACTTCGGACTTCGAACCTGGATTACAGGCGAATGAGACGACATATTGCGGCAACTTAAACGCTGATCTACTCAAAATTACATCATTAACGCAAAATAACCGCAACATACAGAATCTGTAACAGTAAATTTTATCCGTTCAAAATCGGTAAGGCTAACCATCAGGGATTTTTGCCGGAAACTTGAAAATATTTTATGGTTGAGATTCCGGTTCAAAATGATTATAGGCTATGAAAATTCGATATTGAACAAGAAATTAACGGTTTGGTTGCGTTTAAAAAGCCCGGTTATTGGAAATTTCGCATTTTGAAATCCGGTAATACTTCGGACTTCGAACCTGGATTACAGGCGAATGAGACGACATATTGCAGCAACTTAAACGCTGATCTACTCAAAATTACATCATTAACGCAAAATAACCGCAACATACAGAATCTGTAACTATAAATTTTATCCGTTCAAAATCGGTAAGGCTAACCATCAGGGATTTTTGCCGGAAACTTGAAAATATTTTATTGTTGAGATTCCGGTTCAAAATGATTATAGGCTATGAAAATTCGATATTGAACAAGAAATTAACGGTTTGGTTGCGTTTAAAAAGCCCGGTTATTGGAAATTTCGCATTTTGAAATCCGGTAATACTTCGGACTTCGAACCTGGATTACAGGCGAATGAGACGACATATTGCAGCAACTTAAACGCTGATCTACTCAAAATTACATCATTAACGCAAAATAACCGCAACATACAGAATCTGTAACTATAAATTTTATCCGTTCAAAATCGGTAAGGCTAACCATCAGGGATTTTTGCCGGAAACTTGAAAATATTTTATTGTTGAGATTCCGGTTCAAAATGATTATAGGCTATGAAAATTCGATATTGAGCAAGAAATTAACGGTTTGGTTGCGTTTAAAAAGCCCGGTTATTGGAAATTTCGCATTTTGAAATCCGGTAATACTTCGGACTTCGAACCTGGATTACAGGCGAATGAGACGACATATTGCAGCAACTTAAACGCTGATCTACTCAAAATTACATCATTAACGCAAAATAACCGCAACATACAGAATCTGTAACAGTAAATTTTATCCGTTCAAAATCGGTAAGGCTAACCATCAGGGATTTTTGCCGGAAACTTGAAAATATTTTATTGTTGAGATTCCGGTTCAAAATGATTATAGGCTATGAAAATTCGATATTGAGCAAGAAATTAACGGTTAGGTTTCGTTTAAAAAACCCGGTTATTGGAAATTTCACATTTTGAAATCCGGTAATACTTCGGACTTCGAACCTGGATTACAGGCGAATGAGACGACATATTGCAGCAACTTAAACGCTGATCTACTCAAAATTACATCATTAACGCAAAATAACCGCAACATACAGAATCTGTAACTATAAATTTTATCCGTTCAAAATCGGTAAGGCTAACTAACCATCAGGGATTTTTGCCGGAAACTTGAAAATATTTTATTGTTGAGATTCCGGTTCAAAATGATTATAGGCTATGAAAATTCGATATTGAGCAAGAAATTAACGGTTTGGTTGCGTTTAAAAAGCCCGGTTATTGGAAATTTCGCATTTTGAAATCCGGTAATACTTCGGACTTCGAACCTGGATTACAGGCGAATGAGACGACATATTGCAGCAACTTAAACGCTGATCTACTCAAAATTACATCATTAACGCAAAATAACCGCAACATACAGAATCTGTAACTATAAATTTTATCCGTTCAAAATCGGTAAGGCTAACCATCAGGGATTTTTGCCGGAAACTTGAAAATATTTTATTGTTGAGATTCCGGTTCAAAATGATTATAGGCTATGAAAATTCGATATTGAGCAAGAAATTAACGATTTGGTTGGATTTGGAAAGCCCGGTTATTGGAAATTTCACATTTTGAAATCCGGTTATACTTCGGACTTCGAACCTGGATTACAGGCGAATGAGACGACATATTGCAGCAACTTAAACGCGCTGATCTACTCAAAGTTACATCATTAACGCAAAATAACCGCAACATACAGAATCTGTAACAGTAAATTTTATCCGTTCAAAATCGGTAAGGCTAACCATCAGGGATTTTTGCCGGAAACTTGAAAATATTTTATTGTTGAGATTCCGGTTCAAAATGATTATAGGCTATGAAAATTCGATATTGAGCAAGAACTTAACGGTTTGGTTGCGTTTAAAAAGCCCGGTTATTGGAAATTTCGCATTTTGAAATCCGGTAATACTTCGGACTTCGAACCTGGATTACAGGCGAATGAGACGACATATTGCAGCAACTTAAACGCTGATCTACTCAAAATTACATCATTAACGCAAAATAACCGCAACATACAGAATCTGTAACTATAAATTTTATCCGTTCAAAATCGGTAAGGCTAACCATCAGGGATTTTTGCCGGAAACTTGAAAATATTTTATGGTTGAGATTCCGGTTCAAAATGATTATAGGCTATGAAAATTCGATATTGAGCAAGAAATTAACGATTTGGTTGGATTTGGAAAGCCCGGTTATTGGAAATTTCACATTTTGAAATCCGGTAATACTTCGGACTTCGAACCTGGATTACAGGCGAATGAGACGACATATTGCAGCAACTTAAACGCGCTGATCTACTCAAAGTTACATCATTAACGCAAAATAACCGCAACATACAGAATCTGTAACAATAAATTTTATCCGTTCAAAATCGGTAAGGCTAACCATCAGGGGTTTTTGCCGGAAACTTGAAAATATTTTATGGTTGAGATTCCGGTTCAAAATGATTATAGGCTATGAAAATTCGATATTGAGCAAGAAATTAACGGTTTGGTTGGATTTGGAAAGCCCGGTTATTGGAAATTTCGCATTTTGAAATCCGGTTATACTTCGGACTTCGAACCTGGATTACAGGCGAATGAGACGACATATTGCAGCAACTTAAACGATGATCTACTCAAAATTACATCATTAACGCAAAATAACCGCAACATACAGAATCTGTAACAATAAATTTTATCCGTTCAAAATCGGTAAGGCTAACCATCAGGGATTTTTGCCGGAAACTTGAAAATATTTTATGGTTGAGATTCCGGTTCAAAATGATTATAGGCTATGAAAATTCGATATTGAGCAAGAAATTAACGGTTTGGTTGGATTTGGAAAGCCCGGTTATTGGAAAATTCGCATTTTGAAATCCGGTAATACTTCGGACTTCGAACCTGGATTACAGGCGAATGAGACGACGTATTGCAGCAACTTAAACGATGATCTACTCAAAATTACATCATTAACGCAAAATAACCGCAACATACAGAATCTGTAACTATAAATTTTATCCGTTCAAAATCGGTAAGGCTAACCATCAGGGATTTTTGCCGGAAACTTGAAAATATTTTATTGTTGAGATTCCGGTTCAAAATGATTATAGGCTATGAAAATTCGATATTGAGCAAGAAATTAACGGTTTGGTTGCGTTTAAAAAGCCCGGTTATTGGAAATTTCGCATTTTGAAATCCGGTAATACTTCGGACTTCGAACCTGGATTACAGGCGAATGAGACAACGTATTGCAGCAACTTAAACGATGATCTACTCAAAATTACATCATTAACGCAAAATAACCGCAACATACAGAATCTGTAACTATAAATTTTATCCGTTCAAAATCGGTAAGGCTAACATCAGGGATTTTTGCCGGAAACTTGAAAATATTTTATTGTTGAGATTCCGGTTCAAAATGATTATAGGCTATGAAAATTCGATATTGAGCAAGAAATTAACGGTTTGGTTGGATTTGGAAAGCCCGGTTATTGGAAATTTCGCATTTTGAAATCCGGTTATACTTCGGACTTCGAACCTGGATTACAGGCGAATGAGACATATTGCAGCAACTTAAACGCGCTGATCTTCTTAAAATTACATCATTAACGCAAAATAACCGCAACATACAGAATCTGTAACAATAAATTTTACCGTTCAAAATCGGTAAGGCTAACCATCAGGGATTTTTGCCGGAAACTTTAAAATATTTTATGGTTGAGATTCCGGTTCAAAATGATTATAGGCTATGAAAATTCGATATTGAGCAAGAAATTAACGGTTTGGTTGGATTTGGAAAGCCCGGTTATTGGAAATTTCGCATTTTGAAATCCGGTTATACTTCGGACTTCGAACCTGGATTACAGGCGAATGAGACGACATATTGCAGCAACTTAAACGCGCTGATCTTCTTAAAATTACATCATTAACGCAAAATAACCGCAACATACAGAATCTGTAACAATAAATTTTATCCGTTCAAAATCGGTAAGGCTAACCATCAGGGATTTTTGCCGGAAACTTGAAAATATTTTATTGTTGAGATTCCGGTTCAAAATGATTATAGGCTATGAAAATTCGATATTGAGCAAGAAATTAACGGTTTGGTTGGATTTGGAAAGCCCGGTTATTGGAAATTTCGCATTTTGAAATCCGGTTATACTTCGGACTTCGAACCTGGATTACAGGCGAATGAGACGACATATTGCAGCAACTTAAACGCTGATCTACGCAAAATTACATCATTAACGCAAAATAACCGCAACATACAGAATCTGTAACAATAAATTTTATCCGTTCAAAATCGGTAAGGCTAACCATCAGGGATTTTTGCCGGAAACTTTAAAATATTTTATTGTTGAGATTCCGGTTCAAAATGATTATAGGCTATGAAAATTCGATATTGAGCAAGAAATTAACGGTTTGGTTGCGTTTAAAAAGCCCGGTTATTGGAAATTTCGCATTTTGAAATCCGGTAATACTTCGGACTTCGAACCTGGATTACAGGCGCGAATGAGACGACATATTGCAGCAACTTAAACGCTGATCTACCCAAAATTACATCATTAACGCAAAATAACCGCAACATACAGAATCTGTAACAGTAAATTTTATCCGTTCAAAATCGGTAAGGCTAACCATCAGGGATTTTTGCCGGAAACTTGAAAATATTTTATTGTTGAGATTCCGGTTCAAAATGATTATAGGCTATGAAAATTCGATATTGAGCAAGAAATTAACGGTTTGGTTGCGTTTAAAAAGCCCGGTTATTGGAAATTTCGCATTTTGAAATCCGATAATACTTCGGACTTCGAACCTGGATTACAGGCGAATGAGACGACATATTGCAGCAACTTAAACGCTGATCTACTCAAAATTACATCATTAACGCAAAATAACCGCAACATACAGAATCTGTAACTATAAATTTTATCCGTTCAAAATCGGTAAGGCTAACCATCAGGGATTTTTGCCGGAAACTTGAAAATATTTTATTGTTGAGATTCCGGTTCAAAATGATTATAGGCTATGAAAATTCGATATTGAGCAAGAAATTAACGGTTTGGTTGCGTTTAAAAAGCCCGGTTATTGGAAATTTCGCATTTTGAAATCCGGTAATACTTCGGACTTCGAACCTGGATTACAGGCGAATGAGACGACATATTGCAGCAACTTAAACGCTGATCTACTCAAAATTACATCATTAACGCAAAATAACCGCAACATACAGAATCTGTAACTATAAATTTTATCCGTTCAAAATCGGTAAGGCTAACCATCAGGGATTTTTGCCGGAAACTTGAAAATATTTTATTGTTGAGATTCCGGTTCAAAATGATTATAGGCTATGAAAATTCGATATTGAGCAAGAAATTAACGGTTTGGTTGCGTTTAAAAAGCCCGGTTATTGGAAATTTCGCATTTTGAAATCCGGTAATACTTCGGACTTCGAACCTGGATTACAGGCGAATGAGACGACATATTGCAGCAACTTAAACGCTGATCTACTCAAAATTACATCATTAACGCAAAATAACCGCAACATACAGAATCTGTAACAGTAAATTTTATCCGTTCAAAATCGGTAAGGCTAACCATCAGGGATTTTTGCCGGAAACTTGAAAATATTTTATTGTTGAGATTCCGGTTCAAAATGATTATAGGCTATGAAAATTCGATATTGAGCAAGAAATTAACGGTTTGGTTGCGTTTAAAAAGCCCGGTTATTGGAAATTTCACATTTTGAAATCCGGTTATACTTCGGACTTCGAACCTGGATTACAGGCGCGAATGAGACGACATATTGCAGCAACTTAAACGCTGATCTACTCAAAATTACATCATTAACGCAAAATAACCGCAACATACAGAATCGGTAACTATAAATTTTATCCGTTCAAAATCGGTAAGGCTAACCATCAGGGATTTTTGCCGGAAACTTGAAAATATTTTATTGTTGAGATTCCGGTTCAAAATGATTATAGGCTATGAAAATTCGATATTGAGCAAGAAATTAACGGTTTGGTTGCGTTTAAAAAGCCCGGTTATTGGAAATTTCGCATTTTGAAATCCGGTAATACTTCGGACTTCGAACCTGGATTACAGGCGAATGAGACGACATATTGCAGCAACTTAAACGCTGATCTACTCAAAATTACATCATTAACGCAAAATAACCGCAACATACAGAATCTGTAACAGTAAATTTTATCCGTTCAAAATCGGTAAGGCTAACCATCAGCGATTTTTGCCGGAAACTTGAAAATATTTTATTGTTGAGATTCCGGTTCAAAATGATTATAGGCTATGAAAATTCGATATTGAGCAAGAAATTAACGGTTTGGTTGCGTTTAAAAAGCCCGGTTATTGGAAATTTCGCATTTTGAAATCCGGTAATACTTCGGACTTCGAACCTGGATTACAGGCGAATGAGACGACATATTGCAGCAACTTAAATGCTGATCTACTCAAAATTACATCATTAACGCAAAATAACCGCAACATACAGAATCTGTAACAGTAAATTTTATCCGTTCAAAATCGGTAAGGCTAACCATCAGGGATTTTTGCCGGAAACTTGAAAATATTTTATTGTTGAGATTCCGGTTCAAAATGATTATAGGCTATGAAAATTCGATATTGAGCAAGAAATTAACGGTTTGGTTGCGTTTAAAAAGCCCGGTTATTGGAAATTTCGCATTTTGAAATCCGGTAATACTTCGGACTTCGAACCTGGATTACAGGCGAATGAGACGACATATTGCAGCAACTTAAACGCTGATCTACTCAAAATTACATCATTAACGCAAAATAACCGCAACATACAGAATCTGTAACAGTAAATTTTATCCGTTCAAAATCGGTAAGGCTAACCATCAGGGATTTTTGCCGGAAACTTGAAAATATTTTATTGTTGAGATTCCGGTTCAAAATGATTATAGGCTATGAAAATTCGATATTGAGCAAGAAATTAACGGTTTGGTTGCGTTTAAAAAGCCCGGTTATTGGAAATTTCGCATTTTGAAATCCAGTAATACTTCGGACTTCGAACCTGGATTACAGGCGCGAATGAGACGACATATTGCAGCAACTTAAACGCTGATCTACTCAAAATTACATCATTAACGCAAAATAACCGCAACATACAGAATCTGTAACTATAAATTTTATCCGTTCAAAATCGGTAAGGCTAACTAACCATCAGGGATTTTTGCCGGAAACTTGAAAATATTTTATGGTTGAGATTCCGGTTCAAAATGATTATAGGCTATGAAAATTCGATATTGAGCAAGAAATTAACGGTTTGGTTGCGTTTAAAAAGCCCGGTTATTGGAAATTTCGCATTTTGAAATCCGGTAATACTTCGGACTTCGAACCTGGATTACAGGCGAATGAGACGACATATTGCAGCAACAAAAATGCTGATCTACTCAAAATTACATCATTAACGCAAAATAACCGCAACATACAGAATCTGTAACAGTAAATTTTATCCGTTCAAAATCGGTAAGGCTAACCATCAGGGATTTTTGCCGGAAACTTGAAAATATTTTATTGTTGAGATTCCGGTTCAAAATGATTATAGGCTATGAAAATTCGATATTGAGCAAGAAATTAACGGTTTGGTTGCGTTTAAAAAGCCCGGTTATTGGAAATTTCGCATTTTGAAATCCGGTAATACTTCGGACTTCGAACCTGGATTACAGGCGAATGAGACGACATATTGCAGCAACTTAAACGCTGATCTACTCAAAATTACATCATTAACGCAAAATAACCGCAACATACAGAATCTGTAACAGTAAATTTTATCCGTTCAAAATCGGTAAGGCTAACCATCAGGGATTTTTGCCGGAAACTTGAAAATATTTTATTGTTGAGATTCCGGTTCAAAATGATTATAGGCTATGAAAATTCGATATTGAGCAAGAAATTAACGGTTTGGTTGCGTTTAAAAAGCCCGGTTATTGGAAATTTCGCATTTTGAAATCCAGTAATACTTCGGACTTCGAACCTGGATTACAGGCGCGAATGAGACGACATATTGCAGCAACTTAAACGCTGATCTACTCAAAATTACATCATTAACGCAAAATAACCGCAACATACAGAATCTGTAACTATAAATTTTATCCGTTCAAAATCGGTAAGGCTAACTAACCATCAGGGATTTTTGCCGGAAACTTGAAAATATTTTATGGTTGAGATTCCGGTTCAAAATGATTATAGGCTATGAAAATTCGATATTGAGCAAGAAATTAACGGTTTGGTTGCGTTTAAAAAGCCCGGTTATTGGAAATTTCGCATTTTGAAATCCGGTAATACTTCGGACTTCGAACCTGGATTACAGGCGAATGAGACGACATATTGCAGCAACTTAAACGCTGATCTACTCAAAATTACATCATTAACGCAAAATAACCGCAACATACAGAATCTGTAACAGTAAATTTTATCCGTTCAAAATCGGTAAGGCTAACCATCAGGGATTTTTGCCGGAAACTTGAAAATATTTTTGAGATTCCGGTTCAAAATGATTATAGGCTATGAAAATTCGATATTGAGCAAGAAATTAACGGTTTGGTTGCGTTTAAAAAGCCCGGTTATTGGAAATTTCGCATTTTGAAATCCGGTAATACTTCGGACTTCGAACCTGGATTACAGGCGAATGAGACGACATATTGCAGCAACTTAAACGCTGATCTACTCAAAATTACATCATTAACGCAAAATAACCGCAACATACAGAATCTGTAACAGTAAATTTTATCCGTTCAAAATCAGTAAGGCTAACCATCAGGGATTTTTGCCGGAAACTTGAAAATATTTTATTTTTGAGATTCCGGTTCAAAATGATTATAGGCTATGAAAATTCGATATTGAGCAAGAAATTAACGGTTTGGTTGGATTTGGAAAGCCCGGTTATTGGAAATTTCGCATTTTGAAATCCGGTAATACTTCGGACTTCGAACCTGGATTACAGGCGAATGAGACGACATATTGCAGCAACTTAAACGCTGATCTACTCAAAATTACATCATTAACGCAAAATAACCGCAACATACAGAATCTGTAACTATAAATTTTATCCGTTCAAAATCGGTAAGGCTAACCATCAGGGATTTTTGCCGGAAACTTGAAAATATTTTATTGTTGAGATTCCGGTTCAAAATGATTATAGGCTATGAAAATTCGATATTGAGCAAGAAATTAACGGTTTGGTTGCGTTTAAAAAGCCCGGTTATTGGAAATTTCGCATTTTGAAATCCGGTAATACTTCGGACTTCGAACCTGGATTACAGGCGAATGAGACGACATATTGCAGCAACTTAAACGCTGATCTACTCAAAATTACATCATTAACGCAAAATAACCGCAACATACAGAATCTGTAACTATAAATTTTATCCGTTCAAAATCGGTAAGGCTAACCATCAGGGATTTTTGCCGGAAACTTGAAAATATTTTATTGTTGAGATTCCGGTTCAAAATGATTATAGGCTATGAAAATTCGATATTGAGCAAGAAATTAACGGTTTGGTTGCGTTTAAAAAGCCCGGTTATTGGAAATTTCGCATTTTGAAATCCGGTAATACTTCGGACTTCGAACCTGGATTACAGGCGAATGAGACGACATATTGCAGCAACTTAAACGCTGATCTACTCAAAATTACATCATTAACGCAAAATAACCGCAACATACAGAATCTGTAACTATAAATTTTATCCGTTCAAAATCGGTAAGGCTAACCATCAGGGATTTTTGCCGGAAACTTGAAAATATTTTATTGTTGAGATTCCGGTTCAAAATGATTATAGGCTATGAAAATTCGATATTGAGCAAGAAATTAACGGTTTGGTTGCGTTTAAAAAGCCCGGTTATTGGAAATTTCGCATTTTGAAATCCGGTAATACTTCGAACTTCGAACCTGGATTACAGGCGAATGAGACGACATATTGCAGCAACTTAAACGCTGATCTACTCAAAATTACATCATTAACGCAAAATAACCGCAACATACAGAATCTGTAACTATAAATTTTATCCGTTCAAAATCGGTAAGGCTAACCATCAGGGATTTTTGCCGGAAACTTGAAAATATTTTATTGTTGAGATTCCGGTTCAAAATGATTATAGGCTATGAAAATTCGATATTGAGCAAGAAATTAACGGTTTGGTTGCGTTTAAAAAGCCCGGTTATTGGAAATTTCGCATTTTGAAATCCGGTAATACTTCGGACTTCGAACCTGGATTACAGGCGAATGAGACGACATATTGCAGCAACTTAAACGCTGATCTACTCAAAATTACATCATTAACGCAAAATAACCGCAACATACAGAATCTGTAACTATAAATTTTATCCGTTCAAAATCGGTAAGGCTAACCATCAGGGATTTTTGCCGGAAACTTGAAAATATTTTATTGTTGAGATTCCGGTTCAAAATGATTATAGGCTATGAAAATTCGATATTGAGCAAGAAATTAACGGTTTGGTTGCGTTTAAAAAGCCCGGTTATTGGAAATTACGCATTTTGAAATCCGGTAATACTTCGGACTTCGAACCTGGATTACAGGCGAATGAGAGGACATATTGCAGCAACTTAAACGCTGATCTACTCAAAATTACATCATTAACGCAAAATAACCGCAACATACAGAATCTGTAACTATAAATTTTATCCGTTCAAAATCGGTAAGGCTAACCATCAGGGATTTTTGCCGGAAACTTGAAAATATTTTATTGTTGAGATTCCGGTTCAAAATGATTATAGGCTATGAAAATTCGATATTGAGCAAGAAATTAACGGTTTGGTTGCGTTTAAAAAGCCCGGTTATTGGAAATTTCGCATTTTGAAATCCGGTAATACTTCGGACTTCGAACCTGGATTACAGGCGAATGAGACGACATATTGCAGCAACTTAAACGCTGATCTACTCAAAATTACATCATTAACGCAAAATAACCGCAACATACAGAATCTGTAACTATAAATTTTATCCGTTCAAAATCGGTAAGGCTAACCATCAGGGATTTTTGCCGGAAACTTGAAAATATTTTATTGTTGAGATTCCGGTTCAAAATGATTATAGGCTATGAAAATTCGATATTGAGCAAGAAATTAACGGTTTGGTTGCGTTTAAAAAGCCCGGTTATTGGAAATTTCGCATTTTGAAATCCGGTAATACTTCGGACTTCGAACCTGGATTACAGGCGAATGAGACGACATATTGCAGCAACTTAAACGCTGATCTACTCAAAATTACATCATTAACGCAAAATAACCGCAACATACAGAATCTGTAACAGTAAATTTTATCCGTTCAAAATCGGTAAGGCTAACCATCAGGGATTTTTGCCGGAAACTTGAAAATATTTTATTGTTGAGATTCCGGTTCAAAATGATTATAGGCTATGAAAATTCGATATTGAGCAAGAAATTAACGGTTTGGTTGCGTTTAAAAAGCCCGGTTATTGGAAATTTCGCATTTTGAAATCCGGTAATACTTCGGACTTCGAACCTGGATTACAGGCGAATGAGACGACATATTGCAGCAACTTAAACGCTGATCTACTCAAAATTACATCATTAACGCAAAATAACCGCAACATACAGAATCTGTAACAGTAAATTTTATCCGTTCAAAATCGGTAAGGCTAACCATCAGGGATTTTTGCCGGAAACTTGAAAATATTTTATTGTTGAGATTCCGGTTCAAAATGATTATAGGCTATGAAAATTCGATATTGAACAAGAAATTAACGGTTTGGTTGCGTTTAAAAAGCCCGGTTATTGGAAATTTCGCATTTTGAAATCCGGTAATACTTCGGACTTCGAACCTGGATTACAGGCGAATGAGACGACATATTGCAGCAACTTAAACGCTGATCTACTCAAAATTACATCATTAACGCAAAATAACCGCAACATACAGAATCTGTAACTATAAATTTTATCCGTTCAAAATCGGTAAGGCTAACCATCAGGGATTTTTGCCGGAAACTTGAAAATATTTTATTGTTGAGATTCCGGTTCAAAATGATTATAGGCTATGAAAATTCGATATTGAGCAAGAAATTAACGGTTTGGTTGCGTTTAAAAAGCCCGGTTATTGGAAATTTCGCATTTTGAAATCCGGTAATACTTCGGACTTCGAACCTGGATTACAGGCGAATGAGACGACATATTGCAGCAACTTAAACGCTGATCTACTCAAAATTACATCATTAACGCAAAATAACCGCAACATACAGAATCTGTAACAGTAAATTTTATCCGTTCAAAATCGGTAAGGCTAACCATCAGGGATTTTTGCCGGAAACTTGAAAATATTTTATTGTTGAGATTCCGGTTCAAAATGATTATAGGCTATGAAAATTCGATATTGAACAAGAAATTAACGGTTTGGTTGCGTTTAAAAAGCCCGGTTATTGGAAATTTCGCATTTTGAAATCCGGTAATACTTCGGACTTCGAACCTGGATTACAGGCGAATGAGACGACATATTGCAGCAACTTAAACGCTGATCTACTCAAAATTACATCATTAACGCAAAATAACCGCAACATACAGAATCTGTAACTATAAATTTTATCCGTTCAAAATCGGTAAGGCTAACCATCAGGGATTTTTGCCGGAAACTTGAAAATATTTTATTGTTGAGATTCCGGTTCAAAATGATTATAGGCTATGAAAATTCGATATTGAGCAAGAAATTAACGGTTTGGTTGCGTTTAAAAAGCCCGGTTATTGGAAATTTCGCATTTTGAAATCCGGTAATACTTCGGACTTCGAACCTGGATTACAGGCGAATGAGACGACATATTGCAGCAACTTAAACGCTGATCTACTCAAAATTACATCATTAACGCAAAATAACCGCAACATACAGAATCTGTAACAGTAAATTTTATCCGTTCAAAATCGGTAAGGCTAACCATCAGGGATTTTTGCCGGAAACTTGAAAATATTTTATTGTTGAGATTCCGGTTCAAAATGATTATAGGCTATGAAAATTCGATATTGAACAAGAAATTAACGGTTTGGTTGCGTTTAAAAAGCCCGGTTATTGGAAATTTCGCATTTTGAAATCCGGTAATACTTCGGACTTCGAACCTGGATTACAGGCGAATGAGACGACATATTGCAGCAACTTAAACGCTGATCTACTCAAAATTACATCATTAACGCAAAATAACCGCAACATACAGAATCTGTAACTATAAATTTTATCCGTTCAAAATCGGTAAGGCTAACCATCAGGGATTTTTGCCGGAAACTTGAAAATATTTTATTGTTGAGATTCCGGTTCAAAATGATTATAGGCTATGAAAATTCGATATTGAGCAAGAAATTAACGGTTTGGTTGCGTTTAAAAAGCCCGGTTATTGGAAATTTCGCATTTTGAAATCCGGTAATACTTCGGACTTCGAACCTGGATTACAGGCGAATGAGACGACATATTGCAGCAACTTAAACGCTGATCTACTCAAAATTACATCATTAACGCAAAATAACCGCAACATACAGAATCTGTAACAGTAAATTTTATCCGTTCAAAATCGGTAAGGCTAACCATCAGGGATTTTTGCCGGAAACTTGAAAATATTTTATTGTTGAGATTCCGGTTCAAAATGATTATAGGCTATGAAAATTCGATATTGAGCAAGAAATTAACGGTTTGGTTGCGTTTAAAAAGCCCGGTTATTGGAAATTTCGCATTTTGAAATCCGGTAATACTTCGGACTTCGAACCTGGATTACAGGCGAATGAGACGACATATTGCAGCAACTTAAACGCTGATCTACTCAAAATTACATCATTAACGCAAAATAGCCGCAACATACAGAATCTGTAACTATAAATTTTATCCGTTCAAAATCGGTAAGGCTAACCATCAGGGATTTTTGCCGGAAACTTGAAAATATTTTATTGTTGAGATTCCGGTTCAAAATGATTATAGGCTATGAAAATTCGATATTGAGCAAGAAATTAACGGTTTGGTTGCGTTTAAAAAGCCCGGTTATTGGAAATTTCGCATTTTGAAATCCGGTAATACTTCGGACTTCGAACCTGGATTACAGGCGAATGAGACGACATATTGCAGCAACTTAAACGCTGATCTACTCAAAATTACATCATTAACGCAAAATAACCGCAACATACAGAATCTGTAACTATAAATTTTATCCGTTCAAAATCGGTAAGACTAACCATCAGGGATTTTTGCCGGAAACTTGAAAATATTTTATTGTTGAGATTCCGGTTCAAAATGATTATAGGCTATGAAAATTCGATATTGAGCAAGAAATTAACGGTTTGGTTGCGTTTAAAAAGCCCGGTTATTGGAAATTTCGCATTTTGAAATCCGGTAATACTTCGGACTTCGAACCTGGATTACAGGCGAATGAGACGACATATTGCAGCAACTTAAACGCTGATCTACTCAAAATTACATCATTAACGCAAAATAACCGCAACATACAGAATCTGTAACTATAAATTTTATCCGTTCAAAATCGGTAAGGCTAACCATCAGGGATTTTTGCCGGAAACTTGAAAATATTTTATTGTTGAGATTCCGGTTCAAAATGATTATAGGCTATGAAAATTCGATATTGAGCAAGAAATTAACGATTTGGTTGGATTTGGAAAGCCCGGTTATTGGAAATTTCACATTTTGGAATCCGGTTATACTTCGGACTTCGAACCTGGATTACAGGCGAATGAGACGACATATTGCAGCAACTTAAACGCGCTGATCTACTCAAAGTTACATCATTAACGCAAAATAACCGCAACATACAGAATCTGTAACAATAAATTTTATCCGTTCAAAATCGGTAAGGCTAACCATCAGGGATTTTTGCCGGAAACTTGAAAATATTTTATGGTTGAGATTCCGGTTCAAAATGATTATAGGCTATGAAAATTCGATATTGAGCAAGAAATTAACGGTTTGGTTGGATTTGGAAAGCCCAGTTATTGGAAATTTCGCATTTTGAAATCCGGTTATACTTCGGACTTCGAACCTGGATTACAGGCGAATGAGACGACATATTGCAGCAACTTAAACGCTGATCTACTCAAAATTACATCATTAACGCAAAATAACCGCAACATACAGAATCTGTAACTATAAATTTTATCCGTTCAAAATCGGTAAGGCTAACCATCAGGGATTTTTGCCGGAAACTTGAAAATATTTTATTGTTGAGATTCCGATTCAAAATGATTATAGGCTATGAAAATTCGATATTGAGCAATAACTTAACGGTTTGGTTGCGTTTAAAAAGCCCGGTTATTGGAAATTTCGCATTTTGAAATCCGGTAATACTTCGGACTTCGAACCTGGATTACAGGCGAATGAGACGACATATTGCAGCAACTTAAACGCGCTGATCTACTCAAAGTTACATCATTAACGCAAAATAACCGCAACATACAGAATCTGTAACAATAAATTTTATTCGTTCAAAATCGGTAAGGCTAACCATCAGGGATTTTTGCCGGAAACTTGAAAATATTTTATTGTTGAGATTCCGGTTCAAAATGATTATAGGCTATGAAAATTCGATATTGAGCAAGAAATTAACGGTTTGGTTGCGTTTAAAAAGCCCGGTTATTGGAAAATTCGCATTTTGAAATCCGGTAATACTTCGGACTTCGAACCTGGATTACAGGCGAATGAGACGACATATTGCAGCAAATTAAACGCTGATCTACTCAAAGTTACATCATTAACGCAAAATAACCGCAACATACAGAATCTGTAACTATAAATTTTATCCGTTCAAAATCGGTAAGGCTAACTAACCATCAGGGAATTTGCCGGAAACTTGAAAATATTTTATGGTTGAGATTCCGGTTTAAAATGATTATAGGCTATGAAAATTCGATATTGAGCAAGAAATTAACGGTTTGGTTGGATTTGGAAAGCCCGGTTATTGGAAATTTCGCATTTTGAAATCCGGTTATACTTCGGACTTCGAACCTGGATTACAGGCGAATGAGACGACATATTGCAGCAACTTAAACGCGCTGATCTTCTTAAAATTACATCATTAACGCAAAATAACCGCAACATACAGAATCTGTAACAATAAATTTTATCCGTTCAAAATCGGTAAGGCTAACCATCAGGGATTTTTGCCGGAAACTTGAAAATATTTTATTGTTGAGATTCCGGTTCAAAATGATTATAGGCTATGAAAATTCGATATTGAGCAAGAAATTAACGGTTTGGTTGGATTTGGAAAGCCCGGTTATTGGAAATTTCGCATTTTGAAATCCGGTTATACTTCGGACTTCGAACCTGGATTACAGGCGAATGAGACGACATATTGCAGCAACTTAAACGCGCTGATCTTCTTAAAATTACATCATTAACGCAAAATAACCGCAACATACAGAATCTGTAACAATAAATTTTATCCGTTCAAAATCGGTAAGGCTAACCATCAGGGATTTTTGCCGGAAACTTGAAAATATTTTATTGTTGAGATTCCGGTTCAAAATGATTATAGGCTATGAAAATTCGATATTGAGCAAGAAATTAACGGTTTGGTTGGATTTGGAAAGCCCGGTTATTGGAAATTTCGCATTTTGAAATCCGGTTATACTTCGGACTTCGAACCTGGATTACAGGCGAATGAGACGACATATTGCAGCAACTTAAACGCGCTGATCTTCTTAAAATTACATCATTAACGCAAAATAACCGCAACATACAGAATCTGTAACAATAAATTTTATCCGTTCAAAATCGGTAAGGCTAACCATCAGGGAATTTTGCCGGAAACTTGAAAATATTTTATGGTTGAGATTTCGGTTCAAAATGATTATAGGCTATGAAAATTCGATATTGAGCAAGAAATTAACGGTTTGGTTGGATTTGGAAAGCCCGGTTATTGGAAATTTCGCATTTTGAAATCCGGTTATACTTCGGACTTCGAACCTGGATTACAGGCGAATGAGACGACATATTGCAGCAACTTAAACGCTGATCTACGCAAAATTACATCATTAACGCAAAATAACCGCAACATACAGAATCTGTAACAGTAAATTTTATCCGTTCAAAATCGGTAAGGCTAACTAACCATCAGGGATTTTTGCCGGAAACTTGAAAATATTTTATGGTTGAGATTCCGGTTCAAAATGATTATAGGCTATGAAAATTCGATATTGAGCAAGAAATTAACGGTTTGGTTGCGTTTAAAAAGCCCGGTTATTGGAAATTTCGCATTTTGAAATCCGGTAATACTTCGGACTTCGAACCTGGATTACAGGCGAATGAGACGACATATTGCAGCAACTTAAACGCTGATCTACTCAAAATTACATCATTAACGCAAAATAACCGCAACATACAGAATCTGTAACTATAAATTTTATCCGTTCAAAATCGGTAAGGCTAACTATCAGGGATTTTTGCCGGAAACTTGAAAATATTTTATGGTTGAGATTCCGGTTCAAAATGATTATAGGCTATGAAAATTCGATATTGAGCAAGAAAATTACATCAATAACCGCAACATACAGAATCTGTAACAGTAAATTTTATCCGTTCAAAATCGGTAAGGCTAACCATCAGGGATATTTGCCGGAAACTTGAAAATATTTTATTGTTGAGATTCCGGTTCAAAATGATGATAGGCTATGAAAATTCGATATTGAGCAAGAAATTAACGGTTTGGTTGCGTTTAAAAAGCCCGGTTATTGGAAATTTCGCATTTTGAAATCCGGTAATACTTCGGACTTCGAACCTGGATTACAGGCGAATGAGACGACATATTGCAGCAACTTAAACGCTGATCCGCTCAAAATTACATCATTAACGCAAAATAACCGCAACATACAGAATCTGTAACAATAAATTTTATCCGTTCAAAATCGGTAAGGCTAACCATCAGGGATTTTTGCCGGAAACTTGAAAATATTTTATGGTTGAGATTCCGGTTCAAAATGATTATAGGCTATGAAAATTCGATATTGAGCAAGAAATTAACGATTTGGTTGGATTTGGAAAGCCCGGTTATTGGAAATTTCACATTTTGAAATCCGGTTATACTTCGGACTTCGAACCTGGATTACAGGCGAATGAGACGACATATTGCAGCAACTTAAACGCGCTGATCTACTCAAAGTTACATCATTAACGCAAAATAACCGCAACATACAGAATCTGTAACAATAAATTTTATCCGTTCAAAATCGGTAAGGCTAACCATCAGGGATTTTTGCCGGAAACTTGAAAATATTTTATTGTTGAGATTCCGGTTCAAAATGATTATAGGCTATGAAAATTCGATATTGAGCAAGAAATTAACGGTTTGGTTGGATTTGGAAAGCCCGGTTATTGGAAATTTCGCATTTTGAAATCCGGTTATACTTCGGACTTCGAACCTGGATTACAGGCGAATGAGACGACATATTGCAGCAACTTAAACGCTGATCTACTCAAAATTACATCATTAACGCAAAATAACCGCAACATACAGAATCTGTAACTATAAATTTTATCCGTTCAAAATCGGTAAGGCTAACCATCAGGGATTTTTGCCGGAAACTTGAAAATATTTTATGGTTGAGATTCCGGTTCAAAATGATTATAGGCTATGAAAATTCGATATTGAGCAAGAAATTAACGGTTTGGTTGGATTTGGAAAGCCCGGTTATTGGAAATTTCGCATTTTGAAATCCGGTAATACTTCGAACTTCGAACCTGGATTACAGGCGAATGAGACGATATATTGCAGCAAATTAAACGCTGATCTACTCAAGGTTACATCATTAACGCAAAATAACCGCAACATACAGAATCTGTAACAATAAATTGTATCCGTTCAAAATCGGTAAGGCTAACCATCAGGGATTTTTGCCGGAAACTTGAAAATATTTTATGGTTGAGATTCCGGTTCAAAATGATTATAGGCTATGAAAATTCGATATTGAGCAAGAAATTAACGGTTTGGTTGGATTTGGAAAGCCCGGTTATTGGAAATTTCGCATTTTGAAATCCGGTTATACTTCGGACTTCGAACCTGGATTACAGGCGAATGAGACGATATAATGCACCAAATTAAACGCTGATCTACTCAAAGTTACATCATTAACGCAAAATAACCGCAACATACAGAATCTGTAACTATAAATTTTATCCGTTCAAAATCGGTAAGGCTAACTAACCATCAGGGATTTTTGCCGGAAACTTGAAAATATTTTATGGTTGAGATTCCGGTTCAAAATGATTATAGGCTATGAAAATTCGATATTGAGCAAGAAATTAACGGTTTCGTTGGATTTGGAAAGCCCGGTTATTGGAAATTTCGCATTTTGAAATCCGGTTATACTTCGGACTTCGAACCTGGATTACAGGCGAATGAGACGACATATTGCAGCAACTTAAACGCGCTGATCTTCTTAAAATTACATCATTAACGCAAAATAACCGCAACATACAGAATCTGTAACAATAAATTTTATCCGTTCAAAATCGGTAAGGCTAACCATCAGGGATTTTTGCCGGAAACTTGAAAATATTTTATGGTTGATATTCCGGTTCAAAATAATTATAGGCTATGAAAATTCGATATTGAGCAAGAAATTAACGGTTTGGTTGGATTTGGAAAGACCGGATATTGGAAATTTCGCATTTTGAAATCCGGTAATACTTCGGACTTCGAACCTGGATTACAGGCGAATGAGACGATATAATGCACCAAATTAAACGCTGATCTACTCAAAGTTACATCATTAACGCAAAATAACCGCAACATACAGAATCTGTAACTATAAATTTTATCCGTTCAAAATCGGTAAGGCTAACTAACCATCAGGGATTTTTGCCGGAAACTTGAAAATATTTGATTGTTGAGATTCCGGTTCAAAATGATTATAGGCTATGAAAATTCGATATTGAGCAAGAAATTAACGGTTTGGTTGGATTTGGAAAGCCCGGTTATTGGAAATTTCGCATTTTGAAATCCGGTTATACTTCGGACTTCGAACCTGGATTACAGGCGAATGAGACGATATAATGCACCAAATTAAACGCTGATCTACTCAAAGTTACATCATTAACGCAAAATAACCGCAACATACAGAATCTGTAACAATAAATTTTATCCGTTCAAAATCGGTAAGGCTAACTTACCATCAGGGATTTTTGCCGGAAACTTGAAAATATTTGATTGTTGAGATTCCGGTTCAAAATGATTATAGGCTATGAAAATTCGATATTGAGCAAGAAATTAACGGTTTGGTTGCGTTTAAAAAGCCCGGTTATTGGAAATTTCGCATTTTGAAATCCGGTAATACTTCGGACTTCGAACCTGGATTACAGGCGAATGAGACGACATATTGCAGCAAATTAAACGCTGATCTACTCAAAGTTACATCATTAACGCAAAATAACCGCAACATACAGAATCTGTAACTATAAATTTTATCCGTTCAAAATCGGTAAGGCTAACTAACCATCAGGGATTTTTGCCGGAAACTTGAAAATATTTGATTGTTGAGATTCCGGTTCAAAATGATTATAGGCTATGAAAATTCGATATTGAGCAAGAAATTAACGGTTTGGTTGCGTTTAAAAAGCCCGGTTATTGGAAATTTCGCATTTTGAAATCCGGTAATACTTCGGACTTCGAACCTGGATTACAGGCGAATGAGACGACATATTGCAGCAAATTAAACGCTGATCTACTCAAAGTTACATCATTAACGCAAAATAACCGCAACATACAGAATCTGTAACTATAAATTTTATCCGTTCAAAATCGGTAAGGCTAACTAACCATCAGGGATTTTTGCCGGAAACTTGAAAATATTTTATGGTTGAGATTCCGGTTTAAAATGATTATAGGCTATGAAAATTCGATATTGAGCAAGAAATTAACGGTTTGGTTGGATTTGGAAAGCCCGGTTATTGGAAATTTCGCATTTTGAAATCCGGTTATACTTCGGACTTCGAACCTGGATTACAGGCGAATGAGACGACATATTGCAGCAACTTAAACGATGATCCGCTCAAAATTACATCATTAACGCAAAATAACCGCAACATACAGAATCTGTAACAATAAATTTTATCCGTTCAAAATCGGTAAGGCTAACTAACCATCAGGGATTTTTGCCGGAAACTTGAAAATATTTTATGGTTGATATTCCGGTTCAAAATAATTATAGGCTATGAAAATTCGATATTGAGCAAGAAATTAACGGTTTGGTTGGATTTGGAAAGACCGGATATTGGAAATTTCGCATTTTGAAATCCGGTTATACTTCGGACTTCGAACCTGGATTACAGGCGAATGAGACGACATATTGCAGCAACTTAAACGCTGATCTACGCAAAATTACATCATTAACGCAAAATAACCGCAACATACAGAATCTGTAACTATAAATTTTATCCGTTCAAAATCGGTAAGGCTAACCATCAGGGATTTTTGCCGGGAACTTGAAAATATTTTATTGTTGAGATTCCGGTTCAAAATGATTATAGGCTATGAAAATTCGATATTGATATCGAATATTCGATATAAAATGATTATAGGCTATGAAAATTCGATATTGAGCAAGAAATTAACGGTTTGGTTGCGTTTAAAAAGCCCGGTTATTGGAAATTTCGCATTTTGAAATCCGGTAATACTTCGGACTTCGAACCTGGATTACAGGCGAATGAGACGACATATTGCAGCAACTTAAACGCTGATCTACTCAAAATTACATCATTAACGCAAAATAACCGCAACATACAGAATCTGTAACTATAAATTTTATCCGTTCAAAATCGGTAAGGCTAACCATCAGGGATTTTTGCCGGAAACTTGAAAATATTTTATTGTTGAGATTCCGGTTCAAAATGATTATAGGCTATGAAAATTCGATATTGAGCAAGAAATTAACGGTTTGGTTGGATTTGGAAAGCCCGGTTATTGGAAATTTCGCATTTTGAAATCCGGTTATACTTCGGACTTCGAACCTGGATTACAGGCGAATGAGACGACATATTGCAGCAACTTAAACGCTGATCTACGCAAAATTACATCATTAACGCAAAATAACCGCAACATACAGAATCTGTAACAGTAAATTTTATCCGTTCAAAATCGGTAAGGCTAACTAACCATCAGGGATTTTTGCCGGAAACTTGAAAATATTTTATGGTTGAGATTCCGGTTCAAAATGATTATAGCTATGAAAATTCGATATTGAGCAAGAAATTAACGGTTTGGTTGCGTTTAAAAAGCCCGGTTATTGGAAATTTCGCATTTTGAAATCCGGTAATACTTCGGACTTCGAACCTGGATTACAGGCGAATGAGACGACATATTGCAGCAACTTAAACGCTGATCTACTCAAAATTACATCATTAACGCAAAATAACCGCAACATACAGAATCTGTAACAGTAAATTTTATCCGTTCAAAATCGGTAAGGCTAACCATCAGGGATATTTGCCGGAAACTTGAAAATATTTTATGGTTGAGATTCCGGTTCAAAATGATTATAGGCTATGAAAATTCGATATTGAGCAAGAAAATTACATCAATAACCGCAACATACAGAATCTGTAACAGTAAATTTTATCCGTTCAAAATCGGTAAGGCTAACCATCAGGGATTTTTGCCGGAAACTTGAAAATATTTTATTGTTGAGATTCCGGTTCAAAATGATTATAGGCTATGAAAATTCGATATTGAGCAAGAAATTAACGGTTTGGTTGCGTTTAAAAAGCCCGGTTATTGGAAATTTCGCGTTTTGAAATCCGGTAATACTTCGGACTTCGAACCTGGATTACAGGCGAATGAGGCGACATATTGCAGCAACTTAAACGCTGATCTACTCAAAATTACATCATTAACGCAAAATAACCGCAACATACAGAATCTGTAACAGTAAATTTTATCCGTTCAAAATCGGTAAGGCTAACCATCAGGGATATTTGCCGGAAACTTGAAAATATTTTATTGTTGAGATTCCGGTTCAAAATGATGATAGGCTATGAAAATTCGATATTGAGCAAGAAATTAACGGTTTGGTTGCGTTTAAAAAGCCCGGTTATTGGAAATTTCGCATTTTGAAATCCGGTTATACTTCGGACTTCGAACCTGGATTACAGGCGAATGAGACGACATATTGCAGCAACTTAAACGCTGATCTACTCAAAATTACATCATTAACGCAAAATAACCGCAACATACAGAATCTGTAACTATAAATTTTATCCGTTCAAAATCGGTAAGGCTAACCATCAGGGATTTTTGCCGGAAACTTGAAAATATTTTATGGTTGAGATTCCGGTTCAAAATGATTATAGGCTATGAAAATTCGATATTGAGCAAGAAATTAACGGTTTGGTTGGATTTGGAAAGCCCGGTTATTGGAAATTTCGCATTTTGAAATCCGGTAATACTTCGAACTTCGAACCTGGATTACAGGCGAATGAGACGATATATTGCAGCAAATTAAACGCTGATCTACTCAAGGTTACATCATTAACGCAAAATAACCGCAACATACAGAATCTGTAACAATAAATTGTATCCGTTCAAAATCGGTAAGGCTAACCATCAGGGATTTTTGCCGGAAACTTGAAAATATTTTATGGTTGAGATTCCGGTTCAAAATGATTATAGGCTATGAAAATTCGATATTGAGCAAGAAATTAACGGTTTGGTTGGATTTAGAAAGCCCGGTTATTGGAAATTTCGCATTTTGAAATCCGGTTATACTTCGGACTTCGAACCTGGATTACAGGCGAATGAGACGATATAATGCAGCAAATTAAACGCTGATCTACTCAAAGTTACATCATTAACGCAAAATAACCGCAACATACAGAATCTGTAACAATAAATTTTATCCGTTCAAAATCGGTAAGGCTAACTAACCATCAGGGATTTTTGCCGGAAACTTGAGAATATTTTATGGTTGAGATTCCGGTTCAAAATGATTATAGGCTATGAAAATTCGATATTGAGCAAGAAATTAACGGTTTCGTTGTATTTGGAAAGCCCGGTTATTGGAAATTTCGCGTTTTGAAATCCGGTAATACTTCGGACTTCGAACCTGGATTACAGGCGAATGAGACGACATATTGCAGCAACTTAAACGCTGATCTACTCAAAATTACATCATTAACGCAAAATAACCGCAACATACAGAATCTGTAACAATAAATTTTATCCGTTCAAAATCGGTAAGGCTAACCATCAGGGATTTTTGCCGGAAACTTGAAAATATTTTATTGTTGAGATTCCGGTTCAAAATGATTATAGGCTATGAAAATTCGATATTGAGCAAGAAATTAACGGTTTCGGTGCATTTGGAAAGCCCGGTTATTGGAAATTTCGCATTTTGAAATCCGGTTATACTTCGGACTTCGAACCTGGATTACAGGCGAATGAGACAACATATTGCAGCAACTTAAACGCGCTGATCTTCTTAAAATTACATCATTAACGCAAAATAACCGCAACATACAGAATCTGTAACAATAAATTTTATCCGTTCAAAATCGGTAAGGCTAACCATCAGGGATTTTTGCCGGAAACTTGAAAATATTTTATGGTTGATATTCCGGTTCAAAATAATTATAGGCTATGAAAATTCGATATTGAGCAAGAAATTAACGGTTTGGTTGGATTTGGAAAGACCGGATATTGGAAATTTCGCATTTTGAAATCCGGTTATACTTCGGACTTCGAACCTGGATTACAGGCGAATGAGACGATATAATGCACCAAATTAAACGCTGATCTACTCAAAGTTACATCATTAACGCAAAATAACCGCAACATACAGAATCTGTAACTATAAATTTTATCCGTTCAAAATCGGTAAGGCTAACTAACCATCAGGGATTTTTGCCGGAAACTTGAAAATATTTGATTGTTGAGATTCCGGTTCAAAATGAGTATAGGCTATGAAAATTCGATATTGAGCAAGAAATTAACGGTTTGGTTGGATTTGGAAAGCCCGGTTATTGGAAATTTCGCATTTTGAAATCCGGTTATACTTCGGACTTCGAACCTGGATTACAGGCGAATGAGACGATATAATGCACCAAATTAAACGCTGATCTACTCAAAGTTACATCATTAACGCAAAATAACCGCAACATACAGAATCTGTAACAATAAATTTTATCCGTTCAAAATCGGTAAGGCTAACTAACCATCAGGGATTTTTGCCGGAAACTTGAAAATATTTTATGGTTGAGATTCCGGTTCAAAATGATTATAGGCTATGAAAATTCGATATTGAGCAAGAAATTAACGGTTTGGTTGGATTTGGAAAGCCCGGTTATTGGAAAATTCGCATTTTGAAATCCGGTTATACTTCGGACTTCGAACCTGGATTACAGGCGAATGAGACGACATATTGCAGCAACTTAAACGCTGATCTACGCAAAATTACATCATTAACGCAAAATAACCGCAACATACAGAATCTGTAACAGTAAATTTTATCCGTTCAAAATCGGTAAGGCTAACTAACCATCAGGGATTTTTGCCGGAAACTTGAAAATATTTTATGGTTGAGATTCCGGTTCAAAATGATTATAGCTATGAAAATTCGATATTGAGCAAGAAATTAACGGTTTGGTTGCGTTTAAAAAGCCCGGTTATTGGAAATTTCGCATTTTGAAATCCGGTAATACTTCGGACTTCGAACCTGGATTACAGGCGAATGAGACGACATATTGCAGCAACTTAAACGCTGATCTACTCAAAATTACATCATTAACGCAAAATAACCGCAACATACAGAATCTGTAACTATAAATTTTATCCGTACAAAATCGGTAAGGCTAACTATCAGGGATTTTTGCCGGAAACTTGAAAATATTTTATGGTTGAGATTCCGGTTCAAAATGATTATAGCTATGAAAATTCGATATTGAGCAAGAAATTAACGGTTTGGTTGCGTTTAAAAAGCCCGGTTATTGGAAATTTCGCATTTTGAAATCCGGTTATACTTCGGACTTCGAACCTGGATTACAGGCGAATGAGACGACATATTGCAGCAACTTAAACGCTGATCTACTCAAAATTACATCATTAACGCAAAATAACCGCAACATACAGAATCTGTAACAATAAATTTTATCCGTTCAAAATCGGTAAGGCTAACTAACCATCAGGGATTTTTGCCGGAAACTTGAAAATATTTTATGGTTGAGATTCCGGTTCAAAATGATTATAGGCTATGAAAATTCGATATTGAGCAAGAAATTAACGGTTTGGTTGGATTTGGAAAGCCCGGTTATTGGAAATTTCGCATTTTGAAATCCGGTAATACTTCGAACTTCGAACCTGGATTACAGGCGAATGAGACGATATATTGCAGCAAATTAAACGCTGATCTACTCAAGGTTACATCATTAACGCAAAATAACCGCAACATACAGAATCTGTAACAATAAATTGTATCCGTTCAAAATCGGTAAGGCTAACCATCAGGGATTTTTGCCGGAAACTTGAAAATATTTTATGGTTGAGATTCCGGTTCAAAATGATTATAGGCTATGAAAATTCGATATTGAGCAAGAAATTAACGGTTTGGTTGGATTTGGAAAGCCCGGTTATTGGAAATTTCGCATTTTGAAATCCGGTTATACTTCGGACTTCGAACCTGGATTACAGGCGAATGAGACGATATAATGCACCAAATTAAACGCTGATCTACTCAAAGTTACATCATTAACGCAAAATAACCGCAACATACAGAATCTGTAACAATAAATTTTATCCGTTCAAAATCGGTAAGGCTAACTAACCATCAGGGATTTTTGCCGGAAACTTGAAAATATTTTATGGTTGAGATTCCGGTTCAAAATGATTATAGGCTATGAAAATTCGATATTGAGCAAGAAATTAACGGTTTCGTTGGATTTGGAAAGCCCGGTTATTGGAAATTTCGCATTTTGAAATCCGGTTATACTTCGGACTTCGAACCTGGATTACAGGCGAATGAGACGACATATTGCAGCAACTTAAACGCTGATCTACTCAAAATTACATCATTAACGCAAAATAACCGCAACATACAGAATCTGTAACAATAAATTTTATCCGTTCAAAATCGGTAAGGCTAACCATCAGGGATTTTTGCCGGAAACTTGAAAATATTTTATTGTTGAGATTCCGGTTCAAAATGATTATAGGCTATGAAAATTCGATATTGAGCAAGAAATTAACGGTTTCGTTGCATTTGGAAAGCCCGGTTATTGGAAATTTCGCATTTTGAAATCCGGTTATACTTCGAACTTCGAACCTGGATTACAGGCGAATGAGACGACATATTGCAGCAACTTAAACGCGCTGATCTTCTTAAAATTACATCATTAACGCAAAATAACCGCAACATACAGAATCTGTAACAGTAAATTTTATCCGTTCAAAATCGGTAAGGCTAACCATCAGGGATTTTTGCCGGAAACTTGAAAATATTTTATGGTTGAGATTCCGGTTCAAAATGATTATAGGCTATGAAAATTCGATATTGAGCAAGAAAATTACATCAATAACCGCAACATACAGAATCTGTAACAGTAAATTTTATCCGTTCAAAATCGGTAAGGCTAACCATCAGGGATTTTTGCCGGAAACTTGAAAATATTTTATTGTTGAGATTCCGGTTCAAAATGATTATAGGCTATGAAAATTCGATATTGAGCAAGAAATTAACGGTTTGGTTGCGTTTAAAAAGCCCGGTTATTGGAAATTTCGCATTTTGAAATCCGGTAATACTTCGGACTTCGAACCTGGATTACAGGCGAATGAGGCGATATATTGCAGCAAATTAAACGCTGATCTACTCAAAATTACATCATTAACGCAAAATAACCGCAACATACAGAATCTGTAACAGTAAATTTTATCCGTTCAAAATCGGTAAGGCTAACCATCAGGGATTTTTGCCGGAAACTTGAAAATATTTTATGGTTGAGATTCCGGTTCAAAATGATTATAGGCTATGAAAATTCGATATTGAGCAAGAAATTAACGGTTTGGTTGGATTTGGAAAGCCCGGTTATTGGAAATTTCGCATTTTGAAATCCGGTAATACTTCGAACTTCGAACCTGGATTACAGGCGAATGAGACGATATATTGCAGCAAATTAAACGCTGATCTACTCAAGGTTACATCATTAACGCAAAATAACCGCAACATACAGAATCTGTAACAATAAATTGTATCCGTTCAAAATCGGTAAGGCTAACCATCAGGGATTTTTGCCGGAAACTTGAAAATATTTTATGGTTGAGATTCCGGTTCAAAATGATTATAGGCTATGAAAATTCGATATTGAGCAAGAAATTAACGGTTTGGTTGGATTTGGAAAGCCCGGTTATTGGAAATTTCGCATTTTGAAATCCGGTAATACTTCGAACTTCGAACCTGGATTACAGGCGAATGAGACGATATATTGCAGCAAATTAAACGCTGATCTACTCAAGGTTACATCATTAACGCAAAATAACCGCAACATACAGAATCTGTAACAATAAATTGTATCCGTTCAAAATCGGTAAGGCTAACCATCAGGGATTTTTGCCGGAAACTTGAAAATATTTTATGGTTGAGATTCCGGTTCAAAATGATTATAGGCTATGAAAATTCGATATTGAGCAAGAAATTAACGGTTTGGTTGCGTTTAAAAAGCCCGGTTATTGGAAATTTCGCATTTTGAAATCCGGTTATACTTCGGACTTCGAACCTGGATTACAGGCGAATGAGACGACATATTGCAGCAACTTAAACGCTGATCTACTCAAAATTACATCATTAACGCAAAATAACCGCAACATACAGAATCTGTAACTATAAATTTTATCCGTTCAAAATCGGTAAGGCTAACCATCAGGGATTTTTGCCGGAAACTTGAAAATATTTTATGGTTGAGATTCCGGTTCAAAATGATTATAGGCTATGAAAATTCGATATTGAGCAAGAAATTAACGGTTTGGTTGGATTTGGAAAGCCCGGTTATTGGAAATTTCGCATTTTGAAATCCGGTAATACTTCGAACTTCGAACCTGGATTACAGGCGAATGAGACGATATATTGCAGCAAATTAAACGCTGATCTACTCAAGGTTACATCATTAACGCAAAATAACCGCAACATACAGAATCTGTAACAATAAATTGTATCCGTTCAAAATCGGTAAGGCTAACCATCAGGGATTTTTGCCGGAAACTTGAAAATATTTTATGGTTGAGATTCCGGTTCAAAATGATTATAGGCTATGAAAATTCGATATTGAGCAAGAAATTAACGGTTTGGTTGGATTTAGAAAGCCCGGTTATTGGAAATTTCGCATTTTGAAATCCGGTTATACTTCGGACTTCGAACCTGGATTACAGGCGAATGAGACGATATAATGCAGCAAATTAAACGCTGATCTACTCAAAGTTACATCATTAACGCAAAATAACCGCAACATACAGAATCTGTAACAATAAATTTTATCCGTTCAAAATCGGTAAGGCTAACTAACCATCAGGGATTTTTGCCGGAAACTTGAGAATATTTTATGGTTGAGATTCCGGTTCAAAATGATTATAGGCTATGAAAATTCGATATTGAGCAAGAAATTAACGGTTTCGTTGTATTTGGAAAGCCCGGTTATTGGAAATTTCGCATTTTGAAATCCGGTAATACTTCGGACTTCGAACCTGGATTACAGGCGAATGAGACGACATATTGCAGCAACTTAAACGCTGATCTACTCAAAATTACATCATTAACGCAAAATAACCGCAACATACAGAATCTGTAACAATAAATTTTATCCGTTCAAAATCGGTAAGGCTAACCATCAGGGATTTTTGCCGGAAACTTGAAAATATTTTATTGTTGAGATTCCGGTTCAAAATGATTATAGGCTATGAAAATTCGATATTGAGCAAGAAATTAACGGTTTCGGTGCATTTGGAAAGCCCGGTTATTGGAAATTTCGCATTTTGAAATCCGGTTATACTTCGGACTTCGAACCTGGATTACAGGCGAATGAGACAACATATTGCAGCAACTTAAACGCGCTGATCTTCTTAAAATTACATCATTAACGCAAAATAACCGCAACATACAGAATCTGTAACAATAAATTTTATCCGTTCAAAATCGGTAAGGCTAACCATCAGGGATTTTTGCCGGAAACTTGAAAATATTTTATGGTTGATATTCCGGTTCAAAATAATTATAGGCTATGAAAATTCGATATTGAGCAAGAAATTAACGGTTTGGTTGGATTTGGAAAGACCGGATATTGGAAATTTCGCATTTTGAAATCCGGTTATACTTCGGACTTCGAACCTGGATTACAGGCGAATGAGACGATATAATGCACCAAATTAAACGCTGATCTACTCAAAGTTACATCATTAACGCAAAATAACCGCAACATACAGAATCTGTAACTATAAATTTTATCCGTTCAAAATCGGTAAGGCTAACTAACCATCAGGGATTTTTGCCGGAAACTTGAAAATATTTGATTGTTGAGATTCCGGTTCAAAATGAGTATAGGCTATGAAAATTCGATATTGAGCAAGAAATTAACGGTTTGGTTGGATTTGGAAAGCCCGGTTATTGGAAATTTCGCATTTTGAAATCCGGTTATACTTCGGACTTCGAACCTGGATTACAGGCGAATGAGACGATATAATGCACCAAATTAAACGCTGATCTACTCAAAGTTACATCATTAACGCAAAATAACCGCAACATACAGAATCTGTAACAATAAATTTTATCCGTTCAAAATCGGTAAGGCTAACTAACCATCAGGGATTTTTGCCGGAAACTTGAAAATATTTTATGGTTGAGATTCCGGTTCAAAATGATTATAGGCTATGAAAATTCGATATTGAGCAAGAAATTAACGGTTTGGTTGGATTTGGAAAGCCCGGTTATTGGAAAATTCGCATTTTGAAATCCGGTTATACTTCGGACTTCGAACCTGGATTACAGGCGAATGAGACGACATATTGCAGCAACTTAAACGCTGATCTACGCAAAATTACATCATTAACGCAAAATAACCGCAACATACAGAATCTGTAACAGTAAATTTTATCCGTTCAAAATCGGTAAGGCTAACTAACCATCAGGGATTTTTGCCGGAAACTTGAAAATATTTTATGGTTGAGATTCCGGTTCAAAATGATTATAGGCTATGAAAATTCGATATTGAGCAAGAAATTAACGGTTTGGTTGCGTTTAAAAAGCCCGGTTATTGGAAATTTCGCATTTTGAAATCCGGTAATACTTCGGACTTCGAACCTGGATTACAGGCGAATGAGACGACATATTGCAGCAACTTAAACGCTGATCTACTCAAAATTACATCATTAACGCAAAATAACCGCAACATACAGAATCTGTAACTATAAATTTTATCCGTACAAAATCGGTAAGGCTAACTATCAGGGATTTTTGCCGGAAACTTGAAAATATTTTATGGTTGAGATTCCGGTTCAAAATGATTATAGCTATGAAAATTCGATATTGAGCAAGAAATTAACGGTTTGGTTGCGTTTAAAAAGCCCGGTTATTGGAAATTTCGCATTTTGAAATCCGGTAATACTTCGGACTTCGAACCTGGATTACAGGCGAATGAGGCGACATATTGCAGCAACTTAAACGCTGATCTACTCAAAATTACATCATTAACGCAAAATAACCGCAACATACAGAATCTGTAACAGTAAATTTTATCCGTTCAAAATCGGTAAGGCTAACCATCAGGGATATTTGCCGGAAACTTGAAAGTATTTTATTGTTGAGATTCCGGTTCAAAATGATGATAGGCTATGAAAATTCGATATTGAGCAAGAAATTAATGGTTTGGTTGCGTTTAAAAAGCCCGGTTATTGGAAATTTCGCATTTTGAAATCCGGTTATACTTCGGACTTCGAACCTGGATTACAGGCGAATGAGACGACATATTGCAGCAACTTAAACGCTGATCTACTCAAAATTACATCATTAACGCAAAATAACCGCAACATACAGAATCTGTAACAATAAATTTTATCCGTTCAAAATCGGTAAGGCTAACCATCAGGGATTTTTGCCGGAAACTTGAAAATATTTTATGGTTGAGATTCCGGTTCAAAATGATTATAGGCTATGAAAATTCGATATTGAGCAAGAAATTAACGGTTTGGTTGGATTTGGAAAGCCCGGTTATTGGAAATTTCGCATTTTGAAATCCGGTTATACTTCGGACTTCGAACCTGGATTACAGGCGAATGAGACGATATAATGCACCAAATTAAACGCTGATCTACTCAAAGTTACATCATTAACGCAAAATAACCGCAACATACAGAATCTGTAACAATAAATTTTATCCGTTCAAAATCGGTAAGGCTAACTAACATCAGGGATTTTTGCCGGAAACTTGAAAATATTTTATGGTTGAGATTCCGGTTCAAAATGATTATAGGCTATGAAAATTCGATATTGAGCAAGAAATTAACGGTTTCGTTGGATTTGGAAAGCCCGGTTATTGGAAATTTCGCATTTTGAAATCCGGTTATACTTCGGACTTCGAACCTGGATTACAGGCGAATGAGACGACATATTGCAGCAACTTAAACGCTGATCTACTCAAAATTACATCATTAACGCAAAATAACCGCAACATACAGAATCTGTAACAATAAATTTTATCCGTTCAAAATCGGTAAGGCTAACCATCAGGGATTTTTGCCGGAAACTTGAAAATATTTTATTGTTGAGATTCCGGTTCAAAATGATTATAGGCTATGAAAATTCGATATTGAGCAAGAAATTAACGGTTTCGTTGCATTTGGAAAGCCCGGTTATTGGAAATTTCGCATTTTGAAATCCGGTTATACTTCGAACTTCGAACCTGGATTACAGGCGAATGAGACGACATATTGCAGCAACTTAAACGCGCTGATCTTCTTAAAATTACATCATTAACGCAAAATAACCGCAACATACAGAATCTGTAACAATAAATTTTATCCGTTCAAAATCGGTAAGGCTAACCATCAGGGATTTTTGCCGGAAACTTGAAAATATTTTATGGTTGATATTCCGGTTCAAAATAATTATAGGCTATGAAAATTCGATATTGAGCAAGAAATTAACGGTTTCGTTGCATTTGGAAAGCCCGGTTATTGGAAATTTCGCATTTTGAAATCCGGTAATACTTCGGACTTCGAACCTGGATTACAGGCGAATGAGACGACATATTGCAGCAACTTAAACGCTGATCTACTCAAAATTACATCATTAACGCAAAATAACCGCAACATACAGAATCTGTAACTATAAATTTTATCCGTTCAAAATCGGTAAGGCTAACCATCAGGGATTTTTGCCAGAAACTTGAAAATATTTTATTGTTGAGATTCCGGTTCAAAATGATTATAGGCTATGAAAATTCGATATTGAGCAAGAAATTAACGGTTTGGTTGGATTTGGAAAGCCCGGTTATTGGAAAATTCGCATTTTGAAATCCGGTTATACTTCGGACTTCGAACCTGGATTACAGGCGAATGAGACGACATATTGCAGCAACTTAAACGATGATCTACTCAAAATTACATCATTAACGCAAAATAACCGCAACATACAGAATCTGTAACAATAAATTTTATCCGTTCAAAATCGGTAAGGCTAACCATCAGGGATTTTTGCCGGAAACTTGAAAATATTTTATGGTTGATATTCCGGTTCAAAATAATTATAGGCTATGAAAATTCGATATTGAGCAAGAAATTAACGGTTTCGTTGCATTTGGAAAGCCCGGTTATTGGAAATTTCGCATTTTGAAATCCGGTAATACTTCGGACTTCGAACCTGGATTACAGGCGAATGAGACGACATATTGCAGCAACTTAAACGCTGATCTACTCAAAATTACATCATTAACGCAAAATAACCGCAACATACAGAATCTGTAACTATAAATTTTATCCGTTCAAAATCGGTAAGGCTAACCATCAGGGATTTTTGCCGGAAACTTGAAAATATTTTATTGTTGAGATTCCGGTTCAAAATGATTATAGGCTATGAAAATTCGATATTGAGCAAGAAATTAACGGTTTGGTTGGATTTGGAAAGCCCGGTTATTGGAAATTTCGCATTTTGAAATCCGGTTATACTTCGGACTTCGAACCTGGATTACAGGCGAATGAGACGACATATTGCAGCAACTTAAACGCGCTGATCTTCTTAAAATTACATCATTAACGCAAAATAACCGCAACATACAGAATCTGTAACAATAAATTTTATCCGTTCAAAATCGGTAAGGCTAACCATCAGGGATTTTTGCCGGAAACTTGAAAATATTTTATGGTTGATATTCCGGTTCAAAATAATTATAGGCTATGAAAATTCGATATTGAGCAAGAAATTAACGGTTTGGTTGGATTTGGAAAGACCGGATATTGGAAATTTCGCATTTTGAAATCCGGTTATACTTCGGACTTCGAACCTGGATTACAGGCGAATGAGACGACATATTGCAGCAACTTAAACGATGATCTACGCAAAATTACATCATTAACGCAAAATAACCGCAACATACAGAATCTGTAACAATAAATTTTATCCGTTCAAAATCGGTAAGGCTAACCATCAGGGATTTTTGCCGGAAACTTGAAAATATTTTATGGTTGAGATTCCGGTTCAAAATGATTATAGGCTATGAAAATTCGATATTGAGCAAGAAATTAACGGTTTGGTTGGATTTGGAAAGCCCGGTTATTGGAAATTTCGCATTTTGAAATCCGGTTATACTTCGGACTTCGAACCTGGATTACAGGCGAATGAGACGACATATTGCAGCAACTTAAACGATGATCTACTTAAAATTACATCATTAACGCAAAATAACCGCAACATACAGAATCTGTAACTATAAATTTTATCCGTTCAAAATCGGTAAGGCTAACCATCAGGGATTTTTGTCGGAAACTTGAAAATATTTTATGGTTGAGATTCCGGTTCAAAATGATTATAGGCTATGAAAATTCGATATTGAGCAAGAAATTAACGGTTTGGTTGGATTTGGAAAGCCCGGATATTGGAAATTTCGCATTTTGAAATCCGGTTATACTTCGGACTTCGAACCTGGATTACAGGCGAATGAGACGACATATTGCAGCAACTTAAACGATGATCCGCTCAAAATTACATCATTAACGCAAAATAACCGCAACATACAGAATCTGTAACAATAAATTTTATCCGTTCAAAATCGGTAAGGCTAACCATCAGGGATTTTTGCCGGAAACTTGAAAATATTTTATGGTTGAGATTCCGGTTCAAAATGATTATAGGCTATGAAAATTCGATATTGAGCAAGAAATTAACGGTTTGGTTGGATTTGGAAAGCCCGGTTATTGGAAATTTCGCATTTTGAAATCCGGTTATACTTCGGACTTCGAACCTGGATTACAGGCGAATGAGACGATATAATGCACCAAATTAAACGCTGATCTACTCAAAGTTACATCATTAACGCAAAATAACCGCAACATACAGAATCGGTAACTATAAATTTTATCCGTTCAAAATCGGTAAGGCTAACTAACCATCAGGGATTTTTGCCGGAAACTTGAAAATATTTTATGGTTGAGATTCCGGTTTAAAATGATTATAGGCTATGAAAATTCGATATTGAGCAAGAAATTAACGGTTTGGTTGGATTTGGAAAGCCCGGTTATTGGAAATTTCACATTTTGAAATCCGGTTATACTTCGGACTTCGAACCTGGATTACAGGCGAATGAGACGACATATTGCAGCAAATTAAACGCTGATCTACTCAAAGTTACATCATTAACGCAAAATAACCGCAACATACAGAATCTGTAACAATAAATTTTATCCGTTCAAAATCGGTAAGGCTAACTAACCATCAGGGATTTTTGCCGGAAACTTGAAAATATTTTATGGTTGATATTCCGGTTCAAAATAATTATAGGCTATGAAAATTCGATATTGAGCAAGAAATTAACGGTTTGGTTGGATTTGGAAAGACCGGATATTGGAAATTTCGCATTTTGAAATCCGGTTATACTTCGCACTTCGAACCTGGATTACAGGCGAATGAGACGACATATTGCAGCAACTTAAACGCTGATCTACGCAAAATTACATCATTAACGCAAAATAACCGCAACATACAGAATCTGTAACTATAAATTTTATCCGTTCAAAATCGGTAAGGCTAACCATCAGGGATTTTTGTCGGAAACTTGAAAATATTTTATGGTTGAGATTCCGGTTCAAAATGATTATAGGCTATGAAAATTCGATATTGAGCAAGAAATTAACGGTTTGGTTGGATTTGGAAAGCCCGGTTATTGGAAATTTCGCATTTTGAAATCCGGTTATACTTCGGACTTCGAACCTGGATTACAGGCGAATGAGACGACATATTGCAGCAACTTAAACGCTGATCTACTTAAAATTACATCATTAACGCAAAATAACCGCAACATACAGAATCTGTAACTATAAATTTTATCCGTTCAAAATCGGTAAGGCTAACCATCAGGGATTTTTGCCGGGAACTTGAAAATATTTTATGGTTGAGATTCCGGTTCAAAATGATTATAGGCTATGAAAATTCGATATTGATATCGAATATTCGATATAAAATGATTATAGGCTATGAAAATTCGATATTGAGCAAGAAATTAACGGTTTGGTTGCGTTTAAAAAGCCCGGTTATTGGAAATTTCGCATTTTGAAATCCGGTAATACTTCGGACTTCGAACCTGGATTACAGGCGAATGAGACGACATATTGCAGCAACTTAAACGCTGATCTACTCAAAATTACATCATTAACGCAAAATAACCGCAACATACAGAATCTGTAACTATAAATTTTATCCGTTCAAAATCGGTAAGGCTAACTAACCATCAGGGATTTTTGCCGGAAACTTGAAAATATTTTATTGTTGAGATTCCGGTTCAAAATGATTATAGGCTATGAAAATTCGATATTGAGCAAGAAATTAACGGTTTGGTTGGATTTGGAAAGCCCGGTTATTGGAAATTTCGCATTTTGAAATCCGGCTATACTTCGGACTTCGAACCTGGATTACAGGCGAATGAGACGACATATTGCAGCAACTTAAACGCTGATCTACGCAAAATTACATCATTAACGCAAAATAACCGCAACATACAGAATCTGTAACAGTAAATTTTATCCGTTCAAAATCGGTAAGGCTAACTAACCATCAGGGATTTTTGCCGGAAACTTGAAAATATTTTATGGTTGAGATTCCGGTTCAAAATGATTATAGGCTATGAAAATTCGATATTGAGCAAGAAATTAACGGTTTGGTTGGATTTGGAAAGCCCGGTTATTGGAAATTTCGCATTTTGAAATCCGGCTATACTTCGGACTTCGAACCTGGATTACAGGCGAATGAGACGACATATTGCAGCAACTTAAACGCTGATCTACGCAAAATTACATCATTAACGCAAAATAACCGCAACATACAGAATCTGTAACAGTAAATTTTATCCGTTCAAAATCGGTAAGGCTAACCATCAGGGATTTTTGCCGGAAACTTGAAAATATTTTATTGTTGAGATTCCGGTTCAAAATGATTATAGGCTATGAAAATTCGATATTGAGCAAGAAATTAACGGTTTGGTTGCGTTTAAAAAGCCCGGTTATTGGAAATTTCGCATTTTGAAATCCGGTAATACTTCGGACTTCGAACCTGGATTACAGGCGAATGAGGCGACATATTGCAGCAACTTAAACGCTGATCTACTCAAAATTACATCATTAACGCAAAATAACCGCAACATACAGAATCTGTAACAGTAAATTTTATCCGTTCAAAATCGGTAAGGCTAACCATCAGGGATTTTTGCCGGAAACTTGAAAATATTTCATTGTTGAGATTCCGGTTCAAAATGATTATAGGCTATGAAAATTCGATATTGAGCAAGAAATTAACGGTTTGGTTGGATTTGGAAAGCCCGGTTATTGGAAATTTCACATTTTGAAATCCGGTTATACTTCGGACTTCGAACCTGGATTACAGGCGAATGAGACGACATATTGCAGCAACTTAAACGCGCTGATCTACTCAAAGTTACATCATTAACGCAAAATAACCGCAACATACAGAATCTGTAACAATAAATTTTATCCGTTCAAAATCGGTAAGGCTAACCATCAGGGGTTTTTGCCGGAAACTTGAAAATATTTTATTGTTGAGATTCCGGTTCAAAATGATTATAGGCTATGAAAATTCGATATTGAGCAAGAAATTAACGATTTGGTTGGATTTGGAAAGCCCGGTTATTGGAAATTTCGCATTTTGAAATCCGGTTATACTTCGGACTTCGAACCTGGATTACAGGCGAACGAGACGACATATTGCAGCAACTTAAACGCTGATCTACTTAAAATTACATCATTAACGCAAAATAACCGCAACATACAGAATCTGTAACAATAAATTTTATCCGTTCAAAATCGGTAAGGCTAACCATCAGGGATTTTTGCCGGAAACTTGAAAATATTTCATTGTTGAGATTCCGGTTCAAAATGATTATAGGCTATGAAAATTCGATATTGAGCAAGAAATTAACGGTTTGGTTGGATTTGGAAAGCCCGGTTATTGGAAATTTCACATTTTGAAATCCGGTTATACTTCGGACTTCGAACCTGGATTACAGGCGAATGAGACGACATATTGCAGCAACTTAAACGCGCTGATCTACTCAAAGTTACATCATTAACGCAAAATAACCGCAACATACAGAATCTGTAACAATAAATTTTATCCGTTCAAAATCGGTAAGGCTAACCATCAGGGGTTTTTGCCGGAAACTTGAAAATATTTTATTGTTGAGATTCCGGTTCAAAATGATTATAGGCTATGAAAATTCGATATTGAGCAAGAAATTAACGATTTGGTTGGATTTGGAAAGCCCGGTTATTGGAAATTTCGCATTTTGAAATCCGGTTATACTTCGGACTTCGAACCTGGATTACAGGCGAACGAGACGACATATTGCAGCAACTTAAACGCTGATCTACTTAAAATTACATCATTAACGCAAAATAACCGCAACATACAGAATCTGTAACAATAAATTTTATCCGTTCAAAATCGGTAAGGCTAACCATCAGGGATTTTTGCCGGAAACTTGAAAATATTTTATTGTTGAGATTCCGGTTCAAAATGATTATAGGCTATGAAAATTCGATATTGAGCAAGAAATTAACGGTTTGGTTGGATTTGGAAAGCCCGGTTATTGGAAATTTCGCATTTTGAAATCCGGTTATACTTCGGACTTCGAACCTGGATTACAGGCGAATGAGACGACATATTGCAGCAACTTAAACGATGATCTACTCAAAATTACATCATTAACGCAAAATAACCGCAACATACAGAATCTGTAACTATAAATTTTATCCGTTCAAAATCGGTAAGGCTAACCATCAGGGATTTTTGCCGGAAACTTGAAAATATTTTATGGTTGAGATTCCGGTTCAAAATGATTATAGGCTATGAAAATTCGATATTGAGCAAGAAATTAACGGTTTGGTTGGATTTGGAAAGCCCGGTTATTGGAAATTTCGCATTTTGAAATCCGGTAATACTTCGAACTTCGAACCTGGATTACAGGCGAATGAGACGATATATTGCAGCAAATTAAACGCTGATCTACTCAAGGTTACATCATTAACGCAAAATAACCGCAACATACAGAATCTGTAACAATAAATTGTATCCGTTCAAAATCGGTAAGGCTAACCATCAGGGATTTTTGCCGGAAACTTGAAAATATTTTATGGTTGAGATTCCGGTTCAAAATGATTATAGGCTATGAAAATTCGATATTGAGCAAGAAATTAACGGTTTCGTTGGATTTGGAAAGCCCGGTTATTGGAAATTTCGCATTTTGAAATCCGGTAATACTTCGGACTTCGAACCTGGATTACAGGCGAATGAGACGACATATTGCAGCAACTTAAACGCTGATCTACTCAAAATAACATCATTAACGCAAAATAACCGCAACATACAGAATCTGTAACAATAAATTTTATCCGTTCAAAATCGGTAAGGCTAACTAACCATCAGGGATTTTTGCCGGAAACTTGAAAATATTTTATTGTTGAGATTCCGGTTCAAAATGATTATAGGCTATGAAAATTCGATATTGAGCAAGAAATTAACGGTTTCGTTGCATTTGGAAAGCCCGGTTATTGGAAATTTCGCATTTTGAAATCCGGTTATACTTCGGACTTCGAACCTGGATTACAGGCGAATGAGACGACATATTGCAGCAACTTAAACGCGCTGATCTTCTTAAAATTACATCATTAACGCAAAATAACCGCAACATACAGAATCTGTAACAATAAATTTTATCCGTTCAAAATCGGTAAGGCTAACCATCAGGGATTTTTGCCGGAAACTTGAAAATATTTTATGGTTGATATTCCGGTTCAAAATAATTATAGGCTATGAAAATTCGATATTGAGCAAGAAATTAACGGTTTGGTTGGATTTGGAAAGACCGGATATTGGAAATTTCGCATTTTGAAATCCGGTTATACTTCGGACTTCGAACCTGGATTACAGGCGAATGAGACGATATAATGCACCAAATTAAACGCTGATCTACTCAAAGTTACATCATTAACGCAAAATAACCGCAACATACAGAATCTGTAACAATAAATTTTATCCGTTCAAAATCGGTAAGGCTAACCATCAGGGATTTTTGCCGGAAACTTGAAAATATTTTATGGTTGATATTCCGGTTCAAAATAATTATAGGCTATGAAAATTCGATATTGAGCAAGAAATTAACGGTTTGGTTGGATTTGGAAAGACCGGATATTGGAAATTTCGCATTTTGAAATCCGGTTATACTTCGGACTTCGAACCTGGATTACAGGCGAATGAGACGACATATTGCAGCAACTTAAACGATGATCTACGCAAAATTACATCATTAACGCAAAATAACCGCAACATACAGAATCTGTAACAATAAATTTTATCCGTTCAAAATCGGTAAGGCTAACCATCAGGGATTTTTGCCGGAAACTTGAAAATATTTTATGGTTGAGATTCCGGTTCAAAATGATTATAGGCTATGAAAATTCGATATTGAGCAAGAAATTAACGGTTTGGTTGGATTTGGAAAGCCCGGTTATTGGAAATTTCGCATTTTGAAATCCGGTTATACTTCGGACTTCGAACCTGGATTACAGGCGAATGAGACGACATATTGCAGCAACTTAAACGATGATCCGCTCAAAATTACATCATTAACGCAAAATAACCGCAACATACAGAATCTGTAACAATAAATTTTATCCGTTCAAAATCGGTAAGGCTAACCATCAGGGATTTTTGCCGGAAACTTGAAAATATTTTATGGTTGAGATTCCGGTTCAAAATGATTATAGGCTATGAAAATTCGATATTGAGCAAGAAATTAACGGTTTGGTTGGATTTGGAAAGCCCGGTTATTGGAAGTTTCGCATTTTGAAATCCGGTTATACTTCGGACTTCGAACCTGGATTACAGGCGAATGAGACGACATATTACAGCAACTTAAACGATGATCCGCTCAAAATTACATCATTAACGCAAAATAACCGCAACATACAGAATCTGTAACAATAAATTTTATCCGTTCAAAATCGGTAAGGCTAACCATCAGGGATTTTTGTCGGAAACTTGAAAATATTTTATTGTTGAGATTCCGGTTCAAAATGATTATAGGCTATGAAAATTCGATATTGAGCAAGAAATTAACGGTTTGGTTGGATTTGGAAAGCCCGGATATTGGAAATTTCGCATTTTGAAATCCGGTTATACTTCGGACTTCGAACCTGGATTACAGGCGAATGAGACGACATATTGCAGCAACTTAAACGCTGATCTACTCAAAATTACATCATTAACGCAAAATAACCGCAACATACAGAATCTGTAACAATAAATTTTATCCGTTCAAAATCGGTAAGGCTAACTAACCATCAGGGATTTTTGTCGGAAACTTGAAAATATTTTATTGTTGAGATTCCGGTTCAAAATGATTATAGGCTATGAAAATTCGATATTGAGCAAGAAATTAACGGTTTGGTTGGATTTGGAAAGCCCGGATATTGGAAATTTCGCATTTTGAAATCCGGTTATACTTCGGACTTCGAACCTGGATTACAGGCGAATGAGACGACATATTGCAGCAACTTAAACGCTGATCTACTCAAAATTACATCATTAACGCAAAATAACCGCAACATACAGAATCTGTAACAATAAATTTTATCCGTTCAAAATCGGTAAGGCTAACTAACCATCAGGGATTTTTGTCGGAAACTTGAAAATATTTTATTGTTGAGATTCCGGTTTAAAATGATTATAGGCTATGAAAATTCGATATTGAGCAAGAAATTAACGGTTTGGTTGGATTTGGAAAGCCCGGTTATTGGAAATTTCGCATTTTGAAATCCGGTTATACTTCGGACTTCGAACCTGGATTACAGGCGAATGAGACGACATATTGCAGCAAATTAAACGATGATCTACTCAAAATTACATCATTAACGCAAAATAACCGCAACATACAGAATCTGTAACAATAAATTTTATCCGTTCAAAATCGGTAAGGCTAACCATCAGGGATTTTTGTCGGAAACTTGAAAATATTTTATTGTTGAGATTCCGGTTCAAAATGATTATAGGCTATGAAAATTCGATATTGAGCAAGAAATTAACGGTTTGGTTGGATTTGGAAAGCCCGGATATTGGAAATTTCGCATTTTGAAATCCGGTTATACTTCGGACTTCGAACCTGGATTACAGGCGAATGAGACGACATATTGCAGCAACTTAAACGCTGATCTACTCAAAATTACATCATTAACGCAAAATAACCGCAACATACAGAATCTGTAACAATAAATTTTATCCGTTCAAAATCGGTAAGGCTAACTAACCATCAGGGATTTTTGTCGGAAACTTGAAAATATTTTATTGTTGAGATTCCGGTTCAAAATGATTATAGGCTATGAAAATTCGATATTGAGCAAGAAATTAACGGTTTGGTTGGATTTGGAAAGCCCGGATATTGGAAATTTCGCATTTTGAAATCCGGTTATACTTCGGACTTCGAACCTGGATTACAGGCGAATGAGACGACATATTGCAGCAACTTAAACGCTGATCTACTCAAAATTACATCATTAACGCAAAATAACCGCAACATACAGAATCTGTAACAATAAATTTTATCCGTTCAAAATCGGTAAGGCTAACTAACCATCAGGGATTTTTGTCGGAAACTTGAAAATATTTTATTGTTGAGATTCCGGTTTAAAATGATTATAGGCTATGAAAATTCGATATTGAGCAAGAAATTAACGGTTTGGTTGGATTTGGAAAGCCCGGTTATTGGAAATTTCGCATTTTGAAATCCGGTTATACTTCGGACTTCGAACCTGGATTACAGGCGAATGAGACGACATATTGCAGCAACTTAAACGCGCTGATCTTCTTAAAATTACATCATTAACGCAAAATAACCGCAACATACAGAATCTGTAACAATAAATTTTATCCGTTCAAAATCGGTAAGGCTAACCATCAGGGATTTTTGCCGGAAACTTGAAAATATTTTATGGTTGATATTCCGGTTCAAAATAATTATAGGCTATGAAAATTCGATATTGAGCAAGAAATTAACGGTTTGGTTGGATTTGGAAAGACCGGATATTGGAAATTTCGCATTTTGAAATCCGGTTATACTTCGGACTTCGAACCTGGATTACAGGCGAATGAGACGACATATTGCAGCAACTTAAACGATGATCTACTCAAAATTACATCATTAACGCAAAATAACCGCAACATACAGAATCTGTAACAATAAATTTTATCCGTTCAAAATCGGTAAGGCTAACCATCAGGGATTTTTGCCGGAAACTTGAAAATATTTTATGGTTGAGATTCCGGTTCAAAATGATTATAGGCTATGAAAATTCGATATTGAGCAAGAAATTAACGGTTTGGTTGGATTTGGAAAGCCCGGTTATTGGAAGTTTCGCATTTTGAAATCCGGTTATACTTCGGACTTCGAACCTGGATTACAGGCGAATGAGACGACATATTACAGCAACTTAAACGATGATCCGCTCAAAATTACATCATTAACGCAAAATAACCGCAACATACAGAATCTGTAACAATAAATTTTATCCGTTCAAAATCGGTAAGGCTAACTAACCATCAGGGATTTTTGTCGGAAACTTGAAAATATTTTATTGTTGAGATTCCGGTTCAAAATGATTATAGGCTATGAAAATTCGATATTGAGCAAGAAATTAACGGTTTGGTTGGATTTGGAAAGCCCGGATATTGGAAATTTCGCATTTTGAAATCCGGTTATACTTCGGACTTCGAACCTGGATTACAGGCGAATGAGACGACATATTGCAGCAAATTAAACGATGATCTACTCAAAATTACATCATTAACGCAAAATAACCGCAACATACAGAATCTGTAACAATAAATTTTATCCGTTCAAAATCGGTAAGGCTAACCATCAGGGATTTTTGCCGGAAACTTGAAAATATTTTATGGTTGAGATTCCGGTTCAAAATGATTATAGGCTATGAAAATTCGATATTGAGCAAGAAATTAACGGTTTGGTTGGATTTGGAAAGCCCGGATATCGGAAATTTCGCATTTTGAAATCCGGTTATACTTCGGACTTCGAACCTGGATTACAGGTGAATGAGACGACATATTGCAGCAAATTAAACGATGATCTACTCAAAATTACATCATTAACGCAAAATAACCGCAACATACAGAATCTGTAACAATAAATTTTATCCGTTCAAAATCGGTAAGGCTAACCATCAGGGATTTTTGCCGGAAACTTGAAAATATTTTATTGTTGAGATTCCGGTTTAAAATGATTATAGGCTATGAAAATTCGATATTGAGCAAGAAATTAACGGTTTGGTTGGATTTGGAAAGCCCGGTTATTGGAAATTTCGCATTTTGAAATCCGGTTATACTTCGGACTTCGAACCTGGATTACAGGCGAATGAGTCGACGTATTGCAGCAACTTAAACGATGATCTACTCAAAATTACATCATTAACGCAAAATAACCGCAACATACAGAATCTGTAACAATAAATTTTATCCGTTCAAAATCGGTAAGGCTAACCATCAGGGATTTTTGCCGGAAACTTGAAAATATTTTATTGTTGAGATTCCGGTTTAAAATGATTATAGGCTATGAAAATTCGATATTGAGCAAGAAATTAACGGTTTGGTTGGATTTGGAAAGCCCGGATATTGGAAATTTCACATTTTGAAATCCGGTTATACTTCGGACTTCGAACCTGGATTACAGGCGAATGAGACGACATATTGCAGCAACTTAAACGCTGATCTACGCAAAATTACATCATTAACGCAAAATAACCGCAACATACAGAATCTGTAACAATAAATTTTATCCGTTCAAAATCGGTAAGGCTAACTAACCATCAGGGATTTTTGCCGGAAACTTGAAAATATTTTATGGTTGAGATTCCGGTTCAAAATAATTATAGGCTATGAAAATTCGATATTGAGCAAGAAATTAACGGTTTGGTTGGATTTGGAAAGCCCGGTTATTGGAAATTTCGCATTTTGAAATCCGGTTATACTTCGGACTTCGAACCTGGATTACAGGTGAATGAGACGACGTATTGCAGCAACTTAAACGATGATCCGCTCAAAATTACATCATTAACGCAAAATAACCGCAACATACAGAATCTGTAACTATAAATTTTATCCGTTCAAAATCGGTAAGGCTAACTAACCATCAGGGATTTTTGTCGGAAACTTGAAAATATTTTATTGTTGAGATTCCGGTTTAAAATGATTATAGGCTATGAAAATTCGATATTGAGCAAGAAATTAACGGTTTGGTTGGATTTGGAAAGCCCGGTTATTGGAAATTTCGCATTTTGAAATCCGGTTATACTTCGGACTTCGAACCTGGATTACAGGCGAATGAGACGACATATTGCAGCAACTTAAACGCGCTGATCTTCTTAAAATTACATCATTAACGCAAAATAACCGCAACATACAGAATCTGTAACAATAAATTTTATCCGTTCAAAATCGGTAAGGCTAACCATCAGGGATTTTTGCCGGAAACTTGAAAATATTTTATGGTTGATATTCCGGTTCAAAATAATTATAGGCTATGAAAATTCGATATTGAGCAAGAAATTAACGGTTTGGTTGGATTTGGAAAGACCGGATATTGGAAATTTCGCATTTTGAAATCCGGTTATACTTCGGACTTCGAACCTGGATTACAGGCGAATGAGACGACATATTGCAGCAACTTAAACGATGATCTACTCAAAATTACATCATTAACGCAAAATAACCGCAACATACAGAATCTGTAACAATAAATTTTATCCGTTCAAAATCGGTAAGGCTAACCATCAGGGATTTTTGCCGGAAACTTGAAAATATTTTATGGTTGAGATTCCGGTTCAAAATGATTATAGGCTATGAAAATTCGATATTGAGCAAGAAATTAACGGTTTGGTTGGATTTGGAAAGCCCGGTTATTGGAAGTTTCGCATTTTGAAATCCGGTTATACTTCGGACTTCGAACCTGGATTACAGGCGAATGAGACGACATATTACAGCAACTTAAACGATGATCCGCTCAAAATTACATCATTAACGCAAAATAACCGCAACATACAGAATCTGTAACAATAAATTTTATCCGTTCAAAATCGGTAAGGCTAACTAACCATCAGGGATTTTTGTCGGAAACTTGAAAATATTTTATTGTTGAGATTCCGGTTCAAAATGATTATAGGCTATGAAAATTCGATATTGAGCAAGAAATTAACGGTTTGGTTGGATTTGGAAAGCCCGGATATTGGAAATTTCGCATTTTGAAATCCGGTTATACTTCGGACTTCGAACCTGGATTACAGGCGAATGAGACGACATATTGCAGCAAATTAAACGATGATCTACTCAAAATTACATCATTAACGCAAAATAACCGCAACATACAGAATCTGTAACAATAAATTTTATCCGTTCAAAATCGGTAAGGCTAACCATCAGGGATTTTTGCCGGAAACTTGAAAATATTTTATGGTTGAGATTCCGGTTCAAAATGATTATAGGCTATGAAAATTCGATATTGAGCAAGAAATTAACGGTTTGGTTGGATTTGGAAAGCCCGGATATTGGAAATTTCACATTTTGAAATCCGGTTATACTTCGGACTTCGAACCTGGATTACAGGCGAATGAGACGACATATTGCAGCAACTTAAACGCTGATCTACGCAAAATTACATCATTAACGCAAAATAACCGCAACATACAGAATCTGTAACAATAAATTTTATCCGTTCAAAATCGGTAAGGCTAACTAACCATCAGGGATTTTTGCCGGAAACTTGAAAATATTTTATGGTTGAGATTCCGGTTCAAAATAATTATAGGCTATGAAAATTCGATATTGAGCAAGAAATTAACGGTTTGGTTGGATTTGGAAAGCCCGGTTATTGGAAATTTCGCATTTTGAAATCCGGTTATACTTCGGACTTCGAACCTGGATTACAGGTGAATGAGACGACGTATTGCAGCAACTTAAACGATGATCCGCTCAAAATTACATCATTAACGCAAAATAACCGCAACATACAGAATCTGTAACAATAAATTTTATCCGTTCAAAGTCGGTAAGGCTAACCATCAGGGATTTTTGCCGGAAACTTGAAAATATTTTATGGTTGAGATTCCGGTTCAAAATAATTATAGGCTATGAAAATTCGATATTGAGCAAGAAATTAACGGTTTGGTTGGATTTGGAAAGCCCGGTTATTGGAAATTTCGCATTTTGAAATCCGGTTATACTTCGGACTTCGAACCTGGATTACAGGTGAATGAGACGACGTATTGCAGCAACTTAAACGATGATCCGCTCAAAATTACATCATTAACGCAAAATAACCGCAACATACAGAATCTGTAACAATAAATTTTATCCGTTCAAAGTCGGTAAGGCTAACCATCAGGGATTTTTGCCGGAAACTTGAAAATATTTTATGGTTGAGATTCCGGTTCAAAATAATTATAGGCTATGAAAATTCGATATTGAGCAAGAAATTAACGGTTTGGTTGGATTTGGAAAGCCCGGTTATTGGAAGTTTCGCATTTTGAAATCCGGTTATACTTCGGACTTCGAACCTGGATTACAGGCGAATGAGACGACATATTACAGCAACTTAAACGATGATCCGCTCAAAATTACATCATTAACGCAAAATAACCGCAACATACAGAATCTGTAACAATAAATTTTATCCGTTCAAAGTCGGTAAGGCTAACCATCAGGGATTTTTGCCGGAAACTTGAAAATATTTTATGGTTGAGATTCCGGTTCAAAATAATTATAGGCTATGAAAATTCGATATTGAGCAAGAAATTAACGGTTTGGTTGGATTTGGAAAGCCCGGTTATTGGAAGTTTCGCATTTTGAAATTCGGTTATACTTCGGACTTCGAACCTGGATTACAGGCGAATGAGACGACATATTACAGCAACTTAAACGATGATCCGCTCAAAATTACATCATTAACGCAAAATAACCGCAACATACAGAATCTGTAACAATAAATTTTATCCGTTCAAAATCGGTAAGGCTAACTAACCATCAGGGATTTTTGCCGGAAACTTGAAAATATTTGATTGTTGAGATTCCGGTTCAAAATGATTATAGGCTATGAAAATTCGATATTGAGCAAGAAATTAACGGTTTGGTTGCATTTGGAAAGCCCGGATATTAGAAATTTCGCATTTTGAAATCCGGTTATACTTCGGACTTCGAACCTGGATTACAGGCGAATGAGACGACATATTGCAGCAACTTAAACGCTGATCTACTCAAAATTACATCATTAACGCAAAATAACCGCAATATACAGAATCTGTAACTATAAATTTTATCCGTTCAAAATCGGTAAGGCCAACCATCAGGGATTTTTGCCGGAAACTTGAAAATATTTTATTGTTGAGATGCCGGTTCAAAATGATTATAGGCTATGAAAATTCGATATTGAGCAAGAAATTAACGGTTTGGTTGCATTTAAAAAGCCCGGTTATTGGAAATTTCGCATTTTGAAATCCGGTTATACTTCGGACTTCGAACCTGGATTACAGGCGAATGAGTCGACGTATTGCAGCAACTTAAACGCTGATCTACTCAAAATTACATCATTAACGCAAAATAACTGCAACATACAGAATCTGTAACTATAAATTTTATCCGTTCAAAATCGGTAGGGCTAACCATCAGCGATTTTTGCCTGAAACTTGAAAATATTTTATGGTTGAGATTCCGGTTCAAAATGATTATAATCTATGAAAATTCGATATTGAGCAAGAAATTAACGGTTTGGTTGGATTTGGAAAGCCCGGATATTAGAAATTTCGCATTTTGAAATCCGGTTATACTTCGGACTTCGAACCTGGATTACAGGCGAATGAGACGACATATTGCAGCAACTTAAACGCTGATCTACTCAAAATTACATCATTAACGCAAAATAACCGCAACATACAGAATCTGTAACAATAAATTTTATCCGTTCAAAATCGGTAAGGCTAACCATCAGGGTTTTTTGCCGGAAACTTGAAAATATTTTATTGTTGAGATTCCGGTTCAAAATGATTATAGGCTATGAAAATTCGATATTGAGCAAGAAATTAACGGTTTGGCTGGATTTGGAAAGCCCGGTTATTGGAAATTTCGCATTTTGAAATCCGGTTATACTTCGGACTTCGAACCTGGATTACAGGCGAATGAGACGACATATTGCAGCAACTTAAACGATGATCTACTCAAAATTACATCATTAACGCAAAATAACTGCAACATACAGAATCTGTAACTATAAATTTTATCCGTTCAAAATCGGTAAGGCTAACCATCAGGGATTTTTGCCGGAAACTTGAAAATATTTTATTGTTGAGATTCCGGTTCAAAATGATTATAGGCTATGAAAATTCGATATTGAGCAAGAAATTAACGGTTTGGTTGCGTTTAAAAAGCCCGGTTATTGGAAATTTCGCATTTTGAAATCCGGTAATACTTCGGACTTCGAACCTGGATTACAGGCGAATGAGACGACATATTGCAGCAAATTAAACGCTGATCTACTCAAAGTTACATCATTAACGCAAAATAACCGCAACATACAGAATCTGTAACTATAAATTTTATCCGTTCAAAATCGGTAAGGCTAACTAACCATCAGGGATTTTTGCCGGAAACTTGAAAATATTTTATGGTTGAGATTCCGGTTTAAAATGATTATAGGCTATGAAAATTCGATATTGAGCAAGAAATTAACGGTTTGGTTGGATTTGGAAAGCCCGGTTATTGGAAATTTCACATTTTGAAATCCGGTTATACTTCGGACTTCGAACCTGGATTACAGGCGAATGAGACGACATATTGCAGCAAATTAAACGCTGATCTACTCAAAGTTACATCATTAACGCAAAATAACCGCAACATACAGAATCTGTAACTATAAATTTTATCCGTTCAAAATCGGTAAGGCTAACTAACCATCAGGGATTTTTGCCGGAAACTTGAAAATATTTTATGGTTGAGATTCCGGTTTAAAATGATTATAGGCTATGAAAATTCGATATTGAGCAAGAAATTAACGGTTTGGTTGGATTTGGAAAGACCGGATATTGGAAATTTCGCATTTTGAAATCCGGTTATACTTCGGACTTCGAACCTGGATTACAGGCGAATGAGACGACATATTGCAGCAACTTAAACGATGATCCGCTCAAAATTACATCATTAACGCAAAATAACCGCAACATACAGAATCTGTAACAATAAATTTTATCCGTTCAAAATCGGTAAGGCTAACTAAACATCAGGGATTTTTGTCGGAAACTTGAAAATATTTTATTGTTGAGATTCCGGTTCAAAATGATTATAGGCTATGAAAATTCGATATTGAGCAAGAAATTAACGGTTTGGTTGGATTTGGAAAGCCCGGATATTGGAAATTTCGCATTTTGAAATCCGGTTATACTTCGGACTTCGAACCTGGATTACAGGCGAATGAGACGACATATTGCAGCAACTTAAACGCTGATCTACTCAAAATTACATCATTAACGCAAAATAACCGCAACATACAGAATCTGTAACTATAAATTTTATCCGTTCAAAATCGGTAAGGCTAACCATCAGGGATTTTTGCCGGAAACTTGAAAATATTTTATTGTTGAGATTCCGGTTCAAAATGATTATAGGCTATGAAAATTCGATATTGAGCAAGAAATTAACGGTTTGGTTGCGTTTAAAAAGCCCGGTTATTGGAAATTTCGCATTTTGAAATCCGGTAATACTTCGGACTTCGAACCTGGATTACAGGCGAATGAGACGACATATTGCAGCAACTTAAACGCTGATCTACTCAAAATTACATCATTAACGCAAAATAACCGCAACATACAGAATCTGTAACTATAAATTTTATCCGTTCAAAATCGGTAAGGCTAACCATCAGGGATTTTTGCCGGAAACTTGAAAATATTTTATTGTTGAGATTCCGGTTCAAAATGATTATAGGCTATGAAAATTCGATATTGAGCAAGAAATTAACGGTTTGGCTGGATTTGGAAAGCCCGGTTATTGGAAATTTCGCATTTTGAAATCCGGTTATACTTCGGACTTCGAACCTGGATTACAGGCGAATGAGACGACATATTATTGAGATTTCGATTTAGATTGAATATGGGTAATAGGAATAATACGTTTCGCAGGAAGATAACGGATTGCCCACGGATATCCCGGTCATTGGAAATATTGTATTTTGGACTGCGGAAATTGGGAAAAACACTCTCGAACATAGTAGAAAGTTATGTAATGAAAATATTTATTGTATCAAAGTAAACTTGAACCAATTTCACCACTTGCGTATATACAGTTTTAAGCCGGTTATGAGTTTATAAATAATTTCCATTTGGGAGCTTATCGATAAAAACCAAAATAGTTCGATGATTGATAGCATTGTCTGTATAAAAATAAAAATTATTATTAAAACCCATCATGAATAATTTGTTGACACAATCGGTGTGGTTTTGAGATAAATCTCGGTACAAGTAATCTAATCGGATACATCCGCGGAAATATTAATATTTTTATATGTTTAAACTGCGGTACTGAGTTAAATTTTAAATGATCGCTGATCATTGTATGGCCTAAAGGTAATCGTAGTAGATGTGATTGTGAATAAAGTACAACAATTATTGTAATATAAAGGTTTTGGAACCGACTGACGTACCCAAAATGGGAAAACACGAGTAAGTAAAAAATTTTATTCTGTTCGCTAATTTTGGTTCAAGATCAAATTAAGTGCGGTTAAAAAAAAGTTAAGACGATAAAGTTGCGATCGTAAACCACACACAAGACAAATAATATAGAACGTTATCGTTGATAACCCCGAAAAAAATTTCTGTATATAGCAGCATACATGGGAAAACCGCACAACGGATACAATTTTAAACTTTCTTATTTATTGCCCGTCGTGATCAAACTTCAGATCAGCCTCAAACATCGATCGAAGAAGTCGTCTCGTGTTGTATTGTAGCATTTGTATTAAGTGCACGTGGGTATTAGATTTACAAGTAGAGTTAGTGTTGTAATTGTGTAGCCCAGTTTGTGTTGGGTGTTTTCCTCAGCAATATGTGGATATCATAAATCGGTGAGTAATACGTATAAATAGTGTGTAGTGCTAATTTTTCGAAAATTACCGAGAACGCCCAAATGACACAAACAAAAATCGGATTTGGATAAACTAGACTAGCAGCAGATAAACCATTCCATGTTAAATTATTTTAAAATGGTGGCTGTCACCATTTTAGTTTGTCTCTGTCCGGTGTGTTGGTTCCATTGTGAGAGACAAACATATTGTGCTGGTTTTAGTTGTACAAATAGACTAGTGAGTGTATGTTTCTTCATTTTAAAAAAAATCGCCAGGTGTGGCCTTGGTGGTGGAAATATTTTGGATCGTCTTTGGCCAAATTTTTGTGCCAAAAAAAACATCTAAAAAAACTTTAAGTTCTACATCCCGTTATTGCCTTTGAATTAATTTATTGATCCCGCAATCAAAATAAGTGAGAGCAGAAATATAGTCATGTCGAAAGAGAGTGTCAGTCACAGCGTTATCTGAACCATTCACATGACGAATGTCCATGGTGAATTGAGTGATGAATTCCAACTGACGAGTCTGTTTCGGACTTCTTTCAGTTTTGGAATTAATAGCTGTCACTAACGGTTTGTGATCGGTATACAATCGAAATTCATAACTTCTAGGAAATAACGAAATTTTTTAATTCCTGTGAAAATTGCTAGGAGTTCACGGTCAAAAGTTGAATACTTTTTTCTGTGGTCCAGAACTTTTTAGAAAAGAATGCTAATGGTTCCCGCAATTATTACCGTTTAGTTGTTCTAAGACACTTCCACACGCTATGCTTGAAGCATCGGTTTTTATACAATAAGATGTATTATCAAGGCTATTTGGCATTCTGACGGCCAGAAGAATATAGCCTTTTTACCTTGCTTAATTAACGAATTCATGTGACTGTGAATTGGCGATAGTTGATCTACCAAATTTACCATCCCAACAATACACTGAATATGTGGTATAGTAGTCGGATGTGGGAATTCTTTGATTGGGATGACTCTATCAATTGATGGTTGAATCTCATCTTGAGTTATTTTATAACTCAGGAAATCTACTTTTTAAACGCCAAACTTACTTATGTTTGACCTGCGTTTCTCAGAAAAAAAGTCATGCGACAGAAATCAAACATTCCAAATGAAGTTATTATTGCAACTTTCAATTGATCTACTTCTGATATACTGGAATTTGGTGACAAGCACCATGTAAATGACTTGAGAAATCATGAATGTGAAGCAAAGGGTATCTGTCTAGAATAGTTACCGCGTTCAATCGCCTATGGTCGCCACATGGCCTCCAATCGTTTTGTTCCTAATCAGGAACCATATGCAGGGGAGAGCATGTTGAGGATGAAGATTGTTTGCATAGACCTAAGTTTGCATGTGTTGAAAGGCGTCTTTAGCTAGCACAAATTTTTCTGGGTTAAGACGACATGGTTTGCAGAGAGTGAGTTCCGGAAATTCTTTTAATAGTGAACTGTATAAACCTTCGACATTAAAAATTCGAATCGATGGTGAGTTAACTGAATAAACTGTTCCTATTGTGGATATGGTTGTTGTAGGATCGATTATGATTTTATTCTTCAAATCGACCATTAAACCAAATTTCAAAATCAGCAATGATTGGTTTGTTGACGAAGCTACAATGAATGGGTGTCGAAATTCTCGGCGAAGTCCCAAGTTTAATGTTAGCAGTCTAGAACCGTAAGTTTTAATCGGAGAACCATTTGCAGCTGTAAGATGAAGGTGTGACAGATATGTCAGCGCCTGAGTAAACTAGAAAATATAAATTGGTGTTTTTAAATTTAATGATAAACGGTGGACTGCGGTTACTCCAGCATCTGTCGTAGACTCGTAGCGATGTTGGATGATGCTAGTTTCTCGGCCAGTTTTAAAACTGCAAACCGGTTTATTGCACTTTTAGCTGAATAGCCAACTACTGAACGAGATCTAGCTTCAATGATTATTTCGTTAATTCGTGCGATTTTCGAACCTCTCGAATCGTGTTTTTAATTCGTTCGTCGACTTAATTAATTCTTGTATATCAAAATGGTTGTCACATTTTGGTTTACCGAATCTTTAACTTAGTTTAGAGGGGCGATTGATGCAGAATTTGTTCCTAGACTGTGGAATGGATTGGTGAATGGATTATTCATTCAACATATTCGGTTAGCCATTTCATTTAATTTCGCTATATCGTCTGCTTTTTCTTATTAAATCTGATGACAGCGCACTTGAATCACCTGCCATACGACTTAATTATCTGTGAACACCGGATGGAGATTGATTTTCGATTTCCACTGCGTGTAGAACAGACTTAATTCTCTATTCTATTTGTCCGACTGTGGTGGATTTAAGATTATGTCCGAAACTAAATTCGACTGCGTTTCGTTCAAACGTCGTTCGTCATCTGATAATATACTTCCATCTGTACTTGGCATGGAGCATTCCCATTGTTTGTTGTATCGCTAACTTTTCAACTTGTTATGCATTGTTAGAAGTGCCTGTTTTAGACTCTTTAGTTCTTCCTTTAATTGATGTTTGTGGCATTGCGTCCCAAATCGACAATGAAATTGAAATTTATTGAAAATTTAGAAAATTTACGAAATGTTTAGAAATGGTAGCGGGATGATTATTTTATTTGTTACTTACCTTTATTTTAATGAGAGTGATGGATGCTGAATTTCAAGATGTTTGGACATCCACAGTATCAAAAACAAATCAAATGTAGGAATTTACGGAAAGACGGAAATAAAGTCTTACCTGTTTAACGGGATTCACGGTGTCCTTATCTTCATCAGCCGATGACTGACTGTTGCCCTCTACGTCTTTAGGTATCAATTAAAACACTTTAAAAAATGTAATCCAATACAAAGTGAATATATATATAAATCCAATCCGTCTTGTATGTCTAGTTCTGCATCTAAAATTTATGTAGAAACCCCAATCCAGCTATTACCAGGCCGGATTCATACTTTTATTACATCGTTCATTCATTCATTCAAACAATTCTTTCGATCAATCATATTGCTCCAAAATTACGATTTTTTACTTCTGCATTTTTTCACGAAAAAAGTTGTTTGAATGAGTGAATGCATGAAGTAATAAAAGTATGAATCCGGCCTAAGACATGGCCTAGTTCCAAACATCATGGACGAATTTCAGAAAATCTTTCCAATTCTTGTACAAAATCATGTTAGAATCAAAGTCTAGACCGATATGGCGATATATCAAATATGACCATTACTATGGTTAAGAAATGGGAATAGAGGAGCAAATTTCCGTTTCTGGAAACAGTTATAACATCGTGCTGATAAGAAAAGTATGGTCACCTTTGGTTGTGAGTCATGGAAGGGAAAAGGGCAAATAAAATTAAGTGGCGACTGCAGATTGCGATTGAATCATGAGATATGAAGTTATCTCGCCAAAATAGATACAAAAGTATTCATAAAATCATCTAGGCTGAAGTAACTAAAGAAAAGGATCTGCATACGTTCGATTATCGTGTCTGGTGTAGTTATGTTGTCGACTGCAATATATGGACAAATATCACGGAGGTACAAGAAAGTGATTTACCGCCAGTGATTTTTCCCACTGTCCTAATTGTTTCTACAAGAAAAGAAATATTTTTAGACGACATCTAGAACTACGCCCACGGTTGCTGGGAAATGGGCACCTTGACATATTTTGTGGTTTTTGTGGAACATTTGTTCCATTTGAAAAATTTGTCGTGGGTGTGCATTTGTAATTTTTATTATTTTTTTTTTATTTATTTAAATTATTACAACTGAATACTATTCATCTAGTAATTTTTTCTTTCTTAATTCAGCCACCTGTGATTGTGAATGGGAAGAAGCGAATTGACCAGCTCCATTTATAGATTATTTACTGAAGAAGTCTTTGTACTCTGGTGTCCTTAATCCATTAAATCAATTGATTTCGTTCTCTGCAATTGTCTTACTGCATGTGAAGTGTCCAACATACCACGAAGCTCTTCATTTACATGTTAATAAATTCGTCGTCCATGAATTATTGCAAATTTTTTTTTTATTTCTTCTTGAGCCGTCGGGATATTTCGGTCCCTATGACGGTCATCATTCCTAATATACCACGGATCGTTAACTATACCACGTAGCACTTTGTTTTGACAAGTTTGTATTATTTTGGTGTTGGTTTTCTTTGTACAGCCCCAGAGTTGTATTCCGTTAGTCCATACAGACTTAAGCACCTGTTAATATAATAGCAATTTATTATTTTCGGTTGGCAATTCCGAGTTTTTCCCGAACAGCCAATACATTTTTCGATATTTGATATTAAGGTTATCTTTTGTCTATTTAACGTGCTCTTGCCATCTGAGCCTGGTATCTAAGGTTATCCTTAGATATTTAGCCTTATCGTTAATGATTACAGGTTTGTAGCTGACTTTTAGATTAGTAAAATTCACATGCGTGGATTTCAATTTATTAAGCCAGGTACGCCACATTTTTGTCCATTATTATGATTTTGTCACATGCTTCTTGAAGTTTCGTTGTTGCTGGATAGGGTTTCCTACTGAGAGAACTGCAGTGTCATCAGCAAATATTGCAACGGTAACATCGTTTAATTGATGTAAATCTCTTGTGTAGAGCAGGTAAAGAATAGGTCCCAAAACACGACCCTGCGGGACTCCTGCCAAAATCTTTTTAGCTCGGAATATTCATCTTCATATTTCACCCTAAAGTGGTGATTCTCTATGTAAGATTTTAAAGTTTGAAGAGTAAACCTCTGTGCCACACCTTATCGAAGGCTTGCGCCACATCTAAGAAGATAGTAGAATAAATTTTTTTCCTCTCTGACATCTGTAAGCCTATGAACCTGCTCAATAGTTGAGTGTTTCTCTCTGAAACCAAACTGATATTCTGGGATAAGGTTTCTTTGTTCTATGGTTCTTTTCAATCTTTTGAGCAACAGCCTCTTAAACAACTTCTTTAGTGTTGCCCGGTTTCGGAATCATTATTACTTCTGCTACTTTCTACTGCATTGGTAGATGTTTTTTCCCGAGAATCGCATTGATTATGTGCAGTAATTTACGGGTGCCTTTTTCAGGCAGCTCCTTTATTATTTGCTCTGTTATCAGATCGTAACCAGGAGCTTTCTTTGCTTTTATGTTCCTAATGTCAGCTTTTAGTTCTATCAATGTTACAGACCTGATATGAGATATCTTCTGGGCGTATCAGCAGTGTTTTCGTCATTGGTCTGCCGACCTAGAGGTTGAAATGTTTCTCTTATTTCCTTTCGCACTTCTAGCCCATCTCCCATCGTTTGTTTTGATTGGGGGATCTGCGTTTTTGGTCCTTTTTAATCCTTTTGGTGCTTTCCAGAGGTAATAGTCGATATCTTTAGTTTTAGCTAGAAAACAAAGGTATTTTCCAAGTGTTTCATTTTTCAGTTTTTTATGAGAGCCTTAAGTTTGATACACAAGTTGTGGCTTTATCTTGTGGCGCATACGTATTCTGCTATTTCTTTCGGGCTTTTCGTTGTTCCTACACTAGATCTCTTACTTTTATTGGGTAAATAACGGAGTTTTCTTTCCTGGATGATAATTTGGGGGGTGCATTCCCAAACCGACCATTGTATGATATCAAGGACATCAAGGAGCCTGTTTAGTTCCTCTTCTATTCCATTTTCACTTTTGATTGGCACCTGAAGTGCTATTTTTTCCTTTACTAACTGCTTAAAAAATTCCCAATTTGTTTTGTTGTTTGTGAGCTGTGGTGAATTTCTTTTTTCTATTACATTTTCCCTAACCGTCATAATAACAGGACGATGATCAAATATTAGTCTTTCATCATTTTCTATCTAATTCTTCTTCATCCGTTGAGTATTCAGTCTTTTGCGACTTGTCTCTTTCAGGTTGTACTTCGTTGTCTGACGCTTCTTTGTTTATGCGTCTACTTTTGGCATAAGTTCTTGCTGTATTTGACTGCTGTTGAAACGGATTCGCTGTTTCAAAATTTATTTCACTAACATGCATTTGTAAGTGCTATACTTTTCAACAACATTGCAAAAATTGAAAATCTAATATGGAAGCTGCCACTTCGGTATAAATTTTCACCAACTTCATAAGAATCTAGTTTATAGAAAAAACTTAAATATCGTCAATGGTTTTTTACTATTTTAAAGAAAGTAATAGCTCAGTTATATGACCAGACATACTCCTTTCAGCAACCGCGTACTCCTAAAAATTATTCTACTCCTTATGTTCAACTGCACGAATCTTGTAAAATTTATCTTCAGAAAGCTGTCTAGATTCTACGTTTCTCTGCAGCCAATGATTTAGTTTGTGAAGCCGAGTGTAAGATTCAATAGGGGAGTTTAATCCGTTGAACAATTCAATGAACACAAGAATGTATTGTGAACTTATAGAAATTTTGTTTGAAAATACCGGTAGGAACAGCCTCATGTTCGAAAACAGATTCAACATCACGCGAAATTAATATTATCATTTGAAAATATCTGCGGATGAATCAATGTTAGCTACTCACGGGAGTATTTCGCATCTCAATCCAGCTCTACAACCAAGTTCCATTTAGAATGTACAAATTCCAGAACTTCATGTTAAATTCACAGTAAAATCTCACGAATTTGAGTTGTGGCACTAACAGTGAAAACCTGTCAGGGCCTAATTTAGGTTCAGTCAAACAACAAAATAATGAAATTTACTAAAACAAGGTTGGATTGTTACAGCTGGGCAAATAAAATGGTTAAAATTCAATTTTGGAATTCTAAATTTTTATATTTTATTTATCTTAATTTTATTTTCATTTTTTGTTCAAATCAAATTTTGACTGCCTTCCACCAAAATTCCAAACGCCTCTTCTTGAGAATAACAAAGTTTTTAGCCTCTAAAAGCCCGCCTTAGCCTCTATTTATTGTATTGCAATGATATTTGTACTAAATGGTTTTGCTCCTGCAAGACGACCTAGTGCAAATTTCGGATCCAATCAAATGTTGGCTGCAGAAATATTCGAAGTTTCATTTGCATATGTCACTTTATGTTGACGGTTTCAATCTCTGGTTATAGATGGCAGAATAATCAAGTAAATGAAACGAGTGTTTTGTATAATCTTTTTTCGTGAAATGATACTCGCACTGAAAATAGCAGTAAATTCTACAATAGTATCAATTAAAATTTATTTTACGGACTATATTGGTAACTATTAATTCACTATTTTATTGTGTGGGTAACTGCAGTAAGGAAACTTTCGAATTTCAAAATGAAACTTTGCAAAAATTAGTCTAGGAACCGAGAGAACGGGAAAAGAAAAATCTAATTTCGCCTGAAAGACGAAACAAATAAAACCTGATTTCTAGAAAAAAACAGAAATAATTTAAGCCTAATTTTAAAACTTTCCAAAGGCTGCTACACTGGCGAAATTTGTGTTTATCATAGAAATGGGATTTTCATAAATTTTATTCATAAATGAAGAAAAACAAACGCCCCTAAAAGATACTATATTAAACAAACAAAATACAGAGGTATACCGTTCAATAATATTTTTATTGATCAACAAATTACAAAATAGAAATAAAATATTATAAAATCCAAAAATAAGCATTTCAGATAGCATATTCCTGTCAGGCATGTTTATTGCCATCCGAAAAATTTAGTGGCTGAATTTGTGCTAATCCAGAATTGGCCGTTGAACAACAACGACCGTTGAATGTACAATTTTCTAACAAAAAGTATTCTAGAAATCAATGAACTTGGCACTGCTGTCAATCATTCCGTAATATTTTTCCTCTGCCAATTCTCCACATCGCTGCTTCGATCGAATTCATATCAAGCATGCCAACTTCATTGGTTTCTACAACACTTTTTGTTAGAAAATTGTTCATTCAACGGTAGCTATTATTCAATGGAATTGGGGAAGTTCTGGATTAGCACAAATTCAGCCACTATATTCTCGGATGGCAATGAACATGCCTGAGAGGAATATGCTATCTGAATTGTTTATTTTCAGATTGTATAATAGTTTATTTCTATTTTTCAATTTGGTGTTCAACAAAAATATTTGCCGTGTTTCTTGAGGTGCATTAATCCGGATTAGTTCAAATTTTATATGGAAAACCTGATCCCAATTTTGTTTTGATCACAAATTTTGATTTCAAATCTAGCAAGCGCCTAACTTTATCAGATCAAGCGTCAAGAAACGCAGCTATTGTTGAACAGTATACCTCTGTATTTTGTTTGTTTAATGTAGTATCTTTTAGGGGCTGGTTTGTTTTTCATCAATTTATAAATGAAAATTTATGAAAATCATATTTCAATCTATGTAGCCATCTTTGGAGAGTTTTAAAATTAAGCTTAAACAATTTCTGGTTTTCTGTAGAAATCAGATTTTATTTGTTTCATCTTTCAGGCGAAATTTGAAATTTTATTTTCCCGTTTTTTTTCGCTCCTGGACTAGCTCTAATTTTTCCCTGTGAGCACTAATTAGCACAAATTGGGCTTAATCGGTATGCAAAGTTTCATTTTGAAATTCGAGAGTTTCCCTGCTACAGTTACCCACACTATTTTATTATTAAAATATGCATTAAACATTTCGTTCAGCCCCTAAATGTCAAATAGTTTTTACGAACATTACTACCATCTACATTTCCGAAAAGAATCTTTAGGCATAAATTTGATAACGTATCAAAGAGTACTGCCTGGTATTCTGTTTGTATTTGGATGGGCTCAATAGGCCGCATGGATCCATAGTATTTTCGCCAATTGTCATTTTTCCAAATATGCTACGAACTCAATTCATTGTAAATACATTTCAATTAACTGAATTCCTCATAGTAAGTTCATCATAGCCAGATCCCGTACACCACACTCAGGGAGTCTCGACCGAGCTATATATCTGACCATGTAGGTGAGACCCTATAAAACTTTCTAGGGCCGTTGAACAATTTTTTTTTAGTATTTATTCCAATCTACGAAATTTCTACGTCGTGTATGGCACGTAAATATCATCGTAACCGAACCCTGTTCAGAACTATCAATATTCGAAGTTTTAACTTCCAAAAGTATAAACACGTCCCTATTGTTCTAATGTTTTTCTATATTTGCAGACGTGACCTGAATTATTGGGTTTCGTTGACATTCTTTTTTTTTATTTTCCTTACTTGGGGTACTAAACATTTTAGTTGACCTTGAAAATTTTTACGATTTTAAAAAATTCCCGCCTCTAAACAATTCCTGGTAATAACTGACTAACTGTGACCAAATAGTGACCAATGACAATACAGAGGTTTTGAAATGAGGAGAACTCGAACTAGTAGAGCCGATGGAGAATATTGCACCACCAACAGGGAGACTGATCTTCTCAACGCTGTACGAGTTTGCACGATGACAGCGTCTCACATCGACTTGTTGATGTTGAATGGATTGATAGACGCTGATAGACGAGACGAATGACTTCACTTTGCATAATAGATAAACATTACAGTGCTGTCCTCGAGCACTTTGGAGACCCAGGTGTGCGCTTTTACAAGATCAAAGCGCAAGATCGAGTTTCGGGTGCCATGTGAAATATCGATAACATTCGCCTCGAATAATGTCAATAAAAATGTTGAAAGAGGGCTGAGAAGTGTTGAGCTTCCTGCGCTCCGCATCTTTGGAACGATCGAAAGAAAAATGCTGCCGATATTTGTATGTCTACGCTGTTCATTGGAAGGGTGCATTGTGAAATATGCTGTCGTTTATACTTGGGCAAAAATCTGTTTGCCAAAGATCAGTCCTTTTTTGCCCTGTGCAGAGTGCGAGCATTGAAAGGAGTGCTTATTGAGGATTTAGATTGCAGCAAGCTCGAAAAACGAAGCCTTACAAAGAAAGCCTGATTAAGAAGATACCAACGGTAATTTTATGGGAAATACCTCCACCTCCTCTTTTTCTAATCATACCTCTGGCACTTTATCAAAACTTCACCTGATTCGCCGTATTGTCAGGCAATGTGTCCCTTCAATGTATTGCACTGTCCCTTCCCTTGTATGTACTGCAAACCGTGGCTAAACAGTTCGTCCTTATTTAAGATGAATCATTCTTACACAATAAGTTTCTTCTCGACCGCATACCAAAAGCTTACTAATGTTGAAATAAACAGAGCTATAATTTTTGAAAAATGTTAGGAGTTCTTTCTCTAATGCGCTCGAGTAAGTAATTAGGCAAAGTTGTATTGAAACTTCGTGTTAAGAATTCAATAAGTCTGGACAAATTGCATTCCAAATTTTATCATAACCTCATAAGAAATGGGTAGCTCCACCCTTATTGACCATATTTCTGGACTTCATCGGAAAATCATTAAACCCAAGTCATTTGTGGAATGCGTTATTTAAAAGCATTTCATCATAGCTAAAAACAATTTAGAAATTGAGCCCTTGACACCAACGAACTCTCCTAAACGAATTTTATCCCTCTCCAATTTTCATCAAAGTCATTTGAGCTGATAAAATGAAATTAAAAACGGAACAGTTACTCCAAAACTCCCTTTCAACAATTTTTACGAAAATCGTTCGGTCCGTTCTTTGTGTGTACTGAGACATTAAGTAAACAGTAAATTTACGAGTCACATTCCTTTCACCACCGTTGGTGGTTATTGAACATTATAATTCTTCTTAAATTATTTATTTACAGCAACATCGTAAATCGAAGACAATCAGTCCCATGCTACTCCTATGAGCATGGTATTGAGCCACAACAATTTAGGGCCCAAGCACGACCTCGAGTTGTTAGTTTAAATCCGTACGAATTTGGGCCACAAATGCCACGTGTATTACAATACGAGTATGATATTTGTGACGGTGAAGAATTAGAGGGATCTCCTAAACCATCAAAAAAGCGATCATCCAAAATGCCAAACCGACAAAGTGGTAAGATACGAGAAGTCGATGAAGATGTAAACAATGATGTTGTACGTTTCGATCGTTCATCACGTAAAAATACTCAACCAACTATTGAACCGATAACGCCGCTTAAAGGCCGTTCATGTACCGACATTATTTGCTTACTCCTTTTTGTTGCATTTCTCGTCGGCTGGGGATTTATTTCGACCTACGGTAACGAACCTAAAACCCTCACACAATTATACCATTTCAACATATTTGTTTTTTCATCTTGCAGCATTCAAACAAGGACAATTGAAGGATGCCTTTATACCCAAGGATTCACAAGGATTAAAATGTGGAGTGGACGACCAAGTAAAAGATCGACCAAAACTCTTATTTTTCGATATATCTGCGTGTGTTTTAAATCCTCTGACCCCATTGGATTGTTGTAATACACCCCAGGTGTGCGTACCCGCATGTCCAATCGAAAATTTTATTTTGTTTCTGAATCGCGATATGGCTGTGGCCAAATTACGAGAGAAAATGATTTGCGTGAACGGATTTGATAAACAGAAAATTGTCAGTTACGAAACGGCCGAAAATTTTACGAATGGTTTAAATCCAGTTTGTGCTAAATATTATATTGCGAGTGTTGAAAGTATGTACCCCTGCGCCTGCATAAATATTATGTGCGGTCGCCATTTTCTAATCGGATATTTAATTTAAATATTTCAGTTGAAAATCGTTGCATTCCAATGATAACGCCTGACTTTCTCAATGATGTGCTTCAAGATATCGATACCCGAATTGGGATGAATGATTCTTCAGTAAAAAATTTGAACGAACTGGAAAATGCATTCGGCAAGAATAATGTACATGAAACGTGCTACTATCGATAATCGTTATGCTCAAGAACATTTTTCGTTTGCAATTTTAGGTTGGCGTCATGATTTTCGGTGACATCCAAAAATCGTATGGAAGAATACTGATCGGACTTCTGATCGCAATGGTTGCCTGTTTCATTTTTATATTTTTGATGAGATGGTTGGCTGGTCCAGTTGTTTGGCTTTCAATATTTGGCGCAATTGGCTCGTTAGGTTTTGCTACTTATTACAGTTTCATGCAGTATACAGAACTCAAAAATAAGATCGGCGTCAAGGAGAAAGAATTTGCTCTCTCGTTAAACTTGCGTTCAATGCTCACACAAAGTCTAGAGAACGAGGAAATATGGTTTTGGCTGCTGATTATAAGTGCTGTAGTATTCGGAGTCGTCCTATTGATAACAGGATTTTTACGGAAACGGATTAGTATCGCAATTGCAATAATTAAGGAGGGCAGCAAGTAAGTGTAACGACGTTTAGCCTATCCAACTTCATATATTATTGTTCTTTTTTTTATATTTTCAGGGCGGTCAGCTCCATCAAAACAGCGGTATTCTTTCCGATGCTGCCACTAATTTTCAAAACATTGGTAATAATTTTCGGATTACTTGTTGCCCTGCAATTAGAATCGATTGGAACGAAGGATTTCAAAGTGGCTGGGCTAAATGAAAATTGTACTTGCAAGGATGAGGCGTTGCATTACGTGAATTTTGAGACGTGCGAACCAAAAACCTTCTATCTCAAGTGTAAAAGCACTGATGGATCAGCATGTCCCAATGCCACTTGTCATTTTATGAACTATGACATACCGAATCTAATGTTTTATTTCAAGGCATATAACGTAGTCGGCTTCCTGTGGGTATTCTTTTTTATAACCGCCTTCGGTGAAATGGTTCTAGGTGCGACGTTCGCGACATGGTATTGGACGTTCAATAAGTCGGAAGTTCCTTACTTTGCTGTGACCACTGGAATGGGTCGAACAGTACGTTATCATTTGGGAACTATAGCGTTTGGCTCGTTAATCATCACGATTTGTCAGATAATAAAAATGTTTTTGGAATATGTGGACCGACAACTCAAGAAACATAATAACGAGGTAACTCGGGCCATCATGTGCATCTTTAAGTGTTTGTTCTGGTGTTTTGAGAAATTCATAAAATTCTTAAACAAAAATGCGTACATTATGTGCGCAATACATGGCAAGAATTTCTGTACATCAGCCCGAGATGCCTTCAGTTTAATATTACGAAATTGTGTTCGTGCAATGGCCGTGGATAAAGTAACCGATTTTCTATTTTTCTTATCTAAAATATTTCTGTCGGTTGGCATGGGCTACCTGACATACCTGTACTTTTCGATTAACGAAGGACATCTCGAAAGCATGGCACCGGATCTACCCAAAGGAGTTTCAAATTTGTTGCCAAATCGGGTATATTTTAAAGAGGTGCCCATGGTGATGGTAGGACTTGGAACCTACGTTATTGCTACGCTATTCTTTAAGGTATATTCGATGGCAATCGATACATTGTTTTTGTGTTTCTTGGAGGATTGCGAAATTAATGATGGATCAGCGGAGAAACCGTACTTTATGTCAAAGGAATTGATGAAGATTTTGCGAAAGAAAAATAAGGAGTTAGATTATTCAAAGTAGAGAATATTAAGCCTTGTTATGCCTTTAATGATTTAGGAGATTAGTGCTTTCTGTTTATGTAATTAAAATATCAATTTATTATTTATAATTAAATATAAAATATATTACATTTGAACCATACTTTGTTTACCCACGCTCTGCCTCTTGCTTCGCGACAAATGGTTTGTTTTCTCGAAAAGGTTACGTTGCAATTATGGCTCTACGGCATGAAGAACGACCCGCCACCGTCTAATTTTATGATCGTATATAAAGAGGAAACTCGGTGCCGAAACCGATGAAAAGTCTGACTAGATTATTGGCTTTCACCCGCCTTTGGGCTTGTTCTCCCAGGTTTTGAGTTTTCTTTGTCGAATGCGCATTATCACCACACGTGGGTGTTGCTTTTGTAGTGTCTGAACAAGATCTCTATTCTTGGAGTGCATGTTTACGACAACACTATGAATGCATCACAACAACATCTCATCGAAGTGCGACTACCTAAAATTTACATTCCCATACATTCGATGGTAACTATATAGAATGACAGCCCTTTGACATTTATACATTCACTATACACGAATGAGACAACTTAACAGGACACAAAAGTTCCAGGACTTAGAGGGGCTGTTAAAAGGAGAACCAGCATCACTCATCCGACACCTGTCAGTAGCAGATGCCAGTTATAATGAGGTGTTGTCGAAATTGATTCAAAAATATGATCGAAAGCAGCATATGGTTAACGCCTTCATCAAATGGGACATGGAACAGCAAAGCATTGTGAACCCAAATGCGTCAAATATAAGAAACCTTGCGGATGCATTAGGTCGTGAGGCAGAAAGCAAAGATTCCTGGTTAATATACGTGGCAATAAACAAATTGGACAATGAAACTAGATCTTTTTGGGCACGGAAGATATGGACGAAAATGATTTTCTCACAGTAGACGGTCTACTTGCATTCCTTGGGCAAAGAGTAAACATGATGGAATAAATAAAAAGCTATTCGAGAAAAAATGGCACGATATCAAGTTGAGCGTAGAATCTTCGAATGTATAGTAGTGTTTATGACGCCATGACAACAACACGGAAGGCAGAAGTTACACAAAGATGTAACAGGTGTTTTAGATCGAGGACATGATATTAACGTTGTCATGCCAAACATCACACATCCCTGCAGACAAGAAGGAAACCGACCTATATACTTCCGACTGCAATAATTAAAAAAAATGATGGCAGACGTGTCGAGCAATGGTACACTCCGCATCACAAGCATCGTTTATTTCAAAGGAGTGTATGCAAGCTTTGTGACTTAGGTGCACCAACGCAAAAGTTATGGTGAAAGGGCTTGGTTAAATGGGTATTGGCACAACACGACGACTCTTGCTGACCTGAACCATTACGGCGCAAAATAATTCAACAACATTAACAACGCAGGCTTTTATTGTTCCTAAGGTGACCGGTGGGTACAAGGAATTTAAGCTGTCAGAGCAGGATGTTCAAACCTTAAATGTGTTAGTATACTAGCATTCAATAAGCGTGATCGCATTTAGGTTTGCACATCTTCTTCGAAGGCCTATAATCTGAGCAACATACATTATCCAATGGGCTGACAGCTGGTCGTACTCTGTTTGGTTGGGTAGTCGCCGGACAGGTAGAAAAATCTGGGAGGTAAAAGAGTTGCCGAGAAGTACAAAAATATCACCAGAAGAGCCAAACTGTGAAGCGCTATTTCAAACAACTACCAGACAAAACACGGACAATAAAGTTATTATCCAATTACCATTCAAGCAGCCGCAGGCACAATGCTTGTTACGACTCCCTGGTCTTAACATTGTTTTATTTTCAATTTTGTCTTCGAATTTTTAATCTTTGTATAGTCGTTTGATTAATGCATTTTACTGATGGCATTGCCATCTGTATTATGAAATTGATCTTTATCCTTTGGTACACGTTTTACCTACATCTACTGTGTCTCGTAAACATCGAATACTTTTGAGAACGCGACCAATGTGCACCTGGTGCTTGTGTGCGAACGGCTAGAATAGAGAGGAGTATTTTTTGTGGTTTCCTGTTTTGGTACGCGCGATTGATGCACGGTAGAGAGAGTGCGCAAGTGACGCGCATGAAAAACGAAAAAAATAATCTTCTAGATTTTTTGGTGCGAGTTTTTTTTTTTTCAGTTCAGTTTGGAATTTTTACGATGTGAAGTCTTTAAAGTAAAGAGTCCAGTTGTAAATTTTGACATTTTTTATATGACTTTATATTTGAGTTGAGTGAAACGACATTACTAAAATAAAATCTGTCTGCGACTTGTTTGTATATAGCTGCCTAAAATAAATTAGTGAATTAAATTAAAAAATTTTTGTATTTGAGTGGGAAAAACCTAACTTGTGCTTGCTGCTGATAACGTTCACACAAAACAATGCGATAAAACATTTTGCGTGTGCTTTTTTAAAATTCAATATTATTTTGGTTCTGAATATTTGAAGTGATATACATTTTAAAAATATACTTGGTTTGTGTAATCACGCAACAGTAATTTGACGTCATAAGATCTTGCACTGTTGCGCTTTGGTTTAAAATTTAATTAGCGGGTGCCACATAATTAACGAGTGCCGCAATTAAACTTCAGTTCATCACAATTTTTTTACAGGTGACCAGTTGAGAACATTTACATTTTTACGGTTAAGGTGAGCCAACGCCCAACCATTGAGGCTCGTCGCACATCTACGGTTACGGGTGGCTACAGTCTTCCCCCAAATATAACGCCTATAGGCATCCATTTCGAAAATTGATGTAATAATACATATTTTAAAATGTAATGTATAATCTTTAGTTGATGTAGCAGTCTATTGAATTATGGTGATACCCATTGTACCTTAAGATTTAAAAAATAAAATTTTAAAATATGCGTTATATTCGGGGGAAGACTGTAGCAACATTTCTGCACACAAGGATGCCGCAACCGTACGTACGCGGTTGCATATTTTAATTAAAGTAAATTCAATTTTAATTTCTATCTATTTTCCATTTTCAAATTTATATTTTTTCAAATATCCAATTTTTTTTTTATTTAAATATATTTGGTGTAATTAAATGCCATAACGGTTGCTTGGCAGGTGCTCGGTGTGCCCACTAATTACGCCTCTAAATTTTGGTCGTCCATTTTCTTATTTTTATTTCTTTTAGTTTTACTTTAATTTACTTTTGTTTTTTTTATTTTATTTTCTTTCGCTCTGTAATTTCTTTTTTTTTGCCCTCCTTCTCCTTGTATCTTGGGTATAATTTATATAATAATAAAAACAAAGCACGGCGATTCCTGGCATTCGGTCTTATTTTCTTCTCGAGGCCGATGCTCGAGTTGTTTTCCGTGATTAGTCTTGTTTTTTACTTATCCTTTTTTTTCATAAAATGAATTACTAAATCTTTATCGGGTTGGTATTATGGGAGGGGGATTCTCATTTCGTGTTGGTTCCATATTTGCAGGCTGGGCTTGTCACTCCCCATCATCCCCTTGGCAGGACATCCACAGACTCGGAGTGGCGAAGCCAGCATATTTGTCGTTCATTCGAGAACGACCGTAAAATTTACACGGTCTGTCCGTGGCAAACCGGTAGTCTCAAGCTGTCGGAGTGTGAATTGTGGGAGACTACCTAGTGGTCTCTTCTGGAAAAGGGGGGCTTTGTCTGGTGGTGAAACGTCCCTACCCTCGCTGCTTCGTTGTGCATCGGCCTCTAGGGGCCGAAGGTTCATTCGGGGGGTTTCTCCAGCAGACATTGTACTTGTCACTCGGGGGAATCCGGTCATACCATCCGTAACATGGTACTTCATTTTTAAGCCGCACACAACCGTTTGAAATCAATGAAGAGAAGGTTCAAAGCATGATCAAGAATTTTGGAAGCTATATCTTGTTTTATAACGGAGTACAAAGAGCTAAGATACATGCAACGGATACAAGAACACTGCGTAAGTCAAATTGGTACTATCTTCCAGACAATGGGGTACTAAAGACGAGCAGTATAACCACGTAACCCCGAGTTGTCTTCGACGCGTCAACAAAATCGTTAACTGGAATATCATTGAACGATATTTTATTAGTTGGACCTACCGTGTAACCACCACTAATTAACATTCTTTTAATGTTGTATAAGCAGGTTAAACAGGCAGGTATATGTAGGTTTAATACATTTTAAAAATGTATAGGCATGTTTGGTTGGCCACGAGGATAATTCAAGGGTACAACGAGCATTTACAGCATTTATGCAAAGCGCAAGTGGGGATATCATGCGGGCATCAAAAAGAATACCGAGTCGCAAAAGGTATTAGTTAGGTATTCAGTGGGATCCTTGTGAAGACGCATTTAAATTTAAAACCGAACTACCACATCGAGCCACGTTTACCATGCGAACTTTACTATCGGATGTTAGCAGAATCTTGAATTCAATTAGCTGGCTTTCGCAGATTATAATACGCATGAAAATCCTTCTTCAAGCAGTGTGAATGCAAGATTTAAGCTGGGACGAAGAATTTCTGGCAACATATCAAAGAAGATTTACATGAAATTCCGATTCAAACATATACAAGCGAGCAAATCGGGAGCTGGTTGGATTAAAGGAAATCGCGTCTCGAGATATGAACACGAGCGATGTAATAAAGAGCATGATGTGGTGGCATGGGCCACCCTCGTTAGTTGATCTTAAACGAACCAAGATGAACCATTCAACGAACTTGCTACACCAGAGTGTGACGATAGAGGAATTGCATCCAACAAATATTCAGGCGCATGTTGCATCAACGACTCATTTTTTTTTATGAGTTTATTAACAGGTACCTCATAGTTTTTACAATATTAGATGACCAAGGTGTTGGTATTGATACGGCGGCGGTTTATCACCAACTATAGGATGAGTCAAAATTTCATGAAGCGAGAAGAAATGGTAGCTGCGTGAAGATGATGCCGATACAACACATACAACAGACCGAGTTTAAAGCAGATAAAGATGCATTACGAAACCGAAGAGAGCTACCGAGGCGCACTAAGTTTATCAGCCTGAATCCATCATTAGATGACACTGGGGTACTACGGGAAGGAGGCCGCGAATTCAAAGGTATAGATGGCATCTTTTAACTTGAAACATCCTATTATCCTACCGATTAGTCATCCGGGAATAAGCATTTGTACACACGTCGCCATGCATAAAGTGCATATGATAAAATCCAGCAATTGAAAGACAGCTGATGGCAAACCTACCAGCTGATAGGTAATCAAATTTTATAGAAGAAGAAAAATTTGTTACTTATCTAAAATTGTAACATTATGCTTACAGGTCATTTACTATGTTGCATAGCATATGTACTTGGAAATTGGGATTTTTGACCTGAATATGAGATTCTTGGGATTTGGTGAATTTATTAAGTTCAATGACTTGCAATTGATAACGCGTAAACACAATTTGGGAGAATTGACATGTCTGTCATTTAATTTAGATATATTCGGGAATATTATCTCCAATGGCATGTTAGGTTTACTGAAAATTTAATGGGATGAATTTGGGAGCGGAATGTGATTTCATTCAGTTCTCGCACCTGGAGGACAGATTGTACTTGTAACCTTGTAACCATTTTCGCCTACGTTGTAATAGCTTTGGCTGAGTTTGGTTATCAAATTACATCTGGTGACGGTCTGAACGCTCTCGATGTCAGGCTCTGGCGTTGCTATACGTAGGTAGGTTAACGTAATAGTTCCTATACTACTTTTTGGAGGTGTTGTTTTATTGAATGTACTCTGGCCTCCCATATACCTTTGTAGTAGTTTATTTGCTCCAACAAGGTTTGTGCCACAATCATGATATTCGACTAAGAAGGCATCGGTTGACAGGTCACTTACCAGTTCTAAATGATTTGACTTCGTAGCTAGGCACATTCAACTGTATGCTTATTGGGTCGGTATAGCCTAACGCGCTGTTTGTGAACGCTGTTTGTGAATGGTATGGCTGGTATTATTCACTCCTTCGTTAACATGTTCATTAGCTGACTTGACGCTAACTTATTTGCTCTGGTGCAGATTATACTCTCATAATGTAACTAGTCGGCGTTTATTACCAAATACGAGCTCACAGGTGTGGTAATGTTGCTTGATTGTATGTAGTCCAACCATCTGTTCAAAATATAAATGGTGTTGGTCGTCCCATCCTACGCGCAAAACCTGTAAATCTTGAAGTAGAATTTTTGCCGGAATCATTACTGGTGCTAACCATCCTAGAGAATCGAAAAGGTTATATGCTTTAGATAAAATTGTTCTTTTGGATATTATTGGGTTTGTATTTTGCAAGGAAACTTTAAATTAAAATATATCTGTTGACAAGTTCCAGAGTAGACCAAGTGTTATGACTGTGTTATTAAATTTTATCTTATGTCCAATTACATTGAGATTTGGAAGAGATGAAAGTTCTTATAAAATTGTCTTTTCAATGCTGGTACATTTCTGTGTTTAAATCCTGCACATAGAAAACTGTTTGAGTGATCTTTGAACAAAGTTGATATCTTGAAGCTTAGCTATTTGAGCTAGTTGTTGTAATATTTTTGTAGCCAAACCAATTACAGATGCCGTACCATATGTGAGTTTTGTGACTCATTTGCCTGGGTTTGATTGCTAGAGAATTCGTTGAAAATCTTGATCTTCCGAGCTACATTAATTTGCCTGAATGTTTTCTCGAGAGGCATCTCGAATTGCTACTTCTCTTAGAATTTACCGTTGCTTAACGATGTTCGAACCTCATTTCGGTCCTAGGACTTTTCACATTCTTTCTCTTAAGCATTAGGTTTCTTTTGGCGTGTAGTTCGTTGGCTTCCCAAAAACGTTATTTGCTTATCTATATTTGCTAGGTATAGGATCGGCTAGGATTACTTTTTTTGTAGTCCACTGTCTAAACCTGCGACTGATGTTTGTCATTATCCGTTGGTGCAATCGTCTCTTTGTTACAGAAATTCCGAAAAATTCGGCTAGAACCCTTGTTTTTGGCAAGCCAAGGTATTGTGCTGCTTTTTGTGCGACAAAAGTGGCCTGTGACTCTAGATCTATTACTACCCGCAACATGCTGAAACCACCGTACATATTTTGTACTTTTACTAGAGCTGTTGCAAAGAGTACCGTGTATAGAAAAGTGGATGCCCTTGCAGGCAAAACAATTGGATCTTACCAACTTGCTGTCGCATGGCTTTTGCTAAGCTTGTCTCAGTGTGGTTGTGCTTGAAACTTGTTGTGTTTGTATTGATTTGAAGCTACGATTCTGTCGTATTCGTTGTTTAAGTTTTCGTAGTGTTCTTCTACGAAGTATTTTGAAATGACTTCCGGTTTTTGGAAGCTTGCATGCAGATTTAAGAATGTAGATACATGATCGACATCATCATCATCTCCACTCCATGTGACTCAAATCACAATGATCAAAAATAAAGTTAAAGAAAATGTGAGAAAATTCAACCCCAATTAAAAAATTAATTTTAGTTGTTCGTTACACTGAGATGAAAACTGCAGATCGAACCCTCCGAGACCGAATTTTGTATCGACGACAGTATAACGGACAATGACATGTTCTATCTATCTTAATAGCCCTTACTTTGGCAAAATGCGAATAAAATTGATAGAAGTTTTCTGACTGACGAATCTGAGTTTAGCAATTATCATGAAAGTGTTGAAAATCAAAAAACGAGCTCAAATCTTGATTTAATGAACGCGAATGAACATAAAAACAGAGATTTTACGAATATTATGTTTACCGATGAAAGAATTTATTGATAAGCAATAAAAAAAGGGATTGTCCGAACTGTGAAGCACCCGCCCTAGCTCTATGTATGGGGATGCTTGACCAAGCAAGGTTTTGGTAAATTAATCGTTTCCACACGAAACCTAAACGCACTTTTCATGAATAAAATTCATAAAATTTGTTACTATCGGTCCTTAAATGATTTGGAGCGGAGATCTTTAATTGGATCTTGCAAGAAGACAACGATCCAAAACACCATACCATACTCTGTTCGAAATTTAAACTCAAAAAGGGCATCACAACATTGGATTGGCCATCTAAGTCACCTAATTGCAGTCCGATCAAAATTTATGGGTACTTATGAAGATTAAGCTGAAAATGTACCACATAAAAAATTTGAGAAACCTAGCGCGAGTTGTCCGGAAGATATGAAAAAATTTATCACCACAATATGCAGAAAAATTGGTTGACGTTATGGTTAAAAGGAGCCAGCCTATTATTAACAGTAATGGTGAATTTACTATGTATAAGTTGGTAGTACTTCTTCCAAAAATTAGTTAAGAATCCTATTTCCATCTAACATACCCAATTTCAACCTAATCGGTGCAGAAAATACAGAGTTCAATACGAACAGAAAATATTAAAATGGCGGTGCTTCCCTCTCCACCGCAAGCGAAGCGTCACAGTCCCCACTTATCATAACGAGGTCTTTGATCCTTAAGCTATCGAGAAGTGTAATTAAATTTTGGGTGTAAATGATAGGTAAATAGCTGCATTTTTCGTTATCATCAGTTTTTTGGATTGGCTCCCTATGAAAGCAAAAATAAAAACGTATTCACGTCAAAAAGACACAGGTGACGGGACTGGAACGAAGATGAGGCTTGCTCTGTTTCTCTGTACCTATACAAGGCGAGATGGATGTCGAAATTGACAGCCAACCAAGTACCCTCACCTAATTGTATGTGTGAGAAAATCCTCGGAGAAGTTGCGGTTTTGCTTAAAGCATTTGCAGAACAAAAAGCACATACTTGGTGACTCAACGGAAGGAATTACCTATCCAGGTTAATCGATCGATTCCTTTTTTTCAATTGATCTGGAAAAGGACTTAAAATCTAAAAGGATTTTTAATCTGTACCATATAATGTCGGGTTCGGTTATTTGTACAAGATCCTTGTCATATCAAAAACCTCTAAGGAATATCTAAGTTTACTAAACGAAGTGGCTCTACGATTGAGTAAAGCCGAATTTCGAAAAGATCAGCAGCAATCTAATCTTGAAAACAGCACGCATAACAAAGCACATCAAATGATTGGCAGAATAAATTTAACTGAACTGAGGACAAATTTTCTATCGTAAAATTCGAGCAAGCCAAGTGTAAAACGTCCATCAAGGAAGGGCAGAAGAAAGGAAGGGCAGGAGAAATTTCTGTAGATGGCAGAGGCGCAAGTTAAGTTTATTTGATTTATAAACTAAGATTAGTAGCATAATTCCAATTTTGGTAGAAGCCCGATTTTAGCAGGGCATTCACTATCCAAACGCCTCTGATATTACCGCGTGATTATTAATAGTGAGATTTTTGTCCGAGAAAGTCGAGAAAATCGTAAATAAAACAAAATTTTATATTCCGCCGACGAATTTTCAGTATACTCCCCATCAAAAGATGTGCGTATTCTTATTTATGCCATGTCAACGATATCTATGCTACTCGACCCCTCATTTTAGTATTATAGGGGTTGACTTCTTCAAAAACCAAGAACAAAAAAAACATTCACGACTCCCACTGTACAATAAAACTATTTAATGAAATATGACATGAATATATGGAAATAGTGTCTAGTATCGCACATAAGTTGATTTAAATTATCTATAATATTCGATTTGGCTAATATTCAGCCCTAATATGCGAAGAAAAATTTCTTCCACCTCCATGATGCCTTAAACATATTTCCCACACACAATATGCCACACAAAACTTTGCATGTGTTCAATTCATTTTTTATTTTATTATTGTTTGTTGCTTGCTTTTGATTTTGGAAAAACAATAAAAATCGGAAAATGTGAAAAGTTAAATAGATTTTCACACAAAATCGTTTATTGTTTTCAAACACCTTCAGTTTATATTTGATTATAGTAACAAATTGACGATAGCTGCGCGCTAATACATCCCCCACAATATTAAGTGAAGTGAAAAATTTTGTTGTTGTTAAAATGTTGAAGGCGGCATTATCCCGGGTCAAAGAGAAATCGAGTCGTGGCGCACTTATAAAGACCTCAACGAGTCCTGTGCGACGCATTAAAACTAAAACTTCATCCGGCTTTTCGGATAAAAATGAAATTCTCGTCTGCGAACTAAAAAATCCCGAACAATTCGCCGAATTTTTGATAAGGAATCCGGTGGAAATAGGGGTATCGTCTTGCATTCAAATGGCTATAAGTGAGGTGAATACGAATTTAGCACAGCGACGACACGTTGGCGTTCTGCATAAGGAAGGTGGTTGGCCGAAAGATGTGAATTTAAATGACCAGGAGCATCTAAGTCGGTACAGAAAGAAAGTGGAGAAATATGAAAATTTTGGCCCTGAGATCATGGCACTGGCAAAACTGTTGGAACCGAACATTTTACAAAATAATGCGGTGAATATCTACGAACATTATTTCGATGGACTGGCCCCGCCCGGACTTGGTGCGGCACCCACATATAGTACGTCGAATGTGTATCGAGATGCTAATCTGTTACGGGTAAATTCTGTTCTAATTCTGAATTCACTTATCTTTGTGTGAGATATTGATTAAACAAATTTTATTACTTGCTAACGCATATTTGTATAGCGACCAGTTAATCATCTATCATTTTCACCCGATCGGGGATCCAAACTCGCCGTGTCGCATTGTGACAAAAGCTACCTTAAAATGAACTTAAAGAAATCATGCCTAAACGATTGTTTTATTTGGGATATTGGTACGTATGAACAGAGTTGGTGTTCATTTCTATATTTAGCAAATATATTTCTAGAGAGGCCTAACTCACCCTTACTGCAAGTAACACAGGAATACGCGATTGTATGTTTGGAGTACAGCCAAAAAGATCCTCACAACTTAGTAAGTGGTTTAACGTCGGGACAAGTTGCTTGCTGGGACTTGAGAGCCGGAAAATTACCGTACGCGGTCAGTGCGCAAAATAATTCGCACCACGATGTTGTGAACTCTACCCTCTGGAATAACACAAAATCTGGTACAGAATTTTTTTCAGGATCATCAGACGGACAAGTGCTTTGGTGGGATTCACGTAAAATAAATGTTCCGCTACACAGCCTACTAATGGATCCGATTAAAACGGATGATCAGAAATTGTATCGATCGTTTGGAATTTCGGTGCTCGAATATGAACCATCAATACCAACGAAATTTATGTGTGGCACGTACCAAGGGTATGTGTTCTCGTGCAATCGAAAAGGCAAAGCACCATCGGAGAAAATTAATTATAAATTGCCGTGCCATGTCGGCCCGATTCAATCGCTGATCCGTAATCCGTTTTTCGTGAAAAGTTTTTTGACCGTTGGAGACTGGGTCGGTAAAATATGGGTGGAAGAGTGCCGTGAAAGTTGTATTATTAGTACAAAACACCATGCAGCCATGTTAACCGGTGGCGCCTGGAGCACTACTAAGTAAACAAACACATGCCAATCAATACACAATTATTAAAGCAATAATATTATTTTACAGATCATCTCTATTCTTTTTGACGCGAGAGGATGGAACCGTTGAGTGTTACGACATTTTAGAAAAATTGTACGAGCCACTGCTAAGCATAAAGGTCTGTGACGCTCCCGTCATATCGATTAAGCCACACGAAAATGGTAAAATGATTGCAGTTGGTAACGCAAAAGGGGCCACACACTTGATCGAACTCTCAGAAAATATGCACAACAGCAATAAAAACGACAAAATTATTTTGACTTCGGTTTGAATATATAACGAACATTGTGAGGTTACAAATTCTAATTCGTTTTTCAATTTGTAGATGTTGGAGCGAGAGACAAAACGTGAAAAAATTTTGGAGACAAAATCCCGTGAATTAAAATTAAAAATTCGCTCGGCATTGAAAATATTTAATAATGAGGATGAGGACCATCATCTATCGAACAATACACAAAAAAATGTGGATGAAATATTGGCATGTCGAATGGCTGAAAAAGATTTATTTGAAAAGATTGAACTGGAGCAGAGAGTCCGCAATAATTCGATAGATGTTTGTACGGCAGAAGAGCCGAGAAAGGTTGATAATCCTCAAATGGTGGGTGGAATATATTAATTTAACAAAATTTAACACTGTGAATGATCTGGAAATAAACTTAATACTTCACAATATTTAATTTGATGGTATTTGGAATTGTTTAAAATATTTTCTGCTACTCGATGTTAATGTTAAAGCGAGGAGGCTGGGTTGCATAATAAAGCTTTTGACAACAAATATTTAAACTGCGGCGAAGTTTAGAACTTATTAGGTAAATTTGCCAATTTGTCTATGAAGACGAAATTTCACTAGTTTCCTACCAGCCTACCGCCATCCACTGAAATTCCGAGAAAGATACGAAATAAAATCCAAACGATATTAGGGCTTCCCTATATTCACATTAAATTAAAAAATTGCGGTAACATCTAGAAAGGGTTGCTGTGTCCATACGAGTGTCATCTTTGCTGTTCGCTCAATAAACAGACGAAGTGAGGTTAAGAAATTATCAAATGAGAAAACACTGAACAATGATTTGGTAATGAACCAAAAAAAATATGTAGATCTGTATTTGAAAAAAAAAAAATATTTCATGAAAAAAGCCGCTTGATAGTCCAGGGCATTTAGACCAAAATCAAGCGGAATAGTGGAAATTTTCAGGGACAGCAGATATCGAGAGGCGATTCTGCATTTTGTTCAGGAAGATCTGAGGAATAAAGTCTATATCGTCTGGTTTAGGCATTTTTTGAAAATAATGCCTTCTGGGACGGAAAATTCATTTTCCAATTGCATCATTACTTGCACCATTATAGGAACGACTGGAAACTCGGAAAAATCACTCGAAAATCGTTACTCGGTGGTTTTCGGGGCTGCCGAACTCGATTCTGGCATTGGAATTACGGGGGTGCATGGGGGTAGCTCTGTGAGGGTACGCCGGGCTGAATTGGGGGAGAAATGGTAACGTGCATGAAAATCGCTCCTAACTCGTTGCTCGAAGGTTTTCGGGAATGCCGAATTCAATTCTGGCATTGGAATTACCCGGGGAATGGCAGCGTCCATGAACATCACTCCAAAATCGTCATTCGGGGGTTTTCGGGGATGCCGAATTCAATTCTGGCATTAGACTTCCCCGGGGGCGCTCGGGGTCCCTCTGTGGTGTTGTCTAGGCGTGACTGAGGGCGTCCATGAAAATCACTCCAAAATCGTTACTCGGGGGTTTTCGGGGATGCCGAATTCAATTCTGGCATTAGAATTACCCGGGGGCGCTCGGGGACGCTCGGAGTGGCTCTGTGACTTTCTCCTTTACAATTTATCACAGAGCCAACCCCGAGCGCTCCCGGGTAATTCTAATGCCAGAATTGAATTCGACATCCCCGAAAACCCCCGAGTAACGATTTTCGAGTGATTTTCATGGACGCTGACATTCCCCCCCCCCTCCAATCACCCCCAAACAACCCCACAGAGAGATCCGAGCACCCGCGGGTAATTTCAATGCCAGAATTGAATTCGGCATCCTCGAAAACCCCCGAGTAACGAGTTTGAAGCGATTTTCATGCACGCTGCCAATCCCCCCCAATTCACTCCCCGCGCACCCTCACAGAGCTACCCCTGTGCACTCCCCGAGTAATTATAATGAGAGAATCGAGTTCGATTTATTTTCAAAAAATGCCTAAACCAGACGATATAGACTTTTTCCTGGGACCTTCCTGAACACAATGCAGAAAACCGCATCTCGATATCTCCATTCCCTAAAAATTTCCGCTATTTTTCCTAACTTCCCTGGACTATGAAATGTGTATACAAGAAACAAAAACACACAAAAACTCCCAATGAGGTACCAGTCCTAAACAAAAAGGTTCACAATTCTTCACTCTCGAAAAGTACATAAAGTACGTATTTTATATTGCGTTCTCACCTTGACAGATAAAACCCCAATCTATTTCTAATCTACGATTTCTAAAGCGAACCTTACACGGTCAGTAAGATTCGAAAGGGAAGAGTGTTGTGGAAAGACGTTTATTTCAGGAAATGACTGTCCGTGTAAAGCACTAATTGATTGATTGGCGAAATAGGGTGTGAATTAATGCCTGAAGACATAAACTAATCGAGGGTAAAATGATAATGATGTTACAACTTCCCAGCCCAGTTGACAGCGTACGAGTTCTCGTACGGACAATACATGTTCGAATGTTTCGTTCGTCGTATTGCAAGTTTGTTAGATATTTTTCTATTTGTTGCAAGTGGCCTTTAAATGAGCCAGGAGTATATACTGGCATGTAGCATATACTAAGGATCTTAATGATTGGCAAGCTTGACTTTAGAAGTTCAATAATTCTAACTAAGAATCTTTTAAGTTTGTCTCTTCCCAAGCGATGGTCTCAACTTGCGTTAATGATATTTCGATTAAAACTAATAAGTGAATAGTTTACCACAGGTAATGTTGGGTAGAAACCAGTGATACCGGGTCATTTCCTATAATGCAAGAGTGACCAAGACAGCAAATTATTTGTTTTCCTTAACTAATGTACATCTCCAATTTCTTGTACCTTCTTTTAATACAGTCATGTGTGCAAACCTCTATTACGAGAATTTCCGCTTAAAATATTGTCAGCGATTTTCATCAGAGTATGCGAGGTGTAAGCCTAGGTAGGTTAAGTGTTCACAATTTTGTTTCAAAGAAAATAAAATGTTTTGGAACTGAAAATGGTCATTACAGGTTCCCATAGTGTATCTATAATAGCTAATTAAATTGCTCATCCGATCAACCTATATGTCATCCCCCAACTCGGGTCCCAAAGTGTTCACGAATTTTTTTTCAAAGATAATCAAATATGTTTTGGAAGTTATGTTTCCTAATTAGATTTTAATTTAACAGTGTTAAACTAATACATAAATAAAAGTGTGAATCCGTGAAGAAGTTCACACGTTTTAAACGATGAAACACACCAAGAGCAGGCAGCGGGTTTGAAGCGATCCTCACTATCGGCTTTGTATGGGCGTGCACACCAAGCAGTGCAGCAGATTGTTTTGTTTCAGTAGAAAAGCAGCAAAGAGCAGTAAATTGATGCAGCTGTGTGTGGAACCTATTGTAACTAAAAAATATATCTTTATATACTTAAGCACAAGACACACCAAGCGCGGCGCGTCAAATTCCAAATGTTCCATACAACTCGACGCGCATAACCATTCACACAAAGAGTGGCGCGGCGTCCTTTTTGTTTTGGATAGTTTTGAGAAATTTAGACTCTTGTTTTATTAATTTTTAATATTACTAAATAATATGAGTGCATACGTGAATGACGAATGAGAAATGTATGGATCACAATTGAAGTATGAATATTTTTAGGTTATGTTCGGCGGCGATGGACGAATTTTTTGGCCGCTTGGTGTGGGACATAATTTCGCGACGGCGGATGCAACTTCATTCGATAAAATTTCTTAAAATTACAATTTTTATATTAAAAATCCCACATTTGTAATGTTTTTTATAAATAATTGGCATATAATTGTTTATACTATCGTTTCTATACAATACATAAATAAATTAATGCATATTTAAATTCGCCGCTCGCCGTCGACGCTTGGTGTGTCTAGTCCTTTACTTGGAAGTTGGCGACACTTTGACAACCAAAAATCATGAACAGCATGATTACTTCGAATATTTTTTCGAAGTTCGAAAAAAACGACAAAAGTGACACCGTGTCAAAAAATCTAACTACGATAGGATAAGAGAAAAAATAACACGAACGTCCTATACAGGGTGTCCCCGATTGGGATGCTAATCCGTTAAGGGGTAATTCTTTGGTTCATTTCATGAAAAAAATCGTATGGTAGGGGAGGGAGTCAATTTTTGATATCCTTTGTGATACAGGGTGTTTAGAAAACTTAGTTCGGGAAAAGGCACAAGCGAATATTAAACTGTAACTTACAAAATATTTATCGGACGGCAACCAACAAAGCCTCATTTGACGGACAATTGAATAAAAAAATAAAAAAAATGATTTTTTTTTATAAAATTGAGTTTTTCAAAATAAATCAGTCAAAAAAATCCCCTAATAATTTTTTTTTTTTTTTTTACCTAATTTTAATCCTCTATGATCCCCTCTAGAATCCCCCAATTCATTATTTGTTCCCACGTGCTATATATAGTTTTTTTACTTATGAGATGAAGAATGAAAACACTACACACAAATATTATAGAAAGGATATCTCAAAGGATATCAAAAATTGACCATCCCTACCATATGATTTTTTTCATGAAATGAACCAAGGAATCACCCCATAACGGATTAGTATCCCAATCGGGAACACCCTGTATATAAGTTATATAATACATATATGGTATCACCAAATATAGTATCATCGTGCTCATTCATAACAGTAATTTCCTACGATTTTTTTCTTTATTTTCGATGCCTCGCCGTTCCATACACGGCTCATTGGGTGGAGTGAAATACACGAGTGTAAATTACAAAACTTTAAACCACTTTAAAAATTTAATTTTCACATATTTTTGAAATTTGCACGTGTATTTCACCCCACAAATTTTTCTGACTCTCAACATGAAACTTGACCTGGAAAATTTTCCAGCGATAACGATCGACGAACCGATTCAAATAAGACCTTTGCAAGACGTTTAAAGTGGCGTTACACATTTGTTTTCGGTTGATTTTTTGGTTAGTTACTTTCGGCTGGGATATTTCAATATAATACATAATTTTTTTAAGCTTTCAGTTGATGTAGTAAAGACACTATCTTCATGGTCGATTTTTACACTTTCTGCCGGCAGCTTTCGGCTAACTTGATATATTTTATTTATAATTATGGCAACAAACTCAACAACAACAAAAAAATTCAGAAAAAAACATCTACAGATATACGGTCGGGAATTATCGAGAATTGAACCTTAAAGCGAAAAAGAAAAATATTGTTACGATTTTGCCTTGTCACTCAAGGTTCGAATCACTGGATTGTGAATAAATACAACTGCTTCAAATTTGAACTCACACAATTTATTTACACAACACAATTTATTATACAACACAAAATTCACAATTAATTATTATAATTATAACACACTCTTTAATTATCACTTTAATAATCGCTTTAATAATCACTTTAATAATCTTTCTATTTAACCTTCACTGTATCACGTTTAAAATAATACTCAGTATTCCACGTCAACGCGCGCCTTTATATACCAAAATATTTGTTTCTAGAATAATCCTAAATGCGCAGCAAATATGTTAGTATAGAAATACGCCTAAATGTTGAGTATAAATTATAAATGTAATTGAACAATTAATGAAATTAACTTATTCTATTCTATTCTAGGTGTCACCGTAACACTACCCCCCACCTAAGCCTGTTCGTCCCGAACAGGATCCAGATCACCTCCTCTGTAGAGCGCCAAACGTTCTAAATGCACCACCTTTGGTTTACCTTTCCGTCCTTTCTGTATGCGATAAACCACGTCGTTCAACTTTTTAATGACAGTGTAAGGTCCTTCCCATGTGGGCTGCAACTTCGGTGATAATCCTTTGTGCCGTTGCGAGTTGTGAAGCCATACCAATTGCCCTTCCTCGAAGCCTTGATTATTTGCTCGTATGTCATATCGAGCTTTCATTCGATCACTTGATATCCGAATTTTCTCCCGTACAAATTGATGTATTTCATTAAGTTCCTCTTTCATCCGGTCGACGTAATCCTGTCCGCATAGAGCTGCTGATGGAACAGCCCCAAACTTTAAATCTCCTGGTAATCGCAGATTGTTCCCAAATATGGTTTTAGCTGGTGTCACTCCTGTTGTGTCATGTACCGCTGATCGGTAGGCCATCAGGAACATTGGTATATGTCGATCCCAGTTGCGTTGATTCCTTTCCACAAATTTTGCTAGATATTCCTCCAATGTACCATTGAATCTTTCCACCATACCATCCGATTGTGAGTGTAAAGGCGTCGTTCTAGTTTTATTGATTCCAAGCATCTGACATATCTCCTGAAATACCACCGATTCGAAATTCCTTCCTTGATCCGTGTGAATTTCCATAGGTACACCAAATCTGCTAATCCAATTGTTAACCACGGCATCAGCTATTGTTGTTGTCTCCTGATTGGGTATGGGGTACACCTCCGGCCATTTGCTGAAATAATCCATTATTACTAGCACATATTTATTTCCGCTCTCGGTGGTCGGAAATGGCCCCGCCACATCCATTGCAATTCTCTCAAATGGTGCCCCGACATTATATTGTTTCATGGTCCCACGGCTTTTTCGTGCTGGTCCCTTTACTGCCGCACATTGGTCACATCTTCGACACCATTCTACTACTGACTGTCTACATCCGGACCAGTAGAAACGTTGGCGAATTTTGGCTAATGTTTTATTAATCCCTAGGTGACCTCCACTTGCTCCTCCATGGTACTCCTTGAGGATTTCCGCTATCCGATCTTTTGGCACCACTACCAACAATTGTTTTACTTTACCGTCCGTGCTTTCCCACTTTCGTTTTAAACATCCATTTTCTATGTGGAGGCTATCCCATTGAGCCCAATAAGCTTTTACAATGGGAGTTTTGTCAGCTATCTCACTCCATGTGGGCCGGTGTTCCTTTTCCTTATGTTCCATGATGAATGGCAGGTCAGCATCCCGTAATTGCTCCTTCTTGATCATTTCATCAGTCCATTGCTCCTCAGGTAGCGCTTGCATGAGCCGAATATCGACGATGTTTTCCTTGACCTCCACATGCCCACAATTCTTGCATTCCGCGGGACATGGTCTTCTTAATAACGCGTCGGCATTTCCATGTGCGCTTCCCTTCCGATGTTCAATATTGGCTTCATCTGTCAAGCTGTCACCGCCTCTTTCTACTCTCGAAACTTGGATGGACGTTATGGGGCAATCGGTTGTGGGAGTCAGCTTTTGCTCCTTCAAGCTGTCTCTTTTTAACGACTCCAATGTCGTCCGACCCTCCTTTCTGGCCTCTCTCTGCTGTTCGTTTGGTCTACGCTTCATAGGAGATGGCGATCTTCCTCGTTTCTTCTTAATCTCCCAACAGTCCCGTGAGATGTGACCCATTCTATTACATACCCAGCATTTAATCCAGCTACTTCCATATCTGAACCTTGGCATAGCCCGCTCAGTGTCCATTCTGGAATCAATCTCCACTCGACGAATTTTCATTGCTGGTTTAATGATGGTTTGCGCAGTTTCGTTTGCTAACGCACAAGCGATGGTTTCCGTGAAAGTTGCCTTAGGTGACAACATCACCGCTCTGCGCGTCTCAGGATCTCGAATACCGTCAATGAACGCATCTATTTTAATTCGCTCCATGTAATCGGCCGACATATTTGAATGTGCTAAATGCGCGAGCAGCTCAATTGCCGATGAAAATTCCTGTAGCGATTCTCCTCCTCTTTGGTATCGACCCTTCAATTCCATGCGATAGATTTCTCGTTTGTGGTCACTTCCGTATTTTCGATCTAACGCCTTCATAATTCCCATGTAAACGTTCCGCTCCTGCTCGGGAATGATTTGTAGTGTTTCTGCCGCTTCGCCTTTAAGAGCCACAATTAACGCTGCAACACATTGTTCTTCAGTCCACTGATTTTGCTTAATGGCCGTTTCGAACTGGAACTTAAAAATACTGAAGGATGTTGTTCCATCAAATGTTGGTGGTTTTATCTTAACTGCATTAACCGTCTGGATCACTTGTTGTGTCGTTCCATTCGCCTTGACATCTTTGAGCTCCTTCTCGAGACGTTTAAAATCTTGTTCAACTGATTCAAATTTTTGTTGAACTGTCCCTTTAACATTTTGAATTTCTGCGTGTACTTTTGTTTGCAGTTTTTCCACTTTACCGTGTAGTGTAGAAGATAACTCCAGAAACTTCTCGTCCATTTTCTTTTGACCAACTTCTATTTGGTTTTTAATGTCCGCTCCTTGTTGCTCCATTTGTACCATCTTCTGTTTAATGTCCGCTCCTTGTTGCTCCACTTGTAACATCTGTTGTTTAATTCCCTCGTTCGATTGTTTAATGTCCTCCCCTTGTTGCTCCATTTGCTGTTTCATTTGATGTTTAATGTCCGCCCCTTGTAGCTCCAACTGTTGTCCCATCATTTGATTCATAGCAGCCATCAACTGCGATAAATCGAAACTTCCAGATGGGTTTTGTGCTGCTCCGACCACCGTTTGCACGTCCTTTTCTTTCTGGTCAACACTGATCTCATCCGGTTTTTCCTCCTCGAAATCATACTTGTCTGGATTTACACCTTCCTTCTCCATGGCCTCACGTAGTTGCTCCACCAAACTGGCTTTTGTGCCTTCACTGGCCAAACCTCGTTGTTTCAGTTGCTTCTTTAATTGCGCAAGCTTTAATTCGTAGAGAATCATTTTTCTTATTATTCACAATCCCACCGCTGTCAGCAATTGTTACGATTTTGCCTTGTCACTCAAGGTTCGAATCACTGGATTGTGAATAAATACAACTGCTTCAAATTTGAACTCACACAATTTATTTACACAACACAATTTATTATACAACACAAAATTCACAATTAATTATTATAATTATAACACACTCTTTAATTATCACTTTAATAATCGCTTTAATAATCACTTTAATAATCTTTCTATTTTACCTTCACTGTATCACGTTTAAAATAATACTCAGTATTCCACGTCAACGCGCGCCTTTATATACCAAAATATTTGTTTCTCGAATAATCCTAAATGCGCAGCAAATATGTTAGTATAGAAATACGCCTAAATGTTGAGTATAAATTATAAATGTAATTGAACAATTAATGAAATTAACTTATTCTATTCTATTCTAGGTGTCACCGTAACAATATGTTCCATTCTGCTAGAAAATTGACACAGAAACCCGAGAAACAAACCATACTATACGCTTCGCCATTTTAATTAGTTTCTTCATTGGCATACTGGTTATTTTTGAAGGCAAAATCAGCGGAAAATTATTAAATATAAATTGCGCATTATTTATCACTAGAAGTTAATCTTAAGGTTTTTGCCTTTGCCAGATACTGGATCAAAGATCTCATAAGAAATGGTCTGATTGTAAAATTGAAGCCACTGATTTCTTCCAACGAGATATTCTATGTAAGTAATCTATTTATCTATTACTTTTGCCCGAGTCTTATCCGGAATATCACACCTAAATTCTTTTTCTATAAATATAACTATATAGGTTCATTGGGCGCTAAAAAAAGAGATTGAGTCCCTTGATTTTACACCGATGATCCAAGATTTCCCAAGAGTACTACTGTATTGGTTTTCATATGCTGTTCCAGTTGTAAAGACAGAACTGAGCGCCACGGACGCTCCTTCTCTTTTTGATTATCTCTCTCTCTCTCTCTCTCTTTTTGTATACCTTTGTAACCCGTTTCATTGTTCTCCGGCTTCCCATCTGCCTCTTTCGCTGTAAATTTAAAATTAAAACACAGTGAATTTTTTTTTAAATATAATTTGTTAGTGTTTACATTTGCTTGATAGTAGTTTTCTTTTAAATTTTTCCTTAAAGTTAATCACATTTAAAATAATAATATTAATTATTATCATTATTTATTTATAAGTTTTCTTTATAATAGAAATTTTTGTAAGCAGTTATTGTATTTATATTATATAGAGTTTATATGTATATATATAAATATATATATATATATATAGACAGGTTAAATTAATTAATTATTCTTAAATCTTATTTACTTCTTAACTCGAACTATATAAAAGGTAGTGTTGTGACTTTATGAAATGGACGTCGCAATAATTTAAACAAAACTTTTGTAAAATGTAATAAATATGATTTGAAGTCGATAAATTTCGTTTAGAAGCAAATACGATTTGAATAAATTAATTTAATTCAACTTTGATTTAATTAACAGTTATCACATTGCTTCATTATTATTTATTTATATTATTATTTGTTAATCTTATTTTTTTGTTTTATTTTATATCTGTAATCTCTATTGAATCTATAAAAACCCGAATTCTAATAAAATTGTTTTTTTTTTCTTGGTCACAGGTAAATCTGTTCAAAACTGTGTTTATACAAAATATTATTAAAACCCAGACTATTCTCACCTTTTGCAATAAATGAATTATGCTTACCTTAAAAATTATATGGGTTTCTCATTAACAGGAGGGGCTTGGTCAAAAAAAAATAAGGAGTTCGAAAACACTGATCTAACCGAACGAAGTAGAGTTGAAGTTTCCACCAAGACCGTAACGTCAAATTATTCAACAAAATTCAACCAACTTATACTACTGATACAATGTTGGTTTTGTAAATGAGTTAGGTGACACATTAGTAATTTCGTTAATCTTAGTTTCATTTGTCAGAAATGAAATTTGTCAGATTTGAATAAAAAATTAATTTTATTAATAGTCTTGTCATAAAATGGTATTAATAGCTGAATAACAAAAATGTAGATGTCATTAGTAACATTAAGAAGAATGGAAAAATGTGTAATGAAAACGAAATAAAAGACATTAGTGTTTTGGATGGAAACAAAAAAGGTTGTGTGTCACAATAAAATAAAGTAGCGCTGTTGTGTTTTAGTGTCCCAATTTTCGAAAAGAGTATGACAATTATCAGAAGTGGTTGGTTGCGGAGCGAATAATTATTTTGGTGAATAATTCAGCTGCTGAGAAATTGTAGGTTTTGGTGAATTGTGCAAACCGCGTGGTTTTAACCTAGAAAGTACATAAACAAACTATTCATTGTACTGTATAAAATATTGTTCAAGAGAATTAGGCGGAATCTGAAAGTGAGGTTAGTTTTCGTGTACCGCCGGTGAGATCAGATGGACAATGCAAAGGATATGGCAAATGGTTAACCAATTACCGTCGTTTAGTGGTATTGATCAAATTCAAAGCGTAGATGACTGGATCGATAAAATTGAGGAGTTTAGAACGATGTATGATTGGGATGATGTAACCATTCGGCATTATGGATTACTTAAAATGGTGGACGTAGCTAAAGAGTAGCGGGGTAACGTCAAAAATGTGAACAGGAGCTGGAAACAGTGGAAAATATTATTATATGAAAATTTCATAAAATGGATAGTGTGGTACAGAAGAGACGAGCTGCGGGAAATTGTAAAAGAAACAACATAGACATAAACAACGGTATTATTATAAAAAGTTGGCATTATGTAACAATGCCAAAATGTCGAATGAGGAATCAATCAAACGAATACTGGAAGATCTAGGCGACTTCAGATTCAACAACTTTCTGGGACCTTTAAGAAAATATAATACACCAGGTCAGTTGTTAATTGATTTACGGGAGACTGGCCGACTAGTTACAAGGTATCGATCAAATAAAGCACAGAATTCAGAGCAGCATAATGCAAATAAAGGTAGAACTTTCAAATGGAGAAACAATAATATAAAAATCGAACTGAACGACAAGGAAAACTAATCAAGCAATTGCAGGTCACTTATTCCGAAAACGGCTTTCCACCAGTGACGTGATGGTAGCGCCGATAGGTATTTTTACGTGCACTATAAAATTGATGATGTGGAATCAAAATGCGATGAGGTTCAACAATTTCCAATGTTAGTGGGACATCAACCGAACAACCTCATAAAAAATTGTAAGCGATAAACGTGGCCTTCACATAACAAATATCGAAGTATATGAAATAACGAGGAATTAGTACAAAATGATTTTAAGAGTGAAATCACATTGATGGAAGATACGATTATTCCCAAAAATTCGGTTATGCATATTATGGCAAAAGTGGATGAAGCTGACACTGCGTGGATGATCGAAGATGGAATCCGGGATAATGGGGAGGCGATCCCGAGGTGTATTGGAAATAGTGACAGTAGCGGTCGGATAATGATACCGTATGCTAACTTAACTGAAGTTGACATAAATAAAAGCAAGCATATGCGGATTACGAGAGCAGAAAAATGTAGAGAAGCTGAGTCAACCAGCAACGACGATGTAAAACGAGTAGCAGCTAGTACAAGCCAATTCAAAAGGGAAATGATCCTAAAAAATAATTACGGATTGGAAAAGATATTCATAAGTTATATACATTATTATATGAATACAGGGATCGAATTACTACCAAATTGAATAATATCGGATTGACTGTAGTGACATCTGTTCCACACATATAGCAGTTGTAGTGACGCCTACAAGATACATGCCTTAACGGTACAACCCAAAATAATTATATTATTTTGGGTAAGAAAAAGAAGTGTCAGACAGAAAAAACCAAAAAGCGGAGCGATACAGACGCATATAATAATCACAATACCTGTAAATAAATATTGAAGTTAAATAAATAATTAGATAAAGTTAGACGTTTTATTAAACTCTACATTGGTGCGGACAAAACTGAACTGAAAATTACATTAGTAGACGACATACCAGTATATTATAGGCCATATAGGTTAGCTTTCGCCGAACGGGAGTGGGTCATGTAGATGAATTAAAGATAACTGATATAGTAGAGGATTCAGTTTCTGACTATGCCAGTTCGATATTTTTGGTTAAAAAAATCAGGTGCATTACGCATGTGCATTGATTACAGATCAATTAATAAGAAAACTATACTGCAACATTTCCAATTCCGTTAGTAGATGACGAACTGGACAGAATAGGAGGTCATCAATAATTTATCAGTCTAGATTTAGCAAGTGGCTATTACCAGGTGCCAGTTGAAAGTAATTCCAGAAGAAAGTTGGCATTCATAACACTCGACGGTCAGTTTCAATTCAAACGGTTTCAATTCATCTTCCAAAAGATAAAAACATTGTGATGAAACTAATTCATGAATATTTTGCTGTGGCAGAAAAGAGTAGAAAATTTAGTCTTACGATTGATGAATGGACAAGTCAACGCAATCGAAGATATTTGAACATCAATGTTCATTTCAATAAGTTATTTATTAATCTAGGACTGGTTAAAATTCGTGGAAGCTGTACAGCTGAAGTAACAATTGACCTGGTTAATAAGAAACCTTCAGACTTTACAAATATTTATTATTTAATGTTAAACGATATTTGTTTTTCAGTTTTGAAAAATATTTTGAACGCTCTTCAACCAATCAAAATAGCTGCAGAAGCATTAGGTAAACGTGATGCAAATTTGAAATTTTTATTTGATTCCCTGCGTGACAATAATGATGCAATTTCAAAGGAGATGTTGCTGGCTCTGTCTCATCGCATTAAAGAGCAAAGAAATCAAGATCTAGATTGTTCAAGCACATAACATTAGCGACACAAATATGTCATCAACATAAATAAGTATACGAAGAGGTTAATTCACTTAAATCGCATATACGCCAAATGTATTACAAATCATTCTTGACGGTGTGTCAATAAGTCTTATGTGTCGAATCAGCAACTATAAAGTTCAATATACGAACTACAAATTTATATTAAAATTAAGTAAACTATAATGTAAGCAATTATATTTTGTTGCTGTTATCAATATTATAGAATTTGTATATAAACCAAAGCAAAATTAATAAAGGTTAAGTAGTTAAATACACTTCAGACTGTTATTATCCCTCACCAGTGGTAAGATAATAACAACTCACTACGAAGCTAAGTTAGGAATTACAACCCGACTTAACAATGGTCCTTCGAGCCTCCAAAAACAACTGGCGGCCAATCAAAAACATAGACCAATAAGATTATCATTGTTAATATAACATTGGTCAAAAGTTCGAGCTAATAACCAACAAGCATCGAAACTGTAACCATCACAACAACAGGTGGTGCAGACAATACATCGGGAATCCAAGCCAACGGACAACAGGCAACGGATAATTCAAGCCAATCAACAACCGGCACCAGTTCAACCAGCCATAGTCAGTACATCAGTCGAAGCCAGAAACCAACGAGCAGCAAAAGTATCGACAAACATGGAAAGTCGTTTGCAGGATCAGGAAATCACAGGCGACAAAATAGTTCAGCTCAACAGGAACTACCAGAAAGACGGGCCAGGTAGGAAAACAAAAGCATATTTAGAGTCCAAAATAGCAATATTAAAGGGACTCTATAAAAAATATGTAGACACCGATGAAATGATAAGAGAGATCTTAGCATTAGAAGAAAATCACCCGTATTTCAACGAGCGAAAAAAGATATCGGGTATTTACGACACCCTAATCGATGAAATGCGAGGTAAGCTGAACCAAAAGACATCACTTACACCGATATTAACAACATCGGGTGATAATACTCTAAAAACAAAATTTGGATTTTTGAATTCGGACAACGAAGAATCTTTAAAACCGAATAACAACAATCGAATAGAATTCGATGACATGATGAAGCTACAAGGCGTAAAAATGAGATCGCTGTATAAAGAAATAAATACAGCGAAAGACTCATTGCTACAAAAAGTTTCAAAACAAGCGTTACAACTGTTAATGAAACGAATAGAACGCGTGATGGAACAAATCATGGATCTAAATCACAAAATATGTGTCAAGGCCACAGAAGAAGAGGAAAGTAATTTAAAATATTCCACTGAGGGATATTACGATACCATCAAAAACGAACATGATGATATTGTCACCAAAATTACCACGGAAATTGACAGCCATCTAACAAACAGCAACAAGTTTGATGTACGATTGCCGAAAATCGAAATTCCAGTTTTCTACGGGGAATACACGAAATGGGAAGGATTTGCAGATACATTTGAAAAATTAGTACACAACAACGGTAAGCTTACAAGATGCTAGACTAATAAACCATCTAAAGTCAACGGCAAAATAATAAAAAAGAGATACAACAATGAAAGAATTTTGTCAACAACGTATTTCAACCAGCTGATGAATCAGCCTAATATAACAACAGAGAGTGCTTCAGGTATCAGAATAATGCATGATACCACAAAGGAAGCAATCCACAATATCAACAACATTATCAAAGAGGAGGATAAGTTCGATGCTCTGATCACTCATATACTACAAAAAAATTAGATAATGAGACAATCAGAATCTACGAAACAACATTAGATGGCCCAAGAAAGGGTCAAAATCTAAATAAATTTTTGGAATTCTTAGAAAAACGGTTTCAATCTCTAGAAACAATAAGTAATAAAGTTACTCGCCAACCAATAACAACCGGTAACCGATACCAAACAACTTCAAGATTTCAACCGCCAAAGGCATTAACAATGGTAACAACAAATGTACATAAATGCGTTAATTGTAATGGATTACATAAAATTGAACAATGCAGATCGTTCCTACAAATGTCAACTTTGGAGCGCAACAAGATATGCAGTATAAAAAACCTTTGCAGAATATGTCTGGGTGATCATAATCTCTCCCGAGCTTGTCGATCAGAAGCAAAATGGCGGTTTGGTGTGCAAAGGCAGTCATCACACTCTGCTTCACACAAGAGAAGGTCCCTCTAAAAATACCAGTGAATACCAACAAAAAACAACTCCTGCGCCTCATCACCCAACCACAGAACCGGTAAAACCAACGATCGGAACACATATGTTCAACAGTACAACAACAGAATCGCAAGTACTTTTAAGCACAGCATTAGTAAAAGTTATGACAAATGGCCGTCATCCAGAATTATTAAGAGTACTCATTGATCCCGGCTCTCAAGCATCTTTCATAACTCACGAGGCTGCCAAGAAACTAAACATACAAAGTAAAAGAACACGCATCAACAATTAACGTTCCATATCGAACCTACATTCTCCTCAAAGTTCAAAATGCAAATGAGTGCATTGGTTGTTGATAAATTAGTAGGAAACCTACCGAAGTACAGCTTTGACGCCTGGAACTGGCCTCATATCAATAATCTATTATGGGCAGATCCAAATTATAATATGCCAAACAAAATCGACATATTACTTGGTGCAGACTATTATCCAGCCATAGTAATGAACGATATAGTAAAAGGTGCAACAAAAGATCCAGTTGCACAAAAAACACAACTAGGATGGATAATATTTGGGCCACTTCATCATGGAAAGCCAACAACCATTCAGTGCATTATAACTCAAACAGAATTGGAAAACAGATTACGGAAATTTTGGGAGATTGAAGAAATACAAAATGAGAGAACACTAACTGACGAAGAACAACAATGCCAGGAACATTACATTAAAATTCACCAGCGAGACATCAATGGGAGATATATAGTGCGAATTCCATTCAAAACAAACCCACCAATCATCGGAGCATCAAAGAATAGGGCATTAGCCAGATTTCTACAGTTAGAGAGAAAATTTGCAGGGTCACCATCATTCGCAAGTGACTATAAAAAATGTATAAAGGAGTATATAGAGTTAGGTCACATGAAACTCTGCAATAAGGAAACTAAAGTAAAAACTAAACTAAAGAAAGTAGCACGACCACAAGACTACGCATTGTGGTTGACGCATCCGCAAAAACGAGCAATAACAAGAGCCTCAATGATCAACAATTAATCGGACCAACTTTACAAGAAGAGCTGATATCACTCCTGCTGAGATGGAGGAAACATAAGGTCGTTTTCAAAGCAGACATTGAGAAAATGTACCGCCAAATCCTCGTACACGAAGACGATCATAAATATCAAAAAATACTATGGAGAAAATGAAAATGTGCAGATCAGAGAATACCAATTAACGACAGTATCATTCGGAACCGCTAGTGCTCCTTATCTAGCCATTCGCACCTTGCAACACTTAGCGAATGATGAAAAAGACAAATTTCCCATAGCATCTAATACAATTTTTGAAGACTGCTATGTAGATGACATTTTAACAGGTAGTGATTCTCTAGAAGAAGCACATAGACGACAACAACAATTAATGAAAATACTAGGGAAAGGAGGATTTCAACTTCGAAAATGGGCAAGCAACTGTCAGTTTGTTAATCCGTGGATAATTGATAGTAGGGATAATAAATATGTAGATTATATTTTTTTTAATATTAAATCTAAGGAAGCATACACGTGTTAATTTTATTTTGTCCTTATGAGTGTGTATTTTAAAAACCCATATGAACAAAATCGACCTTGAACCAGTTTATGAACTAGACATTTTTGTTTTATAAACTTATTCTTAGTGTGGAATACCGTCGATGACGTAAACTAGTTCAGCGTTGCACTTTTTTATTTATTTATTCTTGCATCGTTTGGTTTTGATACCGAAAAAATCTGAGAATGATAAAATTTCATAAAAGGGCCCCAATTTATAAATATAGTTTAGGAAGCAAGAATATTATTAAATTACAGGAGCCTATTATAATGTAAAATATTATTTCGTTAAAAAACAGCAGCAGATAATTTTATTTATTATAGCTGATGTTCGATAGGAACTAGAAGAAACTCGCGTTTATAGTTGATAAATTTGAATTTAGTTTGATTTCGGTTTGTTATTTATTTAGTAGAAATGTGGAAATGGGAATTGAAGGAAGACGAACAAATATGAATATGTATACAAAATATTTTTTCCTATGATGTATGTGCAATAAACTTTTATTTAAAAAAGTCGAATATTATAAATGTATTGTTTCTCCAAAATTATTTTTCCGAGGAATTAAATTATTTTCCCTTTAAATATTATAAACTTTTAACAGGAGAAAGTGCCACATTAGTTCGTCATATCGCAGTAACTAAGGCAAACTCAGGCCGGACGTAACCAGCCGCAAAGTTGTGAATAGAAAAAAGAAAGCAGACAATGCCCATAACAAGCAAATCGAAGAAACCGAAATTAAAAAGAAAGTGAGAATACCACCCATTATGGTACCCTCTTTGAAAACATATAACCTCGCACAAGCTATGAAAAATGAAAACATAGCATACAATATCAAAATTACAAAAAAAGAAAATCAAGTAATTCGGTGCCAAGATATTGACGGGCATAAGCGTATGTTCAAATTTCTACAAGGCAATAACATAGAAACACATACGTACACAAACAGGGAAGAAAGAAAAGGCGCCATCTTAATGAGAGGAGTACACCACAGCTATCCACCAGAAGATATCGAACACGACATTTCGCGCCAGTGCGGAATTGAAGTAAAAGTCAGACTATACGAGACCCAACGAGCAATAAAGGAAGGCTACAAGCTAAATATGCATGTAATTACCACCAATAACGCTGAGGAAATATCGGAGATCACCAAAATTAATTACGTCTGCTCCCATAAAATAAACTGGGAGAAGTTAAGAAGAAAGGATATAATTCAATGCCTGCGATGTCAACGATATGGGCACATAGCAAGAAATTGTGCCTATAAATACAGATGCGTTGAATGCACTAAAGACCACGAGCCATTCCAATGCGAGGCACCAAAAACAGACACCCCACAAGAAGGCAAAGACATCATAGAACCATTCTGTGTCAACTGCGGAGAACATGGCCATCTGGCCAGCTACAAAGGCTGTAAGGTACTACGAAACCTAAAGGAACGAGTACGATTAGCAAAAGAAAGAAAACAACTAATAGTCGAACAGAACCTGCAACAGCGGTGTTAAGTTATAAAGTAAATATAACGTATGGATTTCAAACAATTTAAAAAAAAAATTAATTATTTGAATGTAATTACGTGTTCAAATGTAGATGGCATGCATTTATATTGTTTTGATTAAGTTCAGTGGAACGGAAATAGAGTTGTTTCTTTTTGTTTGTTTTTTTTATTATTATTACGTCAATACGTGCAAGAAGAAGGAGTGTAAAAAAAGGGCATTGTGATTGCACATGGCGATTTTTGTAAAATAAAGTAAAAAGCAATAAAATAAATTTATTTAAAAAAAAGGGAAATTGAATTTGTGTTTTTACGTAAAAAAGTGTACAGTCCACAATTGATTCAGAGTTAAAAATCCGGTTGAATCAGCATATTAAACCACACAAATAAAATCTGTATATTGGTTAACATCATAACCAAAAATTAGAGAGCCCATGGCATAACATTTTTTGGTCCATCGAGGAACCGGATTTGTAATCTGTAATTATCGTCATCATCGAGATATTGATTATATACAACATTGTATATTTAAATAATTAACAATCATTGGATTAAAAACAGAGAATAATCCATTGTGATTTTTAATTTCATTTGTTCGTTTTAAACGAGATCAAAATTCGTATGTAATTCAAAAGTCGCACATACAAATGTCATTAGGAGTATCATCGTAATCAGTGTACGTGATTCAATTTTCGTAGCAACCAGTTCAAGTCGCTTCATGAGGAAATGTTCAAATAATTCATGGAACTTGCATAAAGCAATAAACGATCAGTTTCGGAAGGAAAGGAGATCGCCACAGTTCGATCACAGTAAGAGTGTTAGGTTAGTGTAAATTAAATAATTTTAAGAGTTATTATTGTTTATGTTTACGGTAGAATTAAATTACAATTTGTTGTAAAAATGACGACAAAAGAAGCAAAAGTTTTTGCAAGATTAACAAAACAAGTGAAACTTGAATTAATTAAATTAGATTTTATTGAGGAATTGTCAAGCAAAATTGATTTGACGACTGACGCTAGTTCGGTGACTGACCAGATACAACATTTAGACAATTTTTACTTGAACTACAATTCATTGCTAGAAAAATTATGTGAAGTTGTAGAAGACAATGATTTTGAACAAGTAATGATTGAGGTCAGAGGTGTAGAAACTCGATATCATATCATTAAATCAAAACTTCGCAGTGTTATGCAAAATAAAAATAACGAACCGATAGGTAACGAAACAAAACTAGCATTGGAACAATGTATAAGAATTGAAGACTGTCACGAGGAAGATGGCAATTCGGAAATTAATGATTTAGTTAGGTTTCATGGGAAGGCAGGGGAATTGAGGATAATGACGTTCAACAGAATACCGTTGATCATGATGTATATAAAAGTGTTGAGTCCATGGCTCCAACTTCCAATCCGCAAAAGGTGTCTAGAAATGATTATTTTCAAAATAAATTTCCATGCTCTGATTTTCAAATTAGGTCTAATTGTGATCCTATTAATCCAATTCAGCTCGGCATAAAGGTGCCAACATTACATTTACCTAATTTCGATGGAGATTACAAAACATGGACAACTTTTCGTGAATCATTCACGGCCATCATTCATGAGAATCCAATGTTGACTGATGTAGTAAAATTAACATATCTACTTAATTATTTGAAAGGCCAGGTGCGGGAGTCAATAGGCTACATTTCATTCAATTCAGAAGCTTATCATTCCACATGGGCATATTTAAATAAAAGATTTAACAACGAATCATTAATAGTTGAATCGTACATCGACCAACTTTTGACAATTCCAAGTTGTTCAAGAGAATGTCCAATCGAACTAAGGAAATTATTGAATATATGTACGGCTAGTATTACAGCACTAGAAGCTCATAAGTTGAAAGTTTCTGGATTGTCAGAGCAACTTATTATTAAAATAGTTAAAGATAAGCTAGATGTAATTACTAGAAAGGAATGGGATAAAGAAGCAGAAATGAATCAATTGAGAAGTTGGGACAAATTGCTAGCATTTTTGAACAAAAAATGCCATCTTTTAGAAAGTTTGAAGGCATCTAAAGGGTTGAATTCCAAAGTAAATACTTTTGAGAAATCGACGGCTCGCTCAAGCGGCAATAGATCTTTTGTCGCAGCAACGACAAGGCACACAAGAACATACACTTGTCATGTTTGTAAAGTAACTGGTCATTCCATTTTTTATTGTCCAAAATTCTGTAGTATGTCAATTGATGATAGGTACAATTTAATACGTCGAGCGAAAGCTTGTACTAATTGTTTTTCATTTGGTCACACAATAGCTTCTTGTGAGAAAGAAAGTTGTTGCAAAAAGTGTGGACTCAAACATAACACACTCTTACATAATGAGTTTGATAAATCGAAACATCGAGATTTATCAACTAGAACTGGTACCGATGGTGAAGATGAGAAATCCGGGTCTAATTCAAATCCAAACACGCAAGTGCCTCAAAATTCGAAACAAACAATGACATGCAATATGGAAAAACCGAATGTTAAACAAGGGGTGTTGTTATCAACCGCTTTGATTTTAATAAAGGATAAAGTTGATAAATACCATATTTGCCGAGCCTTATTAGATTCTGCGAGTCAGTCTAATTTTATTACGGCTGACTTTGCTACAAAATTGGGAGTTGATCAGCAACGAGTGAACATTCCAATAACAGGCATTCAAGATTCAAAGTCTGTCATAAACCGTAGTATCTCGACTGATATTACTTCTAGGATTGTCAAAAGGATATCGTCAAAAATTAAACTTTTTGGTTACCAAAGTCATAACAGGTCATATTCCAGCCACTGCTATTAATATATCACAATGGGCAATACCTAACCGAATTCAACTTGCAGATCCGCATTTTCAAACCCCGGGGCAAGTTGATGTACTACTAGGTGCCGGAATATTTCTTGATATTCTTAGACCAGGTAAATTAAATTCAACCAATTTGATGCCAGGACTACAGAATTCTGTTTTTGGTTGGATTTTAAATGGCACTTATCATGAACCAAATTATAGTTTTCATGTAGCAACTTCGATTGCAGACGATATCATTAATAAAGCACTTACAAGATTCTGGGAAATCGACGCGGTACCATCAGCTACATTAATGACAAAGGATGAACAGTTCTGTGAAACTCATTTCATGTCAACTCATCGTAGAGATGAAGATGGCCGGTTCGTGGTCTCTCTTCCATTTAAAGAATCACCTACCAAACTGGGAGCTTCAAAACATCAGGCACTTACAAGATTCCATTATCTTGAGAAAAAATTGGAGAATGATCCCGAGTTAAAAACACAATATGTTTCATTCATTGAGGAGTACCTTTCATTAAAGCACATGCGTTTATGTCCACATCAAAACGATGATACTGGATATTTTCTGCCTCATCACGCAGTGTTAAAACCCAGCAGCTCTACTACGAAGCTCCGCGTAGTTTTTGATGCGTCGGCCAAAACGACCACAAATGTGTCGTTAAATGATATACTTAGTGTAGGCAAAAATACGCAAGACAACATATTCGCTATTGTGTTACGATTTAGAAAATACGCTTTCGTGTTTTCCACAGATATTTCCAAAATGTATCGTCAGATACAACTAGATCCAAAGGATTACAAATATCAAAAAATATTGTGGCGAAGTGACAGATCGCAGCCTATTTTGACGTATGAATTGTGCACGGTAACTTATGGAACCGCAAGTGCGCCATTTTTAGCAACGCGTTCATTAAAACAACTCCTAATGGATGAGAATGACGAATTTAAAGAAGCTGCCAACATTGCTTTGCAAAGTTGTTATGTGGACGATATGCTTGCAGGTGCTGATGATATTGAGACGGCAGTTACGATTCAAACGCAATTAATTAAATTATTAAACAAAGGTGGTTTTACACTGCATAAATGGAGTTCAAATTCCCCAATGTTGTTACAAAATATCCCGAAGGAACATCAGGAAAAGGTTGATATGTTCAGCAATATTGACTCAATCAAGGCGTTAGGTTTATTTTGGCAACCTTCTAAAGATATTTTTTGTTTTCGTGTCAATGTAGAACTACCAAACGATATCGTTACCAAGCGTATGGTGTTATCAAATGTTTGCAAATTATTTGATCCCATTGGTTTTTTGTCGCCAGTAATTATAGTCGCAAAATTATTAATACAACGATTGTGGAAAAGTGGTTTCGACTGGGATACCACTCTTGAACCTGAAGATAAGGCATTGTGGTTAGATTATTGCAAGCAATTAAAATATCTTAAAGGAATTACCTTGCCGCGCCATGTCATATTACCAAGGGCTACAAAATTGCAGTTGCACGGATTCGCGGACGCATCCGAACGTGCATATGGCGCGTGTATTTATATTAAGTCCAGCAACAAAGACGAACAAACTCGTACGATGCTTTTATGTAGCAAGTCAAGAGTAGCTCCAGTAAAATTCATGACTATTGCTCGTCTTGAGCTGTGCGCTGCGTTACTGTTGTCCAATTTAACAACAATTGTCATTAGTGCACTTAATATTGACTTTGAATCCATTAACTTGTGGAGTGATTCCCAAGTAGTGTTAGCGTGGATTAAGACCGAACCGTCAAAGCTAAAAACATTTGTAGCCAATAGAGTGGATCAAATACAACAACTTACTATTAATTATACCTGGAAGTACATTCCAACAGAACGCAATCCGGCGGATTTAATCTCTAGAGGCATGATGCCCACGAATATATACCCAAATGATTTATGGTGGTATGGTCCGCAAGATATTATTGATGAAGTAAATAAAGAGTTTAATGAAATTAATAATCATTATTCAGTTGAAGTTCCAGAACAAAAAACGAGCAAAATAATTTTGACAAATCATATAAATGATGATTTCGGTTTATTTACCAGATTTAGTTGTTTTAATAAACTGTTGCGAGTTACATCTTACTTATTGCGGTTTATAGACAATTGCAAATCAAAATTAACGATTGATCCTAATATCCAAAATTCAATTCATTTAAACTCTAATGACATGACAAATTCACTAAATGTGCTTGTAAAGGTCATACAATCCGAAGCCTTTAGGGTAGAGTTAGAATGTTTAAAAAAGAAAGGGGGAATTCCCAATAATTCAAGGTTAAAATCATTAAATCCATTTTTGGATCACAATGGAATCATTAGAGTGGGAGGTAGACTGTCATTAAGTGAGTTAACGTTTGATTCTAAACATCAAATCTTACTGCCTCCAGCCCATCCTTTTGTAAAACTTTTGTTTAAATATGAACATCAATTAAATCATCATGCAGGAGTACAACTACTCGTAGCAATAATAAGGAAAAAATGTTGGCCAATAAATGCAAAATCAGCGGCAAAGGATATTATCGGCAAATGTATAAGGTGTTTTCGATTCAAGCCTATTATCCAACAACAATTAATGGGTAATTTACCTAAGGAACGTATTTCACAAAGTCGTCCTTTCGCTGTTACTGGAGTGGATTTTTGTGGTCCATTTACAATCAAATGTAAACATCATAGAAATGGAAGAACTATAAGGTCTACGTAGCTTTATTTGTATGTTTTGCCACAAAGGGTATACATTTAGAAGTAGTTTCAGATCAGACCTCTGAAGCTTTTATTGCTTGTTTGAAGAGATTTGTTAGTCGTCGAGGTAAATGTGAGGTTTTGTGGAGCGATAATGCAAAAAATTTTGAAGGTGCACGAAATGAACTACAAAGGTTGTATCATATATTTACATCATCCCCAAATTATGCTAAGATCAATAGATTTTGTACAGATTATCAAATACATTGGCGATTCATACCCCCACGCTCACCCAATTTCGGAGGACTTTGGGAATCTTCGATTAAATCCGTTAAGGTACATTTCAAGAAAGTCGCGTCACACATTAATTTTTCATATGAAGAATTTTTAACGGTTTTAAGTCAAATTGAAGGAATCCTCAACTCAAGACCTCTTGGATCCAAATGATCCTCAACCTTTAACACCGTCACATTTTTTAACAGGCGGTTCGATTTGCTCGATTAAAGAACCATCTGTAATTGACGTTCCTTCTAATCATTTAACAAAGTGGAAACGTTTAACGCAAGTAGTCGAACACTTTTGGCGCAGATATTCACAAGAGTATTTGCATACGTTGCAGAATCGCGTGAAATGGCAAGATTGTAGAATAAACTTGAAGATTAATGATATAGTCTTGGTAATGGATGAACACATTCATCCAATGAATTGGTTACTGGGAAAAATTGTAGAAATTTTTACTGGTTCGGACGGACATGTGAGAGTTGTTAACGTTAAAACTAAAAATGGAGTTTTTCGCAGAGCAATTTCAAAAATTTGTAAATTACCACTAGTAACCGACACAGATAAATCGAACTAGAATAATAGTTGTCAAGTTAGTTTTATTACTCAATATATTGTCGTTTGCACCAGCTGTTGATTCAGTTGTTGTCATTTATTAGAAATTAAAAAAAATAAAATAAATTAAAACATAGAAATATCGAAGAAGATTATGTACATTATATACTGAATTATGTTTTGTTGCATTATATAAATTTTGTTTAGAATGTAAGTAACCTCTCAACCTTGGCAAAGTACTAGTAGTCTCAATTTACATACCAGCCAGCACAACTTCTCCCAACTCCAGAATAACCTAGACACAATAAACAATATTGCGAGTAGATACGAAACAACTATCATTGGCGGGGACTTTAATGTCCGTTCAAAGGAATGGGATACAAAGGACAACATTACCGGGTGTGCCCTTAGAAACTGGCTCGAAAACTCCACAACCAACTTAGTTCATATTGTTCCAAAACAACCCACTTTTATCAGCTCTGGTTCGTTTTTGGATCATTTTCTGATATTAAATAATATTATAATAAACTCAGCCACCACCACAAATTTTTCAACTAGAAACATAATCAACTTCTCAGACCACATGGCAGTCGAATTACGAATCAGCCTAGACGAAATAACAAAACTCTTAACGATAATACCACCAAAATTCGCAAACTACAGCAAAGTAGACTGGGACCAATTTCAACATACAGCCACCCAACAAATAAACAACATTACCATAACCGAACAATAAACAAAATTACAAAGGGAGTAAACACTACTTGCGACTTATGTATCAAAAAAGTAAATATAGTAAACAATAAATACGCCAACCTTCCTCCCCTGCTCAATAGATCAAGAAGCCATATATTTTCATAAAAGCACTAACAGTAGTAATTAATAATTGCCTAAATAATTCCTACTTCCCAGACAAGTGGAAGGAGGCGACAATAGATCAAATTGCCAAACATTCCAAAGCAGAAACAACAACTCAATATAGGCCTATTAGCATGACGAGTAACATAGGGAAAATTCTAGAACAAGTCATATTATCAAACCTTAACCCTCAACTCTATGGAAATCCACCAATAATCCCCGATTATCAATTTGGTTTTAGAGCTGGTCACTCTACCACTGCCGCACTGAGTTTTTTTCAGGATAAAATTTCGGATGCACTAAACGAAAGGAAAGTAATGACTGCCTGCCTTTTAGATATCGAAAAAGCATTCGACTCGGTATGGTTGGATGGTCTCATCTTCAAACTAAACAATATTAGAATCGCCCCAAGCCAAATACGAATAATCAGGAGCTTTTTAAAAAATAGAACAGCATCAGTCACAGTCCAGGAAACAAAATCCCCGCGCATTGCTATAAGTAGAGGTATCCCACAGGGCACAAGACTGGGACCGGTACTTTATAACGTTTTTACCCACGTTTGTCAATTGTGGAAATACGGACACCGAAGTATTACTATACGCAGACGATACAATAATCTTTAGTAAATCCATGTGTCCTGTTATTGCAGCGAAAAGAGTAGAAACACACATAAATAATCTGGTAAGATACTACAAAGACTGCGGGGAATCACAATAAATGAAGTAAAATCAAAACTCATTGTATTTAGACCCCCATACAACAAATGCTGCAAAACTGCAATACCAAAAAGTAAAACAATATAGAAAATTTATTTACATATTTAAATTTCATAAATTGAGTTTTGTATTGCATCCGCCACGTTGTATTGCATCCGCCAGCATATTGAGATCTTGAAAAAAAAATCATTGAAAATTTACTACGTAAATGTATTTCGCGACGACGCCATTGTGAGACAGATCTCTATTACCTTTTTAGTCCAAATTTGCACATCGCGATCACTAAATAAGTTAATAATTATTATTATATATTTAAATTTAAAATTATTTACTTTAACAAATCGAAAAACATTATAATGAAACACAACACTTTAAAGTAAAAAAACTAATTATGTAGTGCAACCGTGCACGTCGACTTGTCAGAAGAAACTGAAAATAAAAGATACAATCGAAACTTATAAAACGAAAATAATATTACCGCGAAATAGAAAGAGAAAAACAATTATTTTTCTCCACAATCAATATTTTTGTGTTTGAGCAGTTTTTTCTACACAGTGGAATAATTGCATGTGCAAATCGTCGAAAATAAAGATCGATAAAAAAAAGTTCGTAAAATTTTGTTCATGAAACGTATAGATGTCTCATAAAATTGTTGTCTTAGCTAAACTTTTTAATGAAAAAAGTGTCCGCATAGTGTGGTTACTGTGCATTGGTTCCCTCTTTAAAAAAAAAATTTGGCGAAAAAATGTATATGAGATCGGCAATATTATATTTGACCATGCACAGATGAATGTAAGAATTGTGACGACAAATGCAGAGTTTGTTTACAAGGAAAAATGACGCGAATTAAATTTCCAGAAAATGCCCAACGTGCAGAAAGTATGCTTGATTTGATTCATTCGGATGTGTGTGGCCCAATGAAAACAGCATCAGCGTCAGGTAAAAGATACATTTTGACATTAATTGATGGTTTCTCGCGATATACAGTAATATGTTATTGCTTGAAAAGAAATCTGAAGTATTTGTTTGGCAAGAAACCCAAATACATACGATCAGATCGAGGTGGAGAATACGTAAACAAAGAATTTCATGCATATTTAAAACAAGAGAAAATATTGATTAGCAGAAATGTTCAGTTTTTACACAAAAGGACAAAATTGGAAACTAAAATCGTTACTCCAGCACGAAAGAATGGTGAATTGAATAAATCAAATGATTCAATTTGCAATGGCGATCACACTGTAATTGTGAGATATGGTATGGATGCTGAACAATCTGAGTTGAACTCGATTGAGGCTACACATGATGCTGATGACAGTTTTGCGAACACGGATAAGACATTGCAGCCAAACGCATTTTCATTTCCGGACAGTGATGCTTATTTTAGTGATAAAGAGACTTTAATGGACACGTCGACTGTTGATAATGAAGAGAATACACATGGTAAAAATGACGTACAAAGATCCGGACGCACAAACAAAGGTACATGGACATCAACTAAATTTCAAGATTAAATTTTTTCAGTTAAACAAGCAACAAAAGAACCATTGTCATACAATGAAGCAGTTAGCGGTGTGAACAAAGATGAATGGGTTAAAGCGATAAAAACCTATTGGTTCCAAATGGGTATATCGCACGATAGTCGCACGACAAACGACATTTAGAATTTTGTTGACAGTTGCTACAAGGAAAGGTATGAAAGTTATTCATTATGATGCAAAAACTGCATTTTTACACGGTGAATTAAAGGAAGAAATATATATGAAGCAGCCACCAGCTTTTATGGATAATGGAAAAGAACATCAAGTTTGTTTTCTTATTATTATATTGAATTTTCTACTGAAATCTACAAAAGGGTGCCAAGCAAAGACTGAAGAAGTAATTCAAATCTTATGGAAGGCGGGGTTTAAGTTAGATGAAGTCTGTTTAACCTAACCTCAATCAAATTCTTAGGGCATACAATTTCCGAAAAGGTCCTGCAAATTGATGAGGATAAAGTAACAGTCATAACGAATATTAAGACCCCGACAAACGTCAACGCGGGTTAACTGGAGCAGTATAAGCTAAAGCAGAAGTGAGGAAATAAGTGAGCAAGGCTTCCGAGGTAACGCGAATGAGGATGGTAGTGCTGCTAGACGCCACGAGGCCAAAAATAATAGTATGAATAGAAACGACATGTGTTTTAAAACCCCGCTCAAAAAGTTGGGTTATGACCGAACGGTAATGGATCATACACCAAGATACTTTCCGAATATATTAGACGCTTCCGGATATGGTAATACCGATGTGTTCCAGTTTACGGATAAAATGGAAGAATTAGGAGTACTATATGATTGGGATGAGGTGGCGATCGTACACTATACTTTAGCGCGGCTGAAAGGGAAGGCCAAGTTATGGCAGGATAGCCCTTAAAATTCACCTATTTTGTGGAACGAATGGAAATCGTTGTTAATTGACAATTTTCCAGTATTAAGGTAGTCGATTAAACTGACGTTAGGCGCTCAGACATAACAAGTGCGTGGATTAAATAATGATCGTTTTCGAGATTATTTGGGACTATTGAGTCGATATAATAAATTGTCTTTTATGCGAGCTGTTAAAAGTGGAAGTCGTGGACCTGAACATGATTTTGAGAATATAAGTAACCTCCGTTGCTTTAAGTGTCGAGAAAAATGTCATGCTGCTGCAAGGTGTTTCAATAAAAATCAGAAACCTAGGTGTTTTGAGTGTCAAAAGGAAGGATATTTCGCAAACGCTTGCTCAGAAATTGATGCGAAGAGAGGCGACTTTGTTAAGGAAGTCTGATGTTGAGCGGTTAAAGTTGACATATTTAAAAAAAAACTACCGAGGGTGACAGATTACGGCGAAGGCACGTTATGTCTTATTGGAGTGTTGATATCCCCGGTGATGATCGACGGAATTGAGGCCAAAGTGGAAATATTGATGGTGCTCGATAGTACGCAAAATATTCCATTGTTGGTTGGACATCAGTTTACGGAGCAAGGCCATACTCAAGTTTTGAGCGATTCAAGGGACTAAAGGTGTTTGTTCTCCATTGAGAGTGATGTGGAAAAATTAATCGATAGAAAAGTTGATTTGTATGCCGAAGAAAATACGATCATGCCGAAGATGGCAATGTTAAAGTTGTAGCAGAATTAACCGATAAGGAGTTATGCATTGAAGATAGAATTAGAGAGAGTGGTGAGCTGATTCCGCGTTGTATCATCAAATCGAAAGCAGAGGGTCAAGCAATATTACCAATATTAAATTCGACCGAGGGCGATTTGGTAATTAACAATAACGCCAAAATTACCAGAAGCAAAGTATTTACGGTCCGACATGTAAATAGTATCGAATTAAGTTTGGCTGATCAGTGTCTACAAAATACAGACGCAAAGTATCCGGAGACCATCACTAAGGATAAAATAACTTTGGATGCTGATATAGTTGAGGATAGTATTACTTTATACGCGAGTCCAATAGTTTTAGTGCGTAAGAAAAATGGGGATGTGCGAATGTGTGAAGACTACCGCGCCGTAAATCATAGAACGGTAAAATACCACTGTCCATTACCTCTTATCGACGATCAATTCGATCGATTTCAGGGTAATGAACAAGTGGATATTACCAGGTACCAGTCAAGCAGTCTTCTAGGGAAAAGACAGCATTCGTAACACCCGATGGACTTTATCAATTTAAAAGAATGCCCTTTGGGCTCTGTAACAACCCAGCCGTTTTTCGACGACTAGTAAATAATGTTTTAGGTAGTCTGCGATAAAATATCGTCATGGCATATTTAGACTATGTGATTATTCCATGTGTTAATATCGACGAAGGGTTAGAAAGATTGGAAATTGTGTTGATTTCAATTATGAATGCCGGATTGTCATTGAATTCGGGTAACTGTCAGCTCTTTTACAAAACGATCGATTATTTGGGATTCGAAGTTTCATCAAAGGGAATCGAACCAGGGTCCAGGAAAATAGATAGTGTTAGAAATTTCCCAATTACATCAGATTTTCGAGAGGTAAGAAGTTTTATACACGGTAAAAAATCGCGACTAATTTTGAAACTTTTCTGTAAACTTTAATAGTTTTGTTGAATTTTAAAACAATTCGGTGCTATTTTTGAAACTTAGAAAAGTTTAGATCTCATTTTAAACTAGAAAGTATTAATTTTAAACATAAATATGGGTTAAAATAAAATCAAAAAAGACTAAAATCAAATCCTTTTTGTTTCGTCATGTAATATAGAAAACTGCAAGAGCTAGTTTTAAGTATAAAAAGTTAATTAATCGAGTCCTACTATTTTTAAACCTAAACGGTCGAAAAAATATTTATATTTTTCTTAAATTCGAGAAATTTAAAACGAAAAAGTTTAAAAATTGTGTAGAAATGTTCTAAATTATAAAATTTACATTTTTCGGTAATTCCCCAATTTTGTTTTTATATGTTCCCACAACTTTAGATTTTTATTTCATTAAATGTTAGTCTACCAGCGATCGTCAATCTGAACAGTGTTGATATAAAAACGTGTCATAAGTGTTTTAAAACTTGAAGGAAGCTATAAAATTATATTACAAAAATGAATGCAATTGTGAGAAGGGTAATTCCAATTAAATATAAAAATAAAATAAAACATGTAGTGTTACAAAAACACAATACAGACGAACTCGTTGACACGGGTTTCGAAGATATTGTTTTTATCAGGGGCGAGATTTTGTAACATCACTTTCGATACTATCGAAAGTGATAGTCGAATCGAAAATGATGGAAGGAGGTATTTTGTATGATTATCGACAGATAAGCGAAATTTATATATTGTAATCCCTTTTCGAAATTGAAATGACAGTTCTAAAAATAGTTTTTTGTGTCAAAAATTGTTGTTTGTAAACATTGGTGGTAGAATAATTTATTTTTGTCTTTTATATTTAATTGTAAATTGATTTTAAAATTTGTAAATTAATTAGAATAAATAAAATGATTAACATCGGTGCAGTGTTTTAGGTTATGTCACTTAAAAATAAAAATTAAAATTAAATTTATTAATTTATTTTTTCTTAACTAGTATTTATATTTTTATGTATAAATCGGTACACACGACATTTACCCATTTTAACGCCATTTAATTAAATTTAAAATATTATTTTAGTGTATCACATTAAACTTATCACATATCACTTGAAGTTTCTTGAGTGATGGAATATCGCAAATATCGCTCATCGATAATGATACAAAAAACCGACTTTTCGAAACTATCGATATTTTATCGAACTTCGAAAATTGTGATGTTACAAAATCCCGCCCCAGGTTTGTTAGTGTGTGCTTGTTGTGGTGAAGTGAAATATGGGATTCAAGTTGTTGATTTAAAATATGTATAGTATTTATAAAATTAATTACATCTAATTGTTATTAAATGATTATGTTTAATCTATTATTTTTTTTAATTTTGACTATTTCATGAAAATTCTTGTAAAAAACACGTGCGATGAGAATGGCTAACCGCACTTTACATTACAATTAACTAGATCTTTTTTATTTTTAAATTAAATGTAATTACTTATTATGTACATATTTTATCAATTTTAATTAATTTAAATCTAAATACAGTGAACTATCAAATAGGTTCCCTTTAAATGCATGTTACACCATATAGAAGTAGAACGTAGTGAAGCATAGTGCAAAAGTGAGGTTATTGAAAACTTTATTTATTCTGTTATTATTTTGAGAATATCTAAATAATAATTAAAACTTATTTATTTTGTGATTTTGCGAGCCCTAGTAAAAAAAATTCAATTTCATTTTGAACGTTCTGGCAGTACAGTACGCATAGAGTGAATTTGCGACCGTGATGATTTAACAGAATAATATTATAATTTGGTAAAGAAATACTCTTAGAATTATTTTTAGAAGCAATACAAGCAAAATCAGCCTATACGATGTAAGAAAAAATACGAATTCCTTTACATATTGCATTTACTCGTAGTGATTAACTTACGACTTTTGAATTTTCTTGAGTGATAGAATTTTCGAGATAAATTCGGCGAAAAATTAAATTCGGAGTTGGTGGTAACTTTAGTGTACCAATATTTATACTGTTACTCCTTTTTTTTGGAACTCTGCACGACGGATCAAAAACAAGGTATACATTTAAATAATAGCTCAATTACATGTGAAAATATTATACATAATTATTTTTGATATTTTAGTAGCAACAACGCTAAAGAGGAGTTATTGTGCGATCGGAACAGGCGTATATATAACATCAAACGTCCGTATATTACAAAACATTATGAGCCGTGCTTACACCTCTTATTTTTTAGTCAATTAAGCAACACATCAAAGTGAATGGCGGAGGAGGCATATTAGACCAGTTTAATAGAGACCAGGCCATTACTGACCAAAATAGAAAGTTATTAACGCGAATTCTTGGCCACTACTTAATTTTACACTGCGGAAATAAACCTTCAAAGGAAGAAAAGTTTGCAGTTGCCAAAGCTGCTGTGGAAATCTTTACTTGTTTTAAGTCTACTAGCATTTATGGCGGAGCGGTAAGGAATTTAAATTTTACCAATAATTATTTTTCTTTGTTATTATTTGTATTAATACCGGATTTTTGAATGTCATATTTCGATATTATTATTTTTGGTTCCATAGTACGAAATGACACCGATATTGATAAATATTGGAATACAAAAAAACAAGCATTTGTTTTGAATTTTACAGATTTTTTTTCGTTTGGGTTTTATTCTGACACTTGCTGAAGAAACTCTTCCAACATTCTTTTAATTAACCTTTTGCGCAGTTGCTTTTTTTGAAAGCTTCAATTGCAGCTACTATACCTCTCTTACTAATGAAGGTCCCATTACCTTGAAACAACCGATCTGTTTTTTTTGCATTTTGGAAAATACATCCTATAATTCTTTAAAACTACAGAGCTCAAGTACTTCAATATGCCAACTTGTATTGTAAGTGATTATTAACCCCAAACGGCTGGAAAAACAAATCGGACAACTCTGTGTCATTTCAGTTGAGGAAGAGAATTTGTAGCGATAGATTTTGCACTACCCTGTCTCGCCAATTTTTCGAACTCGAAATAGGTGACGCCATATTTGTAAAAAAAAGTATATAACCAGCTTTTTTTGTTTTCTCGGTACGTGGGTTTTGGTATTTGATCGTAACCATATCGGTCGTATTTGGTTTATGAATGTGGAATTAATAATTAAATAATAAACGTAAATGTTATGTATAAAATATTGTATAACTAAAATTTAATCGTTATTAAGAATAAATAAATATTGTATGTATAAGTTAAATAAACTATTAATAAAGTTAAGTGTAAACACTCACGAAAAATACCAAACATTTGGTGACTCCGAACGGTAAAAAATTGAACGACCGTCATATAAAATAACATTAAATGCGCGTATAACGCACCTAGTAAAAGAGCCATATTCATAAACGTGAACGCAAATGGGTTCAGCAGTGTTCCGCGTAAAAATAAAATAATACATACAACAAAACCTAATAATTACGTCGTTAATATATACGTCGATAATATTAATGCATGTATAGTGCGCGAATCAAATAGTGAAAGCAGTGTAGTGTTCAACAATTTTGGAATAATAAACACGCGGTATATCCGCCACTAAAAATTTTTTTTCTCCTGCTAAACAAAATAATCATTCATGAGAATTATAACCGTTAAGTGTATAGTGATATAATCACTATAAATAATTCAACCGAACACGGGGTGCACGTGTTTTAAAAAAATAAGCAACCATTAAAAAAAGGCCATTCGGTCCCTCAAAGGCGATAGCGTCCATCGTGGGAGCTGGGTAACCAGCCACATCTAAGCATATTTCAGCGTGCGAAATCCTACAACCATATTACTTGAGATCGAAACAGCGAAGGCAATTGCACCACTTCATCATTTAACAATGAGAGTACACTACCACAACATGGAATAACGGTACCAGTAGGAGCAATTTTAATACCAGTTAAATCAATAAGTCAGTAAGCTAGCATCATTATATTTATAATTCAATTTTTTTAGATTTTATAAATTTGTTTATAATTATTTAAATAATTATTGTACTTCTGTACAAGAAAAGTATCGGCAAGCATATACCAAATATTACCCGATTCATTCGTACATATTATCGGTTTCACGTATCGCTCATTACATTAGTGTTATTTTTATTGCATACGAACTCCTCTCGTGGAATATCGATAGTAACAACCAATTATATTTAGAACTATCAGATTTTCTATTTTGTCCTCGGGACATAACTCTTCGTCGGGAAGATAATCTAGCAATAAATCCTACATTAACAGTAAAAGATTTATCAGACGACGTTTCCTCAGAAATAAATAGCATGACTACTGCAACGCCCGATAAAATTAAATTAGCGCAATTTTGGAGACAAAACGCTGAATTGTGGTTCAACATAGCGGAAGGCCAATTTAGACTAAACAAAATAACCTCAGATGAGGATCAATTTGATATCGTCTTATCCAGGATTGAAGAGGATGTATTGGAGGGAATATCCGATCTAATTGCAACGCCACCTAAACCTGGAGAGAAATACGACACCCTCAAAACCGCATTAATCAAAAGGAACACGTCTTCCACGGAATCGCGTCTAAAACTACTCCTTTCTGGTAGTCTGACAATGGGAGACGATAAACCATCAGTATTTTATCGCAGGCTCAATTCAAAAAGTGGATCCTTGGCAGCCGTCAACGCGGAATTGCTAAAATCTATTTGGTGTCAAAATTTGCCAACCGAATTACAACCGTTTTTAGCAGTTTGGTCAAATGAGGATATCGATAAGCAATGCCAAATTGCCGATCAGATTTGGGAAGTCCAAATGGCAAACACTACTAAATCCATTAACGCAATACGGACTAGTCCTATAAGTAATAAACCACATAATAATCCTAGTTCTGAGGAATATGATTATTTAATAAAAAAAATTAAAAGTCTGGAAAGCCAGTTAAGCAATCGTAATGACAGATCCCGTTCGCACCAACGACGACCCTATCGTCCTCACAGGAGCAACAGCCGTCAAAAACAATTCACAGATGGACTATGCTACTACCATCATTTTTTCGCGGAACGGGCTCGCAAATGCCGTCAACCATGTAACTATAACAAAAATAGCCAGATGCACAAGGATACCATAAGCAACGAAGCCCAAAAAAACTTCAAAGATTCCCGCGTATCTTCGGATACACGGGAGCAATAGATGCAAGTCGGTTATCAATTTACGATCATCAGTCTAAACAAAATTATTTGATCGATTCTGGTGCGAGCGTTTCCGTCATTAAATACAATTCCAAAAAAGCAACCCCAAGTGACTTTTTGCTATATGCGGCTAACCAATCTGAGATAAAAACATACGGTACTAAATCAGTTTGCGTAAATTTAGGCCTGCGTAGGGATTTCAACTGGAAATTTATTTTGGCAGATACTAATACATCAATAATCGGGGCGGATTTTTTAAAACATTTTGGTCTCTTGGTTGACATTAAAAATCGAAAACTAATAGACACCCTAACACATTTATCAGCGAATGCCAACGTTTCTAGCCTTCAAACGACGGGAATTACAACTATTTCTTTAAGTACATGTCCTCCACGAATAGCACAGTTATTGCTTAAGTTCACGGAAATAACAGTCGAGAAATACGGTGTTAACGATGCACGGCATGGTGTATTTCATTGTATAGAAACAACAGGTCCTCCATGCGTCGCTCGGGCGCGACGACTCGATTCTGAAAAGTATAGAATCGCGAAAAAGGAATTTCGTAAAATGATCGAATTAGGAATATGCCGACCTAGCAATAGCAATTGGTCCAGCCCTTTGCACTTAGTGCGGAAAAAGAATGGGGAATGGAGGCCTTGCGGCGATTATAGAGCTCTAAACGCTCAAACTAAACCAGACATGTACAGTATTCCTTATTTGGCAGATTTCATACACCAATTGGAAGGATGCAAATATTTCACATCAATCGATTTAGTCCGCGCCTATTTTCAGGTGCCCATTGCAGAGTGTGACGTCCCGAAAACTGCTATCCGAACGCCTTTCGGATTATTCGAGTTTACTCGGATGACCTTTGGTCTACGAAACGCTGCGCAGTCTTTCCAAAGACTTATGGATTCCATCTTTAGAGGTCTGGATTTCTGTTTTGTTTACATCGACGACATGCTAATTGCGTCAAAATCGGAAGACGAACATTTGCATCACCTACAAGAGATATTTCAGCGATTAAAAGAGGCTGGACTTGTTATAAATGCTAGTAAGTCGGTGTTTGGCATGGAAGAAATCACATTTTTAGGCCATGATATTTCATCATCAGGCATTAAACCATCAAAAACTAAAGTCGAGACTATCGTACAATTCCCTAAACCGAAAACCGTAGCAGAACTGCGTCGTTATCTTGGTATGATAAACTTTTATAGAAAATTCCTTCCACACGCAGCCGAAGAACAAGCCATCCTCAATGACCAACTGATTGGCTCAAAAAAGAATGATAAACGTTTAATACAATGGTCAGATGAACTGGAGAGTGCTTTCGAGCTCTCGAAAGAACGATTGATTAATGCTACTCTTCTGAACCATCCGTCTGCTGATGCCAAGCTTGCAGTTATGGTGGATGCTTCAGATAACTCAATTGGCGCTGTCGTCCAACAATATATGAATGGAGCATGGCAACCATTGAGTTTCCTTTCAGTTAAACTTAATGAAACTCAAAAACGATACAGCACATATGATCGTGAACTTTTAGCAGCGTATTCTTCTATAAAGCATTTTAGGCATTATCTAGAAGGTCGCGAATTTACACTCTTCACTGATCATAAACCGCTAATTTATGCGTCAAAGAAAAATCCAGAGAAGGCATCACCGAGACAACTGCGACATCTCGATCTGATATTACAGTATACTTCTGATATTCAGCATATATCGGGAACAGACAATGTGATTGCCGATACGCTTTCGCGAATTAACGAAATTACTATCGATAGTAACCTCGACTACGAGCAAATTGCAAAGGAACAACAAAACGATGACGAGTTGCGGGCGCTTATGGAATCTTACAACTCAGTTAAAATTGAGGATTTTCCAGTTTTTGGTACGAAACAAAAAATATTTTGCGAAATATCGACCGGGCAAATTAGGCCCTACATTCCGAAGGAATTTCGTCGAACAGTATTCGACCATGTACACAATCTTTCACATCCCGGCATTAAAGCCACATCAATTATGGTCGCGCAAAAATACTTTTGGCCTAAAGTTAAATCAGATAGCCGGAAATGGGCACAATCCTGTTTAAGGTGTCAGAAGTCAAAAATTTCTAGGCACGTCAAGAGCCCGATCGGAACTTACCCGATTACCACCAACCGGTTTGATGAAATCCACCTCGATATCGTGGGACCCCTACCTACTTCGGAAGGAAATCGATATTGTATAACGCTTATCGATCGTTATACTCGCTGGCCAGAAGCCATTCCAGTACCCGACATAAGAGCAGATACAGTCGCGGAAGCAGTGTACAGAAATTGGATCTGTCGTTATGGTGTTCCTTCATCTATAGTAACGGATCGTGGATCTCAGTTTGAATGTCATTTATTTAACGAACTTTCGAAACTGCTTGGATTCAAACATAAACGAACAACAGCGTACAACCCTGCTTGTAACGGCTTAATCGAAAGATGGCATCGTAGCTTGAAAACAGCGATCACTTGTAAAGGAAATCAGCAATGGACTAGATCTTTACCATCGATCTTACTCGGGTTACGTACAGCTTTTCGCGAGGGTTTTAGTAACACGTCAGCATTTTTAGTATACGGCGAAAATATAAGATTACCAAGCGACTTTCTTCAACCAGCTGAAAAATCATATGCTCAATCAGATTTGGCTAAAAGGTTAGTTAACACATTCAAAGAAATAGCTCCAGTTCCACCTTCGCGACACAGAGAAGACAACATTTTCTTCTTCAAAGAACTACGTACATGTTCACACGTATTCGTTCGCACTGATTGCTATCGAGCACCATTTCAAACTCCTTACGAAGGTCCCTTTCCAGTCATTGATCGAAATGAAAAATATTTTACAGTCCAAATTAAAGGTAAACATTCGAATATTTCAATTAATCGATTGAAACCTTGTTTTCTCGAGATCGAGGACGCAGTAACAGAGCCAAATGCCAAACTGAACCAACCAACGGCGTTGGAACCTTTTGCGAATATAGTAAAACATAAGCAAGAATCCGTGAGTAAACGTACACTTACGTTTAATAGTACGCCAACAGTTCATGTGATTCCTGAACAAATTACAAGGTATGGGCGCCTTAGTAAACCGCCGCAACGTTACGTTCCTACGAACTAAAAGGGGAGTGATGTAGCGATAGATTTTGCACTACCCTGTCTCGCCAATTTTTCGAACTCGAAATAGGTGACGCCATATTTGTAAAAAAAAGTATATAACCAGATTTTTTTTGTTTTCTCGGTACGTGGGTTTTGGTATTTGATCGTAACCATATCGGTCGTATTTGGTTTATGAATGTGGAATTAATAATTAAATAATAAACGTAAATGTTATGTATAAAATATTGTATAACTAAAATTTAATCGTTATTAAGAATAAATAAATATTGTATGTATAAGTTAAATAAACTATTAATAAAGTTAAGTGTAAACACTCACGAAAAATACCAAACAAATTGTTCTCTTAACAAGGCTAGTCACATGAATATAAAAGTTGCATTGCCTATTCATAATATACTTTTCAGCATTGGGCCTAAACACTTGTGGTTGATTTAAGAAAATGTTGAATTCCGATTTCAGTTCTTTTAGAAACATTTTATATTTACATTAATTTTATTTTAGCACCATAAGTTTAGCAAGCTCTTTCTAAATAGGTGCCTAAAGAACTGATTACTAAGTTTTCGACCTTACTATAAGCTAAAGTACATTCTGCGGTAATGAATTAACAGCCGCACGAAAATTTCCCTGATCAAGCGAAACACACCACTCAAAAGTGAAAATCTATTGCCTCTAGTATCTTAAATCTTTGCAACAGCTCACATATTATACGAGTATATGTGTATGACTTATAGACGTATAAGGGTTGCATTGCCTATTCATAATATACTTTTCAGCATGGGCCCTAAACATTTGTGGTTGATTTAAGAAAAAGTTGAATTCCGATTTCATTTGCTACCTTCATTAATTGATAAAAACCCCTCTTGAGTCGTTTCTTCTTGTAAATAGTTTTATCCAGTTCTCATAAAAATATGAGTTTGCTGGATAATGACTTACTTAATGCCATAATATTCCCAGAGCCCGTTACAACTAATCTTGTTTTATATTTATCAATGATGGTATTAGGAGTTGTCGTGTTTTATTAGTCAATCGGTATCAAAGAAATAAAATACCACATACTGGTGTTACGATTTTGTAGCATAGTATTGACAACCCTAACAGTAAATTTTTAAATTCTATTTTATTTTTTTGACTAATTAAACATTTTGGTAATTTTAGGAATTATTTTTTGATCCAGACCAAAATACTGGTTACCTCGTAAGTCAGTTGAAAAATTTAAATTTCAACGCAAAGAAATTTAATAGCACACCGTTGTCTCCGTCGCTGCTACCTACTTTAGAGACTGTAACTTCTGAGCCGTACGATGCAACCGACGGCCTTAGGTATTTGAAATGCGCAGTTCTTCCAGCCCAAATTGATAAAGTTAAAAGTTTGTTAACAAAAACAGTTAAGGAGCGAAAAGCGATTTTATCTTTAAATACAAAGCTGGTGGAAGAGTTTCCTTATTTCTTTGTGGATCCGGAATTGGTATTTATTTTTATTTTTTTACACTATTATATAAAATTACACAAATAATCGTGTTTGTTACAGATTATATCTGATTTCGAACATCAGTTTGGTGAATCACAAGTGCTACAAGACAAGTGGCCAATATTGCAACACAACATTTTTATTATTTTAAAAGAAACGGGAAATAGTTTAGAAGTCGAAGAATGGAATACTCCCACCCTTGCTTTAATTGCATTGATAAAACTACTTCCAAGTTTTCCAGGGCCTCTTATTAATAAAATAAAAAAACTTATAATTTTCAAAACTGTAAGTTTATAGTTATTCCTTACGTTAAACTTTAAATTTAACCAAATCACGCAGTTACAGATACCAAAAGAAGAGTACTTTAATGAGAACAAGCAACCATACCTGATCGCAGTGGGATCGACACCGGCATCAGTAGACCAATATTTTGTTGCAATTGACCGTCAAATCATATGTTTACCAAGCGATTACAGCGTTGTTCAAGCATTTAATATTCTATTTTGTGCAATATTTGTGTTTTCAATGGAATATGATCCAGATTTAAAGTATTTTTTTACATTTTTTGAAAACTACGTCTATAATTTAAATTCTAAAACTAAATTATCACCAAGACTACGCCAAATTTGCAACCGGTTAGAAAATCTTGAAAATTTAAAATCAGCTTAATTTTGTAAAAAATTATTTGAAATGAACATGGAGTTCCAATAAAATATATATTTTTTAGTTTTAAAGTTACGAGTAAATTGAAGAACTTACTCAACCATACCGAAGTATCAGTTTAAAGGTCATTTATTGTTACAGCTACTAATAGGTAGTCAAGCAAGTGTGAATTATTTTATATTTTTAATAATTAAATGATTTAAAAATTTTAAAACCTTACTAATTTTTTATACAATATTTGACATTTTATAAAAATGGAAACTCTTTTTTGTTATATTTGTGATAAAAAGTTTGAATCATTCAAATTCGCAAAATATCACTTAAAATACGTGCATAATTTGTATTTATCGCACAGTTTAACTTTAAAATGTATAGTTTCAAAAAATTGTAATGTTCTGTCTACTAGTTATAGAAATTTATCCAACCACATTTTAAAATGCCAAAAACTAAATGAAACTATAAATTTGTCTGAAAAACAAGTAACTGCAAATCAGTATGGTATGAACCGAAATGAGTTGGGTACAAACGGTATATGTCTAGAGGATAGCAGCACTTCAATTTCAAATCAATTTGATCAGCATGAAAATGAGGTTATTTTAGATAGTAGCAATTTACAGAATCGGCCAATAAATCATACAAATAATAACGAAACATAGTTTTAAATTAAACTCATCAATCTCAAACATTTTAGAATTTCTATCATCGCTAGGTGTCGCAGATAATAATATTAATATCATTTGTAAACATTTATTTACAGTATTTGAAAACGTTTTTCTTTATTTGAAAACTTTGTTCAATATTTCTGAAAAACAATCACAAATTGAAACTTTGCATAATTTTGAAAGAAAAATTGCTGCTTTCTTGGAACTATCCTCTTCCAAATATCGAAGGAACAAAAATATAAAAGAAAGCAATTGTTATGTTGAACCGGAGAAAATTGCATTAGATCTTAGATCAGAGAAGAAATTTAATCAACAGACACAAAGGGTTGAAGAAGTGCAAGTACAATGCACGTTTCAGTATGTTTCAATTGTTAAGACAATTAAGAGCATTTTTGAAAATAAGTCGTTTTTTGACGCGTATTTTAATCAAAAACATAAATGTTCAGATGAATTAAAATTTTACTGTTGCGGTCAAAATTTGAAAAAGTTAATTTTCTTTTTAAAAAAATGATAATTGTTTACAAATACAAATCTTTTATGACGACTTTGAGGTAGTGAATCCCCTTGGGAGTAAAGTAGGTATCCACAAATTAGGTGGAATATATTTTTCTCTGCGCAATTTAGATCGTGTGTATAGTTCTAAATTAGAACATATTCATTTAGTGTCGCTCTTCTACGTTAGTGATATAAAAAGAAACATAACAAATATAAATAAAATTTTAAAGTTAATTTGCGATGATATACTAGTACTAGAAAGACAAGGGGTTATGGTAAACGAAACAACAATAAAAGGTACTCTGGTTAGTGTGGTCTATGACAACTTAGGCGGAAATACTTTGCTCGGTTTCCCACAATCATTCAATACTAATAATTCCTGTAGATTTTGTATTTGTACAAAAGCTGAAATGAGAAATAATACTACTGAAATTCCTAACCGTTTAAGAACAAACCAAGGACAATTAGCATCATTTCAAACCAATGAGAGCAATACAATTGGTATGAAATTTAATTGTGTTTTAAACAGGCTCCCCAATTATAATATTATTGACAATGGGTCAGTTGACATTATGCATGATGTTCTGGAGGGAGCAGTACCGTTTGTCTTAAAAAAATTTTTTGAGCAATTAATTAAAGAAAAAATATGTACTCTTGATCAAATTAATAATAGGATAACAGGCTTTAATTATGGTGTTTTAGATAAGAAAAACAAACCAACCTCAATTAGGATCAAGAAAAAATCGATATCCCTCGGCCTTTCTGCATCTCAAAATTGGTGTCTAATTACGTATTTACCGTTTATATTTGCTGACCATTTGGAACATTTAAATGATATATGGCCAGTAGTAGCTTCGCTTCTGAAAATAATGAGAATAATATTTTCTACAACTATTTCAAAGATTGATCATGAAAAATTACCAAATTATATTAGTTATCATCTCAACACATTAAAATCATTGGGTTTAAATTTGATACCCAAACATCATTTTATGACACATTATCCGTCGGTAATTTTGAGGATGGGTCCGTTAATTGATTTGTGGGCAATGCGTTACGAAAGCTACCATCGAATTTTTACAAAAAGTGCTCACTACCTTAACAATTATAAAAGTATTGCGAAGACATTATCTCATAGACACCAGCAAAAAATGTATTACAATTGGAAGAACCTAGACGTATCCGATCTATTTTCTTTTGGAAAAAGACAAATGAAATTATTAAAATGCTTTGATAATAAAGAGTTATTAACAGTTTGTAATACATGCATACCACCTTGTATGGCATATACAATACTTTACATAAATTAGCATTTCCCAATAAGTTAAATTGCATTTACCAATAAATTAAATTAGCTTAAACTGCAATTAAATATTAATATTTCAATTAACAAAAAGTGATGACAAAAAAGGTAATTGTACGAGGTACAATGTACTGAAGAACGCTGACGGGTTTTTTTGTATAAATCGAGCGTTCACCAAAATTATAAATAAATAATTGAATATAGAATTAGAGTTGAAGCAGAGCAGGTGTGAAGAATAAAAAATGTAAACTAAAGTGTAAAATAAAGTAGAACTAAGTATGTTATAAATCCCGTGTCTTTTATTAATGAAGTGAATAAAAAACCAATAGAAACTTTACATGGCGACCGTGACAGGACACGGGATCCTTTAAACAAGTGCTTGAGAGAGTTAAAATGAATAGTTCAAAAATAAAAGTGAAAAGTTCAACAAACGTAAAATTTTTTTAAATGAATAATTCAGAAAATAAAGTGAAAAGTTCGACAAACTAAAAACGTAAAACGTGAGCAGTTCAACAAACGTAAAATTTTTTCAATTAATTATTTGAAAATTTGAAAAACGACAATCATAATGGGGAATGGTGCTGCAAAAGAGCCAGAAACAGTGGTCAAGGAGAACATTATTTTAGACAACAATAACAGCAGCAAGGATGAAGAAAAAGGATCAATCACACAGACGACGGAAATGATAGTCATCGCCGTCATCATTTATATAATTGGTGAGTTAGTAAAATATGTATATAATAAACACATCAATAATATAAAAAAGATAGCTAGAAATACGGCTGAAAGCGTATAAAATAATAGGAAGTAACTTAGCTTAAATAAATAGAATATATAAAAATATATTTAAAATACGTAATTTTTGGGTTAAGAAAAACAATTACAATTTATATTATTAAACAAATTTAGATTACCAACATTTAATTAGAAATGGTTTTAGATATTAAAAATATACGAAAGGGAAATTACAATATAAGCAAAAATAAATATATTAAATATAACATTATCTATATGTGTATATACAAAGAACAAGGTCATTTTCTTTGCAATCATATGTTTGATAGTAAAAAAATAAAAATCATTTTTAATATTTTTTTTTATATAAAACGATGTCATAAGTACAATGCTCTTGAAAAAAAAAATATATAAGTATATATATTTTGTAATGTGATATTACAACAATTACAAAAATTATTTTTTCTACTTCGTTATTCGATATGGCGTTATAAATTATGGTCTTAGATAATATTGTTTAGTTAAATAAGTATAAAATATATAAAATAGCGGTAGCAAAATGAAATATTACAAATAATTTACTGAAAAATAATGAGATGGCAATCATCGCAATTGATTCACTCTCGGATTACAAATAAATCGAATTTTTTTTAAAAAAAAATATAACAGATGAAAAAGTTGAATGAGTTAATTAGTCAATTGAAATTGAGGAAAGAGAGTTTCTCCAAAAATCCCAATAGAAAATTTTCAAATAAATTTTTATTAAATACTGTAACGATATTAAAAGAATCGAATAAAGTATACATAAATATAGTAAAAGATTTGGACATAGGAGACGAATCTGTACAATTATTAATTGAAACATATAAGAAATACTACAATTTAGTAGAAGATTTTGTGGGGAAACAGCAATTAAAAATATTAGAAGAAACTACTAACTCGGAGGACAATTCGGAAGACGAAACAGAGCAAATCATGGCTAGCTTTGACTTACGTATATCAGTCAATGAAAATTGTCCCAGAATTCAAAGGCAAAAATAGCGAGTTAGAAAATTTCTTAAATATAGTGGAATTAGTTTCCGACTCGTTAAAAGACGACACGGAAAGAGAAAAATTGCTAAAATTTATTTGGACGATTAAAATAAATACAATTGTGAAATTAAAAATAAACAACAACGGAATACCAAAATGTTTAAAAGAATTAAAAAACTCTTTAGCCAACGGATGTCCGAATGAGGATACGGTGCAGACGTTGCATAGCCAGTTATCTCGTATTTCCCAAAATGGTTCAAATATCGATGTTTATATTTCAAAAATTGAGTCGATAATTTTAAAATTAAACAGATTAAATAAGGAAACAGTAGGTGGCGACGCCAATACTATTGAAAAAATGAATGATCAATTAGCTTTGAACATTTTTAAAGAAGGTTTAGATGAACCTCGGAAATCTTTTATAGTAGCTGCTAGGCCTACATCTCTTACAGAAGCAACTAAACTTGCAAAAGAAATGGAAGCCGCCAGCAAAACTTCCAATATAGCTTCATCAAATGTCAATTTCATAAACAAACAAAGACATTTTTTGGGCACAAACAGGAATAATAAACAAAAACATTATTACAGTTACAATAAGAAATGTATAGAAACTAAAAATAACGGTAACAATTCAAGATATTCGAATCGAAACCAACAAAATAGATTTTACGTACCAAATAAATACACTCCAAAATTTAACTATCAAAGTCAACACAGTCAAAAAAATAATGGTGCATATTCTAAAGGTTATTATAATAATCAAAAATTCCCAAATTATAATAACAATTACCAAAACCAGCGTTATCAAAATACACCTGGTACATATCGAACCGGTAAAACTTATTACATTAACAGTAACGAGTCAAAAAACGGGGTTACTTTCCCACAGGGGAAAGACACAACTGTTCAAGGGTTGGAGCAAGATTTCCAGAACCTGAATATGTAACAGGATATAGTTTCAAATTGTATAATATATCTTCTAAATTAAACAATTATATTGAAGTATACACTTCACCAAATCTAAATACAAAACTGAATTTTCTGATTGATACAGGATCAGATATATCACTAATAAAATTAAACAAATGTGATAAGAACATAGAAATTAATACTAATCAACGTTGTAGGATAACAGGTATTACTGAAAATGAAAGCTATACATTAGGTACAACAAACACTAATTTTATATTAGACAATAATAATTTTAATCAAGAGCTACACATCGTGGCGAATGATTTTTCAATTCCAACTGATGGAATATTGGGTAGAAACTTTTTAAATAAATATTGTTTCAAGATAGATTATGAAAACTATATATTATCGACAAAACTAAATGAAAATTACATCGAAGTACCACTTATAGTTCATGAAACTGAACATAATGATATTTTTATTCCCGCTAGATCTGAGATTATTTGTGCAATAAATATTGCTAGGGAATCAGAACTAATTATAGAAAAACAAGAACTGCAACCAGGTATATTCATTGGTAGTAGCGTAATACCAAGTAAGGGTATAGCACACGCTAGATTTTTATAGTACTGAAAATAGTACTGAAAAAGATGTAGTGATAAAGAATTTTAAACCAAAAACTTCAGAGTTGCACAAAAATACATGCAATATCTCTTCTCAAAAAACCAAGTTAACAGAATAAAAAACTTAGAAAAAACTTTAAAAATAGATGGATTGGATACAGAGGCCAACAATGGAATATTAAATATATGTAAACAATATAACGATATATTTTTGTTAGAAGGAGATATTTTGTCAGTAAACAATTTTTATAGACAAAGTATTATAACTACGGAACATACTCCTGTTTACACCAAAAATTATAGGCAACCATATAATCAAAAGGTTGAAATAAATTCGCAAATATCAAAGTTATTAGAGAATAAAATCATAGAACCGTCTGTTAGTCCTTATAATTCACCTATCTTATTGGTACCCAAAAAGGACCAGGACAACTCAAAACAATGGAGACTAGTGGTTGACTTCCGAAGGCTTAACAATGTTGTAATAAATGATAAATTTCCACTTACTCGATTGGAGGATATCTTAGACCAATTAGGGAGAGCGAAATATTTTTCTACGCTCGACTTATCCAATTCTTTTCATCAAATTGAACTGGATGAAGAATCAAGACCACTTACTGCTTTTTCGAGCGACCAGGGTCATTATCAATTCAAAAGACTTCCTTTCGGATTAAAAATTTCTTCTAATTCTTTTCAAAGAATGTTGTCAATTGCCCTTTCTTGACTAAAAAGTCAAGCATTTCTATATGTAGACGATATTATAGTACATGGTTGTTCAATTAACCATCACAATAAAAACTTAGTATCAACTTTTGAATGTTTAAGAAAATACAATTTTAAACTAAACCCTAGGAAATGTAATTTTCTAAAAAATGAAGTTGTATATTTAGGACATTTAATAACAGATAAAGGTATCAAAACAGATCCTTCTAAATTTGACAAAATCAAAAATTATCCCATTCCAAAAAATGCAGATGAAGTGCATCGTTTCACAGCTTTATGTAATTACTATCGTAAATTTGTACCTAATTTTGCAAAAATTGCAAAACCACTATATTCGCTTCAAAAGAAAAAAGTTCCGTTTAATTGGTCAATAGAATGCGAAATTGCATTCAAAGATTTGAAGCAACGATTGATAAATGCTCCAGTGCTACAGTATCCAAATTGGGATAAAGAATTTATATTAACGACCGATGCGAGTAATTATGCATACGGCGCAGTGTTGTCGCAAGGTGAGATTGGGAAAGATCTTCCAATTGCCTATGCAAGTAAAAATATTGACAAGAGTGAGATAAACAAAGATATTTTACAAAAAGAGCTTCTCGCAATTCATTGGGCGATCAATTACTTTAGGCCTTACCTGTACGGTAGAAAGTTTAAGGTCATAACTGACCACAGGCCACTGGTAAGTTTATTTACAGACAACAAACCAAACTCAAAAATGACAAGGGTGCGTCAAAGTTTATGTGAATATGAGTATGAAATTGTATATCGGAAAGGTACACTGAATGTGGTAGCGGACGCGTTATCACGTATAAAGTGGGATTCTGACATGCTCAAGGCATTAATACCAAAAGACGCTGATATTAAAGTCATAACTAGGTCAATGACAAAGAAAGCTCAGAATAATAATGAAAATATACATATAGATAAAAATGAAATAAAAGAATTGAAGCCTGATCAACTTCATATTTGGGAAAGCACATCATACAATGATGTGAAACATAAAAAAAAATTAAAATTTGTAATAAATAACGGTTTAATGAAGGTGCGAAATGAGAATAATGAAATAATAATTACACTTAACGAAACTCTACCAGAATTAGATTTGGTATTTGAGATGTTAATAGGTGCGATGAAAAGAAACCGAATAAAGGAATTATCCATGGATATAAATGATAATATTTTCAAATATATAACGCGCGAAAAATTTAAAAAATTATATCAAAATGTATGCGAAAATCTAGATAAACGCAAAGATAAATTAAAAATAATAATGTATGAAGCACCGAAAATTTTGGAAAATGAAGATGAAATAAATAAAATAATTAAATTATATCATGACAGTCCCATAGGAGGTCATGTTGGTACCCGCAGATTAATTAAAAAATTAAAACAAAAATATATATTTAAAAACATGAACAAAATTGTAACGAAATACGTAAGAAAGTGTGACATGTGTGCTAGGACTAAAATTAATAGACACAATAAAGAATTATTAGTAATTACAGATACTCCTGATAAAAGTTTTGAAGTAGTGGCAATCGATACAGTAGGTCCTCTCTTACCATCTAATAGTTTTAGGTATATATTGACTATTCAATGTGAACTAACAAAATATGTGGTAACAGTACCAATGAGGGATAAATCTGCAATCACTATCGCGAAAGCTTTAGTTGAACATTGTATTTTAGTATTTGGAAATTTTAAGAGCATAAAAACAGATTTAGGAACCGAATTCGTAAATGAAATATTCAATAATTTATGTAAGACATTGCAAATTGAGCATAGGACATCTACAGCTTATCATAATCAAACTTTAGGAACCATCGAAAGAAACCATCGTGTACTAAATGAGTATTTATTATGTTTTGCCAATAGTAATAATTGGGATGAATGGTTGAAATATTATGCATTTTGTTACAATACAACACCGCATACAGATACCAATTATACTCCTTTTGAATTAGTTTTTGGAAAAATTGCAAATTTACCAAACGATATCACAACGGTTACAAATAAGTTATATAATTATGAAGATTATGTAAAAGAATTTAAATATAGATTAGGAATAGCGAATCAAAAATCACACGAAATGTTAAAAATAGCAAAAATGAAAAGACAAGAAATGTCAAAGAATAATTGTACCAATAACGAATTTAAAGTAGGGCAATGGGTATTAATACGAAACACAGATAGAAGAAAGTATGAGAACCCATATAATGGTCCATATAAAATAATTGAAATAAACAATGTTAATATAATGATAGAAATAAATAAAAAAAACAAATGGATACATAAGGATAGAATAAAATCCTATGATTGTAATACTTAAAATTTTAGAATATTATAAAAAAAAAAAAAAAATTTATAATAAGACACAAAAGTTAGTATTATATAATTATTAATTAAGTAGTAATTTTATAATGATTGTAATAGATAATAAGTATGTTATATAAAAAAAAAAAAAAAAAAAAAAAAAAAAAAAATATATATATATATATATAGAATATACATATATTTTTTTTTCCTTAAAGGCCGGGGGTGTAATACATGCATACCACCCTGTATGGCATATACAATACTTTACATAAATTAGCATTTCCCAATAAGTTAAATTGCATTTACCAATAAATTAAATTAGCTTAAACTGCAATTAAATATTAATATTTCAATTAACAAAAAGTGATGACAAAAAAGTCACGTAATTGTACGAGGTACAATGTACTGAAGAACGCTGACGGGTTTTTTTGTATAAATCGAGCGTTCACCAAAATTATAAATAAATAATTGAATATAGAATTAGAGTTGAAGCAGAGCAGGTGTGAAGAATAAAAAATGTAAACTAAAGTGTAAAATAAAGTAGAACTAAGTATGTTATAAATCCCGTGTCTTTTATTAATGAAGTGAATAAAAAACCAATAGAAACTTTACAAGTTTTTTTCAATTTGACTGATCAAGCGACCATTATTAAAATAAGTTCATTTTCGTATGGAGGTTTTTTATATAAAATAGGTTTATTTATTACACTTAAGAATAATGAAAATGAACATTCAGATTTTTATAACATTAAAGACATCATTTCTGTAGAAAATAAAATCTATTTTAGTTGTATCTTACATAAATCTGAAAAATTTAATGAATTATACTGTAATTACGAAATAAGCGAAACGAACACTAAAGACATTATTTGTTTCGAAACATTAAGCAATAAACAAACATTCCATAAAATGGTTGTAGGAAAAAACACCTTTTTATTTTCAAAAACTTCTATTAATTTCTAAGTATAATATATGTATTATGTAGTTTGAGAATAACGCCTGAATTTTACAGTAAATAAATAAATTTAAAAAAATCTATATATTAAAATCGAATATTATTTAAAATTAAGAGAACTTTGATTTTCCATTATTAGCGGCAGAAAAGCGAACTTTTAAATTTTAAACTTTTAGTAGCTAAAATTAATGATTTGGTCGTCTATTCTTCAAACTAGTAGAAGCTTTAAAGAAAACCTAAAACTATACAAGGTAAAACCACCAAGTTAAATTTTTAGACCACAAATCTATCAATAATACTTTTAGGTTTTTAATTTAACCAAAAAACCACTACTTATTAGTCTTTTTTCAATAATTTTAAAATTGTTTGTTTAAGTTTAAAACTTCGATGGCTCTTTCAAACACTTTTGATATTCGTTTACAAACTATTAAGTTTAAATCTTAGATTTAGAATGTAAATTTCAAACAATAAATTTTTCTTCTTAAACAAATAATTACTAATTTAATGAAATTTTCGTTTTGTTTGAAAATTTTGATGACTCAGAGTAAGACTTTTCGAGCGTAAATTTTAAACATTTTATTGAGATTTTTCAAACATTTGCGTTTATTTTACTAAACATCTAAAAGTTTCAAGATTAATCTGAAAGAGTTTATTACCTATATGCAGTCAAAAAAGTTTTAAAAGTAACCAATTTTTTTACCGTGTAGGGTTGGCAAGCTATTTTAGGCGGTTGTGCAGAATTTCGCAGTGACAGTCAAACCGTTGACAGATTTATTGCAACAGGATTGTAAATTTGTGTGGGGTAACGAGAAAATTAAGTTATTTGAGAACATCAAACGAAAGGATGACAGAACAACCGGTATTAGCGTTATATAAACGAGACACAAAAATCGAGGTACATACTGATGCTAATTCAGTGGGGCATAGAGGCGATTTTATATCAAGAACAAGCGAATAAGGATTATAAACCAATTTGCTTTTACAGTCGGAACTGTTTGAACGAAGAATAGAAATATCCATCAATATAGAAGCGTTAGCCATTGTCGAAGGACTGACAAAATTCCGAGTATATTTGTTAGGAAAATCTTTTATGATTAGGATAGATTGCAATAGTTTAACACTAATGATAAACAAAAGAGACCTAAGCCCCAGCACAGCGAGGTGATTTATGCGAATATCACAATTCGATTTCAAAATAGAGTATGTGCTAGCGAGAGTTAATCAAGTAGCTAACGTCTTAAGTCGAAACCCGTTCGATGATATACCGAGCGAAAGTGAAAAAGGGGCAAAAATAAGTTTAGGAATTGCGATTTTAACTGACTTGGTAGGAACAAGAACAAATTTGTAGGAGTCATAACTGACGGTTACAGTAAATATGTGCTATACCGAGGAGCGATGTTGGGTCGGAGAAAGAAAAGGAAATCGAAGACATTATAATCGCTGAAAAATTAAACGCGCTTAATTTTGGAAAAATTCTATCAGTAAAACAGTACGGAAAAATCGCGTAAAAGTTCAAACGACAGACATGGTGTAACGAAATAATACCGCAACACAACGTCAACACTATTATGTAGCGACATAATATCACTACGTCAACACTATTATGTAGGGACATAATATTTACACAACACCACCAATCACCGAAAAAGAAAAGAAACGAATTGTAATCGGGTTTTGTTGGTGCGGTTGTAAATTTGTAAGATACGAAGTAGAACTTTTTAACAAAGAAGACGAACATATAAAAATGTCTGAATTAATTTTAGTCTGTATTTCTTTTAAGTTACAAAAACGTGTGAATTTTGTTTTATAATTAATATGTTAAAGTATAACAAATAAAAGTAATTGTCAAAATATAATCGAGTTAGTGGATTTTTTTTATTTTGGTAAAAATCAGAAACCACCTCATTACAATGGACACTACTAATAAAATTTTAAATAACGTCGATCTAGAAAGGTAATAATCGAGTTAGTGGATTTTTTTTATTTTGGTAAAAATCAGAAACCACCTCATTACAATGGACACTACTAATAAAATTTTAAATAACGTCGATCTAGAAAGGTTACATCATTATACAGCGTATGCGCCAAAATTCATGTTGGACACCATCGCATTCATTAACAAAAGTCCTATTAATACGGATTTGGATATATTAGAACAAAACATAACATCAAAAGCAAATATTATCAAATTAGACCGTAATGGAAAAATATAGAACAAAAAAAGTCGAACCTACAAAAGCGATCAAAATAACTTTTAGATCAACCAGCCCACCTTATATTGTAACGATTTATGAAGTTAACAGACGTGTCACATACTATATTCCAAAACCATTGATGTGCAAAAAATGTTTAATATACATACGGAGAAGTGCATCAACTGCGCTGAACAAGATCACACTAAAAATGATTGTAAAAATAAGAGCAAGTGTTATTATTGTAGAGGAAATCATATAACCAATAACTTCTTATGTGAAGAACACAAAAATCAAAAGAAAAGAAAATATTTGATGGTAACCAAAAGAATAGTCAAGTTATTGTGGCGACACCACGACATCAACGCATTTGTTGATTGGGCAAATTAGCGGTGTTCACCCCAGGATTCATCTCATCTCGGTGTTCATCCCATGATAGCGATGATAAAGTAGAGCGACGGAAAAAAGGAGACACACGAACAGCGCGTCAAGTTAGAAGTTAAAAATATGTAATTGTCTTATTAAAATAAAATAAAAATAATAATTAAACAAATATTCGAATCGTATATATTAATATAGTGTTCATCGAAAGTACCAGCGATATATACGCGCTAAATATAAATCAATCTGATTGGCACTCGAGCGATACAGTACTCGAGTTGTATATTGTGGGTTATCATATTCCAGCCTAACCAATCCAGTAGGATAATAAAATAGCTGGACCCAACGATATAAACCCCCATATTATCATACGGCAGGTCAACCAACTCTACATAAAACCTCGTCAACAAATAATCTACCATCCAGTACACGAGGAATAAAACCATAAGCAAATTACATTGTATTCATATTAATTGTATTATTATTGCATTTGCATTATTATATTTCACATTGCAAAACATTACTCATATCCATAAGTTTGTGCCTTCAGCATTTAATAACGAAATAATTATTTGTACTCCAATTACATGTCATAGCATACATAAGTCGTACTCATACATTTTGTATTGTGCCTTCAGCACGATAAAATAGCATATTGCACTTTCGACAAATTTAGATTACGTATACCATTTTGGATACGATAAAATTTATATTAAAATAAAATCAGTTACATTTTGTCTTGCTTGTTGTGTAAAGGTTTTGAAACCAATAAAGTGTTTGAATAATTTAATTTGCGCATTTTAATAACGGTAGCGTTTCCCCGCTAAATCCTAGTGTTATCGGTCGTAACTATAACTGAATGTCATATGGTGAAGCAAGAAACACAGTAAAACCGCGTATAACCAAAGAGTTCAAAATAAATCAAGAACATTTTCCCAACATTATCAGCAACGACAAAAACATTGAAGAAATACAAACATTGAAAAACGAGATGACATTTATGAAAACAAAATTGTTGAATGACAACAAATATTAAAGGATATAGGATACATATTACAAATAAATATAAATAAAAAATTCAGAAAACAACATCAAAGCAATAAATAAATACATAAATCCAACATCTAAGGAGCTCAGTCAGACTTAGCAATAATGGAAATTTTGGAACAATAAAAAGAATCTATTTAACCAATTAAACAAAATTAATGAATAAATTCCTAAACATAATGCAAATAAATATAAGAAGTCTAAAACAAAACAAAGACGAATTAGACTATTATATAAGTAAGGAGAAGATAGATATCACATTTATCAGAGAAACATGGTCCAGTGGCGTCGCATTATATGGTTTGTAGGTTTTGTTTGCACCGGTCGGTTTATAGGGGTAGAGTAAGTATGAAAAAGAAAAAATTGACATTATAGATGTCACCACTGGTTGAGCTGCCTCGTGAAAACTAATTAAATAAAAAATTTCATTTTTATAAAAAAAAAATAATCCAGATACGTAATTGGTGACCGCGATGGGGCTAAACATAATTAGTCTTTAATAAATACATACACGTATTATTTTGCACACAAAACAACATCCAGCTTGGTGCATATAATTTTCAAATACAATTGGGATTGGCATCATAGTTAACAAAGGCATCTAGTTTGCCGTACGTACAACAGTAACTTGCGTACCAACCACGGGCAGGAATGTCATAACCTGCAATTCGGTGATGTATAAATTTATGTGAAATTTTGGGTTATTCTGGATTGATAGCCAGATAGTATGTAAACATCAAGGTGAGGTTATCAAGAAGATGGGAGTTTGGTTTCGAACTAATGAAACATTGAATTTTTTGTATTAAAAAAATCGGTCGTCTCATCAGACTGCAGTGACCAAACTACAAAAATATTGAAAATACTTTGAACTAATCAAAGTATAATCACAATGCCATAGCGAATTATAATGATTCGCTACGCACTTGCCAACCCCTAGGTACAAAAAATTCAATGTTTCATTAGTTCGAAACCAAAACCCATCTTCTTGATAACCTCACCTTAATGTATAAATTTATGCTAATTATTATTACAATTTAATGTACTGTCAAATTTAAAATTATTAATGTCTAATTGTAATTCGGGGCCACTCCACAAACATTAATCGTTTTTTTTGATTTTTATTACAATATGCACGTCATTTTGATTTTAATTTTTACTTTTATTTTTAATTTATATTGGTGTATATAATATCAGTTTTTATACCCGTCTAGTTTAAAATTCTAAATACGTGTTTTTTAATTTTTAATTCGTTGTAAGTAAATACTATAAAATTTTATAATATAACCAAAACTAAAAAATGTAACCTTACACAGCCCCTGAAGATGCCACAAATATGGCGAAATATCAGAACAGAAAATAAAAAATAAAAATGAAAAAATAAAATGTTTTAACATATAAATTTATGGAATGTTGGCTTGAAAGTTGCGGAAAAACAAAAATCAAAATTAAATAACCTAAAATTAATCGTTTTTGGTTAAAGCCGGAAAAACGTGTTTAACCGAGTCGGACGCGGCGCATCTTCAACGATTGTTAGGGAGCATAGGTTTAGGAGATCAAAAACCTAGTCAGTTATTGTCTATAATGCACTTGACTAGTAACAACAATCTTTCTGATCAGGCATTACGAAATATGTGTTACAGCAGTTGCCTCGAAAAATGCAGGCAATTTTAGCGGCCAGTTAAAAGCCACTTATCCCTAAATTAATGACGTTTTACCATCCATCAATTATAATTTAAACCAGGTTAGTAATACACCCCTTTTGTCACATATTTCTCGCCCAAGCAACTCATGTTGTTCACATCGACATGCGCGGCAGATCGTTTAGTAGATCTTCATCATTGGTATCATTTTCGTTTCGGTACGAAAGCAAAAAAAATGCGGAGATCAAGACAAATGTCAATTCAAGAAGTTAAACATGTAGGCCAATTTTAAAGGATACGTCAAGTAAACGTCAATTTTTAATAGATACGGGAGCAGATGTATCGGTGCTTCTTGCATCGAGTGTTCATAAGAGACAGCCATTAAGTAATTTTCCACTTTTTTATGGTTCATTAACGTTAAATTTAGATGTTGGATTAAAGAAATCGTTACATAGACTTTCATATTAGCGGACGTATCAAGACCCATATGAGGTACAGATTAGAAATTTTAAATTGTTAGTAGACATAAAAAATCGTCGTCTCATTGATCCATCTTCTACAATGTTCGCAAAGGGACAACTTATTTCATGTCCGTCAGATTCTTTGTCTGTCGTATCAAATTCGGTTAGAAATTCTATAGTGTACACCTTGTTCAAAAAGTATAGACAAATAACTATCGAAACATCGGAAAGTGTACCAGTTAGGCATCTTGTAACACATCATATCGAGACTACAGGACGTCCAGTTAAAGCTAAAGTTCGTAGACTGTCGATCGAGAAAACGCTTGTGGCCAAAAACGAATTCATAGTTTGATCAAACTATAGGGTATTGGACTCGAACGAAAGGTCCATGGTCTAGTCCTTTACACATACGGCCGAAGAAGGATGTTTTTTGGCGACCATAAGGAGATTACCGGACGTTGAATGCTTGTACAATTCCAGACGTTTATGCAATTACGCATATTCAGGATTTTTTCCTATCGGTTAGACGGTTGTAGTATTTTTACAACGCTGGATTTAGTTAGAGCGTATCACCAGATACCGGTGGAGCCAGATGATATTCCCAAGACGACAATTTGTTCACCTTTTGGGTCGTTTGAATTTAACCGAATGACATTTGGGTTGCGAAATGCGGCCCAGACATTTCAAAGGTTTATACATACAGTTTTGGACGGATTGGGTTTCGTTTTTAAGCCTTGAAGAACATTTAAAGCATGCCGTAATGGTTTTCGCACGTTTAAGTGACTTTGGTTTAATAATTAACGTGGGGAAATGTGTTTTTGCAAAACCCGAGGTAAAATTTTTCGGTCATATCGTAAGTCAATTGGGTATTAAATCAGACACGGAAAACGTTGTAGCAATTAACGAATACAAGCCACCGGAAACGATAAAGGACATTAGACGATCTCTCGGGATGTTAAATTTTTATTGAAGGTTCATTCCTAATGCAGCTGGGAGCCAAGTCGTTCTTAATCAATTCCTAAAAGGGTCAAAGAAAAATGATAAACGAAAAATTGAATGGGATGTTCGATTTATCATTTTCGATGTCAGCGTTTAATAAGGCGAAACAAGGTCTTACGGAAGCAACAATATTGTCCCATCCATCTTATAATGCATCGGTGGCATTAAATGTCGATGCGACTGATTTTGCTATAGGTGCAGTTATACAACAATTGGCCGACGGGCAGTTTCAGCCACTAGGATTCTTTTCCGTAAAGCTTTTTGATGCACAAAAGCGTTACAGCACGTACGATAGCGAGTTGTTTGCTGCGTTTCGTCGATTAAACATTTTAGATATTTGTTGGAAGAACGTCAGTTTGTCCTATACACTGATCACAAACCTTTAATTTGTGCATTTCACCAAAATGAGAGAGAGAGAGCATCGCCTCGCCAGTATCGTCGTTTGGGGGTCTATCATGAAAATTTTCGAAAGCGTTTTTTATTCGATATTATCGAAAATGAGCTTATTAGAAAGTTGGTATTAATGCAATTCTAATATTCATTTTAATTCTATATGTTGGTACACTTGCTATTTTGTATATGTAGTAGTTATACAGTTTTGTTTTATATTATATAATGAATTGCAGTCTGTGAAGATACGTTGAACGTTGAAGTTTGTCATCTTAATTATTTTGATTAATAAAAGTTATATTTGAATTTAAAGACTCTGTTGATAAAACTGTGTGTTTTATTTAATAGGTTATGGGCCCAGGCATCAAATTAGTTAATGTGTATTATTTTCTTTAAGTGAAATAGTAGCAATTATATTTTTTGAAAATGGCATCAAATATAGATTTTGGTTTGATGACCAAATTTAACGGGAAAAATTACCAGCAATGGCGGTTTCAATTAAAATGTGCTTTAACCGCAAAAGGTATTTATGGTTTGGTTGATGGTTCTATTGAAAAACCAAAAAATGACAAAAAGGATGAATATGAAAAATGGCTGAAAGATGACGCAATAGCGTTATATATTTTATCATCATGTTTAGATTTTAATCAAATTCGATTTATTGAAAATTGTGTGACATCAAAAGATGCGATAGAAAAGTTGGATTCAATTTATAAAAATAAATCTGAATTTAGTAAAATGATTTTATTAGATAAATTTCATCAAATGCAAATGCAAAGAGAAGATAGTATGATTCAGTATATTACTAAAATAGAAAATTTGGTTCAAGAAATTAAAGAAGCTGGCGAAATAATTAGTGAGGCTGCTGTAATAACAAAAATTATTGGTACACTTCCTATAAAATATAGAAATTTTAGACATGCCTGGTTGTCAATGGATGAGGCACGTCAGACATTAACAAATTTGACCTCAAGATTATTAGATGAAGAATCAAATTTAACAGTGTCGGAAACATATGATAATGCATTAACTGTAAGTAAAAATAGAACCAACAAAAATTTTACTTGTTATTCATGTGGACAAAAGGGACATATTAGTAGATTTTGTAAAGAAAACAGACAAAATAATTTCAATGGTCAAAACAGTTGGAAAAATATAAAAAGTGATAATAAAAATAATAAGTGTGTTCAAAAATCAGCATTTATTGTTGATGATGATAATGAAAATTTTAATCAGTGGATAATGGATAGTGGTGCATCGTATCATATGACGTATAAAAAAGAATTTTTACATAATTATAAAGAATGTGATGGTGAAACAGTATCTTTGGGTAATGATACAATTTTACAGATTGTTGGTGCGGGTGATGTAAATGTTTTTCTATTGGTTGATGGTGAATGGAGTGATGCAACAATATATAATGTCAAATATATTCCTGAAATAAAAAGAAATTTGTTTTCTGAGGGTGTTGTTACTAAAAATGGTATGAAAATTATAAAAGAATCAAAGTATGCTTCAATTTATGATAAAAATAATCAAAAGGTTGCAGTTGCAGTAAAAGGTAGTAATAATATTTATTACATGCAAATTAAAACGGTAATTGATGGATTAAATAGTACAGGAAGTTTAGAATTATGGCACAAAAGATTGGGTCATATTAATTTGAATTATTTAAAACAAGTTCCAGAAATGGTAAATGATGTGAAGTTTTCAAATAATAAACAATATTTTTGTGAGGGATGTGTATTTGGAAAACAACATAAAGCATCGTTTGGTTTATGTGACAAAAAAGCAACTAAGCTTGGTGAATTGATACATTGTGATTTGGGTGGTCCTATGCCGGAACCTTCAGTAAATGGTTTTAGATATTTTTTATTGCTAAAAGATGATTTTTCCGGATATAGAATGGTTAGATTTATTAAACATAAGTCAGATTCAGCATATGAAATCGAAATTTTTTTTAAATTATTGAAAAACCAGAATAGAAAAATAATGAAATTTAGAACTGATAATGGACTTGAATTTTGCAACAATTATATTAAAAGTTTATTTACAAAGAATGGTATTATTCATAAAACAACGGCACCATATACTCCTGAACAAAATGGGCGAGTTGAAAGAGGAATGAGAACTATAGTTGAAAGTGCTAGATCAATGTTATTTGAAAAGAAACTTCCACAGTATTTATGGGCTGAAGCGCTAAATACTGCTGTATATATATTGAACAGAACACCAAATAGTAAAAGTAATTGTACTCCTTATGAATTATGGTTTGGGACTAAGCCTTCATTGGGTCATATAAAAATATTTGGTTCAACAGCATATGCATTAATACCATCTCAGTTTAGAAACAAATTATCAAAAAAGAGTAATAAGTTAATTTTGGTTGGTTATGATGGTGAAAGAAATTACAGATTGTTTGATATTATAACACAAAAAATTACAATATCTAGAAATGTTATTTTTCAAGAAGAAGATGAAATAAATGAAAGTATAAAAATATATTTAAAAAATGACAATATAGAACATCAAATGGAACAAAATTATAATGAAGCGATGGTGATGATTTTGAAAATAAAAGTTCAACAAGTGAAGAAGAAGATGTAAATAATAATATTGAAGAAAATGAATTACATACAAATGAAAATTAAAATATAAGAAAAAGTGGTAGAGTGGCACAGTTACCAAATAAATTTAAAGATTATGTATTAAACTTTTCTGAATTATTGTTGAATGAAACTATTATAAATAAAATTCCAAAATCATTTAATGAAGCAATTGAAAATGGTTGGGGTGAATCAATTGAAGAAGAGTTGACTGCATTAGAGGAAAACGAAACTTGGGAGATAGTTGATAAATCATCTGATCGAGAGATTATTGACAGTAGATGGGTATTCACAGAAAAAGAAATTGATGGTAAGATAATAAAGAAATCACGTTTAGTAGCAAGAGGATTTATGCAAGAAAATATAGAAGATCAATACGCACCTGTTGCTAGAATTTTAACAGTTCGCTTGATGTTTGCTGTGGCATTAGAAAAAGATTATGAAGTGGAGTATTTAGATGTAAAATCAGCATTTTTAAATGGAGAACTTGAAGAAAAAGTATATATGTACATACCGGATGGGGTAAATGTAAATAAAAATGAAAAAATGTGTAAATTAAAAAAATCGTTATACGGTTTAAAACAATCATCTAAATGTTGGAATACAAAATTTAATGAATTTTTAATTGAATTAGGATTTAATAGAAGTAAAGTTGATTCATGTTTATATTTTAAAGGTGAAATTTATATATTAATTTATGTTGATGATATTTTAGTATTTTCGAAAGATAAGAATATTTTTTAAAAAGATATTAAATCAAAACTAATGAATAAATTTAAAATGAAATGTAGTAAAAATAATAATAAAATTAGATTTTTAGGTATTGATATTATAAAGAAAAAAGATACAATAATTTTTAGTCAAAAATCACTTATTGATAAAATATTGTTAAATTTTAATATGATGGATTGTAAAAGTATAGTATTGCCAATAGAACCGAATTTACAGTTAAGTTATGAAAATAAAGATATAAATAAAAATTTACCTTATAGAGAATTGTTGGGAAGTTTAATGTATTTAATGATCGGTACTCGACCGGACATAAGTTTTGCTATTAATTACTTTTCAAGATTTCAAAATTGTTATGATATAACTCATTGGAAACACTTGAAAAATGTGGTTAGATATCTTAGAGGTACGAACCAATATTGGTTGATTTATAAAAAACAAAATAAAGTAAATGAATTAGAGGCTTTTGTTGATTCAGATTTTGCAAATGATAAAATTGATAGAAAAAGTATAAGCGGATTTATGATAAATCTTTTTGGTAATAATATATTTTGGAAATCTAAGAAACAAACAAATGTATCTTTATCAAGTTGTGAAGCTGAATATGTAGCTATGAGCGAATGTATAAAAGAAGTAAAATTTGTAAAACAATTGTTAATTGAATGTTTTAATCTTAATTTTAAATCTATTATATATGAAGATAATCAGTCAAGTATTTATTTAGCTAAAAACTTAGAAACTAAAAGAAGTAAACATATTGATATTAAATATCATTTTATTAGAGATGAAATTATTAATAATAATGTAGAAATTAAGTATATTCAAACTAATGATCAAATTGCTGATTTATATACAAAAGGTTTAAAACGTGATAAATTTATAAAGTTTATGAAGTTAATTGGAATATGTAGAATTGAGGAGGAGTATTATAAAGTTGGTATTAATGCAATTCTAATATTCATTTTAATTCTATATGTTGGTACACTTGCTATTTTGTATATGTAGTAGTTATACAGTTTTGTTTTATATTATATAATGAATTGCAGTCTGTGAAGATGCGTTGAACGTTGAAGTTTGTCATCTTAATTATTTTGATTAATAAAAGTTATATTTGAATTTAAAGACTCTGTTGATAAAACTGTGTGTTTTATTTAATAGAGCTATTACGAAAATTTTCGAACTCGTATATTTTCGATAACATCGAAAATGAGCTATTATTAAAATTTTCGATTGAGTATATTTTCGATAATATCGAAAGTTTACGACTGCTCTTTATGTGACGAACAAAGATGAACATTATTATTGAATTTAATCAAATAACGGACGTGCTTATAATACAGTTCCAAAAATGTGAGTTATTAATAGAAAATAAAATAAATTTTATGTTAATATTAAATATGTGTAGTTTTAATATAATTTTTTTAATTTTTTCTAATGTAGGCAGCTACAAACAGTGAGCAATTTGATATTTTGATTGACTTCATGGAAAAAAACGAAGGTATTGCAAAAAATTTTCTAAATACGCTGCAATTTAAGGAATCAACCAATATGAAGTGGAATGAAGTTATGGAACGGTTGAATATTGCAGGCCCGCCAGAAAAAACCGTAGAGGGTTGAGGTTGTGTTACGAACTAAAAATTTAATATACTAATATAAATTTTCTCTAGGTTTGGAAAGATTTCAAATACAACACGAAAACTAAATTGAGAAAAAACAAATAATCATTTACCGGAACGGGTGGAGGCCCATGTAGAGTGAAACGATTGAGTACCAACGAGGAGAGGGTAAGCAAATTTCTGGATTACAAGGGAGAATTAGAAGGCGTGAATGCAAGGAGATTTGGATGCGGTTTAGAAAATTCAACATCTATATAAGTTAGGACTATATAAGTCAGGATATCGCAATATCACCAAATATAGATTTCGAGGCATTGGCAGTGGAACAACCTAACATGCAATGGCTTCTAACGCAGTTAATGCCAGAATCTGGGTTAAATTTCACAAAGATACCGGTCTTTGGTTCAAAGTTACAGATTATTTGTGACACATCGACTGGAGTTGAAAGACCATTTGTTCCGATCAAGTTTAGGAAACAGGTATTTTACAGTATCCATGATTCATCGCACAAAGGAATCAAAAACACCGTGGAATTAGTGACAAATAAATACGTATGGCCATTGGTATTAAAAAAGATGTTAGGAATTGGGCGCAAGCATGCACAGCATGTCAGAAATGTTAAATCAGTCGGCATGCCAAATTACCGTTGGGTCAATTCCAATTAGTATAAAAACGATTTAACGAAATTCATATAGATTTGATCGGACCTTTGCCAAAGTTCAAAGCAATTTCATTGCCTGATATTAAAGCAGAAACCGTGGCATTTGCGTTAAACAACTGTTGGATATCAAGGTTTGGCACTCCCTCATTTGTGGTTAGTGATCAAGGACGTCAATTTGAGTCCTAGTTATTTAGGCAATTTCATACTCTTAAGACTGCAATAATGTGTCACGGTCGACAAGAGTGGACAAAGGTGTCACAAACTGTATTACTTGGTTTGAGAACAGCGTACTGGGAAGATTTTAAGTGTACTTCAGCAGAGTTAATGTATGGCGAAACTCTAAGGTTGCCTGGGGATTTCGTTAGTGTATCTAATACCTCAGAATTACAAACTGATTTTGTAAAAGAGCTTAGAAATGATTTTAAAGTTATTAAGCCAGTGCCTCCTGCTCTCCATAATAAAGCTAATTCATTTGTGTTCCAAGGAATTGGGTAATTGTATACATGTGTTTGTACGTACTGATGCAGTTCGGGCGTCACTTCATTCTCTCTATGAAGGACCTTTTCAGGTGCTAGGTCGTAACGAAAAATTTTATAAGGTCAGGATTAGAGGATTAGTGGCCACTGATGATTATAAGATGCAGGTGAATGAATAAAGTGTCAGAGTGTAGGACATCGTAAACCAAAGCAAATGTTGATGCAAAAATATAAAGAAATAAAACTTATTACAAACTAAAGTATTTCGAGTCTTTAGTTCAATAAATAATAATATAAACATATAAAACATGGCGCAGTTGGTAAATCTAAAAAAGCATGACCCGATGGTTTGTACGGGAAATAGCCAATGGAATTGAATAAAATTCAAAAGGTAAATTACGAATTACAAAAGAACCGCAGGTATATTCGAAAAAAAAAATCACGAATTAAAGGCCGTGATTTTAAATTAACCTTGTTGGTGAAGGGGCGATCGAAATAATAGAATCGTTAAATATAATACAAAAGGTAAAAGAAAATTATGATGAGCTAATGAAAAAACTGAAAGAATATTTTATGCCGAAATCTATTGTAATATATGTAAGATACAGTTCTATAATTGAAATCAGCAAGATGGTGAAACCTTTGATCAATTTTACAGGGAAATACGACAGTTAAGTAAAAATTGTGAATTTGGTGATCATGAAGAAAGTCTGATACGTGACAGATTAATTGTTGGCATAAAAGATCTGTGGCACTATTCTGGTAATTCCCTGGGAATAGCGAATTGGGGAAAGATTTTATATGCAATTTCTATTTAAAATGTTTTTTTCCGGCCTACTGAGGAGAAAAAATTGATGTAATATTTATAAATTGGGAATAATTTTTGAATATTTTTTCCATATATTAATTGGTAGGGAAAATTATTCCCAATTTAACTTTGTTTTCAAAAACATTAACACTAGCATTTTACCTCAGTATGCCAGAAAAAAACATTTTAAATAGAAATTGCATATAAAATCTTTCCCCAATTCCCTATTCCCAGGGAATTACCAGAATAGTGCCACTACAAGAAAAATTAATTAAAATTGGAGATCTCTCGTTAGATAAATACATTTAAAGGATATGCCTATTCTAGGACGTGAGACGTGTAAAAAGTTAGGTTTAATTAAAAGGGTTTTAGCAATTACTAACAGTGAAAAAGAAAATTTCCTAAAAAGCAATATAGAAATATTCAAAAGTTTGGGTAAATTTTCAATGAAACTAAAACTAAAAGTAAAATGAAATACAAAACCGGTTATAAGACCACCTAGAAGATTACCTTTAACAGTAACAAAGATTATACATGTAAACCTAATATTAATAATAGTGTACACATATAAATCTAATATTAATAAAGTTCAGTTCTGTATTAACACCCGGCACGAAGATACGTGTTTCAATCAACCATCACATGGTGTCAGAAAAAAGAAATTGAGAAAAAATATTAAAACATAGAAATAAAGTAGTGTAATATACAATAATATTCATTACAATTAAAAAATAAAAGAAAAAGTATCGAATAATTAAAGAAAAACGAAAAATAAAGTCGCTTCGTCAATATACAATAAAGAGTGTATAAAATAAAAGGAGCGCACAAAAATAGTGACACGTCGAATCACGAAACAAGTTATAAAAATACCAGAGGGTAAGTAAACACAAGCCAAAGTGTAAAAGATATCTGTTGGAAATATGATTTGTATTCATATTCATCAATCAATATAATGTTGTAATGTAAGCTATGCTTTAAAAAAATGTCACATAAATTGATTAATACAAAAGAAAGTATGGTTATTATTAGATATAATTATCTGTCTTTAATTCAGTGATCGCAGTCCCATCTTATTATAATTAGCGATTCAAGATGGAAATTTTGTTAAATCGCGATGGAGTGTGGAATGCGATCACAAAACATCGGCCGGAAAACAATGCCGATGAAAAGATAAAATGGACGAAAAAGCACATTCGACTATTTCATTGTGCATGGAAGATAACCAAATACATCATATCCGAAACACGAAAAAAGCATGGAAAGTAGTAAAAGATTTCCATGAGCGTGATGCGTCGGGTACTAAAGTGCGAATATTGCGTGAAATAATGCGACAACGTGCAACAGAGGAAACTAATATGGAGATTCATGTCAACCACATGAACGAGTTATTCCAGAAGCTGCTTGCGCTTAGTGAAGACTTCAGTCCAGAATTGTTCATGAGTGCCACGTTACTTGGTTTTCTGCCACACAGCTATGATGGATTGATTACAGCACTCGAGGTATATGACGAAAAAAAATTAACGCCAGAATTGGTACGTGCAAAAATTACAGAGGAACATAGACGACGAAATGATCGTGAGGTATCAAAAAATATTGTTTGTGATGCGTGTTACGGCGGGCATAAGAAGCAGCCGGCAATGAATATTTATATTTAAATTTGAATTAATTCTATTTTGTTGTATTGTTAACGTAAAATTAGTTATTTGCATTCAAATCTATTGTAACGTATTATTATACCAATTATGGTATTTATGTCATCGCGCTCCGCATATTAGACCAATTAAACCATGAATTTATTTCAAAGGAAAAAACCTAAAAAAAGATGAGAAAAAATATTCTTAATTATTCGTAATAAACTGTCGAAGGGTAAAGAGGAAAAAAACGTATGTTTTACTTAAAGAAAAGAAATTACGTAGTTGGCGTAATCAGGGTGCCAGAAACCGTGAATTTGCCGGAGAAAAGTAGGAAATTCAGTCTAATAATATAAAAATAAAACAAAAATATAATAAGTGAAAAAAAAGTAACAAAAAACTAGTGAAAAAGGAATAGAGCGTCCTAGTAAGCCGGGTAACGGCAATTTTCTTACGAAAAATCGAAAATATCAGGAAAAGTGTTGAATCACTAAAGAAAATTTGTATATAAAGAAGCTGGGAAAGGAAAATAATAGGAAAAAGAGCATCGTAGTAATACGGAAAATTTGGGAAGCGCCTGTGAGTACCGTTGGAGTAAGACATTGGATTCGTGGTCGATTGCGAGATAGGGTAAGTGATTATTTAATGGAAAATAAAAGGTACAAGATTTTATATAATTGCATGAGGAAATTTAGTGAAAACTAGAGAAAAATTAGTGTATTGTGTGAGATAGTGGAGTAAGTTCGTATTAAGAGAAAAACGATAAAAGCATGTGTCCTAGAAATTACGAAACAACGATAGGATAGCACATGTATTATCATGTCGAATCATGGTAGAATGGAGGTTAACGGATCGTTATAGAAATATTTATTAAGTAATGAGAGCGTATGTTGTAACACGAAAAAATACGTTGAGTTACGATTAGAACACGTGATTAAAAGAAAAATTGATTTCTTAAGTGGCAATTGTAGTGTTAGAAGATTCCCAGTTTGAGGCGAGCAACTTTGTATGAAACTTTAGGCGTCTTAAGTGATGAATAATATTGAGTATATGTGCCGTGTATATGAATATGTGTGAGTAGGTAGTAAAAAGGAGTGAAAAAGGTGGATGGGTGATGCCTAATAAAATATGAAGAATTGGCTGAGTTGTGAAAAGAATATATAAGGGAATATGACGTCATATGAGGAAATTATACCAGATTATATTATATGATTAACGCTGGTAAGGTACGAAAAGAAAATAGAATTATTAGGTTAAATAAAATCTAAGAAATTAAAATTATGAGAGAATAGGGCGAAACAAGAATATAACAAAAACAAGCATGGATATTTTAAGGTTAACTTTAGATTAGGTTAGGTTAGGAAATGATACGATATAATTAAGTAGGAATAATAAGTTGGATTAAGCTGGGATGAAGTTGACCCTCGGCAATAATAAGTTGGATTGAGCTGGGATGAAGTTGACCCTCGGCAATAATATGTTGGATTAAGCTGGGATGAAGTTGAACCTCGGCAATAATAAGTTAAATTACGCTAAGTTTTTCCTCGGCAATAATATGCTGGATTGTGCTGGAATAAAGTTGACCCTCGGCGATAATATAATAATCAAGCTGGAATAAAGTTGTTCCTCGGCAATAATGTAATGATGTAAGCAGTAAATGTAGTTGTGTGTCTGTGATAGTATAATGAATCACACTGTATATACTAGGTGCAATGCTAAATACAGATAGAGGGTAGGTTAATAAGTTCGAGTTAATTAGGGAAAATAGAGAAAATAAGAACAATAGGGGTTACATTTATATAAAAAATAATATATATATAATTATATAAGCAACCTTGTAATTAGAGCTTATTTGTGCAGGAACATGGAAATTGAGGAATTGCGAGAGGAAGTATACGCAATAGATCGGTGATACAATATCAAAGTAGATTAATCAAAGATCCAAATATGGGAACGGTGATGGCGGAATATCAAAGGTTGTTGGAATTAACAAACAAAAGGTTAAACCAACAAAGGAACAAACAGACCATGGATCACTCACATAAGGAAAATGCAGTATTATCAATGAAAAATAATACAGCTCAAGCACAACAAAGATCAAATGGCTCGAAGAAAACGAAGACGAATCCACCGCTACACACCACTACAACTAAACGATATAGCGACATTGGCATTCGCTGATTATGAATCAGACAGCAGCGAACTGGGCATAGAGTTATTATCCAAAATAAATCCAGCCATGGAATTTAAACGCATAGTGTTTGAATGTCAGGCAAATAATAGCTCACAATCAAGGGACCCAATCCAAAAGGGTCAGTTCGGCAGTACCTCCGCGGCAGGTACATCACGAGCAACGGTAAGGCGCAGCCAATGTGATCAAAAATCAGGGCGATCAAACTCAACAACCTCGTTTCTGTCATACCAATCATCGGAGCAAGAGAGATTTAACGAACCAAAGGTAGGGGTAACGTATCCGCCAATGGCGTGGTCATTGCCTGGACCATTATCAAAAATGGACCCCAATATAATAGGGATGTCGGAAATTTTTACAAACAAAGGCGGTAACCAAGGAAAATGTATGGTATGTCAGGGGAACCATAAGATGCACAGATGCACCACCATGCTGCGAGCGGGGTTACAAGAAAGATGGTATATATGGCGCTCAGCAAAGGGGTGTGCTTGCATTGCCTCTACCCACGCTATTCATCCTTCACGTGCAAGGAAAGAGGAGCTTGCCATCGTTGTAAAACCAGGCATAACAGTATATTATGCCCCAAAAACATCGTGAATCTCCATGAAGGTAACCCAACCGACCCGATAACTAAGTTGTAATTCAAAATACAACAAAAACAAAAACACTTGCTCATCTGAAAATAGTAACGATTAACCGCGTTGTATGTATAAATGAGCATTATAGTATGTATGTGCGAAAATGAAAGATCGGAATTATTGAATTGATGAATTAATGTAATAAAAAATATATTATTTAATAAATGAATTATCAATGAATAAAACTTTTAATTAAAAACATGAAGGAGAGTAGGTAGTATTGGGGGTTAGCCCTGGTTGAGTTTATATTTCATATAGGTTAAAGATGAATGAAGCCACGCCATCAACCCCGCCCCCAGGATGGTGAGATGGTTAATAATAACCATATGCAAGAAAGGGAAAGCAGTGTGACCCGCGTAAATAAGGCAAGGACATACGTACTTCGAGAGCGTCCTCTAGAATCATTAAATCGATTTGCGATTCAAGTAGCAGATGAAACATGGTTGCAAACACGTACCACCTCTGAATTATGGGTACGCCAGGAAAGACTGAGACAACATTTTGAATCCTTTGAGGCAGCTGACACTTTGTATTGGCAGTATAATATGCTGGTCACGGATAAAGTATATATTGATGTGGAAAACCAATACATGGCAACCATGGGCAAGATACAGGACAAGTTAAATGCAGCAAAAACACAAGGGCCAATTTGTAGTTCATCGGCAGGAATTGATCCTGAAGCAACACCGCCAACGATTATTAGGGTGGAAACCAAACAGCGACCCCAGCTCGGTAAATTTAATGGGAATCCAGCAGATTGGCCAGCATTTCATGATTTATTTTTGGCTGAGGTCCATGACAAAGACTATGATCCCGTTACACAATTACTTTATCTGCAACGGGCCTGTATAGACAAGGCTGCCATAACATTAGGATCATGGCATCCCACCCATAACAATTACAAGCTGGCATGGGAAATGTTGATGACCGTGTATAATGTTAGAGAGGTTTCCAAACCCACTAAGAACTAAAACTCCTTTGCACAAGAATGATAAAGAGGTTAAAGAGGAATTGATCATCACCGTGAAGGTGTTTGGGAATCATTTTACACATTTTTATTATTTTAAATTTTGGTCAGTTTCAATTTGTTTTGGCCAAATTATTTCTTGCGCTACCAATCAAATCAAAATTTGTGATCTTAAACAAAATTTAGAACAGTTTTCATGAAACACAGCATTTATAAAATTTAAGATGATAATTGAGAAATCAGGTTGATGTGAACTTCTAAACGGATGAGTCCAACACTCAAGGTGAGGAACAAATTTGAAATTTCGAATGTCGAATAAAATAAAATAAAAATTATACAATATGTAATTAAAAAATATTATTTTGTAATTAAATATTATTTCAAACTGATTTTATGTTGATTAGAAGTAAAAACAACTGTATGTAAAAAATAATAAAAATAAATTACAACCAAAAAAGCTAATTATAATATAAAATATTATTTTACCTGTCTGTAAATAAAACTTAAAATTTTAAAGCACTTGCATGTTCCTTTCTATTTAGAAAAAAAAAAAATTAACAATTTATATAGTCGTAAGGTTTTTTCATTTTTTTTGTGTATATAGTATTTATAATAATATTATATATGTAATTTTTAATATATATATATATATATATATATATATATATATATATATATATATATATATATATATATATATATATATATATATATATTAAAAATTACATATGTATATATATATATATATATATATATATATAAATATTAAAAATTACATATATATATATATATATATATATATATATATATATATATATATATATATACATATATATATAGTTTATTGTTTATCTACGTAACAACTTAACATTAAAAATATGATGCTGATAATTTTCGGTAAAAAAGAAAATTCATTGCATATCCAAAATAATTACACGATAATTTTCTGTCACTAAATTACATCCAATTTTTTAATAACATTTATTTTTAAAGTTCCTATTCTGTATTTTATAAACTTTTGTTATTATTTAACTAATTATTTTTATTAATTTTTAATTTATTATTTTCACATTCATTATTAAATTGTATGTATTATTATGTATATTATTTTCATTGCTGATGGTTTCTCTTGTCGTTTATCGTTTAACAAACGACATTTGTCAATATTTGTAAAAATTTGTATTTTATATAATTTAAAACTCAGAATAAAAATATGTATTAACGTATTGTTGTTGCTCTGTTGTATAATGTTGTTGCTGCTACTGCTGCGGTTGGTGGTTTTATTTTAATTGGTGGAATAATGATAACAATGTAGGATCTGAAAAGAGAAACATAGAACAATTGTAATAAAATATTGTGAAAGAATTTATTACCAAAAGCCGGTAAATACTGTATTTACTAGTAAATTGGTAAAAAAGCATTATCGAAATTTAGATAAAAATTTGTAACTGGCAAAATTATTTACCTATCATTTTGGTTTAACATACTTTTTGAGTCGTTATACAATAATTTTAACCTTCGAAAGGGAAAAAGTAATTACCAATTGATGAAAATCTTATCATAAATATTTTCCTAAATTGTCTAGTAAAATTAAAATGGTGATACTCGTATATATGTAGTGGCCAACATCGATTTTTTTTTTTTACCCCGAATCCTCGTTAAACGCAAATGCACTTCACTTGTTTATTAAAACGAGAAAAAGGAAACTATAGAATTGTATCATTAAATTATTAACTTGTTTTTGTCGCACTCTTTTAAATAAAAATTTGCAAACATTGTTCTTTATTCCTGGTAGACTCAACAAACGCCAAATCTCCGACGTGTAAGGTACCCATTGCACCGCATACCATGACGTTTCCTCCACCGGGTTTGATGGTAGGGATGATATTCTTACCCTTTCTTCGTACCTTTTTGACGTCATATAGCTCTACGGCCATCTGATCCGAAAATGTGGAATCAGGCGCCCAAAAGGCACTGCAATAAATAGTAAGAATATCATCCCCATCGTCAAATACGGTGAAGCAGACGTCATGGTATGTGGTGCAATGGGTGCCATGGGGGTCGAGGATCTGGTGTTTGTTGAGACTACCTGGAATAAAGAACAATATTTGCAGTGCGACAAAAATTGAAATATCTGGGGGGCTATTATGAATTTTTTTTTGATTTCGTAAAATACGAAATCGTAAATTCGATCCGCCGCGAATATTCCTATTATGAAACATTTTTTCGTCGTAAAATTTAAGACCATGAAGTTTGCTGTATTTGTGTTATTTTAGCTAAAGTTTCAACCATCAACAGATTTTTTAGATGGGCCGACTGAATTTAATTCGTTTGTAATTTCACTCCACAATTGTTGGGTAGGGTCTTTATATTGAGGCGCATTTAAAAAATGTTTAACTGTGCCAATATTTTTTCCATAAAAGAAATTAAAATGTGAAATTGGCGGCCATTGGTAATTGACCTACAGAAAATAAAATAATAAAGTTTCAAATAAATTGTAATAAATTAAACTAGTCCATTTTTACAAAATAATTGAGTAACTTACGTTTTAAAACGTAATTAAAGTATTTTCATAAAAAAATAATAAGTATACGCTATTGTTTTCGTAAATACGATATTCGTCACCTATAGAGCAGTTAAATTTTGACATTTCATTTTCGTAATATTCGATTTCTATTTTTTTTTTTTTTGTGTTTCATAATAGGACGGATTTACGATTTTCGAATTTTATGTAAGCAAAAAAATTTCATAATACGAATTTTCGCGGCGGATCGAATTTTACGAAATCGAAAAAATTTCATAATAGGCCCCCTGGACATATTAGCTTGGTTCGAGACAACGATCCAAATCATGCATCCCACTTGGTAAAAAAGTTAGTTGATCTACAAGGTCAAATACATTTGACCGAACCCTCCACAATCGCCAGATCTCAACCCCATCGAACATCTTTGAGATAATTTGAAAAAATCGGGTGCGATTACATGATATTAGAACAAAAGACGATTTAAAATCTAAATTAATCGACGAGTGGCACCAAATTACGACGGAAGAATACGAAAAGTGCAGGATCGGCTAAATACGTCATAGCTCAGAAAGGGTTGCCCACAAATTATTAATTATATTTATTAGTATAATACTAGGAACTGTATGTTTTTTTTTATGTATGTTTTTTCTTTGATTAAGTTTTGTTATTTTTGTTTAATTTTTATATTATTTTTTATTTTTTTAAATGTGATTATTAGTTAGTAAATAGAAAAAAAACAAATGCTAAAGATGTTGTGTAAAGAAAATATATGAATTTATTGAAAAATAAATAAGGTGTTAGTTTTTTTTTGATGCAGTGTACAATACAAGCGAGTGGAATATAAAAAAAGGTCCTACCATATTTTTTTGTTGTTTTCTATGGTAATTTAGTTTTATGCTGTAACCATGACCATGAGTTATATAAATCCGTGCTTGGACCTTGGTTTTGGTGTCACTTCGACCTTGATACTATATTTTGTTTCATAGAAATAATTTCCATTACATTTGATTCGTTGCCGCCGGCTTCTGTCACGTACTAGATATTTCCAGTTTTAAAATGCGAAATGTTGACCACTACTGGTTATGCCATAGTCACAAACTGACAGTTTTATAATTATGATTAACACGAAATCATGATTTCGTACTAGTGTGTAATGTTTAACCATAGTTTCAAACTAAAATTGAACTCAGTTTCGATGCATTTTAGTGCTCACAGCACCGAATGCATCAAAAATGGAGATACCTGACACTAATGTCGATTTTCATTGATTTTTTCTCACTCTCAAATTCTACCCACATTTTTTACTCCCATTTTGTTTCAATGGAACAAAAATGTACTACTCTACTACTCTCTAATTTTTATTTTATTAATTATATTTGATTTTTATAATTTCACTAATCAAATTACCAACGCGCCGCAAATTTTGACAAATAATTGACAGAAACAAAAATTGGCGAATAGATTTATAACAACAACAAAATCGTATACTCCACCAAAAAACCTAGAATATAGAAAATTACAACAAAATATTACCCTTGTGGTAATATTTTTTTTCAATGAAACATTTTGACAGCAGTTGGAGTACCATAGGGTACTATTTTTTCTTCAATGAAAATCGACACAACAGTTTACCAAAAAACATCTAGTTTCCTTTAAGTTTAGTGTTTGTTATGGATGTTGGCGGGAGCAAATTTTTTTCTGTTCTGTAAATATCAAAGTCATTTCTGACAATTTAGAAGTCAATTAAATGTCAATCTTGACATTTTTGTCAGCGTCTACTCCATTACTGTTTAAAACCAAATGAGAAAACAAAGGAAATTGTAGTGTGCCTTGTGTTCTCTTTTAGGAAATCATGATCCCGAAATTATGGTTATGAAACTAGTAATGTGTCTGTACTATTAGATTCTTCGCATTAACACTAATGTATATAGCACGTTGCATACTGCCAATTCTCGTATGCTCGATCTGAGAATCTTTTTTTTTAACTTTGGTCAGGTTATTTGATCACCAAATTTAAGCGAATATGTAGTAAACTTATATGTAGTCTCGTAATACTTCAAGAGCGAGGGCATGTCCAAATCTTATTTACCTGTTCAATTCGCTAATTTGCTCAACACTCCGCTCGTAATAGTACGCGATCATAAATTTTGATTATATTTGCTTAGAAAACTTTAAGAACCGTTCCCAATAATATGATGTTCGGGACATTGACTCTCATGGCCAGCAAGTTTTGAATAACAAATTGTAAAATTTGGCGTATTACTTCAATTCCTAGTCTCACCTTCAATTTCTTGGCCAAGGAGGAATTTAAGCTATTTTAACAAACTATTAAAATATAAAACAAATAATTCATTACTTGTCAAAAATATTTTAATTCTCATTTGGTGCCCCCAAGAAATTGTAGGTGCAAAAAGTGAGATTTTCACACACTGCGAGAACCATAATACCAAAATTGAGTTATGGTGTCATCGCATCACCCGCAGACGAGTGCGTGAGATTCATAATAGGAGTGTTCTGCCATTGTTAATAAGGCATTTTGTGTTGTTGGTGCCGCTTCTCCCACCCAATTGGCAATATCAGCGCTTTCCCAGTTAGTTTGAAACTTTCTATTTTAATTAACGCAATGTTTGGTTTTCCTCCTTTATGTCGTCAATTGATACATCTCTATTGTGTAGTTATATGAATAATTGCATCCGCAAAAATAACCTCGGTTGGTTAAATTTAAACCATGTTAAAAATGTCTAGTGACGTATGGTGCGAATAAACATGTTTAAAATGACATTCCGCATTTTATTATACAAACATCACTTTTATTACTCACTTAGAAAACGAATTTTTGAACTACATATATATATATATAAGACAATGGATTAATAAAATAAAGAGTTAGTTGGTTTTTTTGGAACAATGCAAGTATGTAATTTAATTTCAAGTTGAAATTTTAAGTTAAACTAAGTTGCGTAGAGCAAAAGTAATTATGACATAAAAATGACTATACTTGTTAGGGGCTCACCACACAATTAAAATATAACTGACCCCTGCCTATCCACATACCTTACAGTCAAGTAAACATCCCAATTACAAAATATTTTAAAAATTTTACAAATTCGTCGCTTAAAGGAATTACAACTTTCCGTATAACTGAGGAAATTCATCAAATGATGTCAAAATTTGTTTAATTTAACTATTTTTAATCGATGTATCATAATTATATTGATAACTAAAAACTTTCCATCATGCCATCAATTTAAATATTTAAAAGATAATAAAAAATAATCTTTACCTCCATTTAGAAGAAGAATTGTATAAACATGAATCACAAATTAGAAAAAAAGGTTACATACATAATTAATGAATTTGGAAACATAAAATTTTTATAACTGACTTCATAAAAAGAAAGTAAACACAAAGTAGATTCCGTAGATAACCACAATTTAAATATGGGTTTATGTAACATATTTGATGTAGTCATCAATGACGAATGTAACAAACAGGCCTCATTTAATTTGTCAATCATAACCGCAAAGACCAATTAAAATTTATCATTATGATAGGAATTGCGATAGTAAATGAGATAGAAACTACAGAATAGTACATACAGCATGTTGAACATAATCAAAAACTTATTGACAGATAGAATGATCTGCCAATCGGCATGGAATTTAAAATCAACCAATAGTTTTATTGCTGTAGTACTCGGAACATAGCGGTCATCATAAATTTTGATGTTTACAATATTTTTTTTTTCGAAAACTGTATCTACATAACTTTAAGATAATGAGAATAATCTTCACGTGGTGTAGATGTATACTGATAAAAGTGAATCATATCATTATCTAAAAAAAAAAAAAAAAAAAAAATTTGAATAATTTATGAACTAAAATCTACAAACAAAGTAGATAAACATAAAACCTCAAGTTTACAAAGCAACTCTCTTAAAGTGAAAATGACTAATCTTAAATACTATGCGTTATTTATAGATCGCTTTGTGGATGCAACGATTTAAACTTTTCTGGAGCGTAAAGCTTTCTTTACAGTTGTGTTTTCGGTACATTGCAAATGGTTTTTAATTTTCTCGATATGCCGTGGTAAATATGCAAAATTGCTTAGCATAGTTTTACAACAATAACAGCGATAGTTTAACGTATGTGAAGTTATCCCAGAATTCTATCCCAGAAAATAAAAATTTTTAATCAGGCATATCAATAACCAATTTTCTCATATCATAAAAAAAAATAAAACCTAACGTATAAAAAAGATGTAAAATTTTGAGTTGCATAAAGTAATGGAAAATTACAGGCAAAGTAAGAAAAAATTTGTTCCGTGGCAAGTTCCCGAAAATGAACTCTCGGCTAGGAATTTCATTGATTTTTATAAAAATGTTCGTCCCGCTCGATAAACTTAAAAATATTTTCCTAATTTAGCTTAAAGTTTGCTACTGGTGCATACACATTTCAAAACCATGTAGCCCTGATTCGAGATATTTTTAGTTTTGACGAAACAATTTGAGCGGGGCGAAAAATTATATAAAATTCAATGAAATTCCCAGCCCAGAGTTCATTTTCGGGAACTTACCACGAAACGATTTTTTTCTAATTTAGCTACTAGTGTATATATTTCAAAATCATGTAACCCTGATTCGACCCGTGGCGAGCTGCAGCTATCGGGGGCGTCACAGGTGGTGGATAGCGAACGGCCTATCGATAGGTAGGTTAGCGGTGAATTAAATAAGCCGTCCCCAACCGCAGCTCTGCTGGAAGGAGAGTCTCAGAGAACGGGGGAGTGGTTAACCTCTGTTCAACAAATTCTGAGTGCCTATGATACCCAGTAGGGAAAGGCGAACTGATGACGTCATAAAACCATGGTGAACTGAGCGTCACGTCTCCCTGCGCTCTCGGGCCTCCAGGTAGTGAGTAGGGAACCCTATAAACAATCCCCTGAATGAAATGGGTCCTATTTGTTTGGGATATCCATATAGATGGGTGAATGAATGAGTGAATGTGGGAGGGGGCAGGAGCGTGGAGGGCGGGTGCTCGGTAAGCAAATGGGCTGGATTAAGGTGTTATGCGACCCGCACTGATGATCGGCTAGACTGGGCGCCCATTTAACAAAGGATACCTGGATACCTGGCGACCTCCAGTTGTATTTAGCCTTACCTGCGTATACGGATCTCTGCGCAGGTGGACCGTATTTCTCCGATACTCGTGGGAATAAATGGAAGATTTGGAAAAAAAATAATAAAAACAAGGGGACCAGTACCCACCAAAAACCGAAAAGTACTATAGAGGGGAGTAACTCGAACCAGAAAGGTGGGGCTCCCTCATCTGAGGCAGGGTAAGCAACGCCATGGCATCGAAGCCAGGATTAAGCGGAACCGCCAAACAGAAGAGCGGGGGATCGAGAGAGATCCTCCCAACAAAGCGACGGTACAGAGAGAGACGGTTCGGCGTTTAGAATTCTGGAGAAACTGGCTGCAACCCCTGAGGGGCAGCTTACAGTTGTGCAGCAGGAATCTGTAGCATGGGCTAAGAAAACTGTCGGCTGCGATAGCTCGGAGAGGGTCCTTGTGTCTAAAAGACCGAGGTTCCAGGATGACCTTGAAGCAGGCGACAGTAAGCGGGCTAAAGTACAAGCAGACATGACGTCGGGTGCTCCTAAGGAGCAGAAACTGAAATTATTCAGTGAAATCCTGAAGGAGCACGTGCTGGTGCTAGCCGTCATTGACAAATTTCAGGAAGATGGGAGCATCACGTCGGAGAAGTGGAGGGTAGTGTAAAATGCACTAAACTCCATATTCTTGAGGATCCTGAGAGAAACTCCTGGATCCCCACGTCCTGCAGAGATGCGAGATGGCCACAAGGGCGCGTTAAGCTAACTGCGTGCTCGGACCAGAGATCGGTCGATCTCCATAAAAGGGCAGTGGCCGAGGTAGGCGAGGTGTGGTTGGGCGCGAGGCTTGAAGGAGTCAGCAGAGGAGAAATCCCGAGAAGGCCGAAGGCACGCGTCTGGTTACCAACCGAGCCGGATAAGCCAGAGGAGATCATTGAGATTATCCGGGACAGTAATCCCGATCTGCCAATGGAAGGATGGAGGATTGTAAAACAGGAGGAGGCTAAGGAGGGCTTTAGATTGGCAATGATGCTGATCAATAAGGAATCCTTGGCTGAGTGATCAACTTCGGTTTCGGGTCGATCACTCTTAAAGTTTATAGGAAAGACGAGGTCACTAAGGGCGCGGAAGACCAGCCTGGGGGCGACAGCGAACGGACCCGGGTGGAAACGGTCAAGCGGGCTGAGGATGACCAGGGTAGCCGTTCCGATATTTCGGATGAAGAGAAGTTGGTGATGGGAGGTAGCCTCCTCTCTCTGAAGTCCGATGGGGACAACCCGTCGAACACACGACGAGAGGGGGTTGGCGACCAAACCAACGAGCTAGATGACACTATCCTGATGCAGGGAGTGCATGAAGTGGTGAGTAAGGTAGATTACAATGGTTAACATTGTACAAATAAACCTACATCACACGAAGGCTGCCTCGGCAGCTCTCGTGCTCAGACTGACTAAGTCAGATGAGGACTTGGTGTTAATCTAAGAACCTTGGATTAACAATAACAGGATCTGTGGCCTCAGAATGAAAGTGTATAAATTACACTGTGTTTGAATTGCAAACCTTTTTTTCGTGACAAGCTGGGCACCCGGGGGGTAAACCTCATTCGAGTATGCTGAATTCAATGGTGCTAGTCCTATTTTAAAGTTAGTCCCCATTTTTGAGATATCGCTTTCGACATGTTTTGGCTCTGAGTCAAAATATACCCTCATTTTTACGTTGATAGCTCTTGAACCATTAAGATTTTCGTTATGCTTTCTTCAGCAAAGTTGTTGCGCAAGTCAAGACCAATAACTTTGCCGAACACATCAAGACCGAAAAACAACATCTAATTTTTTTTTTGCTTTTCATTTCGACGAAAAATACTGTTTTTATCATTTTGTTGAATTTAAATCGAGTAGAATCGATCGACAAATATAGATACAATAGAAACTATTTAAAAGAAAGTTAAATCGATTCAGTTGATTTTATGGTGTTTTTCCTAAAAAAAAAAAATTCCTAAAAAATTAACATTGTTCTTCTCTTTGACAAAACAATGGCGTGCCGTTGCGATAGTGGATAAAAATCCTGGATTTGTCCATCCCATCGTTTTAACCAATTATATCACGTAAATTAAGAAATATGTGCATCTATATATCAACCATCAAATGTCACTGCGCCATTCAATCACAGAATCATACGACGGATAAAAATTTCGGATTTTAATTTTGTTTTTCTTGTGTGAGGCTGATGTTACCTCGACAACACCCCGTAGTATGCCGGTGAAATTTGTTAATTAATTAAATAATGTAAATTATTACTTAATATTAGTGTTGTTAATTGGAGGTATATATAAACAAAAAAAAAAAAAAAAAAAAAAAAAAAAATTTCGTTTGATTTATTTTATAATTAATAACAAAAAAAAATGGTATTATATTTATTCGTTTTACATAACATCGGTTTTTTTTCTTTTTATTTGTCAAGGAATTTAGTTTTTATGATAATGAACTCACTATATTATATACATACTACATACGAGCTTTTTTGTTTTCAAAGGCTGAAAGCCGAACACAAAACTTATCTTTGGAACCCAAAAAAAAACATAAATAAAGGTGTGGTTCTAAATTTTTAGACCCCCATTAATATTAACCATCATGGTTGGTCCTTCACAAAAAAAAAATACCAGAAGCTTCCAATACACTTCTCACAAAAAATAATAATTTTACAATATCGTTCCTTATCGCAAATTGTCTTTACTTTTATTTTATTTTTATTTTTATTTTTTTTTTATTCTTAATTTATATATACCTCCAATTAACAACACTAATATTAAGTAATAATTTACATTATTTAATTAATTAACAAATTTCACCGACATACTACGGGGTGTTGTCGAGGTAACATCAGCCTCACACAAGAAAAACAAGATAATAACTGACTGTCCCCCTCAGTAGCGATTGCCGCGATATTTATACGATCGCTGTTGAGGGGAAAACAGGATCCAGATTATTTTTCAATTTTTTTCAACTTTACAAAGTGGCGTGTCTATTGTATAATTTAAGTGATGTAATTGGTTAAAACGATGGGATGGAAAAATCCAGGATTTGTATCCACTATCGCAACGGCACGCCATTGTTTTGTCAAAGAGAAGAAAATTGTTAATTTTTTAGGAATTTTTTTAGGAAAAATTACCTAAAAATCATGCTACTGAAGTTAGCCGAAAATTTCAGCCGAAAAAACCTGCATTATCGACATATTTTGTATCAGGTGGTAATAAAAATTCTGTTGATATGAGCCGAAAATTACATGTAATTGAAGTTGGTAGTAAATTTTCGCCGAAAAAAATTTGAAAAAATCATTATCACATAATTCAGATGTTTAATGGTAATATGAACTAAGTGAAGTTAGACCAATTCGTAAACTATTGGATAAAATATTTATATATAACTTGTCGTGTTAGGGGGCAACGAATTTGAGTTGTGGCACTAAGAGTAAATACTTTTGCCAAAAATTAGGCCATATTTTATGTAGCATCATAGTGAAATAAATTAAAAGCTGGTCGCATGTTAAGTGGAAATTTTAAATCGTGGTTAAAATGGTGGAAATTTGGACCGGGTGAAGTTAGAACACTTCGTAAATAGCTGGTTTCCATATGCTATATAAAATATGGCCTAATTTTTGGCACAAGTTTTCATAGTAAGTGCCACAACTCAAATTCATTGCCTCCTAACACGACAAACTATAAATACGGGATCCACCTATTTACGAACTGGTCTAACTTCACCTAGTTCATATTACCATTAATCAATCGAATTATGTGATATTGATTTTTTTCAAAATTTTTTATTCGGCGAAAATTTAGTACCAACTTCAATTACATGTAATCTTCGGCTCATATCAACAGAATTTTTTATTACCACCTGATACAAAATATGTCGATAATGCAGGTTTTTTCAGCTGAAATTTTCGGCTAACTTCAGTAGTATCATAAAATCAACTGAATCAATTTAAATTTATTTTACATAGTTTCTATTGTATCTATATTTGTCGATGCGATGTTTATTCGATCGATTCTACTCGATTTAAATTCAACAAAATGGTAAAAAATGATAAAAACAGTATTTTTCGTCGAAATGAAAAGCAAAAAAAATTAGATGTTGTTTTTCGGTCTTGATATGTTCGGCAAAGTTGTTGGTCTTGACTTGTGCAACAACTTTGCTGAAGAAAGCATAACGAAAATCTTAATGGTTCAAGAGCTATCAACGTAAAAATGAGGGTATATTTTGACTTAGAGCCAAAACATGTCGAAAGCGATATCTCAAAAATGGGGACTAACTTTAAAATGGGACTAGCATCATTGAATTCACCATACTCGAATTAGGTGAATCGAATCAACTGTAAGTTGATGCAGAAGATTTTTTCATTTTCGATTTTTTCTGTCACTCTGCATTCACCTGGTTTGTGATGTTCAGAACGTTTAACACATCTGTAAATCAAATGACAATATACTGCAGAGTGGTTATACCTTTGACAATTTTTGCATTGTACCATTTCTTTATTCTTTTTTAAATGCTCCCAAGTAACTCTTTGGTAGTTTAAAGCTTTTATATTAAATATTGGACTAATGAACTCGTCTGGTTCGAATTGAACTACGTGGAGCGGTAGTTTGCGATTAATTTCCTTAGATTGTTTGGTTTTCATTTGCGTTAAATTGGTTACTTTAGCTCCTAAAAATTTTTCAATTTCGGCTTGTAATTCTAAAATATTTTCATTTGGTGTTAAAACATTTAGCACTAGCGTTTTAGGTTTATTATTTTTTAGGAATATACGAAAAATAATTGGTGTTAACTTCGTTAAATACTTCCTTTATTTTATTGTACTCGTCCAAATTTTCAGTTAGTACCGAATGTTTCTCGTCAATTATTCTTTTTATTTCAAAATTATTGATTTCTATTCCTTTGATCAATGCAATCGTATTTTAGAGTTGCTGGTTATGTATGTGGAGCGGCGGAGGTTTGTTCTTGCTCTTGTTGTTACTGTTGAACATGTCCCGGTTGTTGTTTTTAGTGAGGTTTGACGCCGTAGTTTTGGATATGTATGATCCAAGAACATTTAAATTCCTAATTTTGATCGATTGTGTTAATTTTTCAAAATTTGTTGGTGTTTGAGGTCTTCTGTTTTCGCTGCGCTGTTTATTATTCTAATGTTGATTGTAAACGCGATATCAATGATTGTTTACCAACAATTATTGGCGGTTTACGCCACACCTTTAACTTGTATCTCTAAATCCAGCGATATTTGATATTATTTCCAATAACAATAACAAATATATATTATAATTATCTATTTTTCGATGTTCTCGCTACTGCGTATAAATCCGTACTATAATTTTGTTTACCTGGAAGCACCTACGGGGCGTTAAATGTGTATTGAGTGGTTAACCAAAGTGAGTTCACCGAAACACATATAGTAGCGACAACTGATTTCTATTGAGCCTATGTGAGAGAATTTTGTTTGTATCATGGGGTATCCCCTGCTTTGTTGAGTTTTATCAAATTGCGATTATTCGAGTTTCTTTCATGATTAGTTAATCATATTTTCAAAAAATTATAAAAAAGTATAATCCCAATGCCCAAAGCATTTCTAAACCTCTTCGTAAAACCTCGAATTTTATGATAGCCTCGGCTTGATATAAAAGTAATATATGGCTATCCTCCAGAATAACCCAAAATTTCATTTAAAAAAATGCTTCTTCGTGAAAATCACATTACCCAACCAAACAGGTTATCTTCGATTAAAACCTCTATAATAAAAATTAAAAATGTTCTGCTTCTAGTGGTGGGGTCAACGATGCTCAATGTCTCACTAAATTTATTTAAATTGCCGCCTAACTGGACGGGTTTAAAATATTTTGTTTGCTGTTTCTAGAGATTATAAATAGCTCATATTTCCGAGCTAATTTTTTTTTAGTTTACAAAGGTGGAGGCCACTTGGTTGCCAACTGGTTTGGATCATCAATTTTAAAATAACGTTGCCGTATACAAATTGATTGATTGTTGATTCACAATTAAATAACAATTTATACTGACTCACTTATTTAAAATGTGTTTTATTAATCATTCAGATTCAAATGAAACTTTAGTTTAGTTTTTTTCAATTTTTTTCAAAAAATGTTTTTCTTTTTAATTTTATCTATAATGGTAATTTTTATGGAAATTGTCAGAGACGATGTATAGGATATTAGCAAGCAAGTTGGTAACAAATATGTCTTACTACCTACTATCAATTTAAGCTAAACAATATGGAAAATTATGGGGTAGAACAGTTGTCATATACGGATAAATATTGTCAAGGGCTTTCTGTAGACGAATTACCATATATTTAGGCATGAGTTTAGTTTTCATGTCAGCTAAACATTTCACATGACTTTTAAAGAGAACATTAATTAATTAAATTATGGCCAAAAACCATTAAATTCGTATCACATGTTTCAAATTGACATCACTGGATTTCCGTTTATAAGTTTAAAATCAAATTGAAAGTAAATAGATTCTTATTCCAAATCTTTGCTCTATTAACTGCAATCTATATGCGTAACACTACAAAACCAATATTCAAATTTTATTGAGTTTACCGAACTTCAGTTGAATGAAAAATTAAATCGATTTATAACGAAGGTTAAGCAGTTACGGTTTTTACACACAAATTTTATAAAGAACAATATAAATTTTAGTCATATTTAACAATGAAAAAAAAAATTTGATTGATAGTGAGGTGCAAATTTTAAAATTACAATGAGTCGCAAAAACCGTGTTATTATTAGAGGACAGACAGCATGCGCCAAAAACTGCACATACAATAATTCACACCTACATTTTACACCAAATATGTATAACTTACACCCAATTTTTTTTTTTTAACATATTACCTTGGCATTGGCAACCAAATAAATAATTTATAATCATAATAACACAAAATAAACAACAAACTATATTTTTTAAAACCTTCAAAAATACTAAACAATAAATGACTGTACTACGCCCGTAGTTAAAATTGTTATATACATATAAAATACACGGGCTATAGCACAGCTTATCAGTATTTACCAAATAATGTACCTGAAATAATCTCATTATAATTTCTTCCGCAATATACGCTGCGGTTGTAACGATAAAGTGCTAAGCTATCCATAACCATTACAAATGATTCTATTACGGCGTGTTGCGGAAACTCATATAAACCAATAACAATTCGGTTTTATTGACGGAGCCTTGAAAACCCGAAATAACTATTTAATGTATTATAAGTCACGTGACAAATTTAAAAATTATGTATATAATATATTCAACTTACCACCGTTGTAATTTTTTAGTGTTGCATTGTTTTACTAAAAAAAACACACTTTATAGTAATGTAGTGTGTGTAGTGATTTTAGTAATCAATGCGTCATGATTTTCGTGAACTCGATGGAGTTGGTAACGGTCGTATTTCTTTAGGAATGTTTTCATATGCTGTAAAATAATAGGATAAACATCTTAATAAAAATGCGTATGAGTAATATTACACAATGGCCCCGTACCTGTTTGAGATGGAATGATATCACAAAATGATCCAGGCAGTGTATTATGCGTACTAATATCGGATGTTGATCGCATTTTATTATTATGCGATCGATTATTTAGCGTATCACTTTTTGTACAATTTAAACTTAAATTAGACATCGATGATGGTAATGGCGATCGTTGCAATTCACTTAAATCACCAGAATATCTTTAATAGAAAAATATTAAATTTAATTGTAATTTATGTATTTTTGTTTATATTACAGTGGTGGTCGTTTTTCAAGACGCAATAATTTTTTTTTTTTTATTACATAGAGTATCGCACTAAATTGTAATTTCAAGGTTATGCGAAGCACGAAAAATCGTTTCCAAGAACCAACAATTATTATACGTTTTGTAAACCGAAATTTATGTGTGTATGCAACCAAATGTCCATTTCTAGTATTTCTAGTAAATTTCTAGCACGTATCGGTCAATGAATCATACAAAATTCTCACAAGACACAAAAAAAAGTTTTGTTTTAACACAACGAATGAATTTCTTTATTTTCTTGTATAATTAAATTATGGTAAAAATATTATTGGCGACTTGAAAAACATTTTTTGTGTTTAGTTTGGTTTCTTACTAATAAGCACTTAGTGCTTTATAATTCTTTATTAATTAAAATATATTTAAAAAAAAAATATTTTATTGTTAAGCTTAAAAAATATCACAAAATAAAAAACTTATAAACTAAAGCGCTATATGCTAACTTCTATATCAACATACTTTATGTTGGAATATTCACGACCAACAATAATACTTTGCTGTTCCGCCCGCATCCTCTGAAACAGCGTATCAATATGATGCTGTACCGCAAAATAGACAAATTTATATTGTGCCTCCGTTTGCACCATGCCCGAACGTTGCGATCGCACCATTTGTATTGTCCGCTGAATATCAATTTCAGTTTCTAGACCTTCACGATCGATTTGATCGAGTATCATATCGATCACAATAAATGTACCGGTTCGTCCAATACCAGCCGAACAGTGAACACATATCGGCCCTGGGTTAACACCATCGAGTAAAATTTGTTCTTGGCGCGCATTAATATCATGCAAAAAATTTAGTACACAACCCGGGTCCGAGGGTACCCCGTGATCGGGCCACACCAAAAAGTGATATTGAAATATTCGGCGTTCCTCTTTGTTTCGCCACGAGAATAAAAATTCCCGTAACGTATAGTCGTGGGTTGAACTTTCTAGGAGACAGGTTACTTTTGCGTAACCCCATTCTTTTGTTTGGCCTTGATCCGGCCAGTATTTGGCACATTTTGACTATAAACAAATTAGATAGTTTAGTAAAATTATCTTCGATGCAAAATATTTAATAACACTTACACGTCCTCTTTCCAGTTCTTTTGTTGTCATCACAATCACCCGAGTATTTTCTTGCCATATCATATTCCAAAAATCGGTTATCGTATTCGGTAAACAACCCTGAGTCGCTATATACGTTTTAAGACTATTTTGAACTGGTAATTTTGATTGTGATAACGTTAGACTACTACTTGTACACGCCGAACTAATTGATTGACTATCAAGATTTTCCAAATCCTGTTGATCGCTTTCGATCGATTGCCGAATATAATTTGCATTTATATATTCTGAACCTGGTGCATTCGGATCAACATCACGTAACCTTACACGAGTATGATCAACTATAAATATATAGATATTGGAAATTAATATTTTACTGATCACCGCTTAAACAAATTATTTGCATTAATTTACTTACAAGGTAATATATTTTTATAACGATTTTTACTACGATTTTCTAATTTTTGCCCTTCCCGCCGCGAATATATGTGACGGCATTCTTGCTGCTGCAGAGATTCAAATTCTTCCCAGAAACCACCTTTTCCATACCCATGACTACCGTTCTCCTTCTGTAATTGTTCAACACGCGCATTTATACTCGCCGCCGTAATACGGGTTGCATTAAACGGTTGCCGTAAATGTACAACCGTGCCACACGTTTCGACCATTGGATTTTTTTTATAATGTTCTATTAAATCACATAAAGTTGAAAATTGATCACCACCGCCAACATCGTATTTATTATCTTGCCATCGGATCATGACATGCGTTACTTTATCGTCAGTACGTACTGATAATACAAAATCACCCGGTTTACTTTGAGATTCGCGCACTAAAAACGATCCATTTTTACCACGTTCTAACAGCCGTTCAGCTTCTTTACCCGATAAATTGCCGTGAAACCATCTGAAAATATATAAAAAAAAAAAAATCGTAATTTATAAATAAAACTCGTGCAAATATTTACTAAATTTGGTTCAACACAGAAAATATTTATCCATTATTATATCTAATTAAATTAGCATCAATTTATTTTTATTTATTTTGGTCTCGAGTCGCAACACAATAACAAGACGATAGTTGCATGTACATTGTGAAACAAACGATCACCGCGATTACACCCCCAACCCAAAAATTGCGATCAGCCTCTTAAAAATTTAAGATCACATGGTATAATATGCCCACGATGGTGTAAACATATTTTGATTTAGACCTTGACAAATATTATGTTGAAATAACAATTTTGTGGTCACAAGACGCATATGATGAAATTAATTATATTTATCTTGAATCAATAAGACAAGAATAACATATTATTTTTAACTCTATTTGTTTTTTTAATTGACGATCAAAAGTCTCTAGAATAGTTGTGTACTATTATACTCTACTAATAACTGATCAAGTTATTTTATTTACTATTTATATAATGAATCCGAGTTAGAATGTATCGCTTGATATGATCAATTAATATTCTAGGAATGATCGATCATGATCGAATAGTATTACTCAAGTAAAAGGTATTTAATTTATATGTATTATAACGATCGTAATATTAATCGTATTATTTTGTTATTGTCCAAAGAAAAAGATGAGATCGCATATACGATCAAACACACACGATCGAACAAATATATAAACTTAAGTAAATTCACACACATGAAAGAATTTTAAACTCAAAAACTGGGATAAAAATGTAATATAACATCAAAACCACTAAACACTTAATATATAAAAAAATACTAACGTATAAAATATTAACGAATCCTTTAATTCCGTTATTGTTGTTGGTATAATAATCTGCAATGTTGGATACACCAAAAACGAGGATATGTGATGATCAAATTCAGTGCCGCCGTTGCGATCACGAGCTTTCATTGTTAAATAATTTATTGCGCTTATAACGTTTCTTAACTTAATTAAATACTTTTTTAACATAATTTTTGGGCTCATTTTTACAATTTTTTTTTTTATTTGGATAGTTTTATTTTTGTTACTACTAGCTACTAGTTGGAAAATACTGTTTATTATTTTAAATTTAATTTAAAAGGATTTTAATTCACTATAATTTTTTAAAAACTTTTTTAATAAATTCACTTGCAATTTTATAAAATGTATTAGGATTTTTTGAAATCTCCTCGTCGACTATTTCAATTTCTACGTTTGATAAGTTATCGGTCGATAAACTCGAATTTTGCAAAAATAATGTTAAATGCATTTTATTAAATGTAATTTTTTTATTTATTTTTTTTTGTATTATTTTTTATTTATTTAAAAAAAATTATTATTTTTTTGATAATAAATAAAAACTGCACACTTCTTCTAATTGTTTGTCGAAATCAAAGACAAGTGTACCTTTCAATATTATGATTTTAGTTAGACTGTTTTGATTTCTTAGCGAAACCAGCGTTTATATAAGAAAATGAAAGACCGACATAAGAGACAACAAACAACAACAAACGGCACTCATTTTATGTAAATATGGAGAATAATATAAATAATCGAGAGGTAAGATATTGTGTAAGAGAAAAGCAGACCGCTACACCTGAGAATGAGTAAGAATATTTTATAAAGTAATTTAATTTAATGTCATTTTTATAGTTTTTGTTTTAACTCATTCGATCGTGCGTAGTCATCGTTTGGTACGCGCTTTGCGAACTTCATGTTATTGCGAGAATTTTACGTTATTTTCTTAAGAAATTTATATTGAGTCAATGATTTGGAGATTTTTGTTTTCAATGTCACCAAATTTTGTTAAGACGAAATATATACAAAATAAAAATGTGGGAGTGTATTAACACTCATACGTAGTAGGTCTGCCGATATGCCCATTTTTGTTAAATATGTAAACAAATTTTTCTTAGGAATTTTAAGATGATTTAGCGCCAAATTCTCTTGTGTCACATATAAGTAAGTTCGAGTGAATTATTTTATGTCCGATTTAGAATTTATAAGCACGTGAGCGTTTTATAGTTTTTGGCTTCTTCGAAACCAGTTTCATGAATTCATTATACCGAAAATATAAACTTCTTGAAAAAGATATTAACAGAAAAGTTGATTACCGGGTTGGATTAATAACACTATCTTTTTTTTGTTTCCAGGGACTTTATATAATCATTTTATTTGATTTTTTATTGGTGTTCTTCTTCCAATTTATATGTTTTTGTCATGTGAGTTAGAAGTAGTAATTCCAGAATGTTGGCTTTGTACCGAAAATTATAGCGGTCAAATTAATTTAAATTTAAATCTATTAATAAAAAAATTACATTTTTGTGACAGTTTTAGTTAGTACATAATTCAAAATGTTTACGCAATGCACTACCTTTCTAGTACTACACTGCTTCTATCTTCTTAATATTTACATAATTAATTAACAGACTAACAACTTTTGTAAGAATACTGGAAGTTGTTGATCTTTGTACAAGTTTTTCCAGCAAATATTTAATAATAAATACGTTTGCCCCCAAAACACTAAGAACCAATGTCAAATTAGTATACTCACATAAATTTGAGTTCACAACCTGCAGGGGTAAAACCAGTAAAATCAATAATAATTACAATAATCTAAACGGCATATTTAAATTTTTTTTGAGGTTAAAGGGGATTGAAAGAGACGTTACATTGGCACTTAACGTAACGAAGAAATATTTACTGCAGGATTAAGTAATTGCTTTATGAATGAACTAACTTGAATTCACTACATTGAGACGAATCTGGAGTTTAAAACACCATCCAAAATATAAATTGACTAAACTTAAAGAGAATTTTTATTTTATGCATCAGCCGTGTGCCGGGAAGAATTAGCTTTCGTACATTAAGGCTGTTTTCGAAACGAGTACTTATTTCAAACTTATCTACTTATTTGCCGCCATCTTAAATAAGTAAGCAACGTCGTTCGAAATGAGTTTGCTTACTTATTTTGACAGAATTTAAATCAAAAATCTTTACGATAGCTACGAGTACATAAACTGTATATTAAATTAAAAATCTAAAATTATTATTTAAATTATTTTTGAAATGGATAAAAGAAAAAGTTTTATTCTGTTAAGTCATTTAATAGGAAAAAAACACACAACGTTGTCTAAAATTATTAGATAGTGACGAAAAAATATTTTCTTTACTAGAGGACCGCGAAATGCGAAAGGTATGTATGTTATACGGACATGGAAACTTAAAATTATTTGAATTTACATATTCAAATAATTTTAATAAAAGAAATATAACCAAAATTTGATTAACCCTCTAATGCATGAACTTTTTTACGAGCTGGTGAATTCATACTAGGTTGAAATTGTGTTGAATTGGACAAATTTAAAGTCAAAAATTATTTTTTTGAGACCAATCCATTCAGCGACATGTGAAAATTCAAAGTCCGCCTTTAGGCGGGGTAATGCATGTTTTATTCGGTGAGTTACATAAACTAATATTGCATTTCACGGAAAATGCTTGTGTTTCTGAATTACATTTTGGAAACTTGCATTGCCGTTTACCTGATCGGTCACGAAAAATGCACCAATGACCTACTTGATCGTAACGGACATCTACAGTGGGGAGATATGCTCTCTTGGCCGGTTTCGGAAAAGGTGTTTGAGATGCATTAGATGGTCGCCCAACATTTCTCTTCTCTGCCGTCATTCCGCTGGAACAGAGTGATTCAGCCACTTTAGTCTGAAATGCTGGAAGCTCAATTTTTTCTTGATTTGAATTTATTCTGTGGTACAGAATATAAGCGTTCACAACTGCTACGTCAATAAGATGATAAAATATACGGTTCGACCATTTTCGGGTTTTCATCCGTATATGATAACGGTCTAATAATCCATCATTAGATCGACACCCCCATATGCCGTTTGTACTCTTTTATTATGTATGGACAATCGATTTCATACTGCTTTCTTATTTTTTATCCCATTTGGCAGCTTTCTGTGGTTGCAAGGTGTCTTTGCTGGAAACAAATAGTTCCGTGCCAACATACGTCGACAGAAGCCGTACTGTTTTTGTATCTTTTCATAAAACTGACGAGATGTCGACTCCATAAGCATTGCCCACATACTCCTCAGAGTATCCTATTCAACTTACACCCCACTTAAGACCGCATCACTCGACAGCTTACAATTTGGCATATGATTTGAACTGACAGTTCCCAAGCTAGAGGGATATCTCTCTGCTACGTAGGTATGTTAACAGGCCCTTGGCCGTGTAAATATTATCGAAATATAGTATATGGTTAACGAAATTCGGTATATTTTTTGAAAGGCGAACAACTACATACGTTCGACGATGCCCCAAGATCAGGTGCGCCTTCGGGAATTTTTGTTTTTGGTACGAGAAGCCACTGGAATCGCAAAGCGAGAACAGTTTAAAACACCATTTGTGTGGCTTGTTCGGCATATATTGACGCAACACAGTTCCTACCATTTTAGTTGTGCACATTTGCTCATCTACGCAAAGCCTAGGTAGCATTGACACTGAACAGAAAATTTCGTTAAAGTGTACTGTGAGTGGTCGAACCTTGAACAACCTATCAAAATCTGGAGGATCTTTATCGACTGCAAGAGAATTATCGTTGAAGTGAAGATATCGACGAATTTCGACGAATTTAGGGCCTAAAATATTGCAATCCAAAAAATTCCTACATGGTTAATATATTGAAAGAAAAGGAGAATATTCCTATCAAAAAACATCTTCGGTTATTTGTGGAAGCCTTTGATAAGTTAGTGGAAATTTTTCCATATAAACACCATGGCTATAATGCCAATATAGAAGTGGGAGTTACACTTTTTTGGTTGGCATGTGGGACCAGCTATCGAGTAGTGAGCACAAAATTTATTTTAAATTTAATTAAAAAAATTATTGTTTTTCCTGATATTGAAGAGTATGTAAGAATAGGTACAAAATTTGGGAACCGAGCAAGATCGCTGATTTTTAATAAAGCCGTAGGTGCTATTGACGGCACACACATTAAAATAAAATGCCCGGTAGACACACATGACGAATACATTAATAGAAATTTGGACTACAGCATTCAACTGCAAGTTATAACATTAAAATAAATTTAAAGCCAATCAAAATTTAAATTTTCTTCTAGCTATTTGCGACGCCGATCACGTTTCTGGACATTTGCGTTGGATGGCCGGGATCAGTACATGACCAGTATGTATGTATTTTTTACTCGGTGATAATGCATATCAGATTAGAACCCATAGCAATAATTACACCATACATTGAGAATCGGATGTTGGATATTCGACAGAAAAAGTTCAACCATATGCACAGCAAAGCTCGAATAGCTATTGAGCAGGCGTTTGGGCAAATGAAGATCAGATGGAGATACATTTTTCTAAAATCTTTGGAGTTAAATGTAAAAAAAATCCATTAAAGTCATTGCAGTTTGTTGCATTTTGCATAATATTTGTGTGGACGTAGGAGAATTTGAAAATGAAGACGATCATCCAGATATTTCAGAAAAACAACCTGTGCAAGTAAACGCAATTGATTTTCGGGATCGGTTGTGTGCAAAGTTGTCGAAGTTAAATTTTAATAATAATAAATTTAATAATATTTCAATTATTTTGTTTTATTTAAATTTCTTTGAGAAAATACAATTCATTTCAGTCTTTAATTTCAAAAATAAATTCATTTATTAAACACAACATAGAAAATGTCCTTTGTGAATTAAAATTATTCACTGTCTGAAGATATTTCAACATCTGGAAAATATTTTTCACAGACCTTTTTAATTATTTTATTATTTTTTTTAAGGGAACGCATAATTTTATCATCTCTCTTTAATATATTCCAATACTGATTGTTTTTTTTTTTTTTTGGCAGTGGTGATGTGGTTTCAAATGATGTTGAAGGAAAATCGTTTATAGAGTTGCTATTTTCCTCGAAATACCCTTACAGCTGCGGATCAAAAGAATCATACTCTATTATATCATCCATCTCGTTATCCACAATAAAATTGCCGCTTTCTATTATGTTTTGTGCCCATGAAGTCATTAATTTTGTTAAAAAATACCCAATTAGATGAATTTATGGGCGATGGTGAGGTTCCAGTTTTGGGATCCTTCAACTTTTTATAAATGTCCATGAGGTTGTTCCATTTTTTGGAGCATTCGTGTGAAGTACGAATTGAGAGCACGCTGCTTGACTTTTGTATCAGTCTCAAATAAAGAGAATTTGATTATAATTACATACTTTGTATTTGACTCAAAAATGTATACTTACTCTCAGATGATATGGTATTGGCTAGATTTTTTTTAAATTCGTTATCAAACGCTGCTCGGGCATCTATAAGATGAAACGTTTCTTCTTCACTCTCTAATTTATATACAAATAAACAAATAAAAATTAATTTATTATTGAATTATTATCAAAATGATGATATAATAATAACTACTGTACTTACATCTGCTGCTGTATGGCTTACGTTTACTCATTTTAGATTAATGGTGTAGTTGAAATATTATAATTTTTAAAATTATCACAATTAAATAAATTTGAGAATCACCGTTTGCTATCACAAATATTCTTCTGTCAAACTCAAAAATGACAATAAAATTAGATTTTTTTGCAAGAAAGAGACAGAAAATAAGTCAACTCGCCAGCTTACTTATTTGAATAAGTTAGGTTCCACAAATAAGTATTAGTTTCGAAAACAGCCTAAGGCTGTTTTCGAAACGAATACTTATTTGTGGAACCTAACTTATTCAAATAAGTAAGCTGGCGAGGTGACTTATTTTCTGTCTCTTTCTTCCATAAAAATCTAATTTAGTTGTCATTTTTGTTGATATTTATGGATGTCAGTTGTTTTGTTTTAGAATTTAATTAATATTTCTAGGTACCAAATGGATGTTTCTGAATTAAAACTACATAAAATAATTAACTTAAAGATAAATCGAGCATCCGAATTATACAATAGAGTACAAAAAACCTTTTTGCACAAATCAGACACATAAAGGAAAATAACGTACAGTATCGTACATTACGGTGTATTTATATATGGATAACACGATTATTAGTACTGATGAGAAATAACCCTTTTCTATTAATTTGGTAATCAAGACTACGATCTTTCATTGCCAAAGAAAAATTTCTTTAATATAAAAAATACAGCAGAGTTCCATCTAAAAATCAAACACATTTAAACATTATATCGAGTTTTTATGTTTCTACATTGCCGAAAGACATTTTAATTGTTATAAATATATTCCTAAAATTATCAATAAGTTAATTAAATTAATAAATGTAACGAAAAAATTATACATCGAAGAATTTTGCGTAGAAAACAATCTATGTTTCATGTCGCTGTCAAAATAAGTAAGCAAACTCATTTCGAACGGCTTTGCTTACTTATTTAAGATGGCGGCAAATAAGTAAATAAGTTTGAAATAAGTACTCGTTTCGAAAACAGCCTAAGAATATTATTTAATTGTGCCACTAGTGGCAAATGAGGGAAACACATACCAATAATTATTTTTACTTCAAATAGGAAATCAAATAGGAAATAAAAACTATTCTTTGTATTATGCGATTTGCAAGAAATATTTATTGTACGATATTCGATTGTAGTAAATACATCCAGGATTAGCTTTTGTCAAACTTCATAATTTTCCACTCTCGACTGTCTCCTATATATCTATCCAGTAAAAATTCGTTCACGTAATGAATTAAACAAACAAAAATTTAGCGACCATTAGTGTGCGTAAAGCATTTAACAAGTTGTGTTACAGCCGCACTAGCCAAATATTCAAATCCGTAACAAAAACTTTCCTTGTTTTCCGTAACGGTTTGACAAGTTGTATTACTGATTCGCTGGTTCAGCTATTCATTTTGTAGTACTGATGTCAAGGTTAAAGAAAAATTGGTAAATATGAGAAAATTTTATTTTTTAAATTCGTTTAAACGATTTAAAACTGATTATACAGTGGTCTGATGTCAACGAAATGTTTGTTAACATTACCCCCCCCCCCCCTCCTCCCTCCTCGCACCTAAATCCATGTATGTTTTATCCTTTATCAGAAAGTAGGTCGTGGGATGAAGGGTGAATCATTTTGGGAATATAGGACCCTCATTTCATAGATTTCGGAGCAATGAAAAAATTGTTCACAATTTCTATTTGGACATTTACCGCAATTCGTCAGCAATTAACCGCGCGCTGAAAATCCCCAATTTTTGCACACGAAAATAGTGTTGCGTAAATAAAAATTATTTTTAAGTGAAATTTCGACATTTCCGTTAATATCATCCATCAATAGCAATGTGAATTTCTCATTCAAACAAAATTTCATTTCAATATCAACGCAAAAATAAATACGAGAACGCGATGAAAGTTCATTTTCTTGGTAACTGACTGTGGCTTTAGTAGCTGTTTTCAAAAAATCAACCTCATATTTTTCTAACCCATGTTAAACCAACACCATCGGCCTAAATTTTCAAAATCATGTCACTGTTTTTTTTGTTTTTTATCATATTGCCAATTTGGTTAAAATTCATTTGTAAACCAACAATGTGTCAAAACAAATTATAGATTTCTTAAATTCGTGTTCGCATACATTTTCCTTGCTAAATAAATGGAATCTTTATTATTCGAGTGTACTGATAGCCAATCTGAAAAACAAAATTATGCCCTCTTTATTTTGTCAGCTGATCTGTCTTACGATTTTACCGCACAAAATCACAATTGATAGATAATTTCCAGATTACATGAAAGTGATGAACGAATAAAATTTGCCTTTTTTTTTGAGCTCCTAGGTGGAACCGAAGATCAGATTAAACGGCAAATTTATGAACCAATTCTGAAAATGTAAAAATTCTATAGCTGCAACTTTATATAGAAATTGCCTACAGAGAAAGTAATAAATTTTATTTTCATTTTTCCAATTTATTATTTTCCTTTTCTCTTGAGTTATTCCCTTTTATGCGTTGTTTGGAAGAGCAATCAATAACAAAAACGATTTAATGAGATTCGTTCATCTCTGAGAGTAAAACCAGTTTTTGTTTTGTATTTTGTTTAAAATAAGAAATAAATTGTGTATATTTAGTTGTTCACTGAATAGGGCCAACTTAAATTTTTAGTAGTTGGTACTATCAGCGATTTTTAAAATCATTTCATAAACTCGATTAAGAATCGAATCGTACAGTGATTTCAAGTAATTTAAGGAAATTTTACTCCAAGCTCATTTTATCGAGTCTTTAAATTCCTGCGTTTTTAAATTGTTCTCCTCCCTCGTAAAATTTTTGTGTCAATCATCCCCAAACGTTTTCTATGATGTCTGGTAGATATGGGAGCCACGTTAAAATTGCAATATACTTGTTCTTAATCCAGTTTTTTACAACAAGGGCATTATGAATCAGGATATTATCGTGTTGAAATGTTCATTGTAATGATCCAAAAATTTCAGAATATTTTGGAAAATTATTTTCCAGAATCGCTTTGTAGGATATTACGATATTCCAGTCGACGAAATAGGCCCCCCATGCCATCTCGTTTGTTTCAGTGCGTCTACTTTCTGGCGAACTCCCAAATAAAAATATTTTTATTAAATGAGCCATATCTAAGAAAATTACTATCTCCGCCACCTTACAGCCATTTACAGCCGTCAGTGTCTCAAGTGATGGATGTAATTTAGATTGGTTTCAGTCAGAACAGAATTTGAGGTAACTAAAAGAGCATTGTAAATGGGCTCTTTTTCTTTAAAATAATTGAGTACGTTATCTAACTTAAATTACGTTTAGGAAGTGCAAACAATTTACCACAGATGCTGTGTGGTAGTACCTCATACCTCAGCAAGTTTTTCGCATTTTTTGAAATTTTTTAAAGGCTTTCAGTGACATTCCAGCACGATAATGCCTCGATACATAGTGCAAATCATAATGGATAATCGTAATGTAAAACGTTTGAGGATGCCTTTTATGGAGAATCCAATTCCTTATTAAAAGAAGGAATACGACAGGAAGCAGTACAGCGTCAAAAACTACTTGTAAAAGTTTTTCTAACAGTGTGTAACATTACTGACACCGGTTTCCACTGGTTTTTAACATACCAAGGTGATCAACGGATATCTTGAACATATGTGCGAACTCTTATAGATAAATGCGATATTTTCGCCTTATATAGCCATTTCATGTGCTGCAACGTAACATGTTCTGCCTGAGCAGGTGGTGGAAATATTTGAAAATTAGTCATCGATTAGCAATAGTGATTTTATGGACTACTGCTGAACGGCTAAAGATGACACATCAATTCAGTGTTTACTTTAAAATGAAAAAAGAAAAAAATAGCTGTCTCTGTCTACCCCATTTTGTGAATATAATATTTTGCCCTAATATTTAGTTAGGCAATTACAAAATTGTATCCCAAATTCTAAAGTATACGTATCAGATTGCGTCCCATTCCCTATAGACGCGGAACGTTGGAACATCTATTTTTAAAATATTATTGAGATTCTTAGATATCCCTAGGATTGACTTTATACAGGTAACTCTCCAATAACACGGTATTCGAAGAACACGAATACCCCTTCTGTCGAATTACACGGTTTCACACATGACGATTTTCGTTGATTCTCTTTTACAGGAAACCCTCCGAGAACACAATTAATTCGTTCCGTGTTCTTTGAAACTGTGTTGTTCGAGACTACAAAAAAAAAGAAAAAAACGTTACGTTTTATTTTTTATTGAAGTGAAATTGAAGTGAAACTTCTTTAGTACCGGTGCGATTTTTAAAATCGATGAAATAAAACGCAAAATTACAAAATTTTGTTGTTGTTTTATTTTCAGTTTTATTCTGTTCTGTTTTATTTTGTTTCTGTATACAGTGCGACAGGAAAATTGATTTATATCGAACATAACGATAAAGGAGAGTTAGGTCGTTTATGGCTGGAATTCTCTGGCTCTCCCAAAACTGGTGAAAAAATCCGAAGGAAGGCTGCGACATCAATACAAAGAGTCAATCTTAGTCGACTGGCAGTACCAATCGATCGAAGAACATCCTCTATACCATTAGTGCCTAATAAAACAGTGCTCATAAAACGTAATCATTTTCCATTAGCCTCTGCGTGTGCAATAACAATTCATAAATCCCAGGAAGGTATATTTGATGAAATTGTATATGAATATGATAAAACACATGCTCAACAGCTCCTCTACGTCGCACTATCACGAGTAACATCGATTCAAGGGTTACATATTGTTCCGAAAAAAAATGATGAATTTTATTATGGTCGAAGAGCAACAGTATCTACACTGGAATTACAAGCTGAATTTCAAAGGCTGAACCGGAATAGACTTGAGACTATTGCAAATTATTATTTTATTTCATAAATACGAGGAAAGTATTGTCACTATTTACCTTCAACTGCCAAAGTTTACGTGCTCATGTAGATGAGCTTCAATTAAACAAAATATCATCGTCGTCCAATTTTCTGATTTTTTCGGAGACGTGGGTGGATAATGACAACATTATAGAGATTCCAAATTTTGATATTGTCGTTCAATATAAAAGACCAAATATAAGGGCAGATGGCGTTGCAATCTACCATAATGTAAATGATGGAACCCGTGTTGTCACCCCACAAATTGACAACAATGCACTTCAACTGGAATCCTTGCCGGTTCAGGTTTGTAAAGTGGGAGAAATATGTGCTTGCGAAAGCAGATTAGACCATGACACATTTGTAATTATTGTGGCGATTTATATTTCCCCCAACCATTCGATGGAAAATATTATTCAAATTATCCACGAGAATTAGATAAAGTATACGCCAAAAGTATCGCGGATTCTGAAAAAAATATGATAAAATTCCAATGATTTTGAGTGGGGATTTCAATGTGAATTTTGCATTAGATACGGCGCCTCCTTTGATTCAATTCCTCAATACAGAATTAAATTTAAAAATGTGATGCAGTCGTACTGAATCGGCAACGCGATCAAAAACTGTTATCGACGCAGTCTTTCAACGATATGTTGATAGAATTCAAACTAGAGCATTCGTGTTCTATTTTAGTTACCATAAACCACTCGTGTCATTCGTCGAAATAGAAAACATGGCGTCAGAATAATAAAATCTTAAAAAAAAACTTCGAAATTTTGTTTGTTGTTTTGTATTATGATGAATAAACCCTCTAATTATCCCACTCCTGTTACTGCATTCGTCTCATTCTCTCGCTGCTTAGATTCCGGAAAGTTTCACTTCTACTGCGTGTGAACTGCACACATTTTTTTTGTTATGATGTACAAAAAACAAAATAAAAGAGAATAACGAAAATCGTGTTGTTTGAAACCGTGTAATTTGAGAAAATGGGTATCCGAGTTCTTCCTGTACCTGTATTTTGTTTTTTGTGTTCCATAACAAAAAAAAAATAAATTAAAACGTAACGTTCTTTTTATTTTATTTTTTGGGTCTCGAACAACACGATTTCAAAGAACACGGAACGATTGTGTTCTTAGAGTGAGTCCTGTATTTTATTTTTATCATATAAATAGTTTTGTTATTTTATAATTTCCTTTTAAAAATTAAACCACAGAAACTTCAATGTCATTGTAACAGTCTAGTCTGTCCACGGGATTGATTTACGTACTTTATGAAAATTTCATCAAATCAACAAATTAAATTTTACAACATATTGATTATTAAGATAGGATAAACTATTTTGTAAAAACTAAACTATTTTCCATAATAGAGGTGTACAGCGATTCAGTGCAATTTAGCCCAAATAAACTAAACGAAATTTTTGACTATCGTGTTATCCCTTCACTGAACAATTTAAAAAAACTATTTCGACTACTCATATAAAATTTGATGACTGTGAAGCGGATTCCTTTAAAAACCCTACTTTATATTTATGCACAGAATCGTAATGCAGAATGAACTAAACTTTCACAACAATAAATTTTTCGTCTCCATCACATTTGTAGTATTGCTCGACACCCACAGTATATAAATATTAAATATTTTCTAATTTTAGAATAGAAAAGCTTAATTTTATAAAGCACATAAGTTTAAAAAGCATTTCATTAGATTTACAACGCGCCTTTGCATTCCTCCAAATGATATTATGAATAAATTTTAATAGTAAACAGTATTAAAAATAAAAAAAGCTGATTTCCAACTTGTCGTACCCGTAATTCCAAAAATAAACTTTCAATGTGTGTAAATTTGTATTTATATACGTTTTCAAATCGCTCCGTTATTGTAAAACAAAACAAAACCATCAAATACCAATTGGTAATATTTTGCTTGGCAGAAAACTTGAATATTCCGGTATTATCAAAAACTTTAGTTCAAATTACGATCGCGCTTGGCCAATATCGACACATTCAGAAATTCCATATATCGCAGCGACAATAATTAATTCTATCGAATTATTTACTGTGATTAATTAGTAATATCGTATGGTGGACAGAATTTATGTCCAGATATAATAAAGACAAGCTTTAAATCTAATAATTGTAACTGGTTTTGCCTTGTTATTGAATTTGAAATACTAGAAGTTTGTTTGGATAGAAGATTTGATGCCGTTCGGCGCTTATTACGAAAATTTACATTTTTGGTGAATTTTTGTAACTAGTTCTGTACTAAACAAAATATGTGTGTGAAACTGGGTTGGTCAAAAAGATAGATAAGTGGTTTTTGTGTTTAGTTAGGATGTGGCTCTTAATCCGAATTCAAGGTGGGAACCACTACATCTCATAGTGATAGGATTTATTATTATTTTATTAATCTTATGTAGTTCAATTATTTTTACTGGATTTCAAATTCATATACAGCCTCGGCCAATAGTATTGAGCACCCTATAAATTTGGAGCGTACACGATAAGTATAACAGAAAACAACCCCTTTTGTTTGTTTATTATTTTTTCGACATCTAGAAAGGACTAAAAACAGTGACTCACACACAGGTGTGGCAATAAACCATGTCGTGCAACAAAATTTGTTATTTTTCCATTGCGTATTTATTCGTCAGTTTCGCAAACGCATCACCACATATCGTGACGTCCGAAAGTTAGTAAGAGAAGCTTTAAAAAATAGGAAAAAAAGCTTCTTCAAACCTCACTGCTGAGTTATCAGTAGAAATTAAGAAATCAATCTCTGCTCGCATCACTCGCAGAAGGCTTCATTCAGGAAGCTGGTTTGAAAGGCTGTAAAGCCAGAAAGAAACCCTGGCTCTCCGAAAAAACAAGAAAGCTCGGTATAAATGGGCCTTAAAATACCAAAGTTTCACCAAAGAAGATTGGTCAAATATCGTGTGGTCAGAAGAATCAAACTTTGAAGTAAATTGACAATTCTATGCTCCAATAATATTAAATAATATGATTTTAAAATAAAATTCATCGAAACAAATATTTTAGTTTTCCGAAGTCTCTACATTTTCTTTATTTCAGATTTTTGGAACACCTTGTGTGCATCGCCGGGTAGGAGAAGCATTTAGTCCACAGTGTGTGGTACCAACCCAAAAACACGGCGAGCAGCATAATGTTCTGGGGCTGCATTACTAGTTCTGGAGTTGGCGAAATGTTCGTGTGTGAGGGCCACATGAACTCTTCAAAATACATAAACGTCCTAGAATCTGCGTTGCTGCCCTCATTTTTAACATATTTTGGTGATACAAACATGGATAATGTTAAATTCCAGCAGGATAACGCGCAATGTCATAAATCTGCCGGCACAATGGCATGGTTTCGAGAAAATGGCATTGAGGTTCTGGAGTGGCCTGTCCAGTCCCCGGACCTGTACCCCATAGAACATTTAAGGAGTTTATTAAAACGCAGTCAGGCACTACACAATAAATAAAAAAGAAGACCTAAAACGCTGTCTGCACCAAGAATGGAGCGCCATACGTCCTGCAGAATGTAAACAACTTGTAAGCTCTCTACCCAAAAGAATTTCTGCCATAATTAATGCAAAGGGTGGACCCACAAAATATTAATTTTATATAAATAAATATAGTAATGTGAACCTATAAAAATTGTTTCAATTTATTTCAAATTGATACTCCCAAAAAAATTGTAAGATATTATGGGTGCTCAATACTTTTGGCCAAGACTGAAATATTTGGCTAAATTCATTCAACAAAAAGCTTTAATACCCAGGTTCTCCAAAGAATCCATTATTCCAAGCAAATAAACCGATTTCAAAGAAACTGAACGGACATCAGCAGGCGTCCCAAAAGAGTAGGATACCATTACACAAGGATGCAGTTGTGAACAAGGTCAACCCTTGTTAGTATAAAATTTCTTCTTTTAATTTATTTAAATCTTTTAAATCAATCTTTTCTGACAAAGAATGAATGTCGTTTTTTGTAAATGCTAAACTTTTCAACAATTAAAAAAGCTGCCATTGAAACCGCCACTTCCGGTATACAGAATCTTCAAATTATTAGAAAAAATTTAAGTATGAAATTTCATTACGAATAGTGAATCTGCCTGGACTGTAGAGATGCCGCATTTTGGTGATATACATATACGAGTAAAGTTTTTTTTCTCAAAACTCGTCATTATCTGAACTAATTTTGTTTGAAATTTAATCTACAATATTTTTTTCATAAATGTTATATACTTTTCAAAATATTTACAAAAAACGAAAATCTTCCGGTGGACCGATATTAGTCAAAAATCACTGGGACCCCCTTAATTTATGGAAAAAGATTAAGTTTCATCCCGATCAATCAATCCGTATGGACTAAAAACAATTTTTTTATCAAAAAACCGTAATTTCTGCTTAAATTTTGGAAAACTGATCTGGACCGGTATTGTTACTATAACAAGCGGACAAAAATTCCCAATTACTTGCTAGCATCTACACGATTTACAACATTAATTATAACAAAATAAAATAGAATTAGTATTTAAAATTAAAAATAATTGAAAAGATTAATAAAATATCACAATTGAAATTTAAATTTAATCTTAAAAGGGATTCGAATTGTCTAAACCCAACATCAAATTCTAAATCATTAAAATAAATATTATGAGCATTTTGCATACGAATTAAAGGAGAGTTTTTACAATAAATTGTTTTAAGCGGTTTCGTTTAACATTAAATGTTAGGGGTGTCCTGTATACAAATTTTGTTCGAAAATCGCGACTTGAGATTTGGGTTTATCTGTAGTTTTATCAGCACATTTAATTAATATTTACATCAATCAACAATAATATTAATTTTGTGTCCAGGCTAAGTTTTCTAACAAAATTTGTATTCTGATATTGAATGGATTTGTGTTCAGTTTAACTTTCGTTTTTAAATACGAATCAATTGTGTCATTTAAAATTTTATATACGTAGCTCGTCATTGATTTTACGTCTATTTTGAAGCGAATGTAGACAATATCTCTCCAGTGGCACTATTCTGGTAATTCCTAGAGAATAGGGAATTGGGGAAAGAATTTATATGTAATTTCTGTTCAAATATTTTTTTCCGGTCTACTGAGGAGAAAAGTTTAATGTAGGTTTCAGTGGTTGACACTTAGGCCAATTTTGGCCTATTGTGATACTACGCATTCACGCCACATCATTAACCCATTCATCTATTCACCTACTCACACAGCTACAGTATACCACCTGCACATTGCAAGCTCCATATCAACCTGTACATTGACGAGGACAGTGGGTCGGCGCTGAAATGTGTAATCCACCTGTGTAATCCGATTGTAATCGATGATGAAAATTCAATTTGCATCTAGCCTCTGATGGGATTTGAACCCAGTACTTCCTGGTCCAAGTGCCGAAGCTTTAACCACTACACCACTTGTCCTGTAAGTTGAATGTAAATATTTATAAATTGGGAAAAGTTTTCCATATCTAAATTTGCAGGCAAAATTATTACCAATTTAAGTTTGTTTTCAAAAAAAAAAAAAAAAAAATTAACACTAGCTTTTTATAACTCAGTATGTCAAAAAATAAATTTTAAATAGAAATTAAATATAAATTCTTTCCCCAATTCCCTATTCCCGGGGAATTACCAGAATAGTGTCACAGGTGTGAAGGTTATGGTTCGTAGGATAATCTAATTCTTAAGATAAGTAAGCGGGTGAATTTTCTTAACTTTCTCCAAAGCTTTACTATGTACCTCATAATTTGGATTCTAAGTTGGTGTTAAATATTTAGTAATTGATCTAATATGAGCACGGTAAAGGGTTACAAATGATTGATTATTGCAAAAGTTCGATTTAATGCACATAAGATAAAATAAGATTTTTTTCGGCTTTTCGGACAAAATATTACTTTTAATGGCACCCATAAAATGTTTACGATTTTTCTAGTCGTAGAAAACAAAGAGGCCATTTACTCACAATATTTCCACCACAAAGATAGAAAAATGCACTCCTCCACATTTTAACCTCAGAGTACTTGTTTACACAAAGATACACAAACCCCTTACAAAAATGAGAACTTCCTTAGGCGTAGTACACATACGAAGTTTCTGATTTGGTGATATAATTCGCTAAATCGATAAGTTCTTGTTTTGTACTATCGGTACAAAGAGTAGACCAACTTTTTATCAGTAAGAAACCAAGCTGCCTAAAAGAGACCTAAGGAAGTTCTCATTTTTGTAAAGGATCTTTGTGTACACAAGTACCCTAAGGTTAAAATAGGGGAGTACATTTTCCTACTTTTGTGGTGCAAATATTGTGAGTAAATGGCCTCTTTGTTTTCTACGACTAGAAAAATCGTAAACATTTTATGGGTGCCTGCCATTAACAGTAATATTTTGTCTGAAAAGTCGAAAACAATCTTGAACAAATTAATATCACGCACGATTATGAAATACTTCTTAAGTGTAAAGTTTCATTCCAATTTAACTGGGCTGTGAGAAGCTACAGACATTTAGTCTGCACGGCACCACACACGTAAGTAAGCACACACGCACACATGAATGTACATATTCTATTTTTGACTTCGGCGATATACCGAATATGGTAAAAAATCTGCAAAAATTTCGAGTAAATTACAAAATTTATTTCCCAACACCTTTAATTTCTTCAGCAATCCACTAATTTCATTTTTTGTTGTTTGTATAGCTTTTATACCTTTGTTGTTGTTGTTTTTGCTGTCCAACAATTCACTTTTACTGTTCACTGTTGCTTCACTGTTCATTGGTTAAATTACTCGCGCTTGTATACTTGTGCATCACTACGATGTATTGGTGCAATTGTAAATCAATTTCATATAGTTGTATTCGCGGTTCCATGTCATGAATTCCTCTATCTTCGTTTACAATTGCTTTCGTTATTTTCATATTCCCCTCCACGTGAGTCATTCTAAAATTTAATTCCCAAACAGCGTTGGAGGAATAGCAATAAAATCAATATCACTTTAATAAAATGATGAGGCACACCAATTTCAATTGTTTCTCAAATGACTCGTCCAATGACTGTCCGCGTTCGGCGACAAGTGTCAAACATGGCATATATATTTCTTCTTTCATGACAGTATCTTAAGCGAAACATGTATGACAAGTCTTCGGCGCTTCCCATCCTGTAGGTAAACAATCGAGAGAAATAAAAAAATTTACATTTTATTTCCAGTTTACTCTGTGCCTCAATGCCACCAATTATTATTTTTTGAATGTTTTACAATTTTCGTTATCGAATTGGTAAGCAAACTCAAATGTTTTATTTTTTCCGCAATTTTGACTAACAACATATACCCTAGTTTGATGGTTGTTCTCAATAATTAATCTGTTACCACAGAGAATCGGCCATGTTTCAGTGACAGCTCAAAATCAGAACTGTCGTGAAACTATAAAACTATTATGTAAAATAAAAAAATTCTGATACTAAACTCAACAAATTCTAAGGGACATTTTAATGTTAGAACAAATCGTCAAACTATAAAAAATCAAATTTCTAAATTGGCAGTAAAGGAATTTTGCACGGGAATTTTTATTTGAGAAATTTCGAAAAATCATTACCAACTGCACCAAGGAAATGTGTGATTAAAGAAAAACTCGTATATTGGGCCAAAACAAAAACTCGTTACACTAATTAATTATTTAAAAAGGGAAAGCTTCCTATATTAAATGAATATTTTTCATTCAGCTCAAAATTGGAATATTCTTAGAATTCAACTAACTATTTCACGGATTTAGAAATCACATTTCACCAACTGAATAATAATTAGCATTATGAATTAAATCTAAATCCAATTTAAAAAGCGATTTTAAAACTTTTTTAGTTTTTATATGATAGGAAAACTCGATTTTATACGATAGACTGTATTGAAATGTTTCCGGTTTTGCATATTTATATTCGCTGGAATGTGGATCCGCCATTTTGTAAATTTAAAATTAATGGCTTGAAGCACTCAACCTTTTAAACAAAATAAGCCAGAAAATCATGGGTCGAACCCAAAAATGGATGGTAATTTCTTCTGGAATCCGACTCCTTTGAGGATTGATTTGTTTCGAACTATGCAGTGGAAGCAAATATAAATCGAAATCTTACCTAGATAGCATTGCTTCTGAGAGTTGCGAACAGATGGCATCGCGCTTCGGCATTCTTAGGATATCTCTAAATAAAATAGTTACAGAATTATTAGAAATAGTTTTTTCCCCATAATATCTGTAAGCTTAGGTATTCTTGATTCAAAGCTGGCCATTCGGAAAAAATTTATACAGCTGTAATGTAAAGCAAGCGTTTCAATTTAAAATGTGTATATTTAAGACGGAAGGATTTAATCCTTTTAAGTGTAGCCAGAATTTAATAAAATATTCTTCATATAAAATATAACGGAAATGGAAGAATGGAAAAACAAAGTCAATGCGGACCAATTGGGTTTCAATTTGAAGAATATATGATTGAATTGGTATTCAAAAATAAAATAATTATCAAAGTTTTGCAATATGGTCAGGGATTGAGTTGATCAGGGGTTGAGTGATTTGATTAGGGATTTGGCCGCCTCAATGAGGTTTCCTTATCAGAAACTTTTGGATTAAAAGTACATTGAATCCTAGCCAGATCCCAGGGATGCTAAAAGGCTGCTAGTTGAGGCATACTGGCATGCATTTACAATTTTCCGTTTATGCTGTTCCCACGCTGCCACCCAAAGCTGCACAAACCCAAGCTTGACGTCGGTTGCTTGACGTCGGTTGCTTGACGTCGGTTGCTTGGCGTCGGTTGCTTGACGTCGATGGTGACTATGTTGTCGCATTAACTTTCTCTGCCATACGCGCTCCACAATAAATAGTTTAGTCTAGAAGTATCAATTCACTTTTGCCTCGAAAGAGATAAAGCTTTTCTACTTTTGTCGAATGATAGTGGAATAGCCAGAGGGGCGAATTCATGAAGCCATATAACTGTAACTCTGCGAATTCCATACGAGCGTTGCCGTCTATGCACAAATAATGCTTACAATCACTCCAAGAAAATTAAAAGATTCAAATTCAAAACGGATGTGCGAAATAACTTCCACCGCGCCTGATAATTCGAGATTGTAGGCAGGACATAAATACTAAACGCTCATACACTCTAAATGAAACAGACACTGAGACAGAATTACTGAAGTTGAATTAAGTCGACAGATTGTCAATGATCATGTCGATTTCTGGAAAAAAAAATCAGCTCAAACGAGGAGGTTATCGCCGAGAAGCGTATTTTGAAGAATTTGATGAATCGTATTTTTTGGAGAGGTTGAAATGGCAGAAACGTTGGGAAAAGTGCATCGACCTAAAAGGAGATTACGTTGAAAAACAAAAAATAAGAATTTAAAAAACTTGCATGTTCATTCGTAACACTTATTGAGCGGTCCTCGTGATTCTGATAAAATAAAATCAATTTTCTAATATAATCAATTACACGTCTAGAGATTCCGTTACCCCATAATACATTAAAAACGGGTGTGATACGTAATCTCGCATTACAAAATCCCGCAATACAAAATCTCGCATTAAAATATATCGCATTATAATATTTCGCATTTCAATATCTCTTGTGAAGGGTGAATTAAAATATGAGTGATTCTAAAATACGGGTTTTTATAATACGGGATTTTGAAATACGGTTGTAATGCGACATTTTGAAAATGGGGGATTTTGTAACGCGAGATTTTGTAATACGAAATTTTGAAATGCGAGATATCGTATCGCTCCCATTAAAAACACAATGCAGAGGATGATGGCGGACTTAGAATAAAGGAATATAATCAAAAGGCCGGCCAGAACAGGGAAACATTACTCCTGTGACATCTCGGCAAGCAATAATCTGTAGGGGGTCTGATTTGACAGTTAATTTCAAACATGGAGGAACAAGAATGTCATTGGCATTGTAAAAACAACCAAGTCCTTAGAGATAAAATATCATCATGGGGACATCCCTTGATAGCCTTAATAGAATCTTAAGAGTCATCCTGCATAGCAATACGAGATTTCAATACAGATTCCATAGTCGATATCAAAACTTGTACAGGGTTTCATAATTAAACCAAATGAAGTAATATCAAAGCTTCTGCAATACCAGAAAAGTGAATACAAAAAACTTTGACTCAAGATGGGTAACAACTTTCAAGCATGTTGCATATTACTGAAACAAAGGATAAATCAGACAGTCTTGAGGATAAACTAATATAGCCTAAACCCTTGGGGTTAGTAATGTATCTTTCCGGACTTTGCCCCTTTAATCTTCAGGAACTTTGAATTTGAACAAAGTAAAAAAGAAAACATGCGAAGATAAACCATTGTTTCGGGTGTCATTATCGCAAATTGGCGAAGTTGCACTCCGGAGAATGGAGGAAGGAAGGAACTTGTCAGCTTCTTGTTTGTCGGAGATAAAAATGGGAATTTAACGAGTCGCTAAAAAGGTTTATTTTATTAGCATGTTTATTGGTGATAAAGAGAATTCACCCATCAATAAATTGTATATTTACGAGGGCTGACTGAAAAGTTTCCGACCTCAACATAAAGAGGGTCAGTACTAGTCAACAAAAATGAGGTAATGTGTTTGCACATGCGTAGAAGAATACTGACCGAAATATCGGCCATTTTAGATAGATGCGCAGTTGTTGTTTAGCAATCGTTTGAGTGAGTCGATGTGAGTGTTTTTGTGAAATTGGAAAAAATCCAGTATCGAGCTGTCACTAAATATTTGTTTTTGAAAGACAATAAACCTACGCAAATCAAAGACGAGTTGGACGCTGTTAGGGAATCCAAGTCGGTTCTACCCGACTTCGTGTAGTTGGGCAATTATTCATCCCCAGAGACACCCGAAACCATCGGGCATCGCCGCAAACAACCGAAACCGACAACCCTCCTATGCATCTCAACGAAAATGGAAAAAACATAAACGTACATATCCCATACGTTGGAGGGAATCCAATTACCCGACTAGGGAATCCAATTACCCGAATTTCGGGTACCCGACTTTCGGTTCCGTGTTTTTACCATTACCCCACCGGTTTCTACAAACATACGTTTCTATTTTTTCCATTTTCGTTGAGATGCATAGGAGGGTTATCGGTTTCGGTTGTTTGCAGCATTTCCCGAAGTCTCTGGGGGGTAAGTAATTGTCCAACTACACGAAGTCGGATAGAACCGACTTGGATTCCCTAGACGCTGTGTACGAGGCTTGGGTGAATCGGCTCCAAAAAAGGCAAAGGCTGTTCCTACGGCTGGGAAAGTGAAGGCGACTGTTTTCTGGGAGTCATGGAGTTATCTTAACCGGTTATTAAGATCAATATCTGATCAACATCTCGGTCCAATAAAATCAACAAGATAACGAGAGTTAATACCACCATCTTGCAGAAGACGCAGCATTCGCCTCTTCACATCAAATCCGTCAAATTCTTATTTTATTTTTTATTTAAATTTCACAATTTCCATTGTTTTTTATTCATATTTAAAAGTTGTATATTGTAATCGCGCACCGTTACGCGGTGGCCGTGAACGCGGTCGGGGATGCACATTGGTCTCGTTATTCAAATTATTCACTTTCGGCGATAGTATTTTTGGTGTTGTCCGGTTTGGATTATTTCCGTGGTGGTATCCGCGACCATTTTTTTTTGTATAAATTTTTAAAAAAAAAACCGCACTGCGATTCCCATTGGCATTTGGTTTCATTTTCTTTTTTTTTTATTGGTCGGGATCAGTTTTCCGGTTATTATTATTTATGGCATTTTTCCCAAATTGATACTCTTGTCATTAAAATGAAATATTAAATTTTTCGGTTCAGTATGATGAGAGGGGGATTCTCGTTCTGCGCCGGTGCCATATTTGCAGGCTGGGCTTGCCACTCTCCTTCATCCTCTTGGCAGGACATCCTGGACAGCATCGGAGTGGTGAGTCCAGGGGCCCTATTCCTGAATACGATACGAAAACGAAAGTATAAGATTCCTATTCAATTTTATATAAGAATCGTACGAATCTGATTCAATTCAAATATGAATTTTGTACTTTCGTTTTCGTATCGTATTCAAGAATATGGCCACAGCCTATGTGTCGTACATTCGGGGACGACCGTAAAATCCACACGATCTCCCCGTGGCACTTCTGCAGTCTCATGCTGTCGAAATGTGAATCGTGGAGGATTAGCTGGAGGTCTCTCCGGGAGGCCTGGTTTGTTGAAGAGACGTTCCTATCTTATTAAGCCGCTTCGTTGTGGCTGAGCATCAGCCGTTCGGGATCGATGGGTTATTCGGGAAGGTCTCTTCAGCAGACTGGGTACTTGTCATTCGGGGAGATCCGGTCGTCACCGAATGGATCATTCATTCGACAAATTCTGGTCGACTTAGATTTAAGAGATCAACAACATTCATTATTTAAATTGAGCAGATCCATTTTTCTTAATTTTATTCTTCGTTATATATTTTGCTAACAATTTCTGTGGCGGGACAACATATGCCTACCAGGGCAGCTATTCTTGAAATCGGTGGATACTTCCGTCAACGGATTATAATTTGCATTAAAATTCTTTATATTATTCGAATTTTTCGCCAGCTACCTTAATCGTTTTTTTAAATTTGCTATTATTTATTTTACTGGTACTGGAATACGATGAGTCATGAGACATCAACAATCGTAATAGATTGAACCTCATCCAGTTCAGATTAAAATTGTTTTTTGCAGCTAAAAAAATGAGGACTATGGTCTACATGCTGTGTTATTTCGAAACGGTTGCAAATTATTTTGTCAACAGGCACTTCAATCAATGTATCCCATTTCAGTATATTTTTGTTTGTTTCGGAAACTTTTGCAATCGAATGAGAAAACATTAATTTATTCAATCTGAATCTCAACTGAATAAATTGGAACCACTTTTCCATCCAAATATTAATAGTGCCTTAGTTTTATTCATCAGGATTATGTAATTTCCTCGTTCACTTTGTAAAAGCTTAGTAAGCACTTCAAGCTAAATTTTATTGATAAAAACATCTTACCTAGATTCGATTGGCAATGAAATTTCTGTCGAAGGATTTGTTTCACGTTCCGGGTTTCTTAGGACAACTCTGGATAAAATAATACAAACAAACACATTAATACACAATTAAATTTCCTTGAAAAATAGCAGGCCGCAGTTATCTTTGTATAATAAATATATTATTGGCTTTATATAAAAGCGTTCTGAAGCAAGCGTTTTTAAGAACGTAAAATATAATTAACCCCTAGAAATAATTAATTCCGGGGTTTACTTAACAAAGAATATTGATAACCGTATAATTCTTAATCAAATAAACCTTGAAGGATTTTTTTTTTCGTAGAAATTACCTTCCACTAAACCTTATGCCCGAACTAGTTCATTACAAAAACAAACACACTATAATATTCTCATGTAAACGGCTAATTGTTAATAATCTCTTTAAAACCCAAAGGAAGTAACTTTACAGTACGCAGAAGGTGAGAAACAAAACAAACAACAATAAAATACATTATCTTCATGTCGCAGTGTCTTGTTATATTTTAACGTAAAATCCGCGACGTGAAGCGAGAAGTATAAATTATAGAAAAAAAAATATTCCATAATGACGCGATAAACGCAATTATTTAAACTTACTTAAATGATATCGTTTTGCATACCAAGTAGGTTAACAATAAATTGTTTTATCTTATTGACAGTAGTAAGAAGACATTATTATAGTGTTCGATACTATTCATTGTACAGAGGTCAAGAGATTAGCGAGATTTTTATAAATAGAAAATCGCATAACATTACGGGAAGTCGTTTCCCAATTTTTGGCGACAAGTATAGGACTAAATAGTTTTGTTCGTGGGGTAAAGGCCATCTCCGCAGTATTATTTATCTTGATAAAAAATATGTCAAAGACCCATAATTCACTTAGTACGACAACGTCAATGTTTGGCGTGCGCAAATACTACTTTACAACTAAATGGTTGATCAGTAATTACTTTAAGTACAGAGTAAACAAACTTAAAAGCGAGCGATATTCTTCGAGCATTAAATCGTAAATATACAAATTATTTGTATGCGTTGTACTCAAAATAGAATTAAAAAAAAAAAGATTGCGCCTAAAATAGGTTCCAATTTGTATTCCGTCGTGAATTTGTTTTTAAAAATCGAATCGAGAATATTCGGAACATTTATATTGAATTAAACAGTTCTAAAATCGAATTACGCCAAAACCCCAAGATTTGCATTCGCAACATAGTATAAAAATGTATTGTATACAAATTATTAAGCTGTCGGTTAAACGTATTTTATGATAACTTCAACTACCTGACAAGCATATACTCACGAGTTTCATGCTTGGTTTTGTATATGTGATGGTAGGCACGTCCATAATTGTATGCATAATGTATGCTGTAAATTGCGATTTGTATGATAAATATTATCTGATAGTTATTCCCCGAATATAATATCGACGACATGTATATATAGATTCTAATTCACATCACATGACTTAACATTGGTGGGAATAACTCGCACGTTATATTTTTTAATTAAACCACAACAAATTAGAATCATAATTATAGAAAAACTGCATTCACCTAAATCAACGTCAATCTCCCATATATAGGTACATATAATCTGGTAATTCATCTGCAATCAAATTAGATTTTATTTATTAAGTAATTTTATTAGCATAGACATGTAAATTTCATAATAATATTTGTTTTTTCACTTCGCCCACAATAACAATAAATTAAGAACTCGATTGGATAAATTTAAAGAAAACAACAAGTCATACAATTTATATTTACTTGAAAAGTGAAGAGCCAAAGTAAAGCCAATTTTGCTGAAGTGTCACATACCTTGCAAGAGAAGTCGGACGTGTTTAATAAGATTCTTGCTACTTGATTAGAGCAGAAAAATTCTTTAAATCTCAAAGTCTTAGTAAATATATATATAGACAGTCCATTATATTAAGTTAAAAAACATTTTTAATTTTGAAGTAGTAAAAGCAAATATTGTGTTAGAAACCAAACAATTGTGGAAATGGTTAAACAAAAATTAAAAATATGTACCTTGAGACGCATTATATTTTAAAATTCGAAAAATAGATCAGAAAACCTTTAAAGCTAAGTATCTATCGCCTATTATTTAATAATCACAAAATTTCGCGTCATTCAATAACGTAATTAGAGAAGGTGACAATTAAATTTATTATATATGTATACGTGAAAGTTCCAATTTTTGTAGATAAAAAAAATTTCGAAACAACCTGTTAAAATTGTCAAATTGTTGATTGAAATTTGACCTACTTTGAGAAAGTTATGGTACAGAGTGTTACAATAAAGAAAAATGGAATAGTGCCATAGAAACTACTGTTTTACTATTACTAATGCCCTTCAACTACTGTTTCCAATCGTCTTTATACAATCGAAATACCGAAGCCCATAACGATTTATCAAGAACTGACGGATTTACTTTTCGAATTGTTGAAATATCCAAACTCGTAGTTTCTAATCTCATTCATTATCTAACAAATTTGTAATTTATGTACCCAAATTAAAAATTTTGTGAAATTTAAAAACTTTTCAAACATATGTAGGTTCAAGGCTATCAAATAATAATAAATTATAATTTTTCTTCCCGGAAACGAATCTCATTTTATTACGTTTCAACGATCGATGAAATATGATCTGGTGTGAAAATTGATTTACTATAAACTTCGTTTGTTATTATTCGGTTTCCTTCAACCTATCTCTGCTCACAAAGATCATAAATTTCACAAAGTTTATAATTTTTATGAAGTGTTAATTAAAACCGAACAAACTATTGTATAAATATGAAGCTCCTTTGTGCTAGAACCCCACTTTTGGAAAATTGAATTTTTTTTCTTTTGAAAATGTTTTCATCATTGACCATAATTAAAAAAACTTGACGGGACAGTATCTGTATTATTAAAAAAACAATACTACAGCCCATGAAATGCAGCCCATAACAAAAATTCAATTTTTTTAGGGTGTCCCGAGTTTAAGATCCTAAACCGTTAAGGGGGAGGGGGGGGGGGGGTCAATTTTTGATATCTTTCAGATACAGGGTGTTTCGGAGAGCAACCAACTTAGTCTTATTTAACTGATAATTGTATAAGCTTATTTAACCCTAGAAAGGTATCGCTATTTTTTTACCTAATCTAGTAACGCGGGGTGAAAAAACACTCCAATTTTTAAGGGCCCGTATCTCAGGCCCAGTATGACTTTGAGGATTCCAAGGAGGTTCATTTTTTTCGTCTTTTAATATAGAATCGCGTGACCTAAGCAGTTTTGGCTAAACGTTTGAAGGGTCCTAGAAAATTTACCAAGAAGGGTAAAAAATGTGAAAAACTAACAAAAATGGCATTTTTTTTCTTAAATCACGATGTCTCAGTGAGTTTTTGAGCGAATCGAGTATTTCCAACTTGATTCTAAAGGGGAGATACTATATGTTTTAAGGATATTATAGTGGGTTTGGCCAGTTCTCTAAAGAAGGTATTTATTTTGAAAAATCAATGTGCGCAAATAGCAAGATTTTGAAAAATCGATTTTTGCCGCACAGGTCGTTATAATCATTAAGAATTTCGTTCAAATTGGTAAAATGATAATAAACTACAATTATTGAAAAAGAATATTAAATTTGTCATTAAACATTTTTTATCTTGATTTTTATCTCTCATTCTTGCTCACCACACGCCTGACAGATAACAGCGCTTTGGTCTTGGCACACGAAGGCCTGACACTTGGAGCATTTGACTCCATATTTTCGATCGATGGTTCGGGGACAGTGAACACGTCTTCCCTGTCTTCCTGTTCCACCTATGTCCCGTCGTATTGGCCCTTCATCCAATATCTCTTGAATACAAAGTACTGTTTGGAGTGGCAGATTTTTCAACACTTTCCTCCTCCGGATATGAGGAATTGTGAGATCTTCCACTAAACTTTTCAAAAAATCTCTCCTGTTGAGTGATGGATTTGCAGCATTGAAATTGTATATAATCGAGGCGTTGATCTCCAATTGGTCCAGTATTTCCATGAAAACACGCACTGGCTATCTGTTAGTTTTTCTTGCTGTTGAATATTCGTGTCACATCCGGTCAAATGTGTCAGTGCCACCTATTGTCTTGGTGTAAAAATTGACTATCTCTGGTTTATTTGTAGTCTCACATATTTCTTGCAATTGATGAAACGTTGACAAAACAAGGACCACTTTATTCTTCTTAAGAGTGTATGAAACCATAGTTTTCGTTCGGTCAAAAGCGAATTTTGAATTTCCTGGCTCACCAGCAGTCTTGAAAGAGAAAGGTATTTGCGGTTTATTTTTTTTTAGTGTCCCAACCATTGTGAGGTTCTTTCCCAATATTGTATCGAAAATGTCTGTTGAGGAAAACCAGTTGTCGCAGGTTATATTTCTGGAACTTCCATAAATTGGCTCACTTAACTTTCTAACATAATAGGATGGCACTTTTTCTATTTTGTCCTCCAAAACCATTTTACCGACATATGGAATTGCATTGATTAAATAGAATGTTTGAGAGTCATTCAAATTGACATATTTTAGACCATATTTATCTGGTTTTTGACCGTCATAAACCTTAAAAGAGCAGCGCCCACGAAAAGATAACACTTGTTCGTCAATGGTACTGTGCTTTCCGGGGCTGTATAGAGTACTGCATTTTTCAATGAATGAGTCCCAAATTTGTGTTATGGGGGCGAATTTATTCTCAACACGACGAATTGCTCGAGTGTTCTTATCATCAAATCTCAACGATTGTAGAAGGGCTTGAAATCTTTTTAGGGACATGACGGCACGGTATCTTATGCAACCGACCTTTAGATCCCATAGATCGAGAATATTGGTCATATTTGTTTTTTGAAGACCAGAAAAATACAATAAACCAACAAAAACCTTCAATTCAATTACGTCGACATGTTTATATGTATTATCCAACTGCCTGTTTATTTCTCGATCCAAGGTATAACGGTCGATTTCTTCATTAGTATGCCGGACAATTTTCCACAGCATAGCTTCGTCAAAATATAAACTCCAACTTTCATAAAGAGATTTGACCTCTTTTGCAGGTCCAAGTGGAGTGGCAAGATTCGTGACTATGTGGCCTCTATTTGACAGTCTTTCACGTGGAGTTGTGTACTACTTATGTCCATCTTTACCCACAACAATACTCTTTCGTCGTCTACGATTACTACCACTGCTGCCTCTTCCCCGTCCTCTTCTCCTACTTTCTCTCCTCTCTGTATTACGCATTTCTTGAATGCTGGAGCTGTACTCGAGCCATCATCAAATGACTCCTCCGATTAAAATTTACATGAAATAACTAAAAAATACATTTTCTCGCACCGAAATTTACCGAAAAATCACTCTCAGTCTCAACTTGTTCGTTGTCTGATTCTGCACTTTGCTCCGATTCTGAGCCACTCTCCTCTTCCGTTAGATTTTCCTCACCACTTAGATTTTCCACAGGTTCAATGGGATCTTTCTCCTGATTAATGAACTGAACTACAACCTTCAGAGGTGTTAAATTGTACCGACTAGCCGAAACGCGGGGTGAAAAACACCCCAGACGCACTTCAGATGTTTACTGCTCCAGATTTCACGTGCTACTGATGCTGCGAGTGTGCTCCCTCTACTGTCAGATGATGAAACTGAATTATGGTTACGGTCCCGGGTCGTAAACGTAAGCCGTTTGTGTTTTTTCATACCGCGTTTCCTTTCTAGGGTTAAGATCTAAGTGATTATATTGCATCTGCATCCGTTTGAGAGCTATGATACTTTAAAAATAATTATAAAATTCAGTTTTTCTCAAAAAAAACAGATATAATTTTTTTTTACTTAATTTTAATTCACCATGATCGAAGACTTGAGGAAATACGGTTGTGAAATTTGTCCTACCAAAAATCCCTTGTACATATACAAATCCAATAAGAAACTTTTATATGGGTTAATAATTACACTGTTAAACCAAAATTTAGCCGAAATAACTAACTATGGCTGTTGGCCAATTCGCAGGTAAATCGATTAGTACAGTAAATTGAAATTATAGTACAAATTACTTTTCAAGTCGTACCAATTCTCTAGTAAATAAAATTAGGTGCGGCTTAAAAGGAACACATGGTTTCTAAGAATATACAAAAATTGGTATGTAAGTACACGAACTAATGTCATATTTTTTATTGTTGTTGTTCCAATTATTCGTATTGTTTATGCGAATAAATTTCAATTTTAAATTGTATATTTGTTCAAATTTGTTGCGTAATATACACAATAAACTTATTGAAAAATAAATAATAATTTTAGCACTTAAAACTGTGTTCATAAATATACAAACGCATTTTTATTTCATGAGAAATACTAGTGAATATAAAAAAAATTATGTCTAGAAACATGGCCGCCATATTTTCATGATTTGTTTAGCAAAAACAAAAACCACTACTATTTACCTTTTGAGTCTTCGGTTTAGCCTGCTTTTTAATACAGTATTTCAACTTACCGCATACACTGTTAAAAACGGCTAGATTTACATTAGAACCCTAGATTTACATTAGACCCAATTGTTAAATTCGTATAAGAATATTCTTATAAGAATTGTGCTGATAATTGAAATAAAAAACACAGTAAATAAGTCGTAGTCTGTCGGAAAATTCCACAATCAAGTGCCCTTCGTTTTTCGTTCTCATAAATCAAACCGATTTTATTGGTTTGAATAGTTTTAATTTAGATAAATTCCGGACGTCGTGCTTGTCGAAAAATTCCATTACAAGGAAATGTTAGCCTTAGTTGACACAAGCCAATTAGACCTAAGCCATTTCCAAAAGGGGGGGACAGATGTCATTTTCCTTCTCGTAAATCAAATTGATTTTGTTGGTTTGAGTAGTTTTAGTTTAGATAAATCCTGGATATCATAGGGCTTGCCGGGAAATGTTAGCCTTAGGTTAACAGAAGCCAATAAGTCAAGAGCCATTTCCAAAAGAAAGGAAAAGATATCAGTTTTCTTTCTCCTAAATCAAATCGATTTTGTTGGTTGAAGCAGTTTTCGTTCAGATAAATTCTGGATATCGTAGAGTTTGTAGAAAAATTGTACTATGTGGGAATGTTAGCCTTGACACAAGTAACCGAGTCAAAAGCATTTTCCAACAGGAGCGAATGGTTACTTCTTCCCCATTTCATTGGTTTGAGTAATTTTTGAGTTTGTCAGAAAATTCCACTATAAGGTGGGACATGTGTCATTTTTTGTTCTCGTAAATCGAGTCAATTTTATTAATTTGAGTACCTTTATGTGGTTTGCCGGTAAATATTAGCCTTAGGTTGACAAACGCAAACGATTCAAGAGCCATTTCCTAAAGAAAGGGAACGGTGTCCGTTTTCGTTTCGTAAATTCTGGATTTCTTAGAGTTTGTAGGAAAATTGTACTACATATGTGGAAATGTTAGCCAGGTTGGCGCAAGCAAATAAGCCAAGAACTATTTTCACAAGAAACGGATAGGTATTCTCTTTCGCCTGATAAAGGATAACTATCCCTTCCTTCTGAAAATGATTCTGGACTCATTTATTTGTGTAAACCTAAGGCTAATATATCCACATAGTGGAATTTACCGACAAACTCTGCGATATACCAAATTCATCTGAACTGAAACTACTCAAACCAATAAAATCTATTTGATTTACGAGAACGAAAAAGGATACCAGTCCCCTCCCTTTGGAAATTACTTTTGACTCATTTGCTTGTGTCGACTTAAGGGTTACATTTCCAATTTCGCTTACATTTCTCCGGCAAATCCTACGATACTCATAATTTATCAAAGGAAATTTTATTCAAGCCAATAAAATCGACTACATTTACGAGAACTAAAAATGATATCCCAAATCTCTGTTTGGAAATGACAGTTTAATCATTTGATTGTGTCAATCTATGCCTATTATTTTCACATAGTGAAATTTTCCGACCAACTTTACGATATCCAGAATTCAGAATTCAATAATTATACAAACCAATAAAATCGACCGGATGTACCAGAACTAAAAAAGATACCCTACTTCCAATTTGGAAATTGTACTTGATTCATTTTATTGTTGGCATTTTCCGACAACCTTCACGGCTTTTGGCCTTTCCGACCGAATTGACTTAATTTACCACAACAAAATTCAGAATTATCCCATTTTTAGGAAAATATCCTTTAGCTCGCTTGATTGTCTTATCGTAATGTAATAATAATTACTACATAGTGGCTTTTTCTGTATTATCTTCTACTACTAAAACTATTACTAAAACTACTTAAAAATGAAATTTTTTTGGGTATTATGAAGAATGTGTTTTTTTAGTTTTTCTAGTTTCACTCAAAATTCTTATAAGAATTGTTTAGCAGTGTATTTACTACCACATGTTTATTTTTGTTAGTTTGGACATACTCCACTGCCATGCGGAAATTTATAATAAAACAATACACAGAACGAATTAAAATAATTGAAATGTATTATGAAAACCAACGGTCATTAGACCAACAATAACCCGTCTGACAATAACCCATCTCCCAGGTTCCGGAAGACAACGTACGGCACGCACGGATGATAATATTCAACGTGTACTAGAGGTGTGCAGAATAGTCCGGAAACGTCAACAGACAAACACTCAACAAACAGACGTTAACACAACTGGGACTAACTGGGTGTGCAAGAATTGAGACCGACAGACTATCAAGAACGCCTTGATTTTTGAATTTCGAAAAGAAGCAATTTCAATTGGCCGCCGCCTTCACAAAATGTAACCGATTCCGACTGTTTCTTTTTTAGGCTTATTTGATAGAATGAGTGTACGTCAATAAACCAGTGACCATTCCAGAACTAAAAAACAACGTTCGAAATGAAAATGTGTTAGAAAGAGCACGAATTTATGAAAAAGTTGTCGTCACTTGCGAGAGATATTTTTTCACATTAAGCCCAAAAAGGCTATGCTATCACTCAAAAGTTCAAATTTAAATAAATCAATTCTTAGAGATAACGGTATAGATGAGAAACAACAGAATATGGTGGCAGAAAAACACAGTAAATGAGTGTTTGTGTATTGGCGTAGCCCCTGCGTATATAATTATGACTGACTGAGGACTTTATGTGAATCACCAAAGGATTGATGCAACTTTGTGAAAGCTGCTTGCAAAAATCGTAAACCTACCTTTATTAAATTTATATTATTATTATAAGCAACACTATACTCGTATTTCGTTAAAAATGTATTTTGAATTACGTGATCTACTTCAAACTGCACGCATCATTACGAATGACCAGCTCTCGCTCAAAATGAAAATGTGTTGCTTCGAAATGGATTTTTGATAACAAAAAATGTAAATGGTAATAATAAACAAATAAATAAATAGGTGTCTTAGAGACTCGGTTGTGATCGCAATGGCAAGGTCTGGACATAAAGGCTCTCAAAGTATAATTTAGACATTTTGAGTAACATCATGGGCTTGATGCTTTATATAAAGGATAGCAATGATTTTCCGAAACTTGTCTTTCTCTCTTCATGATAAATAGCCATAGTGAATTTTGAATAAGCGAGGTGAATAAATTAAGCGAGGCCAATTTATTTAAATTAAACAGTCATATAGTATTGAAGCATTACCGACAAAGAAACAGCTATCCCGTGAATGAAAAAATAGTCATAAAACAGGGATAACCAATTTTTTTAAGCTCTACAAAACATGGGTTTACTCATAAAGCTTTGGAGTTTGGATCGGGAGGTACCCGTTCGAATCCCGATAGAGGCAGGATGGAAAAGGAAATTTTAATCACCAGATTACGATTTGTGATGAAATGGAACACAACTATAACCCCCTGTCGGAGTGCAAATTTCATGGGCCGACCCTTCTTCCATGCCAGTATAGGCTGGCATGGAGCTATACAATGTGCAAATGGTGAACGTGAAAAGTGAACTGCGAAAGAGTTGGAAGTGATTCGGCCCTAGAACAGATTGCAAAGATTAAATAATAATACAAAAAAAAATATAAAAAACTTGTTATAAAAAACTTTATGAATTTAGTACTTATTTAGTACTCATTTTAATCTATTTTGTTACCACTAAATGACATCTTGAAATCATTACATACTATAAAGTCGATTTGACACATTTGCATTGTTAGTGCATTCTCAAATAGTCTTGACAGGCATGCTCTAGCGGCATTTTTCTTAAGAACATCTTCTAATGCAAAGCTTATGCTTTTGCGAAAATCTGTACAGCATTTCCAAATATCTTTTTAAATTTCAGTCGACTAGCGAAAATTTAAGTTAGTTATAGCTATTTACAAATATTTATTTATGGTTTTTAAAAAGTAGAAAACTTAGGGGGCTGACATTAAAAAGTGATTGAGCCGGTTTGACGAGTTTTCTTGCAGTTTACTCGTACCTGAATTGGTTCTTTACGTATCACGTGTTTGAAAAGATTGGTATCCACAACCGATTCGTTCTGTCTTAAACAAAATACTTTTCCTCTACCCGGCTATCTTGTTATATAAAAACATGATCTAGGAACAGACCTTGTCATTGGTCTTACAGTCAAATACTTAAAAATGTTAACATTTTAAAACACAAGTCAACTCAAAAGCGTACGAGTAAGTGTAGAGTAACGTAAGTAACACAACTAACTATATCGACAAACAGAACAGTTACGAGTATTCTGGCAGATTATTTCAACAAAGTTAAAAAACGTCTCTAATAAAATCATCACGAATTTCGCTCACATATTTTCGTACTAGAAAAAATCGGATTTAATGTTAAGACAAAAATTTAAATCGTACAACGGATCGCTGTGAGTGTGAATCTTTCTTACACTTATTCGAGAAAATAAAATCAAAAAAATAGTTGTGCCAATAATTAATCACTTGTGTTATGGAAAACCACAAAAATCATGTCCACTTACACTATGCAATATTTAATTTCCGGAATTTTAAAAATCACCAATTACTCTACAACTTATTGATTTGAATTAATCAAGCCTGAATCTCAAAAGATTCTCTTAAACTTGAGTAACCTTTAAACTTCTAGAAATTTTTTTAGTTTTACGAAATTAAGAAAATTACAAATTTAAAGAATTTCCAAATAATTAAAAAACGTTAATACAACGGGATTCACACCTCAGATCTATAAATGAGTTTGACAGTTAAAAAAAAAATTTGGAATTTATAAAAGTGTTGTGGTGACAGTTTTATTTAAGAAATTGTGATTGTGTTCACTATTTAATATTAGCTTTAATCACGAAATTCTATCGAAAGTGTAATTTTTCAGCTGAGCATACCTGTAAACTATATAGAATATTTAGCGAAATACGTGTTAATTTTTATTTATAAGCAATTTCATTCTGGAAAACGTAAAATCGTTTTATCCAAGGTAATTATAATATACTGACCTGAAGCGCTTTAAATTCTGTGTTGCTGATAAGATTTTCAATTGTGCCTAACCAAATATACGCCTTGTTCAATGTAACACAGAAACCCCATATTAGTTATCAACCAAAAGTAACGTATTTCGTTAGCTATATACATATTCAAAGCTAAAACATTAAATCATTCTGCTTTAGTATGAGATCAGAATTTCAATTAATTGTAATCGAAGTTAAGTATATTCCCCAGGAATTTCAAATTTACCTTATCGCGCGCTCTTGCTTAGTTCTGTCGTTTGTAAATTGTATAAACAATTTAAAAAAAAACATTCAAGGTTTCCCCCGGCTGAAAAGAAATTGACGCGATTCTAGTTGGTGACGTGAGTTTTGTAATTTAATCAAATTGTCTCGTTACAGACTAGAAAAAAAAATTATCTAACTTATGTTTATACCTAAGTAGTAGTCAAGTCATATGTCCATGTGCGCAGTGAAAGTCTAAAGAGATTGGATTTTATTTTGTTGGCGTCTCCGAATGGAAAATGATACGCGCATACACACACAAGTAACCACTATACACATTTGTATCAACATGTGTTCAAAGATAATTTAATAAAATTTAATAATTTTAATCGCGTTTACGGGTATAAACACACAAACATCGTAAAGAAAAAGACCATTTTAATCCCCGAGGCCATACTATATGAATGGATCAATTTCAATTGTTTTAATTTAAATGAATTAAAAAATACATAATAATAAAAAATACAAAATTATTATTAATTTATTTTTCTACGAGTATAAAAAATCGAACGCTTATCGAATTTTTATTTTAAATGGGATTTTTAATTTGATTTCTCATTAATTAAGGATTCCGTGTTTTCTTCGTGGATTTTAAAAATATTCTTTGATGTTTAATTTTGTATTGGAGTATAATTTTTTAATTTCATAAATAAATTATTAAATTTTATTATTGGTTGTGCAGTCTCTAATTATTTAGGCACTTTGTGGTAGGCTTAGGCGTAAAGGTCACACTTCTTTCAATGAAAAGAACCAGTACAATTACAAACTTCCTTGAGATAATAAGAATAAGAGTTTTAATGGTCCTTACGACTTACACTAGCACCGGCTGTCATTTTAATTGCTGATAGCAATTGTATAAGATTTACTACTTTGCTCAGTAAATGATTGCGACGGATAGTTTGCACTTACGAGACATTATTATTAGTGCTAACGAGTGACAAGGCAAATCGAGTTACATCTTAGCTGAATAATTTAGAAATAAACTCACAATTCGACGGTACAATTTTTAGGGAGTTGCATTATTTTACCTTGTAAATAATGTTAGGACACAGTGTTTTGTACGCAGGTTGTGACTTGAAAGAGAAAGTTAAAATTTGTGAAAATTTCACCGCGATGAATGGTGGTTTATAACAAACGAAACCTAATATCCTTTAATGTGGCAGTAATAACTTTCTAATTATAAAATGGGTTGTGAACACGAACAGCTTATTGCAAAATAAGGTTTCAATTCAAAAATTAAAATTAAATTACCTATTAGAGTAGAGAACTCGAGTTTTTATCGATACTGTACTGTTTTGGCTCTGGTTTCGGGTAAGGAATATGAAAAGAATATTAGAAAAAAAGTGAAATTAAATGACAACCAAGACAGTGGAATTATTACAGCAAACCACAAAAGAGAGTAATAGCCGAGTAATTCTAAGCTTCTGAAACAGTAATGGTTTTTTCAAAACAACTGTATCTTGCCACTTCTTCACCATCTCGGCATCTAACACTCTCTTTTGACAGCTTTTATACTATCGCACTCCATTCCACTCCGACTACACCAACCTTCTGTTTCCAACCCTCCGATTCTCCACATTTGAGAAATTAGCCTAATATCTTAATTCGTTCACAAGTTATAATACTACAAACGAACGGCCAAGCTCAACAATATAGATTTTTAAATATAAGAAAAATTAATCAGTTCCGTTTACTTACAGTACTACTGGCCCTGGGTAGTTAAAAAAATGTTCAATAACCCTAATTCAAGAAATCGAGTAGAACCAAAACGTATTCCCTAGATCAGCTAGACCTGAAGCATATGGACCGACTCGACCTTACGAACGAAAAAAAAATCCATGGATTAACTAACTGGGTACGAGTAATTATGAATTTCTGTTCTATAAAATGCTAAACTACTTTCAAATTTTTAAGCACTGGCAATCCTGAGTGCCAACATTTCAAAAACTTGTGATAAAAATGATCTTCTTTCTCTTGGGTATGAATATTAGAGCGAGAATTATATGAAAATAAATATAGACATTTTCCCAAAGGGATTAATTCTAAATAAAAATCGGACTCTAACAACATCAAACTCTAACACAACAACACAACTACAAACGACTCTAACATTATCAAATTACGTATTTCAATTATATCAGATCAAAATTAGATTTTCTATTAGTCTATAGGTAATTAAATTAACCAGCTTTGGGTCCCAGTTTTTCATCGGTACACTGTTGAACTCTATAGCTCCATATCGCTCAACAAGCGCTAATTTAGCGATCAAATTGATGCTAATATAATAATAGATCTGATCAACAGAACTTCAGAATCGATTTAGATCATATTTCGTAACTGAGTACAGTCAAATCGGTTTTTGTATGGTCTTTTTTGTGCGATTTTTTTTTTTATGCGGTATGAAAAAAATTTATTCAGTACAATCTACTTAAGTTCTTTCTAAATTTCAATCAAATTAGAACATAATTGAATGTGATTAATGTAATTGGTTAGTTGACATTTGCCATTTTGTTTTTTCGATTTTTGATATTTCATCACATTGCGTAAGTATTGTATCAGGTTGCGTAATGTTTTGAGTTTTTTTCTACGTGAAACTTTTTTTATTCAGTCCCCATTCACCGCATATCCCTTATTCTACCAGAGAAAATTTTTTTTTGCTTTCAACCGTATGCATATAAAATGACAGGTTGTAATGTCTTCCGGATTTTAACGGATCTTAGTTAAATCGGAATTATTTTTGAAAAAAACATTATAATTTCATAACATATAAATTAAATAACATAGTAATTATTTGTTTTTGATAACATACTATATTAGTTATTTTACTATTATTCGGACGAAAACGAATTAAGTGGAGTGCTCAAATGTGCATGTTGGTCAAAATACATACAAAAATAAATTTTTGACATGATTAGTTTGCCATACCCACACATTTGTGATGGCAGGCAGAAAAAGGGAGATATAAAAAAAACTTTGTAAATGTGTTGCGAAAACTACTAACTACTCGTGAAGTTTCGGAAGATTTTTTATGCGTTTTTTTATGCGGTCCCTATTACCGCACAAACCAGGTTTGACTGTATATTCATAACTGAATATTACAGTGATAGACATTCGTATAAACGCACTTTGATTTTTAATTATATTTCTACAACCAGACCTATCTAATTATTTCCAATTAACTTAAATTGTCTATTTCAACTAAGATAAAAAGTTAGGATAACAAATTAATGACAATTATAATATTTGACTTTAATAAAATTGAAAAACCTAAAATTTAGGTAGACATTCATATAAACACGCTCGAGATAATTAAAACACCAGTAAGAAAAATTTGTTTTTTTTATTTATTTAATATTTTGTATGACCCCCACCATTTTATATTACATCAAAAACTCGATTTGGCTCTTCAGTGTTTCTAGATCAATTTTCGCCCAACAATCACGGATTGCACTTTTCAAGTCATTAACATTATCATTATCAAATTGGCGACCATTTGCATAGACCTTGCCAGCCAGGATACCTCAACTCGCGAAACCACTGTTTGGATTCATATGACATATGGAGAGACGTATTATCCTGCTGGAATATGTAATTTTCGCGATCAATACCATCAAGGTAACTAAGTAAAACATCTTCCAAAAGATCTATGTACATACGGGAGTTCATCCGAATCGTTATGAAGCAGATGGGAAGCTTTGCGTAGTATGAAAAGGCTCCCCATATCATTACGCTCCCTCCACCAAAGTTACGTTTCGACCTGATGACGCCATGTTCTTTCTAATTATGCCAGTAGCAACTGTAGCAGTCCGGACAATCGAGGTTAAACTTTTTCTCGTCAGAAAAAATAAATTTCCGCCAATCTTTTGTCCATGACATGTATTTACGAGCAAATTTGAGGCGGCTCTCCTTATGCACAGCAGTTAAACGTGGTTTACTTCTCAGTTTACTCCATTTAATGTTTGGTGAACTTCTCAAAATACGGGGAATGTGTCGAGTCGTCACAGGAAGGTCCAATTTCTCCTTTATCTATTTGCATGACAGCCGATTTCGGGTAGCCTAATGTCGAATTTGACCAGCTTGACGTGCTTAGATCTTGGTTCGGGCTTTTGTTGGGGCTTTTACACCATAATTTGGGCCTTTTTAAAAAAAATTGCGGATGACGCTTTCAGATCGCTTATTTTTTCTTGCAGTTTGCCGGTTGGAATATCCTTCTTCCTTATATATTTTTATCGATAACTGATCAGCGTCAGTTAAACGATTACCTTTAGGCATTGCTAAACAACAGTCCTTAAAATGACTTTTTAACAAAATACCAAATTACTGTATGTACCTGTATGTAATTACCTTTGAATATGTATGAAAAAATTAGAAATAGTAAATTAAAACTTAAATTAAAAAAATCACTTTTCACATACTGCGTTTAAACGAATGTCTCTACATACTGACTGCTAGAAGATTTTTTTATTATTTCCTGCGACAGCAAAATATTTATCCCGGTGACGTCATTCTTGATCCAACATGGCTTCTCGTTTACAATTTTTGTCTTATTATTTTTTGATCCCGGATCAATTAAAAAATTCAAAAAATTAGTTGATTTTTTTTGACGTTTACTTGCACAATTTCACAATATATGTGCTTAAACGTAAAAAAAATCCACCAAATTTTTGGATTTTTTAATTGATCCGGGATCAAAAGATAAAAAGATAAAAAATGTAAACAAGAAGCCATGTTGGATCAAAAATTACGTCACCGGTATAAATATTTTGCTGTCACAGAAAATGATATTTGTTTTATATTGTATATTTCGCCTTACTGTTATTTTGTTTTAGTGCAGGCAAGTTCCCGTTAGACAAACAATAAACTATAATAAAAAAAATTGATCGAGAAAGAACAGCGAAGAAATAAATGGTTAAAGGGGAAAAAATTAGTGCGTTTATACGAATGTCTATCACTGTATAAAAAAGAGAAGAACTCATGTTATACGATGGTTGCATTTTATATTTCGAAATGACCAAAAATGGCTTTTTTGTTTTTCAAAATATTATCCATGAAGATCAATACGCATTGTGCATACGCTTGAACCAATTTTCGAAGCACTTTTTCCACTCCAATTGAGGTACCTCCAAAACATGCATTTTGAAAGAATCTATGCTTCTACCAATGTCGAAAAACGTTGACTTCGAAATGTATTTTTGATTTACGGGAATATCAGGCCATATTAGGAGTATACCGCGGATGACCCATTAATTCGATGTTTTGACCGCTCAAATATTCAGATATTTGTGCCGATGTGTGCGAGCTCGCATTGTCGTGATCCGTCGTCGGCGGTTGGTTTTCCTTCTGGCAAACAAATGGTTGTGTGTCATTCAGAATTGTCCGTTCTACGTTGCACCAATGGTACGGTTGCGGCATATCGTTTTTTTTCGAAAAACAGGCAACCATTTGCTTCGCGCGCGAACAATTTTTGTTGGATTAGGCTCATATTTTAACAATTATTCTGTCGACTGCTGTTTGGTTTCGGGCTCATAAGCATAGATCCAAGATTCGTCACCTGTCACGATGTTAGAGACAAGTTTTGAAGCACCGCGATGACATGTTCTGAATATTTCTGTAGACAAATTGACATGAATCTTTTTCGAGTGTTTGTCAAATTTTGTTGGATCCAATGCGAATAAATGTTTTTGACGGTCAATTGTTCACGCAATATGCTCGTCCCACTAATGCTCAAGAACGCCTCAATTTAACGATAAATCACATGACGATATTAAAGTATCAGTTCATGCAAAGCACTAATGTTTTTCGGAACGGGAACCGATTTTGGACGACCGTCATAAACACTGATCCTTGATGGTGCTTTATCGTCGCCAAAAGTTGAATTATGTTCATCAGTGCAAAGTTGTTGAGTTAATCCACTTCGAAAGTTGCAAAAAATAATCGCAGGAAAATGTTCACGATTTAGTTTTATTTTAACCAACAAAAATAGCGGCGGTATACAAAACCGTTCTGAGTAAATATACTGTCTATCTTTACGATAGAGACGTCCATTACCAGACGGCAGCACTAGAGATGGCCAATTCCGATTTATAAAAGAAAAACCCTCGTACCGTAAACCGAAATTATTTTTTTTTGGTTTTGGTAATTCTTTCTCAAATTTAAGCATGTTGTTTCATCGGTTGCACACTCAAAGTACAACTGGGTACTAGGCAGTTTCGGCTCGATTACCTGAAAACTGAATTACCATCAAAATTTTCGATTTTCTTGTTTCGCGATATTGAAAAAAATGCGCGTTAAACACGAATTTTTTCAAACGCACATTGCAAAATTCTACTGCTATTTACGTCGAACGTAATATACGAGTATACGACTGATCATAGTCTTTTATTGTTATTATTTAAATTGATAAATTGATTAGGAAATAAGATTTATAAGTAGTTTCAGTACTACTAATTAAGTATGTAACGAATTTTCTCGATATCGAGAAATTTTAAGTACCAACTTTCATTTATAGGACTAATTCGAGTCGAATCTAACTTTTTCGATATCGTAAAAATAGAAAATATGGTAAATCACGCCGGAAACTAATTGAGTGAGCTATAGTATGATTCAGTAGTTCGACACACAAAAACACACAAAAATTTTCAACAAACAAAATTTGCTTAAGGTGTTTAACAAGGGATGGAGTATAAAATGAGTACAAAAATTGTAGATTCGTCCCTATTTCCAAACGAGATAGAGACTCAAATGTATAAGCAAACTAACGTGGCACATGTCTGTTGAAGTGTTCGAAAATGATATGATTCCGTGGAAGTTGCACTAAATTCTGTTGAATTTGGGATTTTCAAGGAAGGTGAGTGATAGAATGGTTTTCTGAGAAACCGAAAAAATAATTTTGAACGGAAGGGACTACAGGTTGGAGAGTGAACATTGATCTTCCGAAAGGAAGCAAAATTTAACCAACCTTTTGCAACCTGTATACTTTGAGGATCGACCAACTGTTAATAGTCGCAAACATTAGATAAAGCGCAAGAGAGGATGAATGCGCTTGTTGAACATTTGAAAAAATTAAATCTAATGATCAATCCGAACAATTGTGCTTGCTGGAGTTGTATGGTGGATCAAAACGATATCGATAGCGGAATAAATGATAATCGCATTAAATCGGAATTCTAATTAATATATATATATAAGTATTTTGGTATCTGGATGGGCGATTGAATTTTTCGACACATAGTGGGTTGATTGATGATTGCGGAAACGAGAACCCCAAAAAGGGGGAGCCCATCCGAGGGTGACTTAAAGGATGCGGGCACCAAGGTAGTGTTGGGACAATAAACTTAACCTAAATTAATATCCTGTGGTCGGAATGAGTGATTTACCTCTTAATTATCAGAGAGAGTGGATCATTAAATACAATGACAATAAGATTAATAAGAATACAAAAAAACTTCAATTTACTGATAAGTATAAATAACTCTGGCTCGAAACTATAAACTAACAATCTTGACAATGGAATGCAAAAGCAGTAAGATAGTAGAAGCAGTAGAAAAGTAAGCAAGAATCAAAAGTAAATATAGTGAATATTTAGCGAAGTCGCCATTGGAGTATTTGTTACAACTATGAAAATTGAAAAGTGTTGAGTTGAGGATGGCATTTGTATAATGATCATAGAATTAATAGGAATGTTGTAAGGGTTAAAAATGAATGCAGAGAATAGGATAGTAATATTTTCCGAATTTTAAAGCAGAATGCGAATAAAATGTGTATGTTGATTTAAACATGCACGTCTGTGTGTGCCAAGTAGGCTTCTTTATTGAACCTTTTTAAAACTTTGGCTTTAAAATTGTAACTAAAATTTGTCTTTATGACTCCATAAAAAGGAGTTATGCCTTAAAAATAAAAATGTTGATGTTATCAAAAGAAATACGATTTCAACTATGCTCAATGCACGATGTATTGAATTTACTCGATATCGAAAAAATCAAGAACCAACTTTTCACGTCGAATCGATTTTTTCGATATCGAAAAAATAGATCAAAAAATTTCATTTTATGACCTCTCTTTGGTTAGTATTTGGTTATAATTGAATCTAAAACAGTCATCATCGCATGATTTGGGGTGGCATATTGTACCATCACTTCGATTCGAATGGACTTTGAGAGTCGAATCGAAAAAAGTGATAGTCGACATGTTGTATCATTTTCGACTACTATCATTTTGAAAATGATATAACATAATGCCATTCGACTTTTTTTTCGAATTCCGAACGATTCGAACATACAACATGACGCCCTTGGTTCGTTTATGTTTAATTTTTCATTTTTTCATATTAAATGTATAGAATGGGTTCCAACTGCAACCGTACACTTAATCACCAATTTGTTGTCTATATTTTTGTTAAAAGTACTACTTTAATTTGCTTCACCTCGTCTTTGGCCCGTCTTTATCCTTGTTTCATTTGCTTACAACATTGCTACTCGGTCCGGTGAAGTCATTAAAATGCCAAATTACCCGATTACAGAAAATCGCGTAGAGCTGAATGTGCATATCCATACTACGGTAACTTGAATCCGGTAACTACTTCGTTTATTTCCCCTTTATCTATAAATGTTTTTTATTTTATCGGTAAAGGGAAAAGAAACGAAGTAGTTACCGGATTCAAGTTACCGTAGTATGGATAAGCACAATGAGATTTCCTATATCAGCCCGATCTAAAGCATTTACATTGGCTTTTAAAAAAGGTTTACCATAGTATGCCAGAAAAAAAAAATTTGCGGCAAAATACTATAAAATTATTTTTCCTAATTCCTTTTTTCAATAGGAAAACCAGAATCGACCTGCTGGCCTGGCCTATCCTACTGTCGACTAATATAAAATTTTGTATTTTTTATCTGAAAAATAAAATAATTTCGGATATAAAATACAACGTTCGCAAAGACCGATCCACAACCTATTTCCTAACATATGTCGCAAACAAACGGAATCTTGTCTCAGAATACTACATGAGGACGTCTTTTCAGTCAATTTGGGTTTCTCTTGACAAGGTATGTGATGAAACTTGTGACATATTCCACTAACACTCCAGTTTTTTAAGGATCAGTTTTCCCACAGATTTTGTATCTGTTGCATATCCAGTACTACCTTCCAATGTTAACGCTCTATATAAGAGTAAAATTTATTTCTATAGATGTTATTTAGAACTCAAGGAGAATAAACATCATTGCATATCGCAAAATGGTGAAGCTGTCATACTTAAAAATACCTAAAACTGAGTATGCCAATTAATTAACAGTGCACCTGGGGAATTCCTTAAAACGTTTCTTTCTGTTAGAGTATAACATGAAAATATTCGAGGTGGACTTAAGCAGTTGTGTTAATAAAATTGTCTGTTTCCAAAAATTTTGGTAATTTTATAATTTTATCGGTGATTATAGAGATTATGGTCATACCTTTACCTGTGATCAATATTTTTGCCTTGTCGCCTTCGTTAGCTTAGTACGACAGCTTGTTATGTAAATCGCGACTTCCGGATTCGATTCCTGTTGGTAGTCATTTAAGAATTGCGACTGGGTGTTCAAACGTATCATATCGTTCCTTTCAAATTGGTTTTGCTATAATTCACATAATTATTTCCGGATTTTTATTTGTTTTGCGATTGTAAAGGTGAACTACATGAAAAGACTGCTACACATTTTCTGAATTCGCAAATAAAATGTAGACACCAGAACAAGTAATACGATAGAATAAAATTGAGTCGCGAATCGTTAGGTTTTCATATATTTGTAGTTACTTAAAAGAAACGCCCGTAAGTAAAGCCAATATTATTTGAGCCTAAAGTTTTCTGGAACGCGGCGAACATGGAGAAATACATAAAATTGCATATGGATTATATAAAGGTTGCAAGGATTTCGTTATCTAGAACCGGAGAAAATCTGAATTAATTTTACCATTAAATAACTATAAAGCGTGACTCGACTAAACTTGACATTATTTTTGATCTTCCCGGAGAATCGGGAAGCACGTTTTGCAAAATACCTGATTGATGACTCCAGTCTCTGTAAATTTTATTGAAAATACTGAATTGTATAACTATTTAGTGCTGGAATTAAACTGCCGCAGGATTTATAAAAAGTGGCTTTCATAATTTTCGATATTTTCTAATTAGTTGTTAGGTTACCTTAGAAAAGACGTACTTCTTTAAATTTGTTTATCATTGCGCTGCTTACTATCTTTGTCAAGCCAATTCCCTTATAAAATAGAGCATGTGAAACTTATGTGTTGAAAATAATAATCCGATTCTTCGCTAAGGCAGCTAATTTCACTCGCATTGCTGTCCGTAAAATATTCAACTTTCAGAGTTAATTCTTTGTTCACGAAAAGCAACAAATCAGCTTTACTTCGTTTTCTATGAAAATAAGAAAAGGACAAACATATTAATAGAAAGTCAAAATCTGACCGTTTATACAAACGATAAATCAATAAAACAGTTAAATTCTTGGTTTCTTCCAACTCAAAATAATTGGATCGGTGAAGACTGCTGGAAAACAAATCGAGAAAAATAACGAGCTCACCAGTAAAACCAAGCCCACAATACATATCCACATAAGGATTATATGTCTGCCGAGACAAGAAATTCTGAAAACGAGAATGTTACAATCATCGGGTGACACAACATCCTTCTGATAGGCAAATTTTCGATCAATCGAATACCATCAATTAAACATCAAAGGTTGCTGCTTATATTTTAAATCAAGCCACCTATTAGGCTCATATAGGCGTGCTTCAACAAATTGATATCTCGTAGCTGGTTTTTTCAAGCATGTGATACGAAAATAACAAATCATGCCACGAGAAATCAATTGCAAGAAAGCTCGCGCCTAAATCTGCCCATATGATAAAAACATTTGCATTATGGGTCTCGTAGCATCGTTGCTGTGAAAAAAGTCGATATACGATCACAAAACAGTTCAAAATCCTAAAATTTCTTATTTTTGTTTAATTTATATTTCTCGTTGTGAGAATGGAGTTGGCGCAATAAATAATCATTTTGTTTCTCTTACTTTAACATATAATAAATACATCATACATTTCTGATTAAATTGACTTTTAAAGCAGTTTTTTGGTGTACACATTGTCATCTCATCACCATACAAATATTTGGAGTTTGTAAACATTGGCTAACATTCCAGAACAATTGCAAACAAGATGCAGTACGCAGGTGGTTGATATTCAGCTTAAATAGAAACACTTAGTCATTCATTCAGTAAAGTATTATTTGTTCTATTAACACAAGAACGCTCTTCGGGTGAAATTTCACCCATTAATGATTTTGAGGTTATTTTACATTTTTATTATGGAACTCAGGATGGTTAAAATTTTTGAATTCGTTTGTATGGATAGATATGTATATAATATATATTTGGGTGAAATTTCACCCGTGAGTCGTATGAGGGTTAAATATGTAGATTTGATATGATATTATAAAAATTATTTATAAAGCAAACCTTATAGATTTAATTAACTTTCACTTTGGGAAACCCCATTGCATATTATTGCATGAAAAATGTAATTTTTATTTGTCTGGGTATCGTCATTCTCCTCCTGAATCGCTGTACAAAACAATTTAGTTAGAAAATGTCAATTGTAAAATTTCCATAGTTATTAGAATATTACGTTGCAATTTGACTTAAGATTAATATCGACCCTTAGCGGAAGAAGACCAGTTTGAACGACAACTTAGAATTTTTTAAAATTGTACATACACCAATGCCAACTTGCACCCATATATCGTTGAATAAAGCAGTAATTTTATTATAAGATTTACATATTTTAACATTAATACGGTCACGTGCCATAATTTACATAGATAGATCATCGATAAGTCAAAAAATCGCGCATTATATTTTAACAAACCGCCCAGCTACTTTTATTATTAATGTTTTGATACTAAGCACCACAATATCATCATGCCTTTTTGAACAACCAAGACGCAATACAAAAAAAACAACAATAGACCAACTTGATTGTCGCTTCCTACACGTAGACAATATTTATCTCTCCATTGTATGTTAACAATACGATTCAAGAATGATCGCAGAACTATTATAAATTGGCTGAAATTTGATATGAATATCATTCCTGAAATTAAGAATTTTAATTATGGAAGGTGTTGTAAATGTGTGTATACATTTTTAATTTGGAAGTTTACCCTCAGTTTCCGGTCAGATTTAAACTGTACTTCAGAGCCATCTAAAGTATTACAGGAAAAGATAAACTTTGCGTTCCTAAGTCACCACCATAACATATTTGTTTTAAGATAATGATCAACAATTAACATAGAATGTGTCTAGTTTGGGTAGGTTAAAATTAAATATGAGTACGTTCTCATGACTGATTAATTAATTAACTTTAATTTACGAACGATATACTACGAGCCAAATAAGTACAAACAAAACATCGAATTGACAAAATTTATAAATTACCTAATAAGGTAAGGTACCCACGGCCGCACATTGGGAAAATAACAAAATTGGGTAAATAAAAACGAAATACCAACGTTTTCCGTCAATTTTCACAATATTATGTGTATAAAGTAAGATGTCCCAACTGGCTGATTATATTACACTGAATATAGAAATATGAAACTTGGAGTGAATATTCGTGGTATAATATAGGCGTCTGCTAACAAGGGAATTTTTGAAATTCAAACTCAACGATTGTAAAAACAAAGCCCTGTCAGACATCAAAGACTCTATTATTTATGAATGTGCAAAAAAAAAATTCACGAATTAAAAAATTCACAAACATAAAGAATCAAAAATATTGTCGAAAATAAATTTTTCTATTTTTTATGCACATGAATATTCTCAGACGACATAGTTTTTTCTTCATTCGAAACAAAAATATTCATTCTCTTGTTTTGTATTGAGAATGTCAAGTAAAAATTACACAAATTAATAAAATGATAATCCCCAAGTACCGCTACTTCCAACTTATTTCGATTTTTGTGGAACAATTGTTGGAACTAAGTTCCACTGTCAAGTTCCATTTTATTACAAGTTTTACTATGAACTGTGGAACAAAAACCCGTAACTCAAAGAACTGGATATTATGCGAGTTCCATGTCTTCCATGAAATATCTCAAAATGTAACGAAAGTTGGAACTGTCAAAATGAGTTCCATTTTGTTATACTTGGGCACGTGACGTACCAACGTTCAGAGAAAAATAAAAGAGCAAATGTGATGAAGCCCAAGTATAACAAAATGGAACTCATTTTGACAGTTTCAACTTTCGTTACATTTTTGAGATATTTCATGGAAGACATGGAACTCGCATAATATCCAGTTCTTTGAGTTACGGGATTTTGTTCCACAGTTCATAGTAAAACTTGTAATAAAATGGAACTTGACCGTGGAACTTAGTTCCAACAATTGTTCCATAAAAATCGAAATAAGTTGGAAGTAGCGATACTTGGGAGATGTTTGATTCTCGAAATTAACGATTTTGATTTTTGATGAATCTTTTTCTATTGATGGAAATATTTTGTTAAAATAATTATTTTGTATTTTTTGTTTGTTTCATTAGAACGAGATAGATAAATTAAATTTTGTGCATACTCCGGTCTGTATGTAGTTTTTCTATTAGTGTAATGTTAATTAAAATTATATTTTAATAAAAAAAATACAGAGTGGTAAGGAAATGAAGTTTTAAGAATTAAAATTTTTCTTTTTCATATTTTTTTCAAATCTGATAATTTAATCCCATTATTTTATATAATGATTAAAGTTTTTATAAAATAAAATTTGTTTTTGTTAGAATTTTTATGAATTTTTAATTAAATGTTAAATCCGAATGTTTTTAGATGTAAACGTCTATATGTTTTGCACTTGCTCTGGAATATAGCCACCTAGGACAGAACTCGTTCATTTCTTAACCGATTATGATGCGATTGGATATCTCAAGGTCTTAGAAGGCATCATATTCCATGTTCTCGTGAACAGTTTTCGAGGTTGTTGTTCATAAGAATACTAAAAATTTATCCGAGCCCTTTGTGGAGGAGTAGGTAGTTGTGTTTTGTGAGAGTAAATAGTTGACCTGCCGCTCAATCCACAAATTCCATGATTGGATCACGTAAGAACATGTTAACATCATGAGAAACATGTTAACATCATGAGCCGCTTGCTTTAAGAAAGACACTTGCTTATCAACAAATTATCAATATAGCTGACAAAAATAACTGACGAAGAGAGAACTCTCGATACTAGTACGAAATAAAAAATGAAAATAAATATAAAATAAAAAATTATCACATAAAGAATGAGATATTCTCAATTTTATTTAAATTTAAAATTAAATCTAGTGATAAATGTGCACAAAATAATGGAAATTAATAGTGTTTTTATTGTTTAGTACAATATAAAAAAACCATAAAATGGTGAATAACCAGAAAAAGAGGTCCGAAGGTCCGTTAAATCGGGTTCCGTTAAATCGAAAATTTACTGTATTCTTATCAACAACGATCTCGAAAGCTATCATCGCGACATGGTGCCGTCTAATATCTTGAGATCTTCAGAATCTTTCGAACCAAGCGGAAATTTACACTTTTGAGGTACTTGCAATACAAGAGCATAAATGGTCTGGGAGTTAATTCCATAAAATAACCATTAATTACACTCTCCATTACACCATTAATCAGAAAAGAGGAAAATTAAGATTCGGTTTATCATGCTCTAGCGAGTACAATAGTTTATCATTTATAATATCGTTTTAACATCAATAATCTAATATTTAACCAACGTGCCGAATTTCATCATTATCATTAATAGCCGTGTTCTAGATGATCATATTAAGAAACTTCTTCTAGAAATCATTAATGAATCTCATTGCCATTAAACAAATCCAATCCCATCGTAATCGGTTAAAAACTGTCTGAGTTTCGTCCAAGGTGGCCATATTCCAAAACAACTTTCATATATCTTTAAGAATCCCATTTCCATCCAGGATACTCAATCGCATCACAATCGGTAATCGAAAAATTTAAAACAAAAAAAATTGTCGGTTAAATCGAGGGTCCGTTAAATCCAGCGTCCGTTAAAACGAGAGTTTACTGTATTATAGTTTTTTAGATACATATATCGCATTTATGCAATATAATTAAGAAATTTTTTAGTATTAATATTGCAAGGATTTTTTCATAATTTATTTTTTGACTATAAAGCATCGTAGTTCTCCATACAGAGAGATTCAAAAGAAGCACTTAGACGTAAGTTAAATCAAAAAGTAAGAAGTTGATCTCCCGATGTTAAACAACTTGAAAATTATTAATCGTTTGCTTCTTCTAGGAGCAAAATTTTATCAACACTCTCTAAAAAATCACATGATATGGTATCCAGTTTTGATACTCATTTCAAAGTAAGCACTTCTAACGGATTAGTAACAGATTAGCATCCCGTAACGTATTGACATCCCAAACCCAACCATCCTGTAAACTAAATTCCACCAGGTACGAGAGCAAATCAAAAAGTCTTGCAATATCATATGAAAAAAAAAGAGTGAGTGAGACAACAATATTTTTATTTTTCGACATAATCTCCTTTAAGGTTTATACATTTGTCACATCGATCAATTAACTTGCCTAAACCCTCTAAAAAAAAGATTTCTTTTGCTCCATAAAATATTCATTTACAACAGACTGGGAAACATAAAGTAGTCACTGGGTGCCAAGTCTGGACTGTACGGTGGATGCGGAATTTCCACGAAGCCGCAGTCCTTTAATGCAGCTTGAGCAATATTAGCCTTGTGCACTGGTGCATTGTCGTGAAGAAGCAAGATTTTTTTCCTAACTTTCCTTGGCCGTTTTTCCCGGATCGCTTTTTTCAATTTTCGCACAACCTCTGCGTAATATATGCCTGTGATTGTGGTTTTCGGTGGCATATAATCGATTATCAAAATTCCTTCAGCATCCCAAAAAATTGTTGCCAAAACCTTACCAGCAGACGGTTGAGTTTTGAATTTCTTTGATGGTGGTTCACTACGTTTAATCCATTGCATCGATTCTTGTTTGGATTCCGGATCCCAGTGATGAAGCCATGTTTCATCGCCTTTATTATTATGTTATCCAAGAAATTTTCTGGATCTTCTTTGTACATATCTAAAATCGCCTTTGAAGTTTGAACACTCATTTTTTTTGTTCTGCATTCAACAAACGGGGAACCCATCGCGCACTTACTTTCGACATGTGAAGGTGGTCATGTAATATATTATATGTGGTACCGTATGAAAGAGAAAGTCTCGGAGAAATAGATTCGGCGAAAATTACGTTTTCATGGCTAATAGCATCTGCTGGCCGACCCGAGCGGTTGTCGTCTTCTAATGACTCCCGACCACTTTTGAATAATTTTACCCACATTGGGCCTACTTTTTAATTCAACCTGAGCAAGCAGTGCGCTGTCAAAAAATACTCTGTGTTTTTTTATTCAACCTGAGTAATTTTACTCTGCACACTGCATTTTTATTTGTGAACTGTGCTTACACCGAGCTTACTCGGTTCTTCAAATTTTACTCTGAAATTAATATCAGTGTAAGAAGAGTGTGCAAAGTAAGAAACAATTTTTTACTTTATGCGCACCGGATAATTTTACCCAGTACAACCTTTGCTCGGTGTACACTACCCGGGGTAAGCCTGCTTGCTCGGGTTGAATTAAAAAATAGACCCCTTGTTACTGTGGCATATGATGGTGCAGATTCGCCGTAAACTTTTGATATATAGTTGAATATATAAATTGCATTTCGTCCATCTTTTCAGAAAAATTTAATAACGGCGCGATATTCAATTTCATCCATTTTAATTTTAAGAAAAATTCAAAACACGTGTTACTAAATTGACAAAAACAAACGAACTGTAAAATTTACATCGAAATATTCTTCTAGAAGTTTCATCGCGACAAAAAATGGTTTTGAAAAATATATTGTTGTCTCACTCACCATTTTTTCGTATGATATTGCAAGACTTTTTGATATACCCTCGTATATACCTAGATATAAATTTATCATTGACGAATATTAAAATAACGAAATTTCCTATATCAAATTATTCATCGAAAATTTAGTTCTTTGATAAACCGTACCACTTTGATAAAAATCGTAAAATCAAAATTTGTAAAAAGGTTATTTCTTACAAAACATTAAAATGGTTCCGGAAAGAATTTTATAATTCTTGGGTTCAATATTTTAAAATGTTTGTGAATTATTTTACTCTTTTTCATATGTTTCGTCCGTTAGCTGATTCAATAATATTCATCATTCATCTACGAAAAACAAAATTCATGTTTTAGTTGTTCATGAGGAAATAGAAATCATAAAGTCGTGAAGAAGAAAAAAATCACAATATGTATTTCGATTTTGATTTTTTCGTGAATACTAGAAATTCTTGTTCATCTATTTTGTGACAAATGAAATTCTTTTGAATGAATTTTTTATGATTATTACCGACCATATGTGGTCAGAGCAATTTTAATTAATCAGAAATTAAACAAAAAAATCAGCCCAAGTTCAAACTACAGGAAACCCTCCAAGAACACGATTAATTCGTTCTGTGTTCTTTGAAACCGTGTTGTTCGAGACTACTAAAAACGGGAGTGTGAAAATAAAACGTTACGTTTTAATTATTTTTTTTTGTTATGGTAAACAAAAAACAAAATAAAAGAGAATCATCGAAAATCGTGTAGTTTGAAACCGTGTAATTCGAGGGAAGGTATCCATGTTTTTCGAATACCGTGTCCTTGGAGGGTTACCTGTATAAATTAATTTCAAAATTATACGATAAGTCTAAATTCATTACATTACCCAACGGAGGATTTAAACTTGTCTTTTTTTTAGTATTTGATCTTTTAAATCTGTTCTGGGGCTCAAGCACTCCCAACTCTTTCGCAGTTCTTTTTTCACGTTCTTACCGTACGCAGTTTTTTTTTTTTTTTTTTTTTTTTTTTTTTTTTTTTTTTTTTAAAAAGGAAGTATTAATTGTCCAGTGGATTTAATGTCCTTTGAAGGTCAATTAATACCCCCCTTTCATTCACGCACAGACCACCCATTCACACAATTACAGTATACCACCTGCACATTGCAAGCTCCATGTCAACCTGTAAACTGACATGGACAGTGGATCGGCGCTGAATTCTGCACTCCATCAGAGGGTCTTAGTTGTGTTTATTAACATTACCGATCGTAATCGATGACGAAAATTCGCTTTGCATCCAGCCTCTGATGGGATTCGAACCCAGTACCTCCCGGTCCAAGTGCCGAAGCTTTAACCACTGCACCACTTGTCCAGTTGCCTGCTAAATCGAGGACGTAAGGTTTTAGGTTCGATTTTCTTAGAACCATCTTCACATTGAAACTTGTTATTGGCAATTTTCTACATACAAATAAGATTTGAGTAAGATTCCACTAAAAAACCAAATAACGCTAGTCAAGGGCCGTTATTATCCGTTTTCTTGTCAAAAGAAGTTTACTACAAAATGTTTTTCATTGATCTTCAAAACTTGCCGAAATCTCTCGTAATGGCTTGTTATAGGCCCATATTGATAAATTACTCATACCCAAAAGAAAATTATGAATAACAATCTTTCAACAATCGATTTAAAAATGATCCCTAATGCAAATCCTCCATTTGGAAAATCGTTCCTTCTGAATGTTCTTTTTAGTGATCTATCCTGCCTATATTCTGGAACTTTGTCCAAACCTCTGATAGTTTCTAGGTATTGGCCCAGATAGAAAAACTAATCCCACAAAATTTTAAAAAGTTCCAATAACAAGCTTTCAAATCTTTCGTTCGGCAAAACCTGTCAATGAAATGTTGCACACTGACATTCCTTTCACCTCAATACATTTAGCTTAGGAATATTCTCACTTCTTTAAATTATCAAAAAAAATACGATTTGTAAAACTCTGCAAAATAGCTGTTTCGGCGACGACCTCCTCATTGGAAAGAAGTCATAGAAGATGCATGGAATTTGTAAACGGCATGAAACTTTACTTTGATGAGAAAAAGTAATCGTATCACTGACCGATATTGCTCATTTCCCATGATTGCAAAAAACGTTAGACATTGGTACACAGATTTTGAGTTAGTGGCATTATCACTCGTCTTATCACTCGTCAAGCCCGGATAATTATCATACAGCCCCCACATCTTGCTTTTAAAATGAAACCTTAATCAATCTTTAAAAATGGCTTTTCAAATTATCATCTATAAAAAATTACTCAAGAATTATTTAAAACTGTTTAGTCAACAAAATATAAGATTACCTATAACATTTTCTAATATGGTTAATTATCATTTGTATTTTGATAATTTCATTATAAATATTGTAAAATTATTTGATAAAATAATTAATAAACATTTCCAACAAATTTATTTACCTATTTTTATTCGAGAAAAGATAACAGTGTAAACCAGGAAAACTGAATAATTCAATATCGCAGAAATAGAAAATAAATAAATTCCGATATGAAATCTATTTCCAACTTATTTTCCAATAGAAACGCTATACAGTGACTCACAGCTTATTTGATCCAGTCGCATTTTATGAACACAATTGTAAATATTTCGCGATATCTTATTTTGATGGTTTTTCTTTTTTTTCTTGTTTTTTGTTACACGGAACTAATCAACAAATACAAATTTAGAAAATATAGGGACTTCGATTGCAGGGTGTAATCGCATTAGAGTGTAATCGCATTATTGTGTTACCTCGCAAGATATTTGTAGCATCAAAGTCGTTTGTGTATGACTAGGAATATGATGGAGGTTCGCACACCAATTTCGATAAATTGGAAGCATCGACTATACCTATATCACCATTAGTACATTTAGCGGCGGATGCTCAGAAACTTTCCTTGCACACTGTATGCAATTTGTTTAACTGTATCGTGAAACCAAAATTTGTTATTTTTATTGTACTCGTAGTGGAAATATTTTTCTTGGTTTTTATTTTTGTTTTGTTTTACTACGTTTTGTTTCCTATGCATTATATCGATACCAACAACAATAATGCCAAATGCCAAAAAAAACGCAAAACTAACAAAAGTAATTTGACGAAATTTGATGGTATTAGTATGTTTGTGGCAATGGATCATTTAAGCTGTGACTGTGAGTTGGTTTTGGGTTGAAATAATGAACTTTTTAATGTAATTTTTTTATGCATTAGAATTTTTATTTTATTTTTTGTGTTTTATAATAAAAATAAATATAGCTTTCATATTACATTTAGTTTTTTTCAAAAAAATAAGACATCGCGAGATATTTACAATTTTGTTCATAAAATGCGACTGGATCAAATAAGCTGTGAGTCAATGTACGTCGACGCATTAGTAATTTGTTTTGTCTAGTAAAATTAAGTACGTGCAACCTCTTTTATCCGGAACGACCGGGGGAAACAGTTCCGGATAAAAGATTTTTCCGGATAAAGATTTTTTTTTAATAATTTCATAGTAAAACACAGCATATTTTAATATTTTTTAAACTTCAGTGTCATTTATTAAGATTTTAAATTTATTTTAGTTAATTACATAGTAAAAAAAGACATTTCGTTTTTGGAAAATAAGGTAAATTAAAGAGAAAATGAAAGAATACGAAAACAACGTTTTCCGGATATTAGATGTTATTCCGGATAATAGATGTCCGGATAAAAGGGGTTTGTATTTATAGTAATCATGAAAAAATTTAAACGCGAAATTTTTGCAGATTTCTCATTTTCTATATCGCCGATCAAAGTAGTTTTTGAAAACTCACCGTGCGTCTGTATGTGTGGTGCCATGCAGATTAAACGCCCGTGCGCTATCTGCAACAAAGATGGATTGACCGATACGGGTGCAACTTCATATCGAAATCGATCCACCAGAAGTGGCAGCTTCTATAGGAACTTTTTGCAAATATTTTGAAAAGTATATAGCATATACTATATGAAAAAAGGGTTAAAAACAAAAATATTGTAAGTTAAATTTCAAACAAAATTAAATCAGATAAAAAAAAACTTTATTCACCAAAATTCGGCATCTCTACAGGGCCTAACTATTGAATTCGACGTTAATTTTCGAAAGCTATCGTTTTAATATAACAAACGTAGAAACAAAAGGCAAACGAATAGTAAAATTGACATAAATTTTTCTTTTTCCTTTTTTTGTCTACTATAGGAAAATTATAGCCTTCGAAAATGATCGTCGATTTCAATAGTTAGGCCCCAGGTTTCCAGTCCCCTAAGCGGTAAGGTAATTTGTAACCGTGTTAACGGTAATTTATCTTGCCTTTTGTACAATATTCGCATTCTCTAATTCCTTTCTACGATAAAATTTAAAACTGTTACGTTAAATAAATATCAAAACTTAACACACTCTTATGATTTATGTATTCATATTTAGACTTTGAGGGCCCATAACTACACCATTTAAATTTCAACATTAATTTTATGGATACAAGTTATTCTAAACAGCATCTATTCACAAACAATAGTTCAAGTTATTATGGGTTGTGGTATGGATAATTTTACAGGTGAAAACTTTATACAATAAATTATCTTAACATTTTTAGATTGTATTCTCTAAACATTTTTTTTTACCCAAGGTAAAACTATTGACATCAAGCGAACAAGATAACATTAAACGTTAAAACGAAATTTTAATTAATTTATATCCTTAATAACTCAAAAAATACAATCTCTAAAACAGTAAATTCTTTCATTTGATGTCATCTAGAATCACACATAGCCCCAAAAATCATACTGAAAAATAATCGGAGTCGGGAGTTATTTGATTTTAAAATCAAGAGATGGTTAGATAAAGATACAAAACAAATCAAATGTTAGAAAAGAACATTACAACAGTCAAATATTTCTTTATTTCGTATGGTAACGACGTGTACAATATAAGTCTTATTTAAAATTCATCCGTTGAATTTTGATTAATATTGTATATGCTAAAACCTCTACAGACTATTAAATGTTGTAAGTACAAAATCTATTTTATTGACGATAAGTTTTTGAAATCCAAACAAATCTGTGTTAAGCAGATCTTAATTTCAGTGTATTTCATTGTTGAAGACGAAATGCCCTATTTAGCACTTTCAGCAGTATAAAAGCGATGCCACATACAGTGTACATCTAACTACAGACGATTCGTGCGTAAATTTTCTTTGCCTCGCCACATACAAGAAAAAAATACATACGATTTTTATAACAACAATTCTTTAGATGTATTTTGTTTTCAAAAATCCAAAATCAACGAAGTGAGCTTAACCGTTTGAGTCCCAAGCAGCTGCTTAAGATAAATCGCGCTGTTGAGATTTTATGTCGATAAAAAAAAAACAAAGAGAAAAGAAAACCCAATTTTTACGAATATTAACTTTGTTGTTTTGCATTAATATCAAAGATTGTGTATATTCATATTACATTTATTAATCGTATTTCTTAGGTTTCTGTTAATCCTTTCTTCTGTTAACATTCAATAAAATGAAGTACGCGCAATAATGAACTTATTAAACTATTTTTAACAAATAACTAAATTTGTAATACATATATAAAATATTATTCACACAGCGATATTGCTCCGATTGGGATTTATCGATATAAAATAAACAAAGCGCTATCGCACCGCTTGGTATTTTCGAACATAAAATAAAACAAGCGCTATCGCGCTGCTTGGGTCTTTTCGTACTCATTTAGAGAAAGCTCGGTTGCCCGCCCTGTTGGAAGTTCTTCGACAGTGTTTTTTTCAATACCCCCTGGGACTCCGGTTAATAACTCAACTGAGAAAAAATTGTTTAAAAAGTGTTAGAAGAGTTTGGAATTCGTTTCTAGATATTAGGCGTTCGTTCACGTGTAAAATCATACCATTCAGAACAAAAATCGTTTTTAGAAACGGTTAAAAGGAAAAATGATTATTTTTCAATTAAAATTACTAAATAATTGCAAACTTATTATTTTGGCTACTAATTTGAGATATTTTACATATTAACTCATTAATTTAAGTCAAAAATATGCTGTAATTAATCATAAATGCCAAATCTGTTTTTAGAAGACATCCGTAGATATGTGTATGTGGCATCGGTTTAATAGTCGCATCTTGGAATTCGGAATATTTTTTGTAATCCCGGGATTGTCATACTATAATTTTAGAATTTCGAATAAACTACAAAAACTATGCGTTTTAAGCAACGCAGCTCATTTAACAATCAAATTTAAATAGTCACTGCGAGTTTTTCGAACTCCACGAGTTTCTCATCCAATAATTTTTTTATGTGCCTGAGACGAAACCATTTCTAGTTATTTGATTTAGGTCTAGTTATGGAGGGACGTTCTAGTTACCATTTGTTTTTATCTTTAGTTAATTTTTAATCTTTATAAAATGTATGAGTTAACTTAAAGGATCGGCGACGAGTAGGTGAGACTTGGATCAATTAACTGTTTCTTTAGAAATCGGTTTTATGAAATAAAGATCTTGTTTGACCTAAGTGCTAGTTAAAAGTTAGTTTTAATGCATAATATGATTCAATTTTTTACTCGTTCATTATTGTTCTAAATTTGTCCTAACTATCAATTTCTCAAACACAAGATTAATAAATAGTCTAGAATATTAAAACATTGTAAGAAGATTGAGAGCTGATAGTGCCTCTAAATGAAATATGTATTAAACATATTCACTTTCTGAAATTTGTTAACTAATTTAGATTTTCTATATGCTGTCATATCTATTGTACTCGTCGGATTTCTTGATTATGCAAGTGTAATGATCAAGTAAAATATTACGAGTGCACACCAAGTTGAAAGCTTTGCTTGTTATGTGGAGAACTGATCCATTAGATGTTGTCAAATCAGATTCAAATGTCTGCAGCATGTGACTTTTATATTTGAAAATTTAGCAACTAAAATAGCTTTTGCAGTAATTCACAGGCCATCTTGTTTTAGGATATTCGACCCCTTAAGTCTCCTTTCTTCTAATATAAGCAGGCAATTTATTTATTTCTTACTTTATACATAAAATTATAAATAATAGATTTGTTTGTTTTGTTGTATTTGTGGAAAGACTGGAGATCGAGTAAAACATTCGAATGCTCGACCTTACTAAAAGCATATTTTAATTTCAACGATAACAGTTCACAAAATTATATTCTAAATTGAAATATTTTTAATACATTTTATGAAAAGTGTCGCAGTTAATTAAATTGTTAGAATTCTAAAATAAAACTATAAACTAAAATATCAAAAATTGCAATTTATTATTAATAATATCCAAACGAAAGCCTTTTACACATTCAAGTAAAGTTATACTACTACTAGTAAAGTTAGAAAAAAATTTAGAGAATGCGAATTTACTAAAACATCACGATATCCAATATAAATCTAGACTTCTACGATAATCTTGTTCTTGGGTAAAAGTTAAAGTTAACACATTTATCTTGGTTTTTAGATAATTAGGGCACAGGATTGACTATTCGGAATAAAACTTCATATTTAAACTTTTTCCATTATGCGGAAGATCCTTGCGAAATTTGGAGGAAATCTGTATACCAGAAGTGGCAGCTTCAATGGGAGCTTTTTAAATTTTTTTAATTATGTTGAAAAGTTTAGGATTTACAAAACAAGACAACCGGATGATCTTGTTGGTGTTCTGAAATACTTTTTGATTACACAAGACGACAGTTTTACCAAAAATCCAGTAAATTTAATTTTTCGCTTTAGAATTCAAGTGTGGTGTATTCGAAATTTATATATACCTTCGTGGTAAAAGAATGTCGGATGTTGGCCACAATATATCCACCCTACCACCCCCTCCCCCCCTCCATTACCCTTTTTTCGTTTCGAAATGGCAGGCATATTAAAAAAGTTTTGTTTACATAATTGATTATTAATGTAAAACTTTTGATTGATTACTGTAGGACCAAGTACTGGACACGTGCCTATTCCTACAACCTTTTTACATATAACAATAGGGAAGGGGGACTTTTCATTTTTAGGGAAATTTACTTTTTAGATTTATACCAATTCGTTTTAACTGATTCAGATGCTTCGTGAAAAAATAAACAATGAACATTATCGATGCTCGGTTTTGCTCAGTTGCTTTAATTTCGAAAAGTGTATGATCGTGAAATCTATGTACATATCTGAAATGTTATTTGACTTATTCAGTGACCACAGACTTCAAATATCCCAAATAATTCTAATTTGCAGACTAAACATTGGTTTTTCGCCGACTTGGATCAACGTTTGATACATCTGCATTTTGTTTAGTTAGCGTTTATGTATCCGACCAAACCAAATGTGCAAGTGAAATGTCATGGAAATCGCCCTAGATATAAGAAATTTTAGCCCGACACCATTTAAATATCGCTTAAAGACTGCAAAAATGTCTACAGTCGAGATTTTTGAATTTCATAGATGTCAAACAATGGAACAAATTTTCAGCCCCTGATCTGAACTGTATTAACAAGCGTGTACTTTAGATTGATGGGACGAAAGTTTCTAGATATAAATTAACTGATATTTCTGTTACATAGATTGGTATATCGAGATAGAAAAATGATGACAAATCAAATAACTGGCATATTTATGTCACATTTTCATAACCTACCACACTTCCGTGAATAAAAATCGAATAATTATACAACAAAAAAAATGCACCTGATTATTATCATCATAAAATCTCACGAACAACTACAAAGAATATAATGACGTATGAATACTACTTTAATATTCAGAGCATATTCTGCCCTGAACAGCGTATTATGAATTATCAATCGTAAATACTAAATTTACATCATTCTTCCGAGTCTTTGAATATCGAATACGAACTCACCATGAAATTTATTTTGTTGGTTGCACTTAACCCAAGGATGTTAGATCCATCCTGTTTACGCACGTAGTACATCTACGAACGTCATAGACTCACCGCATAGTAAACGCAGTATTTCAATCATTCATAATAATACATATATAATAGTACCACTAGACAATTTCACATATACATAAAACTATTTTATTAGCATTTTTATTTTGATTCATTTTTGTCGCTATAACCCCAAACTTGGCCACAAACATTCCGTTTGTAAATTTTATTTTATTTACTTATTTCATTCAGTGTCGCCTTATTGTTATTTATTACATTTGCCGCACGCTGAACAATTTTATGCGATTTTAATTTGATTTTGATTAATTACCATGCCAATTTACGCTAATCTCGTATACCGATTTGGTGTTCGTATGCGGCTAAATAATTATTATGTTTATTATGTTGTTTGTATAGTAAATCGTGGATATGTTGAATGCTAACCAATATTTATACATTCGGTATCGAATTATTCATCCACATTTATCGGAATTGTTTTTCAAAAATCTTTTATTTTTGGTAGTTGGACGTCAATATGCATGCGCTAATAAAAGATGGTTTGCGAGAAATTGCTAATATGCAAGATGAAAATGTATTTTACTTTCTGTAAAAGGAATTCCAAATTTAATAATAATATTGATGTTACTCATTGAGAAGCTATAATAAAATGGATTCAGTATCATTGCCAAATTAAGTGGTGTAAAAGTGGTGCTAAAGCAAGTTTAGGCTTGGCTTGAAAAATAGTGTATTTTGGGTACAAGGTACCCGCGTACCTTTTGCACTTTTGAACGCCTTGCTTTGTATGTTTCAGTCATAAACTTCTGGTTCAATTGATAAATTACGATCACACTTAAAAATGAGAAATTTTACAACTTGGACGAACGTGAGAGTGAAAAGTAGTTTAATTGTACGAATTAGAGTAACAAAGGTTACACGATATTTGAAAGAAATAGCTTACAAATATTTTATAGTTTTTTGTTATATGTCAATGTATTTCATTGTGTTTATTTCTGTTTATTTATTTATTTATTTATTTATGTTTATATTTTTATTTATTTCAAAAAAACTAACCAAGATTTTTTTATTAACTATCGATCATTTTTTTCACTGATGTGACTCGTTGGATTATATACGTTTTTTTACAGAATGTTCTTTAAAAACTGATGATACAGCTAATGCAAAATTGTTTTCAATTTAGGTAATTTTAGCAAAATCCGTTATACATTTCATAATTGCAAAAAAAAAATTTAAAAAAAATTAGTTTCCAGAAAAATTGCATGTAAGGTAACACCCCACCCAGATTAAGTTATTTTTCTTGACTCACATGAGGGCTGTTGTGGCATTAAATAAATTAAGCCTTTGTAATATATTTTTTACATCGAGGTGATTGTTACCAAAGACGTTTGGTAGTTTGGTTTCGAATTATTATTATATTTCGCCTCACATTTGTTAACCCTTTCGTAACCTCGAATTTTATTATATTTAACACCAAAAATGATGTTATGTTAGTTAGACAAATTCCACCAACAAGTAATTCCGTATTGCAGGTTCGAATTAACTACAGCGTAATAGAGGCATTTAAGAAAATCAGAAAAAACATTATTTCTGAAAATCGTATCGTAATTTTACGAATCCATGCACAACTTATAAAAAAAATGGAGAAAATGGATTTCTTACGAATATGTTGTGCGGTTTTGTTTTTGTTAGTTGTCAATTTTTTGTTTAAATTAAAAAACAATATCCTGGCCCGTTGCACACTTCAGCTAAGCGATGTTTAGCTCGTACTTGTAACTAAAGATTTTGAATGTATCGTTGTCCACTAGAGCTAAGCTGTGTGAAATATGTTGTCCAATTTTGAGCGCACAGAAACAACTTAGCTCGAGATGTCTTCATCGTACTATAGTACTATAGTACTATTATAAGGTCAGCTACATCGCTCACTCATACTTTAACAATAAATATGTATTTATTTGTGAAACATAAACAATATTGCATGAAATGAAATTTATTCTGTCAAAATATCTTCTTTTAAAATTACATGCATACATATATAATACCAAAATACTAAATTATATTTAAAACAATATATTTTACGAATTAGAAAATAAAAACTATTAAAAAAATAATTATTAATTGTGTGAATATTGTAAGCGGAGATTATTTAGACGTATTTGTTAAAAGAATAATTATTTGCATTGTGTTTTGAGAAAAAAGTAAGTCCATTGCTGGATTTAACCTCCAAAAAAATAATTGATCTTTTTTCATCTTAGCTACATATCGTAACCAAAATTTATTGGAACACTCGAGACAGGTCACTTACAAAATAATGTCGTCAGAACAGTTAGAAGTAGAAATTGATCTGCCAGATTATGAATCAGATTCTGAAGATTTTGAGGAAGACATTGGGGTAGATACTCGATCGGCTAGCAAGCAAGCAATTTGCTAGCCGAAATCCTGGCTATTCAATCAATTTTATCAAGGAAATTTGAATTTCAAATTATGTTTTTTATAAAATTTTTGTTTATTTTTGCAATTGCACAGTAAAAAAACACAAAAATTTGCTGTTCATTTTTTGAAGCTGAAAAATTTACTGTGTAATTTTTTTTGAAAAACATAATTTGAAATTCAAATTTCCTTCGTCGAGTATCTACCCCAATATGTTACATATTTTGAGTAAAAGGAAAGAAACGAATTACTTGGTGGTCACATTTTTTATCGAAGCGCTTAAAGTACAGCGATTTTCATTCCCTGTTACCGGAACGTCCGATAACCTTGACTTTTTCATATATATCAGATTAACAAGAAGTCAGTTCGAGAAAGTCCATGCAATAAACGAAAATGAGATAAAAAGGGAAAACTAATTTTTCCGTCCCTCTATTTCGACAAGGGAGAAGTTAGCGGTTTGTTTGAGGTGAAAATTTATAAAACTTGGGTATAGGTATCCGAAAAATTAATTTTTAAATTATTTCAGATATTTTTCTACAGGGAGTTCTTTCCGTGATTGAAGGTTTAATTTTCGTCTAGAATCGGAAAAGTTGTGGAAGAGGTGAGCGAGGCTATATGGATCAAGATGCAACTAAGAAAAATGCCGGTGCCAGACGAGGTCTTTTAAGCTTGAAAAGGCAGCAGAATTCAACGAAAAGTGGCAATTTCCCAAATGCGTAACCGCTGTTGATGGGAAGCATAGTCATTCGAAAGCCCATTAATTCAGGATCATCATATTTTAACTATAAAAAACATTTTCCGGTGTCCCCCTTGACAGCGAGTTCATAATAAAAATCTCGGATTTGTCTATCCCTTCGTTTTAACCAATAACATCACGTAAATTATACAACAGACACGCCTCTTTTCATACAAAAACGATGAATAAAATTGAAAAAAAAACTGGGATAGAAAAATCTGAGATTTTTATCCCTCGTATGGACCGGCAGTGATTTACTTTTTTCACAAAACGCGATATAAATAATTATTGTTTTAAACAAACAATAAATAATTCATAAAATTATTTTTAATTTATTTTATTATAATTTGGTATGTTAGTGTTGTCTGTCTTCTGCATTCAATTTAAAAATGAGATATTTTGACCGAACACAAATTTTATGTAATATTGTACAAGCGTCAAAGGAAATTAATTACATATTAGTATATGTGAACTATGTTTTTAGTTATAATGTGCATACGATCGAGGTGGCGAGCTAAGCTAAGCTAACCTCAACTATGTTTCATAGCTTAGCTTAGCTAAAGTGTGTGAAGAGAACTAAGTCATACTTAATCGATCATGATGAAATTAGTTATGTTTAATGGAAATAGGAATCTAAAATAATTTTTGGAAAAATTTTGGAAGGTGGCCAACAGATAATATCTTATTTTTTAACCGATTGTTTTGAAATTGGATATGTTCTCTAAAAATTAGGTTTTAAAATGATTTTTTGGCGAGTTTTGGAATATGGCTAACCGAGATATAAAAATATGGCTAACCGAATCCTAATCAGGTCCTAGGGCTGCTGAATGAGTCATACTGACCATCATCATGCCGGGGCGGACGATGATCCGGTTTTTTCTTCCATTTTACATCCTTCAAAAATACTATTTCTTTAAAAGTTCGATTTTTGGAAGAACAACTTCGCTTTACATTAAAACCGGGTATCCCAAAAAAAATGTACTAACATTTTGACTGTCGCTAACATGCTGCTTTTATGTTTTTGCAGGTGTAATTAATGTTATACGGCATGGCAAGAACCAACTTAGCTTGGCAGAAAGGAAGTTTGTCTCCTGAAATGTTATTGGAAGACCGAAAACGCCACGGAAGTTCAAATATGTCTATGGAGGTGATCTATGATCTTTTGTCATTTATCAGGTAGATGATGAATGCCTTCGCGATAGAAACTTGGTGGTTTCAAAGCAAAATCTTCATCGACCAATTTTTGCACATCTTCAACTTTCGTGAACCGGTCTTTCAAATTTAATGACATCGATATGAATAAATGGAAATTAGAGGGGTTCAAGTCTGAAGAATATGCCGCATGCTGTAAAACTGCCCAGCTAGCGTTTTAATGCAGCAATACATTAGAATATCACCTTATCCGCCTTCCTTCACCCGTAAATGGTTTTTTTCCTCCAGAGCATCACTTAATTTGATTAATTGGGTCTGGTAACGTTCAGTTATAACAGTTTGACCAGGTTCCGGAAGCTCGTAGTAAATGGCTAATATCCAATCTCACCAGACACACAGTATCACTTTCTTGGCATGAATATTCATTTTTGCAAATGATGTTGATGGCTGGCCTGGATCAACACATGGTTTTCTGCGTTTAGGATTATCGTACAAAATCCAATTTTCATCACCCGTAATGATTTACCGACAAAATGGCAAAGTGATTAAAGCTTTAGCGTTTGGATCGGGAGGTACCGGATTCGAATCCCGATAGGGGCTGGATAGAAAGTGAAATTTCATCAACAGATTACGATCCGTGGTGAACTGTAACACATCTATGACCTCCTGTTGGTGCGTAAAACGCATGGGCCGACCCATCTTCCATGCCAGTACAGGCTGGCATGGAGCTTGCAATGTGCAGATGGTCTTAAATCGGTCCTATAGCCGTATGTCCTCGAGTTGGCCGGGAGGCGTAAAGTAAGGACGTAAAAAGCATAACCGCGGAAGGGCAGGGTGAGCCGTGAGCCCCAAAACAGATCGCATAGTTAAGAATAACAAAAATAAAAAATTAAAAAAAATAAATACCCGTAATGATTTTGTGCATTGAAATCTTTTCTTTTGTACCGAGAAAGCAAATGCATGCACTTCGGTTTTTGTTTTCTTCGGCCACTTTATGAGAAACCCATTTTCCTTCCATCTGTATTTTTCCCATTAAATGCAATCGAAGTTATATTGCTTGGTGAGTAACTCCTAACTCTTCTGCAATCTCTTTTTGATTTTGACACGGATTTTCATCCAGTAAAACTGTAAGTTCTTCGTCTTCAAATTGTTTTACAGCACCTGGATGTGGATCTTCCTCAAGAGTAAAATTGCCAGCACGAAATCTTGCAAACCACTTTTTTACTGTTAAATGATTCGCAGAATGTTCACTCAAAGTCGAATTAATCAATTCCATAGAGTGAGCAGCATTTTTATTTCACTTGAAAACAGAATAGAATGCTATGACGTAAATGTTGCTTATCAACATCCATCTCTTAAAATTAATGAACACGGAACGACAGCTTGCAAATGACTGAAACTTATATGTTAAAAAAACAGCTTTGACTAATGCTGTGTGCCTCAGGACAATTTTTTCGACTAAATTATGATCTAAACTAAATTGCTCAGTAATTCACAATAAACATTCATAGGTGGCAGTCATCAACAAAACAAGCTGTGCCTGACTAATCGAAATACTAAATTTTCGACTTTTTGTGGATGAACGAAATATTAAATTAAATTAAAATAATGGAAGTTGATATGGAAGTTGCATTATTAGCAAATATTATTATAAACTACGAAATGTTTAAAAATGGCATTGGACAACTAAATTGAAAAGTTACCTCGCAAGGAGACTTTTCGTTTGTAACCTGGTGGCGAATAGTGTAAGGTCACATCAAAAAAATTTAGTTCATAATTTAGCCGAAAAAATTGACCTGAGGCACACAGCATAAGCTACATATATGAAAAACGGCGGGAGATTTGGGTGCGTTCAAACGAGTTTCTGCTTGCATACCTAAAACTTATAAAAGGAAATACACCTACGCAAATCAAAGACGAGTTGGACGATGTATACGGGGACTCTGCACCATCACCTACCACAATGAAATTTTTGGCAGCTGAATTTAATCGTGGTCGTATCAGCTTGGGTAACGATGAACGTTCAGGACGTCCAAAAACTAACCGCTGGCTATGCTCAAGTTTACCAAATGGTGCTAGACAACCGTCGAACTAAAGTTAGACAGATAGAAGAGGCTATGAATATGTCCAAAGATCGTGTTTGTCACATATTGAATCAAGTTTTAGGCATGAAAAAGCTGTCCGCGCGTTGGGTGCCGCGTTTGATCATTCTAGGCCAGGAACGTGTTCGAATGAATATTACCAACGCTTTGTTGGCGCAGTTTAGGCGCAATAAATGGTACCTGTTTTCTGGGACAGTCATGGAGTTATCTTAATCGATTATCTTCAAAAGGGGAAAACCATTACAGGAGCATACGCAGGAGAAGACACATTTTTTTTTTATTTTTTTTTTTTTAGTAAAAGAAAGTATTAATTGTCCAGTGGATTTAATATCCCTTGAAGGTCAATTAATACCCCCCCCCCCCCCACCATTTCGCTCACACACACCACCCATTCTCATTAGAAAAAAAAAACAAATCTTGCTGCTGTTGCCAAGGTAAAAATTCACGAATTATGGTTTGAACTGTTTGACCACCCTCCTTACTCACCAGATCGGAGGACAGATTTTCCACGAATGAGGAGGCCATCACCTTCGTAAACAATTATTTTGCAGAGAAAGGCATCGAGTACTATTTGGACTAGTTGAAGAGATGGGAGCATCAGTAAGAGAACTGAATAGACTTACAAGGAGACTATCTAGTAGAGAAATAAAAATAAATTTGAAGAAAACATGTCTTGTATCTTTGTTAGGTCGGAAACTTTTCAGACAACCCTCGTAGTTATTCACCAGCATACAAATAATTGAAACCCGGTTTTTGATCCATTAGGAAAGCCTAGATAAACAGTTTTCGTTAAAAATTAGATACCACCTAGCCTTAGATGAATTGATAAGAAAAACCTACCGAAGCTTAATTTGTTGTGGAAAATCCGTTTGAAACCGCTTTTACTAATTTTTTTCAAGTTTAACTATGAAATTCTCAATACGAAACAGCCAGTACTTCACAAGTTGCAGAGTCTGTTTTACATTGAAAGGCTGTGGATCCAGCCGGTAAATTCGTTAAAAAATCACATGACCCTTACAAAAATAAAATCTTTGATATACCTGTTAGAATATAATATGGACGTTCACAAAATATCGGTAATATTATACGGATTATTCTATGGCCATTTCTAGCAAATCACAAGGACTTTAAAAATATAAAAGTCATGAACAGGAAAAATTCTAAACGTACAAAAGAGAAACCAACTAAGGTTACGTCAGATGGATGCGTCCGCTAAAGAAGTTCTGAAGAGAGGTCAGAGGCTTCAGTGATCTCAAGTAGGCGCTAGCTAACCAACTTCCTCAGCACAGGTAAACATTAGTATTGGGTGCATGCATCCGGAAAAACCGGAATTTTTTATGAAATTTGAGCCTTTATTGTGGGAAAATTATACAAGATTTTTTATTCAAAGTATTGCCCATCGCTACCCACTACTTTTTCCCATCTTTCTGTCAATTTGTGGATTCCATCCCAGAAAAACTGCTTCCATCCCAGAAAAAAAATTTTTGACCGGCGCCGCAATATGTGACCGAGCGTTTCGTGGTTGAAAATGATTGACTCGTGTCTGGTAGCATACGTTGGCCGCTCTGCCTGGATTTTATGCTTCAATCGGATCGATTGTTGACGATAGAGTTGTTTATTGATGGTTTGGCCACTTGGCAACAGCTCATAGTGGATCACACCTAGCTGGTCCCACCAAATGCTCAGCATGACCTTGGCCCCGTGAATATTCGGCTTTGGTGTCGATGAGCCGGCCTCGCCTTTCTTGACATACGCTTTTTTGCGCTTGGAATTATCGTAATAGATCCATTTTTCATCGCCAGTGACAATACGATGCAAAACGACTTCTTTTTGTGGCGCTCGAGCAGCATTTCGTACATGCAAAATCGTCTTTCCACGTATCTTGGCTTCAACTCGTAAGGCACCCAATTTCCTATCTTTTGGATGAATCCCAAGGCTTTCAAACGTCTGGAAATTGTTGCTTGATCAACTCCCAATGATTCTGCAAGTTCTTCTTGCGTTTGAATTCTTCATCCTCAAATTTTTTCGGCTGACCAGGACGCTCTTTGTCCTTGATGTTAAAATCATCACTTTTGAAGCTGTTTTTTCGCAAATTTGATAAATTTTCCATCGTTGAAATCGGTTGGATGTGCACAATCAAAACAAAAACTTTTAGCTGATTTTGACAGGTATTGAATAGAGCTTTTAAATGACATATGTCCATGATGTACTATAACGCATAAACAAGTAATGACATCTAGTATCAAATTCCGGTTTTTAATTTAATGCATACACCCAATAGCATAAATAACACTCAAATATTTTAATTTATTGTGCGGTACTACAGCTGATAGTGCGGTAAATAAAGGAAAGTAGCCAAGAATCAATGGGGAACTAATGACGCTAAAAAATAAAATCTTAGTTTTACCGTTTAAAATGATAAAGTAATGCACGCAAACCAACTCTACCAGATTTAGAGATCATGGAAAGAATGAAGTTTCAGCACTTAAGGGCCTAGAATATATCAGACTCTCAATAACAACAGAAGTCATTAGCAATCGAAATTGGATCAAAAGTAATCCTTTTTGGTGATTTAAAAACTTGTCTAGGCGATAGGAAGGGCCCAAAACATACTTATTGTTGATATTGAAATAGAAACTTGGGTGTATACTACCTCGCCCTAGTTAGCGAGTAGCTAGAGTGCATGTTCTGTTATTGAGCGGTCCCGGGTTCGATTCCCGATTGTGACCAATAATAGTTGTGACTGGAGTATTTATAACGTGTCATATGCGTCATTATATCCGTTCATTTATAATTTTCAAGCCAACTGTAGTTACGGTCTTTATAACATAAAAATGAATTATACATACATACATTTTTCTTACATACGTGCACTGTTACCAAACAAGTCAAAGTACCGGTTTATTTTACGTTTACCACAAATTTAGTAATTTTTGATAAATAAATTTTTAATCTTTCAAAATGTTTTGGCTTCCCTAGTTATGTGAAATACCTGGACATATATGTACAGTAACGTTAGTGTTATTGATAAAAAAAAATGGCACTTTTACATATCAGATTGGCATAATGGGGCGCAGTATCGTGGAAACCATCAGATTAAGTAGTTTATGTTGCAAATTTTCTCACTGGATTATAATCGACTATATGAGTATGACCTTGAATTAAACGTGACACGAACAGTAATCATATGGCACGGTTCACAAGTCTAGGACCTAGGTTCCCTTAACTTGTCTTAAAATGTGCATTATTTAGCGTGCATTTGAGATTTTTTTATCACTTATTAAACCATTTTTGCAAATATACTTGTACTAAAAACTAAACCACAAATGCTATAGATATTTTTATGAATCACGTTAAATTTTAATGTAAGTACTTATGTACTAATATATGAATAATGAATTATGTATTTACCTATTTAAATCTTATGGCGTAAAATGACGCAAATTAACACACACCCAACTCAAATGGGATTTGCCATTAATTGCACAGTTAATATAAATCGTGGTGTAATAACTGACTTACCGCTCGGTGGTTGGTTCCGCACATATTAACGGTTGCCTAAGTTCTATAATTTGTCCATTCTTTTCTTTTAATTGACCACATCTATCCACATAAAATTGTACAAGTTCCGATAGGGTGGCAAATTTTTCACCTAAAATAGATAATTAACACGAGAAAAAAAAATGTTGTTATGGTGGTGGCCTTGAATAGAATTGAATATCGTGACATTGAATATCTTACTGACCCCCAAATAAATCTAAAAAATCTCCATTATTTTGTATCTTAATATGTGTCACTTCTGAACCTCGCCGCACTGATAACGTAAAGGCACCCGGATTCGATGAAGACATTCGCGCTAGAAACGATCCATCATATCCATATTCCAATAATAATTGTTCGGCTTCCAAACCAGATATTGACGGATGAAACCATCTGCAAAAAAGGAAATGCGATTAATTCTTTTATGAATATATGTATATAAATATATTTATATAGGGAATGCCATAACGATGACTAATTTAATTGCATTAATTACTTATACAAAACTAAAATTAAAATTAATTACAAATTTATTCAAATTATTTATTAAACCATGTAGTTATATAAGATTTTCTCGCTTAAAATGACATTAAATTGTTCATAAATTCAAGTGTGGATTCTGTACACAAGAAAACTTCAACAAAAACACCAATACCTGAGATGGAAAATCAAGGCCGAACAAATTTACATTCAAATAAGAATCTACAGAAAAAAAAATCTCATGCCTCTTAACCCTCGCGTTTCATATCAATGATTTATACATTTGCATATACATATAGATATACAAGTAATTTTTGAAAATATTAATCACAAACTTTTTTTGTTATTTAGTCATATAAAATAAGAAAATACACATTTGTAATAGAGGAAAATTTTCTTAATTTTTTTTTTAAACAAAACACCCAAAAAAAAAATCAAAATCAATATTTTCGTATCATTTTATCGGGCTACACATTTTCAAATCGGTATTACCTTCTGGATGACATTGTTTAAAAATTCAATAGAATTATCTTAAATTTAATTAGTTATTGAAAATTGCGTTAATTTATTAAAAATTATTTATTTTAAACAATTTAATAATAAAATGTAAAAAAAATTCAATTGACTTTATATTTCAATGAATTTTGACAACTGTCACCATTGTAATTCTGCCATAACCATAATATAATTTGCAGGGTTGGAATTTTTTATTCTTCGTCGTGGTGAATTACGGTAGGTACATATAACATTTTATAGCTTGTTGAATATGCGAGTGGTTAAATTATTAACTGTTGAAATTAATTTTCTGGGTTCATATTCTTGAATTCCACATTCTCAAATAAGAATATGTACATACTCTATTATTGAATCAGTGATTCCACACTTTAATTCTTACGTCGTGATCCTCACTTCTTTCCCCTTCACCAACATATTTTTGGCGGGGAAATTTTTGATTCTTTTTTGAGCAATATTTTTTTTTTGATTCAACTGATTCTCGCACTACTACAAAGATAAATATTTCAAGGGCAACTTGTTTATTTGTCGTTTTTGAGTTAATTTTAGTTTTATGTTTGCTTCAGTGCAAAAATAAATATATTTTTTCAACCAAGGAAGCAGTTTTCGCAGCAAATAATAAATATATTTTACTATAAGAATAAATTAAAAAACATAATTTTACGCACATATGTACATAAAAAAATAAATGCGCAAAGAAATCAAATGTGGAAGTCGACTGATTTATTGAAATCATTGAATCACGACGAAAGAATTAAAGTGTGACGAGGCCCAATCAAGTAAAGTATTTTTAAAACTGTTTATTCGCCATGATTTTTTCAAATAAACAAATACACATAAAATGTATAATTGTTTTAGAATTTTTGTATAATTTATCTTTATTTATGTATTATTTTATTTTTCTTGGTTTAAGCTTAACATTTCTGGATTCATTTAAATGTAAACATACAGTAGCGAGCAAAGATGGATACATAATGAAAACATTTTTAGTTTTTAATTTCTATAGTTATTATTTTATTATTTAGACAATAGAAATAGCTTGAGGCTACAAGTTTGTAATATTCCCCATTAGATTTACTTAAGAAAATAATAATTTAATTAATTAAAAAGATATATTAAAATTTATTGTTTAGGTCGTATGTATCCAAATATGCCCGTTTTTGCGTACCCTTTACATACAGTTGTTTTTTTTGTTTTTATATTTATTTAATTATTGATAAAGTGAAATTGCGTTTCAACGTTAACCTGTTCTTTTTTCACGTTTTATTCAAAATTTGAATAGTTGTTGTATTTTAATTAAAACGATTTAAAAATGAAAAAAATATTAGCTGATTTGGAACAAAATATCAATTCTCTTTGGGAAAAAGGATATTCTCTGATCAAAATTGCCACGCAATTACATGTCTGTCATAGAACGGTACGCCATGTAAGAAATAGGAATAATTTGGGCAGATCAAATGGTTGTAAAGGACGTCTACAACTTTTAAATGAAGGGGATTCTCGTGTAATTAAACGACTTTTAAAAGAAAGAGAAACCGCAACAAATTCACCCCACAAAGCTGCTAAGGAATTGTATAAGAATGGTAGACAGCTGGGCGGTTAATGCAAAAAATAAATTTTCATTCATACGTAAAGAAGAAAAAACCAGTCTTATCCACCCAAAATATCAAAGCACGCAAATTTGCAAAATTTCATAAAAAATGATCTATTGACGATTGGAAACGCGTGATTTGGTCCAACGAAAAGAAAGTAAATCGAAATCAGTCAGATGGGAAGTGGTACTATTGCAAACGGCCATATGAAAAAATAAAGAAACTTCATGTTACGGAAACGATGAAGCATGGTGGCGGATCGGTAATAGCCTGAGGATGATTCACCTGGTGGAACGTTGGACCACTAGTGAGGACCAAGGGCATTATGCGAAAGGAAGAATATTTAAATATTCTTAAAAAAAAATCTAGTGGAATTTATGGATGAATGTGCTTATTCGGAAGAACAAATCGTTTTCCACCAAGATGGAGACCCTAAACGCGCAGCTAAAACAGTGCAAAATGATTGAAAGATCGGAAATTGCAAATGAAATGGTCTGGTATTAATCCCATAGAGAGTTTATGGCCTTCATGAAACGTCGATTAAACGAATATGGTGAGGCACCTAAAAACGTAGAGGAATTATGGAGGAGAGTAAAAAAGGAATGGAATAAAATTCCACATGACTCCATAGAAGGGCTTGTCGAAAGTAGGCCCCGATGTATAACATCAGTTATTGACAATAAGCGACTTTGGACCAAATATTAAAGATGTCAAATTTAAAAACGTGCAAACACGGCAAAAACAATGAATTTTAATATATATTTTCAATTAATTAAAGTTTTGTTATTTTCTTAAGTAAATCTAATGGGTAATATTACAAACTTGTAACCTCAAGTTATTTTTATTATCTAAATAATAAAATAATAACTTTAGAAATTAAATACTTAAAATGTTTTCATTGTGTATCCATTTTTACTCGCTACTGTATATAATTTGTTTGTATTTTTTTAAATTCTTTTATCTTTGACTTGTAAGCGAAACTGAAAATTTTCAATAATGATAGTTCTGTAATTTAAAAGAAATTTATCTTAATATATAAATAAATAATTTAAACTTACATGGGGAACTCTTTCCACGTGCTTTATGTTAAAGTGAGTTTCTTTTTAACCAAAAAAAAATTATTTTGTCAGATCGAAAAGCCGAAAACAATTTTTTTTTAATTTATTTATTTTCCAAGGAAAAAACATTACAATTTTCGTGCCAAAAAGGATTTCTATAAGATTTTAATTTTTAACAAGAGAATGATTGTACGTATATATTCAGTCAGCGTCATTTTTAATTTCAGCGTTTCGAAATTTTATCATCTTTATCTTCATTACTCAGGTTATTAAAAAGTTTTGCACCTTATAAAAGATACAATTTTGAGTCGTTTAAAATTTATAATTCGTTAGGCGATAATTTAATGGATTGCATGTAATTCTTTCTGTGACAGAAATTCTGCATTATACTTCAAGAGCCCTAAATTTGATGAAAATATATTTACCAAAACAGTTAGTGTTAGTTGCATTATAGCCCAAATAGTACAAACATAAAATAGTTCGACCAAGTTTTTAAATATTCATTAAAGATTTTAAATTTCTGTGGTACTTCTTGGAGTATGACAACAAAGTAAAATAATGTGTTCTGTGGCTGAGTGTCATAATTATGCTGACAAAATAAAAAATATTGCATTACATCAATTCCCGAAGAATGCCCGATTAAAAAATAAATATGATATCATGTCGCACTAATCCCTAAACCCATCACTAAGAATTATTTTATTTGTTTGAGTCATTTTGGAAATAGCGATTACAACAGTTTCTTATTCGTTTATGATTTGGTACTTTTAATTTTAGGCGAAACACACAAACAATATTTGACGAACACAGCCGTTCCAATAAAAAATTTACCTATGCGTAAATTTACAAAAGAACCACCAAAACAGAGAATCTTACGACTGGAAAAAATTGTAAGTCGGCACTTACAAGGTGATTTTCGTAATTAATTCTGAATTGATTTCCCAAAACTAAAATATATTTATCTTTTATGTGTTATTATTATTAATTTATTATATTCTGCTGGAGTGTAATATATTGGGAAATAATAATAAATTCAAATTATAACTTACCTTGCATCATTTTCCTATGCGATTTGACATATAAATTAATTTACACCATTGGCTCGGGCGACTACGATGCCTCTAGCTGCGCTTTAAAGGCGAATCAATCGTCCAAGTCGTCTTAAAACTTCAACAATCCGCCTATCCACACTTTGACTCTTTCGTCGTGATTTTCTTGTCGTGAGTGACTAACAAACTAATACGGGTTTACACCAGAGCTACACTTTTTTGCTAATAAAGTATAATACCCGGCCAGTTTACATCACAAGCGGTGTAAACCCATACTATAATACTATATTACTTTTTTTGTTGATAAACATATTTTTTTTTATTTAATATCACAAATGGAAATGAATATCCAAACAAAAAATGTCTCTACCGGCCACTTGAAAAAAAATAAACGAAATTAAAGTATTATAATATTAAAGTAGAGTATAAACCACGACTATAATACCAATATTTTTTTGATAGCTATTATACTTTAATTGCAAAATAGTACGTGATAAAGTATTAAAGTATTTTAGTTTGAGTTTACACCAACATACTTTTTTGCTACATACTTTTATTCTACTGGTGTAAACGGGGTATAATTTTACGACGGGGAAATTTAGAATTCTTTTTTCAACAAAATATTTTTTGAGTGTACTGATCCTTGCACTACTGCATACAAAGATAAAATATATCAAAGCCATTTTGTTTATTTGTCGTTTTTGGGACAATTTTAAGTTAATTTCTGCTTCGAGCAGAAATCAAATAAATCAAAAAACAAATAATTTTAAACATATACATAAACAAAGAAACGTACAAAAAAAGTCAAATGTGAACGTCGATAGTTTTTTTGAAGTTATGGAATCACGACGAAAAAATCGAAGTGTGGAGCGGCTCAATAGGCGATATTTTCTGTTTTACTCCGCTAATATGGTTAATCCAGGATAACTGCGTGTTAATTTAATTATTAATAAAAACTACAGTATTTTTAATTTAAAATACATTTATTTATTTAACTTCCTTATAGTGGTAATTTTGTAAATTTAATTTTTAAAGATCAGAGAATAAATATTACATTTTATCTCTCTCTCTCTCTCTCTTTCTAGCTTCACATCCCACGAAGAGATTTTACCGCACGCACTATGGTCCTCCATCCGTCTTGGTCCATCGGTCTCGAGCACTCCCGAGCCATTGCTCCGAGAGTTGCTTTATTTCGTGGTTCATCCGATATTCGTTGTTCGCAACTTTAATTGGACCAAAGATTGAACGGATGACCTTTCTTGCGAAGGTAGACAATAATCTACAATCGTTGGAGGTCATGGTCCAGTTCTCGCTTCTGAAAGCCAGCACAGGTCTTATGAGTGCTTTATAAAGTGCGAGCTTGCACGACTGCGATAGATGTTTAGATCTCAATAATTTTGATTGGGCGCGTAGAATACTCGTTGTCCGGCAGCGATTCGGGCTTTTATTTCTGCCTGCATATCATTCGGCGATGTTATAACTAAGGTTCCTAGTATTTGAAGTTTTCGACGCTATCAAAATTCATGATTGCCAATTCCGATATTTACCATGGATATGTTCCTGGGTGTTGATAATATTTTGATTTTGCTACTGTTCACCTCCAAGCCAAATCTTCTCGCGCAGCGATCCAGCGTTATGAAATTGCCCTTGATATATCTAGATCTTCAGCAAAGAAACACAATATCATCTGCATATCCAAGAATTTGGCCTGATTTATTAAATATACAGCGCGAAGTTTCGATGTTGCTTTTCCTCACTACGTACTCCAGCGGCAAATTGAACAGCACAGGCGCGAGTACATCTCCCTGTCGAACACCAAATGTTATTTCAAAGGAGTCTGACACAATTCCTTCACTCACGATTCTACATACAGACCCAGACGATGTTAACTTACACAGAGCAACGAATTTCTCTGGAATTCCTAGGCATATGAGCGTGACCCATAGGTTGTCACGGTTTACACTGTCATATGCCTGTCGGAAGTCTATATATAGGTGATGTATGGTTATGTTGTACTCCCAACATTTTTCCAAGATAATCCGCATGGTGAAACACTGATCAGTGGTCGATCGGTTGGTACGAATAAAGCCACATTGATAGTCGCCAATGATGTTTTCGGCGAGAGGGATGAGTCTGGCAAGTACAACATTAGCCAACACTTGAATAGGCAGTGTTCAATAGAGCTATACCACGATAGTTTCCGCATTTAAGACGGTCGCCTTTTTTATGCACTGGACATAAGAGCGCGGTCTTCCAATTCTCCAGCAGCTCTTCTTCCGGGTTCCTTTCCATTTTTCAATCAATAGTTGAATCTACTTCCTCCACTGTGGGATATTGAACAAAGACCTCTTCACCTGGAGGAGCTTCACGTCGTCATTCCGGTTTAGCAGATTTTGAAAGTAGGTTTGCCATACTGAGAGAACATCAGCCACGTTTGTTCTCAGCTCTCCACTCCCGCCTTTGATGGCAATAATACTTCTTGAGTGGAAATCTTTAGTGAGATTCCTGGCGTTACCAAAACAGAATCTAGTGTTGCGAGCCAACCATTTTTCACGAAGCTTTCGTTTATTTTCGACGACCAGGCGGCATTGATCATTATCCATTCTTTTTCCGGTCCGCAATCACAATTGTGTACGTAAAAACCGTGTACGAAAAACAAAACGCCATTACAAACTATGACTATTTACATACTATATGGTTACTCTATAAATTTACGCTCCTGCTTTCAGTGTTTTTTTTATTATTAGGTTGTAAATTCTATTGGTTTTGGTATTATTTTTTTTCCATCCTGCGGGACACCGTGCAGTTCACAATCCAAACGTGATTCAATTGGATCGTGTAAAAAATAATTTCAGAACGTGCTATCGTCCGTTGATCTATTGCGCAGTAAAATGAGTTAAACAACGAGAGAATCAAAATGAAAATTTACTTTATAATGCCCCAAATAAATTCTCGACTTTGTTAAAAACACTAACAATTCTAAGAATCCAAATCGAGATTACTTATTTTGGTACAAATCTTGAAACGGATTACTTGTTTTTCTTTTAATTTCAATGAATCACATTGTTTCTACGAAAAAGAAATCTTTCGCATCAGTGTGTCCGTGATTCAATGAACACGTGAGTCAAACTCACGAAATATTTTTAATCACATATATTACAATTTTCCTACAGAAATTACATCAGTATTTTGACAAAGGTGAACTGATCCAACGAATAAAGAAAATTAATCACACTCACATGAGATAAGATTGTAAACAACAGGATGAATATTTTTGCTCATCACTGTAGTGACGTACCTAGTACCTAACGATAAACGAGAAAAAAATATGAATCTAATTAGAAATCTTGCGCAAAAAAATGAAACAAACATGATAAATACGTCATGATATTGAAGGCCTTCGGAAAATCTTTTTATTCGCACATGTTCCATTACTACCGAATAAATTTTCTTACGTTTTCCTATTATGAAATAATTTGGAGGTTATGTAAATTTTCACGGGATAAATTTTCAGGGGAAATGAATTTGTCTGAGACGATATGCAACGTACTCAAGAGTCAAAAGTAATGTACATGATTAAATAAAAACTAAAAAATATTTATTTACAAATAATTAACACAAATATTTACATCTACAAAGTAAATTTTATTAATTTTCCTGATCAACTGACAATTTTCGTAAAATTTTTATCCTCGTCGAAATCACCAAAAGTTGCCAAAGTTCTAGACTAAATGATTTTGTACTTTGCACTGTCTAATAGCTTCATTGAATCCCTCGCATAATGTAAGATCCGATTGTGTTTGGGCACAATGCAAAAATTGTTTTAATTCGTATGCACAAGGACCACCTCCAACATCGGAAGACTGTTGTTGTTCCGCGGACTGTTGTGCGGCTGGGGCTTCTGAAGCAGCCGAATCATTGCTACCGCCGCTAAACATTCCGGTCATAGCGTGACCCACTGTATGCCCAATTGCTGAACCAATCGCAACACCACCAGCAGTAGCTGCCATTTGTCCCATGAGCGATGGGCCCTGGGAAGTGGCGGGTGCACCTACCGCTGCCGGTGGCGCAGCAACCGGACTTACAGCCCGTTGTGGAGCGGCACGCTGTACTGGGGCAGCAGATCTATAAATAAATAAACGTATGACATTATTGTAGCATCATCATGGCGACTCAATTTATTCGCTATTACATAATCTATTTTAATTATTTTAAATTGCGCTACGAAAATCAAATCTTACCGTCTTGGAGCTGGTGATGGGCTTGATGCTCTTCCTCGTCGCGGCATATCTATTTATTTAGTTTGTATTCTTGGTTTCACAAAATATCACAAAATATTATTAAATATACTATTTCGGAGTGTTTAACTTATTATATGGATATGATTTTATTTTTATTTGCGTATATCTCTTAATAGTGATAAACAAAATGATTTTATTTAATCCGTCCGGCACATATATATTTTCTAAAATTAATTTCGTCTTTCTAGAAAAATTACCAAAGAAATGACAGCTTTCTTCAAGAAAAAATCAAGGGAACTCAATTTCGAAAATCGATTTAGTTTTGCTTATTGGGATATGTGTTGGCCGGTTTTCCCAAAGCGCATTTACCCAGCAAACGTGTCGTAAGACAGTTCAAAGACGACGTAGAACAAGACTTGGAGGCTGTTCGTAAACTTTACATTGTTAACATTGTTACAACTGTCATTGTTAGTATGACGTATGTGTTTAACAATGATTTTGTTACAAATGTCAATGATTTTACAGATGATTGACGATGACAAAAAAAATATATTAAAACGCAAAACAGAAAACTAATTTCTATTCTCCTCAATATGAAAATAATACCAGATATCCGTAAACTTAGAGTATTAAAATTATAATTTTTAAATAATACTCAATTATACGCATAGTATTTTTATCAAACACATTGACCACATAAAAAAGTTTATTAAAAAATTATTTTGTTCTGATATTGATGTGAAAAAATATTTTTTTCGCTTGATTGTAGCATAATTAGTACTTTGACAGATGGAAAGGCAGTCTCGAGTAGGGTTGAGAATGACATTTGTAACAATGTTAAAACGAGTTTACGAACGACAAAAAGCACGTGCTCGTTGTTACAATGATAGTTTCAGAACGACTTAGAACTGTCATTGTTAACAATATCGTAACAATGTAGAGTTTACGAACAGCCTCTTGGTGTTTTATTCCGGACGTTCCGAAGAACACACAACATGACATGTTTTTTTATTCATTCTATTCCTTCTATTCCTTTTCTTTGCTATTTTTTTTTATTTATTCTAGACGTTCTGGACGTATTCTTTTCGTACTAAATGAAAAGGTAGAACGAATAGAATATTTTTAATATTATTCGCCATATTATTTGTTTTGTTGAATGTACATGTACATAAAAAAATACTTGTGGTAAAAAATAAAATGAAATAAATTAAAAATGGATAATAATAACTATAGCAATGAAAATATATAAAATTTATGAAAATATGTAAAAATATTAAACAACTAAAAAATGACTGGCAAAAATGTATTCCATTCCTTCCAAATCGTGTTTTTATTACATTCTGTTCGGAATATTTTAAAATCACGTGATCAGCATTCTATTCTTTTTATTCCTTCTTTGGAATGAATAAAAAAAAAACACTCTTGGTGACAAATTCAAGACAGTCAAAAGACAACTACATGTCTTCGAGGCAACAAGTTTTAAAAGAGTTGCTGTTTGGTGTTCTTTGGACACCTGTCTGATAGCTGTTATTAACTTGTAAGGTCGTGTTTCAATTGGTTTAAATACCGCATACAAAGTTAAAAATTTATTTGTGGTAATTTTTTTTTAACTTTTTACCTTTTTATTTGTTTCAACTGGGTAAAAATTTTGACAATAACATGGTTACTTGTTTTATGTGTAATTGTGAACATATATATCAAATTTAAATATGAAAACATGTAAAATAAATACTTTTTAAATATATATTAGTCAATATGGTCAGTTTACATATATCATTGCAATTTTTCTCAAAATTTCTACATGGAAAATATTTGTTTACAAAAAAATAATTTTGTCAGCCAAATGTTTTCTATATACAAATTTTAGGAGGCTGTTCGTAAACTTTACATTGTTACAACTGTCATTGTTAGTATGACGTATGTGCTTAACAATGATTTTGTTACAAATGTCAATGATTTTACATATGATTGACGATGACAAAAAAAATATAATAAAACGCAAAACAGAAAACTAATTTCTATTCTCCTCAATATGAAAATAATTATTAAACCAGATATTCGTAAACTTAGAGTATTAAAATTATAATTTTTAAATAATACTCAATTATACGCATAGTACTTTTATCAAACACATTGACCTCATAAAAAAGTTTATTAAAAAATTATTTTGTTCTGATATTGATGTGAAAAAATATTTTTTTCGCTTGATTGTAGCATAATTAGTACTTTGACAGCTGGAAAGGCAGTCTCGAGTAGGGTTGAGAATGACATAATATGTAACAATTTTAAAACGAGTTTACGAACGACAAAAAGCACGTGCTCGTTGTTACAATGATAGTTTCAGAACGATTTAGAACTGTCATTGTTAACAATATCGTAACAATGTAGAGTTTACGAACAGCCTAGCTCTTGAAGCGGATAAAAAGTTTGTCATTTTTATTCACAATTTTTAACTTTTTAACTTTTTATGCGGTATTTAGACCAATTGAAATACTCTCTAACTTGTTGCTATGTAGTCTTTGGTAACATATAGTGGTGTACGTTGGTAACATGTGAGGCTGTTCGTAAACTCTACATTGTTACGATATTGTTAACAATGACAGTTCTAAATCGTTCTGAAACTATCATTGTAACAACGAACACGTGCTTTTTGTCGTTCGTAAACTCGTTTTAAAATTGTTACAAATGTCATTCTCAACCCTACTCGAAACTGCCTTTCCAGCTGTCAGAGTACTAAATATGCTACAATCAAGCGAAAAAAATATTCTTTCACATCAATATCTAAACATAATAATTTTTAACGAACTGTTTTTTGGTCAGGTCAATGTGTTTGATAAAAGTACTATGCGCATAATAATTGAGTATTATTTAAAAATCAAAATTTTAATACTCTAAGTTTATGGATATCTGGTTTAATAATTATTTTCATATTGATGAGAATAGAAATTAGTTTTCTGTTTTACGTTTTATTATAGGTTTTTTTTATCATCTTCACCATCTGTAAAATCAATGAAATTTGTAACAAAGTCAGTGTTAAGCACCTACGTCATACTAACAATGACAGTTGTAACAATATAAACAATGTTTACGAACAGCCTCCAGGATGGTTTTTGCTTGCAATATGTATGGTGGTGTTCTTTAGTAACAAATATGTGAGTGGGCTTTATGTTGGTTTAACATAGAGAAATAAAACGTTCAAAAATATATAGTTTTAATTTTTAATTCATTTATTTAAAATAAATTAGAAATATGTTATAGTTTAATTAAACATAAAAATGACAGTAACATGTAACTCATTAATATATTACAGTAATTATTATGTAAACTTGAAAAGTGATTCAAGCATGTATCACAAGTATTTTCTAAATATCACAAGTATTTAAAAAATTAATAAATTTAATTCCTTATTAACAATATATATAAAAAATTATTCTAAAACTAATTCAAATATAAATAAATTCAATTCAAATATTAAAATTTTTCACCATATACATAGGTAAGAAATACTTACGGGTTTTGTTGTTTTTAATAACTATACGAAAATAATCAAATTAATTTTATTTTGAATTTTCACAAATAATTTTAGCGTTTTCAACATACGAATACTAAACACTTTTTAATGATTTGACAAAAAAAAAATACAAAATGCCCCCAAAATGGTATACATCATTTTTATTTTGTGTACTGGTGGCGCCCCTTTGAAAAAGTGGTAAACAGGTGAACCAACATTTTAAGACAACCCCAAGATTCGTTATTTTAATATGATTTTCAACATATTACAGCGCTAATAGGTTGCATACCGTACGTGACTTTAGTCACACTTTAAAGACTATCATATAACATGTTACATAAGAAATTTGACCCTTTTTAATTTATGTAATTTCATATAACTTTCTCATTCCTAGACAAGCTGAAGACATGTTATTAAAGACAAAACATTTACGGAGCGCACAAGGATAAGCAAGTGCTTTTGTTAATTTTTTTTACCGCAAAAACCGCCAAAACTAAGAAATAAAATTCATATCGTCAACTTTATTTGAGAGAAATACTATTTATTTAATAAATATCTGTGTATTAATGTAATGTAACGTATATATAATTATAGCTTTAATAGAACACAGAATATATTAATTTAATTATTAAAAATCAGTTTTAAAAAGAAATTGGTACGATGTTTTTTCCGTATTTTGGTACAAAAACAGATGTGCTGTTTTAAAAAAATTGCATTAAAGTTTATTGGTATTCTTTGTGGTACATTTTAAAACTAAAGAAAGTCCAATGCAATACTGCAAAGTAGGTATAATGTAAGTATTTAAGTTCTTTAGCCAGTAAACAATGAATATGAATTTATAATTTTGAATTGTAATTAATGATTCAAAACAGGTTATTAAATAAAAATAAAATGACAGTTATGATTTTATTTCTAATTTGGAGAGATTTTGTGATAAACACATGACCAACAAAATGTGACTTATGCATTACACAGTTTCATCAGGTATCGATCTTGAAACTATTCGAAAACCCGAAGTATATGTTAATACTTCAAGGCCGTATGGTGCGTCGTTCATAAGGGGTAAAAATAAAAGTAATACAGACAAGTTATATATTCGTTTATAACGTCTTTTAACGGCTCTAAACGTCTTTAAGGTGGGATATCCTAAAACTAGAATAGAAGTAGAAACACAATTTTTTGTTATATACACCACGTTTAATTATAATACGATTAAATATTAAATACAATGTAAAAAATTATAAAACTAGAAAAACAGTAGGAATTATTTTAATTTATTGGTATCTACTTGTGAAACTCGAGAATCACAATTTTTTCATGAACATTAAACAATTATTTTGAGATATACTCGACGTGACCGACGTGACTAAGAAAGAAGGAAAAAGTTAAACTATGAGAATTTATCTAAAGCAATTATACTCGACCCGACTCAGACGTGATACAAAAAAAGTTGATTTAACTTTAACTTTTTCTTGTTTTTAGCGGTAAAGTGACATCTTACGGAAATTTTATGATATAATTAAACAATTTTTGTTTTATTTTTTTACCATTTGGACCGTTTTTCTTCCAACTAACTATTTTAATATTTAAAATTTTTATTATTTCACAAAAAATGAAAAAAAAAAATTAAAAACAAAGTCAAAAGTTAAAGAAATGTCAAAAACGTGAATTTATATAGTGAGCTTGTTCGTAAGCGCGTTTTTGACATTTTGAAGCTTCTAATAAATAACATCGAGTATATCGCAACGCAAACATGAATGATCTCCACCACACTTTGTTTATAATTTGATGCGTTTATACCACAACTAAAATAGCAATGCTAACCGCAAATGACAGCTGTAACAACGGTATAAATACGACATGTTCATAGCTCAGCCAGCTAAAATTTCGATTTTATATGAAAATGACATTTGTAGCATTGCTATTTGAGCTGTGGTATAAACGCAGCAATTGACATCATATAATAATTTACCTTACATACAAAAGTTCGAAGAACGAGTACTTTTTGTGCAGATTTATACGCACACTCTACATTTACCGTAGCAAAACATAATTATTCATCATACTCGACCTGTTTATCACACTGTAACTAAATTCAAGTTGAATTAATATATATTTAAAAAAATTCAATATTTACATAAATCGAATTCAAATTACAATTAAGAAACCAATTTAAAAGATTATAAAATTAAAAATTTTGACGGCAATAATTTTGAATGACATTCCAGCCGTACTATTTAGTCGTAACGAGTATGCCGTAAATATTTAGAAAGCACGACACAAATTTTAATTTTATTAAAATTTAAATTAGTTGTTTCATGGGCGAAAGCACAGAAACGGCATTTATCGCAAACATGATTTTTTTAAAGTTACGTTAAACGTTTAAAGTTACGTTAATAATATCATTTTTCCACGTAAATTCATAAACAAACAAAGCTAAAGTCAAAACTGTAGCGATTCAGTAAAATCTTGCAGAAATAAGCTAAACTAAATTTTTGTATATTGTTTCATCCCTACACTGAAAGTAATCTTCTGCTCAAATAATATTTATCCACTGTCGAGTAGAGGGTTTTAAAGAGCCTACTTGATAGTTTTTATTCTAACAGAAATTGTTCATACCATGATACAAAAACATCTCGTTATTGACGATTTTAGCATCACGGATTCCACGTAGCGGATTTTTTAAAACTATGATAACTACAAATTTTGACATTTATGTCGCATGCATAAAGAAAATAACCAATCGGTAACATTCGCGATAATTTATCTTTTAACTGTGCTAGCTTTGCTTGGTTTAATTTTGTTTAAATATATTAATTGAAAATGATATAGGTTTTGTATAATTAGTGATTTTATGGCTTTTGAAATTTAAAAAACATAAATCTATGTATATCCTTGATTTTTCGGCATATCGATGACATATGTCGTTTTTTGTAGTTAAGTTAGTTTCAATATGATCCATCCAGTAGCGGCGCTTTTTCAACTTTTACAATTGTCAATAGATAGGCTCAGTAGTTTGAGTTCAAAATGAATAACTAAATTGGTGAAACCATTTTATTATTGTCTTATCTACTCAAACACATTAAAAAACTTGAAATCGAAAATTAGGGGAACAAAACAAAAATTAAAATTTATTGAATACATATAACCAAGGATTGTTTCGTATTTTTCAAACGATGTATTGCGAAAAAATTATTATGTTTTATTTATATATTTCGTTTGATTTGTTAACACAATGCATGCCAATTATTTAGTTTGCTTATACGAGTATAACTATAATCGTGTTAACGTCAACTAGCATTTACGTTATTACATATAGGATTTTTCTTTTCCAAACACCGACCTATTTGCTTAAAATAAGTATGCTAAAGAGGTAAATTTAAAAACGTTATTTACCGTAAAATCAAAAACCAAATAAAAATTTTTGTCTTTTGACTTTTGTCTTTTTGCACTTATGTACGATCGCTTCTACGAAAAAATTGAAATTAAACAAAATTTAAAAAAGTTGTTTCATCAAAACACATAAAGTAGCGACAACGGGTTTCTATCGAGCCTATCTGATGCAGATTTTTTTTGTATCATGGTTCATTCTATGTTAGTACACAATACCTTTACCAGTACACGGATTCTGGTTCGACGAGATAGAATGAAACGGACTGCAAATATTTTTAATTTCGAATTTCGGTTTCTATATTTGAATTTTTGATCGTTCTACGAGATAATCTTTTTAGAACAAGTTCTAAATCGAGAAAAATGTCAAAATTGACATATTTTTCCGACAGTTTAATTGTTTCTTTACCTCATGGATTTCCTATCTTCTATACCTCCTATTTATTATTCTTTTTAGTAGAAATACAGAAACTACTAAAACTGAATTATGATCCCTACTCAAAATTATCTCAATGCCAATAAATTAAAATCACTTTTTTAGATTTAATTATTAATTATACGTTTCGTAACGAAATGAAAAAGGAAACCGAAAGTCGAAATAAGAAATAATTTCAATTGGAACATTTTAAAACTATTTTTCAGTCGATTTAAAACGAATTCGGAGTTTAAGTATTAAAATTATTAAGACGAAATCGATTAATTATGTTTGAAATTAAGTATTAAACGATCATAATTGCATAAAAACGTATCTACGTGTTTCGGATCGAGTTCAAGCATTACCCGTTTTAACAAATTTGTAATTTCCTTTGCATCGCCGTATAACCTATGAAACATCATATTTTTCAGCCAAACATCAGGTTGTGTTTTTCCAAATCTCTCCAAAGTGTAGTTGTAGCAGTCTATAGTTTCAGCATAATTTTTCCAACTTTTAGTCTTATCGGCTTCCGGCTCAATTTCACTAAAATTGTGAATAACTCTGTTCTCATAAATTTCAAGCATTTTTTTGTACAATGCGTACGGTGCCGTTGCCTTCTTCGTTTTGGTAAGTTTATAGAATACTTTTTGTGTACGTCGTAGGCCACGAACGGATGCTAACCAATCGATGTATTCAATTTGAAAATGTGATGATATGGGCTCGACCTGATTTATTGCCTCGGCAAAAAAATTTTCCAGTTTCGTTTCACCCTCGGTCGATGTGGTTATTAAAAGATATTGATGGTATAATTTCCATAGTGTGAAACTGGCGGCGGCATCACATGCTTGTTTAGCGGCAGCAAAATGTGTATCAATTTTATTTTCATTATTCTGCTCGAAATAATGTTTTATTACTGCAAAATAAAGAACAATTGATTTTGGATGAACCGTAATTGCTCGTTCTAGCACTCTTTCGATAAGGCCTGGCGATTCGTTTGGATCAGGTCTAGTCTTTAACTGTTTTGCGTATCTCAAGTATTGTACTTCAGTCATCATTGCAGCCCGGTCTCCCAATTTGTGTGCTGCTAGTAGAAGTGAGTAATTTAACTCTGATGGGTCGGATTTATTTAGGTCAAACATCGCATTGATAAAGTAGGTCCACATGTTTTGGGTTGGTAGCTATAATAAGTAAATTTAATTAAGAACTAAGTATAAGCAATTTTAATAATTGTGATGTTTTAATTGTCAATGAAAAGAGTAGTTGACATTTCGGCAATTCTATTAGCGAGACACTTTTGGTACGAATATATGTAGTATGCGACATTGCTCTGATCTGAACGACTTTCAACTTTCTAATTTTTTTCTAACAATGTTATTAACGACCGTATTTTTATGCTTCATGTATAAAATACCGGAAATAGGCCTGCGGAAAAAAACAGTTTACGAAACTCACTACATGAGGCAATACAATCACAACAGAGACTTTTGGTGGCAATTTAACATAACCACTTAAGTCGAGATAAGTGGTTATGTTGAACTATATTCTAATCGATAGTATTTCCCATTTTTTATTGATCTTCAATTTTTTCATCAAAATCCGACTATTTTTCTTCGAGATATAAGCAGAAACAGAACCACTTATATTTGTTATAGATGTTTGCTATTTATATTTATTGAAAACCACTTAATTGATATTTTTTGGTATTGTAGTATGAAATAAATTTAGAATCTTGAAATAAGTTTTTATATTGAATTAAATTTTGCGTTTGGTATTTACTTAAATCGATATAAGTGTTTTTTTCTAAATGCAATTAAAAATTCTGAGAACTTCCGGTGAACCCAGCCAGACATGTAACACGTACTTGAAGGTGTCAATAAAGCCTGATACCATTGATCCAAAAATAGTTTAGTTATGTCCCATAATTTCTTCACAAATTATTTTAAAATTTAAATTTGGTCCGCTGAAAAATAACTAAACAATAGATAAGTGGTTTTGTTGAATTGCCACAGAATAACCAGTGGAAATGTTTAATTCGTTGCGTACCTAATTTTTAATTAAAATATATTACAGCGGAATAAAAGCTGTGAAGACAGTTTGAAGTTTTCGAAGTAAGCCGTATTATAATTATGTGCCACTGTCAAAGGTGGTAGTTTCACTACTTCAATGTCTGTAGTTTTGAACCTAACCAGTTTGAGAACCCCCAACAAAATGGGTGACAAAACAATCACGGAGAGACTCTGGTATTTGGGGAGTGTTTTGTTAATGATCTCCTATTTAGCACATCGTTGATCTTTCGGTCTTTGAGAAAACTTTCTAGCCGCTTGATGGTCATAGAATCTAAGCCGTCTGCCACAAGTTTACAAATGAGAATCTTATGCCAAACTTAGTAAAACTCTCGATTACAAAGGCAACATACGTCAAGCGGTCGGTTGTAGAGCGGCTATCACGAAACCCATATTTTTTATATGAAAGTATTTTATTAATCTCAAGGTACTTCACTAGATGTTGGTTAATGCATCTCTCAAACGTTGGAGATGGCTGACAATGAATATTGGCCGATAGTTTGAAAAGTCAGTTTTATCACACCCACGTCTGATTGTACCATCGCACTTTTCTAGGGATTCGAGTATTTACGTTGCTTATAGAAATAAAGATTTTTTTAGTTAAATTGGAGCCAAGTCACAGGCAAACTCCAAATTTTGATCAGATAAACCCCGCCTTGTGTCATCTCTCAGCTCCCGAATTATATTCTCAGGTTTGAAATTCCTAGGGTTCTTTATAACTCTAACGATACATCTGAAAACCTTGTTAAAGTATTTCAGAGTGGTACCGGCACTTAAATTTTTTGAAAGCTAATTATTTGACTTAAATAATTGAAGCCGACTTTTATATGCTTACAAAGTATATTTGTCGCTACCAGTCGCAACTTCCTCACAGAATGACAGAACAACTTCATATTTTAATGACATTTTGAAACAAATTTAAATTGTTATAAATCAGATATATCAAATTCGATTCGTATATCAATGGATTGTAAATACAACGATCAACTTTACTGCACTTTATTAATCTAGCCTTAATAGACACCTAGAGGTCACCACTTTCATTAATAAATATGAGCCCAAGTGTTCAATTTTGGTGTTACATTTTTGCAACAAATGTCCTTTGTTCATCGGTGACCGACGTTGTTTATTGCATCATCATTTTGGTTTTATGGGTTAATTTAACAATCATGGCGCCTCTATGGTTGGTGTTCGTTCGTTCTGACAATTTTTCGACCAATCATATTGCTCAAAAATGACGATTTTTTTCTTCTGGGTTTTTCCACAAGAGATGATTGGTCGAAAAAATTACCGAACGAACGAGCACCAACTATAAAGGCGCCCTCAGTGCATTTTGTTCAGCCGTTCGAACTATTCCACACGGGTTTGTCAAGAAGCAGCTTCATCTTCGTTTCTTCCCCGTTTACCTATGATACCGGTTTTAATTGCGACTCATTTTTCAATAAAAGATTTTTCTGTGACGCAGGTTTAACATAAATAGAAAAGAAATAAAAAAAATTTAAGGCCATTTTGAGATGTAAATTTTACTTTAAATTTTATTTTCGAGAGAACAGAATAAAACAATACAAAAAAAAATTGTGTTTAAGTATAAAATAAGGTTTTAAAGTAGCAATGAAAAATATATTACGACTTATTTTGTGGCGTGAAGCAGATTTCATTTGATAACCCGTGCGGAATGGCTGGTTCAGACAATTACAACAACACCACCCACCCTTGGCTATAATGCAAAAATGAAAGCATTTTAAAATTTTGCTTTAGCTGCTTTATATTTCCTTGTTTTTTTATATGTATAGCCTAGCGGCTTACTTTTGCATCGTTGGATTTTTGTAGTCTGTTGATTAAAAATCACATTTAATATTTGAGAATTTAATTTCAACATCCTGATCAATCAAAGTTAATTCTGGTAAACAATGTTTGACTGACTACGAAAATAATAAATGTTTGCCGATAATCTTTAATTAATCAAGAACATGTTCAGCTGCACACATGACCTGATGGTTACTTGGGCTTATATTTATTGGTAACAGTAGTGGTATCTAGGTTGAATTGGTAGTATACTGGAGAGCATTTTCTAGTTTCATTGAGAGCATTCCTCTAGTAATAAATTAAGAGGATATTGGTACACTGTTTTTACGCGTTCTCTTTTCACACGATTTTGAAACAAAGCGGTTTTGAGAAAACAAAAATAAAATTGGATGGCCTTTAGGGCCTATTTCTCTATGTACTAGTACTCAATGTCTTTTTTGCACGCAGTTTTTTTAGACGTATCACCGTGCAAAATAAGGTTTGGGTTCTCAATTTAACGCTTTACGTAATGTAAAGTGATAAATAAGGGTTGGATGGGTTGCTTCCAGTTGAAATATCCTCAACTATAACGACGTTGTACAGGTTGACTTTTATTCTTCAATGGTAACTAGGAGAACTAAGAAAATTTGCCGGTATCGGATCGTGATCGATCGTGATTACGAGAAATTATTTCGACAAAGCAACGTTATAGAAGTTAGAAGAAAATCCGTAACTTCCCCGCCCAACGCCTACGATTGTTGTCTGCTCCGAGATCATCAGATATTTGTAAAAATATAATAGCCGAAATTGGTGCTTGCCTTCAGTAGCACTAGTTTGAATTCCTACCAACACCGCAACTCTGAATGAAAGCCTTGAAATAAAAATTCGCGACAAACAAATCAGCCTATGTGGGTCTTGAGAACCGGTCACCACCTCAGCTGGAGTAGAGTGGAAGAAAATCGGCATGAGGCTGAGAAATTTTTTAGATTTTTTATTAAACTCAACTCTACATCAGGTGCCAGTCTAGAAGGAACTCTGCTTCACAAATTACCTTTAGCAATCAAATGAGGTGAAAATGGAGCTAATATAGGGAGGAAAGAGTAGGAAACCGTTATCTTACCCTCCATAGTCTCTCTCAATCATAAAGTACGTAAGAGAGCTTTCAATAAACCTAGAATACTAGGAAGGGTGATACAAGGAGAACCTAAGAATGTACCAAAGAGAATTAATGAAGGATGTGGGAGACTCTTCTTTAGAGATTAAATGGAGATGTCCATGTCTTTGAGAATTCTATCGTAAGGAAAATGCTCTCTATGAATTCAACAACTTTCAGTTACCTTGATTAAACCATATGGATGGGGACTAATTGGGACTTTTCATAGAATTTGATTTTCCAGGAAAGATAAATCACTATACCCTCAAAAATATTCAATTGCAGCATTTCTCGATTTTGAGGACATTAATATATAAGAACGAAGGTAGTGTGCAAGTGAAGACTGTCTGAAAGTGAAGGATTGTCTCTTTTCCATGTGTAGTATGAAGATGGAATGGGTACAAAAGGCCCAATTTGAAAAGGCCGAATATCGAAGGGTCAAATGTCGAAAAGCCGAATGTGTCGAAGGGTCCAATGTGTTGAAGGGCCGAATGTCAAAAGGCCGAATGTATCAAATCACCGAATGTCGAAGGGCCGAATTCGAAAGGTCGAATTGGTCGAAGGGCCGATTTAGAAAGAAACAAAAATGAATTTCTTATGAATTTATGTTTCTTACTATTTTTCATCTTTGGATATTCATGAACTTTCACGCATCCAGTCAGCGATACATTTTGGTGAAGGAAAAATTTGTCATGCGTCACCTGAGACATTCGGCCCTATGTCAGATAATGGTACAAAAAATAAAAGAAACAATTAAATTAAATAAAAAAAATCAAAAAAAAATCGTCCAATCGACCCATTCGGCCCTTCGACATTGGGCCCTTTGATATAATTCCACGAAGATCCACCACCCGACGGAAGTCCTAGAACTAAGTATAGTAGATCTTACTTATGTACAGAGCGAGCATACGGTAGAAAAAAGGTTAGAGAAGCAAGGTGCAGTGAACTGTCTGTTTGCACATCAACGGGCGCTCAGGATCTCACCAATGGTCTCCTTGGTTTTCCATCTTTTTTGAGTTATTATTTCCGGTAAAAAATGTGGGCCGGTACAGCTATGCGATTCGCAGTAGTAAATCAATGGAAAAGTCTTCAGGGAAGAGCTAGCAAACCATAACAATACACGTTTTCAGCTGCCCTTAATAAAAGTTTTCGGATGTCATGCTCTTCTAGAAAATTCTAAAATAGCATTTGTATGGGGGGCTCCAGGTAAACGTCAGATTAGCAGCAGGAATCTTCTGTAATCAACTGAACGCAAATATTTCCAAGTCAGACGGCAGTTAAATCGCAAGAATAAAACTTTACGTCGTCAAGGGTTAACGTTGCCGTCACATGGATGTCATCGAAAACTGCAAGGCTGTAAACCTCATCGAGAAATGTTTCGATATTTCTTAGAGTTATATTTAGGGACTCAAGGTAATGCTCAAACATCAAAATTTCGTATTAGTACAGTGACACATTTCAAATTCATAATATGTTTAGTTTTAATGGTGGTCTGGTTGTAAAGCTGCTTTGGGAATGATAATAACTTCATGATACATTAGTGTGATGACCACCAGGCATAACACTGCATGCACTATGGTGTTTCTAAGTGCTCGAGAAGCAACTAGTGCTGACTGTAATTGACAGAGCTCACGAGGAAGGGATAATTGGAGAAAGGATTAAGCCACTATCTAAGGGGATCGCATCGATTAGATTGAATTTCTTTGGAATTTGATTCGTACTGACTCGCTACTGAGGGTAGAAAGCCCTGCTTCTAGAAACGTAACGTATTAGAAGGGTAAACAGAGCAACTACAGCTACACTATTGGCTTTTTATTATAGGTTCATGCTATAATATGGATTTATTGTATGAAGTGGAGCACACAGAAACACACACAGGATGCACGGGAAACTAGCTTACAACTAGTTACGCTATTCCGTCACTATTTTTTGAGGAGAGGGTTAGAACCGATTCCCACCAAAGAGAGGATTGGATGATTGAGGCAGTTCTGAATCCTAGACGTGTTAACTTCTTCGCGAGGAGTTAAAACAAAATGAGAGAAAGTTTCCCTGCCCATGGGATCTGTCATCACAAATTAAGGTATGTTACTCGCAACTCAATGAGTTCGGTCCTTTTTGCTATGGTGGAGCCATAGGCAACAGCATAAATATCGCAAGTTTAAATCCAGCTCAAAAGGCTAAAATTTAAACAGCAGGTTTTTAATTTACTTTCGCCAAGAAATAACTTAGTACAAGTGCATTGCGTGCATTGATTTAAGATTAACGACATTTACCTAAAGTACCTAAACTTTCAAAATTTCATACAAAGCGTAATCACAGCATATCCTAAGTACAAAGGAGAGTTGGAATTTAATCAGTAGAAGTTAGGTTCCACATTGTACAGAGGGAATTCAGTTTTAACGCGAAATGCCGCTTTACATCCAAAAGTTCATCATATGAAATAGAAAAAACTACCAGTTATCGTGGTAACAGTATGTGATCTAAATATAATATTTAAAATATATCTTTAAATACTTACGATTTGTGTTGCCCTTGCATAAATTTTATAACATAATATGGTACGATCCTTTATACTGAGCTCCGTACGTTCCTTGCTCCACTCGCAGTACTGTGCTACAGGCGGTGGTTCTTCATACGAAACCAGCTGCAATTGTGCGATTCCACGAATGACCGTCATCCTAGTATAAATTGCATTGTCAATCGGTGCTTCAACATCGCTTAGCTTAATCACATCATTCACATGGTACCCGTTTAACTCCCGTTGTGCCAGCGTATGCCATGTCAGTTCGTCACCGGGAAAATAATCAGCTATCTGCCATACAATTTCATTTTGTAATGTATTCGTAAAATCATAATTCGTCATAATTTCTAGTAGCTCAACTAAAAATTCTAAATCACTGATTCGCGTTTTACAATGTTCGTACAGTTTCGAAATTTCTTTAAGTGCCATTGAATTTCGCGTTTCCAAATCATCTATATGATTTTGATTGGTTATGAAATTGGCCGCCTCTTCTAGTTCAGCTTTAAAGAAAGCTTTATACATTTCTTTTGAATTCGGGTGACGCGATAGACCATCATAAAACAGGGTATTACCTTTCGCCGGCTTATTAAATTCGTAGTATTCCCATTGGGCTGCGGTAATCCAGGTTTGCGGTTTGTCACCATGGAATTCTATAAATTTATATAAATACGGTGTAGCTCGTAATATTTGATTTGAGGTTTTACAAAATTCAAAATAGTTTGTGTATATTTCCTCTACGTTGGGGTAAAGTCTTAACGCATCTTGGTACATTTTATTAATTTTTGATGTAAGGCATTGCATTGCTCTAGTTTTTGCCTCTAATCCGAGTCCATCGAGACATAAATCGGTGACAGATTCAAGTAGTTTACATTCAAATGCGATGTATTCCAAATAAGACGTTGAAGTGAAATCCTCCATCGAAAATTCGATGGAGTTAAATGCTTCACGCATTTTTTTGATATTCCTTAAAATATACAAAATTGCTCGGTGTCATTACATAAATTTAAAATACACTAAATACAATCAAGATTCGACAGAGTTAGGTGAGATAATCTAATCAAAATGACTGAATTACGCAGTATAATATTTTTTCACTACATAGCTAACATATTAATCATGAAAATCAAACATTTTCCGAAATATAACTTTTTTACTATAAATTGTACAGGTGGCACTCGACTTGCATCGATTTTGCGCATTTTCTAATTTTCGTTAGTCTAAAATTGAAATAAATCAGAGCAAAAAATCTATTATTTTCAAAAAAGGGTGTGGCACACGCAGAAACAATTTTGTCGATGATCATCTTAACTTAAACGCTTTAAACTATTTGTCCTTGAAATTTGATATGGAGTTGCTTTATTGTTTATAAGATTATGCGTTTTTACTGAATATATATATATATATATTTACACGATCATGTTTCATATTATCGTAATTGTTAAATCTCCAGTGGTTTCCGATAAGATTAATAACGCATAAATTCAAGGTTACTTCGAACATCTAGACGCGATCAATTTGCATCAATATTTTCTAACCCGACCAATAAAATTTCAGAGTATTCGAATGACGTGGATTAGTAGGGTTGAGTTGGAATACTAATTACATATTCTTAATAACATTCTTAATTATTAGGATCATGTGAATGCGAATCACGAAAATCAAAAACTGTCTAAATCCTAATTTCTTGCAAATAAACAGATGACACTTGACTTGCGTAGACAAATCGAAAGAAAACGAAGAAAAATAAATCTTTTCAATAAAGGGTGTGGCATGCAATTAAAAAATATAGTCGCGGGTTGTTATCTTTAATTTGGCACGCTTTATACTTTAATATCTTATTTTATTTTGCTTTCTGTTCTTTCACAGTATTATAAACATCGAGAAATCATTTATCCACCATCCACCCATTTTTTACGTTTAACCCAAAAATCACAAAAATATTATAAGGCACTTACTGAATTTTCGTTTCCGTAAATAAATTTAAATTCACTAATACTTCCAAATCAACTGAAAGCGATTCACTTTCCAGGACAGGTTTTATATCCATTTTATTATAACTTTTAAAATCTTATATTTATCAAACGAAATTTAATATTAAGAAACACCAAATAAGTTTGCAGTATCAAATTGCGTATCAACGAATGTGATGAGTTGGCATTCCACAATAAATTTATGCTAGAACACGTCCGCTCAGTTAAAGAAATGCGATAACCTCTATAAATAAGTTTAAGCCACACAATTTTCATTTGTATTAAAAAGCTTTGGGTACTTTGATCAGACAGTTACTTTTCTCCACGATAAGTAGCTCATTTTAGTAAATTTTCATAGAAAAATTATCTAGAAAAGCTAGAGATCACCCTCGAACAAGTTAAGTACAATAACTGAATTATAGATGGCCAACATGCAATTATCCACAATTTTAAGCAAAGTCCTAAACCAAATGTAAATATAAAGTTAATTTTGTTATTTTATTAATTATTTTGAAACGTTTCAAATGAAATAGTTTGAATGCCACGCTTATAAATATATTGAACCGATGTATTTTATTTGGTTGTAGTGTGGTTTTGTTTATGGAATTTATGAATATAAAATTAGTGTGGAGAGTTTTGGTGGCGACATCTCTGGATCAGAAAAATAAGTAAAAAAAAACATTAAAAATGACTTTTATTACCGTGCAATTTCGCATTATTTTTATAGGTTTATCGTTTCAAATGGTAATGACCGGAATTGAACTACAAATTGTAATGTTTATGATATTTCTTAGTTCGAACAAAAGAAATTATGAACAAGTTTTAGGGTGCAAGAAGGTTAACAAAGCGCATTGAAAATATATGTTATTTGATTTGTCGTGTAGACTACCATTGCAGGTCCAATTTGGATTGTACACGGAGACATTGTTTATGTAACCCCAGGTTAGATTATGAACACGACAAATCGATTGAGATGGAATTCAAAATATCGGCATAGACAATTTTGTATGACTATCATTATATTCTGCAGCGCTGCAATTCCAGGGATTTACGAGTAGTGTAATGAAAAAAATACTACCGTGAAACTTCTATTGATGGCTACTTCATTAATAGAGAAACAAATTTTTTGTTAAGGTGTGAATAAACCTGGTCCAGTGGTCCCTCAAAAATTGCCTCTCGGTACGTAGATCTAGTTAAATATGGTCCGGAAGATGTTCTTGAACGCTGTAAGAAATCCGAGCGAGATTTCGTATTAGAAAAAAGAGAGCGGACAAAGCTACCGGTCTTAGACTTATTTTTTTGTAACGGTTTATTTATATTACCGATGAAGTGAGCATTTTGAATAATTTGACATGTTTGGAAGTAAATATAGCTTGTATAGTTGGGTTAATTCATGCGATTTTAGATTCAAATGACCAGGTAATACACGTTGAATATACTGTAGTTATTCACTTAGTTGGTTGGGTGTAAATAGTAAGGTATTGATGAGCAAGTGGTGTACATCTGAGATTACATCGATTAAAGCTTCTTGTGTATATCCTTAAAGGATATAACTGCTGTAATAATCGTATTGTGGCATCTATGAATTCTTTATTACACATAATTGTTTTTAGTTCATCTTGGACTACCTTATAATGATTAGTGATCAACTCTCTGCTACGTTTGATAACGTTGATGGTTGTTTCGGCGAAAGACATTTGTTTATCATATTGTTCTTTGATCGAGTACTCCAAACAACTAGTTTGCGATATTACCAATAATATTAAATGGAGACCTCTTTTGTTTGATTGTTGGTTTACTGGTGTCCGTAATGTTTGGTTTCTATCTTCCACTTCATTTAACAGATGACTCACTTGGTTGGAGATTATGAAGCAGACTTCGTTGTTTTTCAAGAACGTCGAATGTTGGTGGCATTTGGCGGACAGAGTTGATTTTTTGCTTCTTGCAATTCATTGAACTCCAGCATAAAGCAAAATATACATAAGAGGACTCATTTATAGATTCCGAGGTTAATCTATTGGTAATCTGTATAGGCCTAACAAGAACAATGAACTATAAAATAACTATGCCGATATGTTTATAAGTTTCGTATATATGGATTAAATATAGAAAATAATTAAATTTGTGTTTATAAATATATTAAAACTATAAAATAGAACTACTAAATAGTTCGCTAAATCATAATGACTGTGTTCCATTGGAGTGAGCAGACTTTTCACAAGTACTTGTTTCTACTTACATCTACTCTTACTCAAATGGTGGTGTAGATGTTGAAAGTTGTAACGCATAAAATTTCCGCCAGATGAATTTTAGTTCTTAAAAATGTAATAGATGACTTTCAACCATTTTAGGTTATGTTAAAATGTCGGATTCAAAAATATTTTTTGTTTACTTGTTTTTGGTCGTACATTTTAAAACCTTTAATTAAATAACTATTTCATTTTAATTCAAAAAAATGGTTGAAAATAATTCGGAAAACCATACAGTGAGTTTTTACACTAACAAAACTTTAAAATTTATTTATTTATACATATTTTTTAATTAAGGTTATTGTTCGACTAATTGATGAAAGTAGTAGCGACATCAGTTTACTTTATACATCGGCAAGCTCGCCATCCCTTTCATCCTCAGACTCGGAAGAGGATTAATTGTAAAAAAGAGCACGGATAAAAGATTATTTAGAAGTGACCCCAAAATATACAGATCTCCAATTCAAACAACATTTCCTATTGTCCAGAATTATTGCAGAGAAAGTTATACGTGTGGAACTATAAATGTGCATTACATAACTGTTCATTCATGTGTATCATAATATGTAATGTATTTAATTATTTCAGAACAGTACATCAAAACATTTTTGCAAAACTTAGAACACGGTGGGCGCTCAAAAGTTGGTCCAGAAACTTATGGTTTAAATAAACGAGAAATTTTATTTTTAAATTATTTTATTTAATTAATGAAACTGTTGAATTTTCGCAAAAAAATTTTGTCACTGTGTGCAAAGTCAAAAAACTTATACATATCAATTTAAATTAAGGTAATGTTTTACTTCTGACAAAAAAAAACGCGATCCATTGAACATCACTCGCAAGTACTTGCAATGCAAGTACATACTTTGCTAACGCCAATGGAACGCGGCAAATATTGGGTGTATAACTTAGTTTTTGGATTTTCTAAGAGATGGCGTAACTTTAGTACTAACATAAAGTAAAATATACATAAGAGGACTCATGTAGAGTTTCCGAGGTTAATCTATCTTACTTTACACAACCTGTATAAGCCTAACAAGAACAATAAACTATAAAATAACTATGCCGATATGTTTATAAGATACGTATGTATGGATTAAATATAGAAAAAAATTAAATTTGTATATATAAATATATTAAAACTATAAAATAAGATTAACCTCGGAAAAACCTGCTTATAAAATTTGCACTACTTGATTTCTCTTATATATTTATTGCTCGATGGTACTAAACATTCTTTTTCAATGAAACCTACGGCATTTTAAAGTGTTGCGACATTCCACATTAAATTTAGTTTGTCTTAATTTGTGAAAGCCAAAGCATCAACAACATATTTTTAAATCCTGTTTAAACATGTTGAATTTCGTACCAATAAAACAGCATTTGCGGAAAGCATTACTGTTTTTGCTTTAATCAAAAGGAAAAACCTGCTGAAAATGTTCGTTTGCTTCAAGAAACGTGTGGTGAACATGCACCAACTAAACAAAGTTGCGAAAACTGGTTTTAACGATTCAAAAGGGTGATTTTTGTGTCAGTGGCAAAGAGCGTTCTGATCTACCAAAAAAATTCAAAAATAAAGAATTCGAAGCATTATTGAAGGAAAACTCAGCTCAAACAGAAAAAGAACTTGCAGAACAGCTAAATGTCACTCAAGCAGCTATAAGCAAACGTTTACATGCCATAAAAATGTTTCAAAAAGGAGGAAAATGGGTACCACGTGAACTGACTAAGCCAACATTGAAAATGGTTTAAAGGTTGGCAATTCTTTGCTTTCAAGACACCGAAAGACATTTTTTGTTTCAAATTGTGACTGGCGATGAAAAGTGGATTTACCACCATAACCCTAAACGCAAAAAAATCATGGGTTCATCCAGGCGAACCATCCACATCAACAGCAAAACGAAACATTCGTGGAAGTAAGGTTATGTTGTGCATTTGGTGAGATCAGAAAGGAGTGGTGTACTATGAACTGCTAAAACCGAACGAAACTATTACTGGTGAACTTTACCAACAACAATTGATAGATTTGAACCGTCCGATTCCAGCCAACAAACAGCGTAAAGTGATTGTGCTGCACGTCAATGCTCGACCACATATCGCAAAACAAGTAAAAAATACGCTGAAAGTACTTAAATGGGAAATTCTACCGCATTAAAAACTGGACGCATGTTCAGTGCTAATTTTAGTGTAAAATGTGCAGCTCCATCAAACTTGTGCACTTTCCATCAAATTGGCTGCTATTTCAGATGAAGCCAATGCCAGGGTATCTTCAATGCTATGAAATTTGGAACATTTTTTCAGTAACTCCGGGAGCATCCACAAAGTAAATACCACCAGTTCCATTGTCCACTGCTCCTATCAAAGAGTCGTATACAGCCTTTTGTTGTTTATTCAAATGTGGAACATTTGTACGAACTGCTTCGGCTAATGCTTCAGTGTCGTATTGCTGTTCTCTTTGTAGTTCGTGGCTGGTGATTAGGTGATATTATCCTCAAATACGACTACACTTTATTCCTTATATTTCACCTACAAATCGTTTGGACTCGAATATGTGCAGATTTGATGCGGTGATGTAGATATGACGGAAATTTTGAGCGTATTGTCCCAATCCAAATTGTTATCGAGTAATTGTAAGTGTTGACACTCCTCATGGTAAGTCTCACACAGATACCCATTAAAGGTTCTCAGTTGTTTTTTTAGCTCCTGCCATTTGTTCCGGGGCCGAAGAACTCCCTGCTCTTTCGCAGTTTATTTTCCCGTCCTACTTTACGCAATTACTGCCAAATCGAAGGCAAACGGCTATAGGACCGATTTAAGAGATTTTCATGCCAGCCTATATACAGTGTTGTGAAAAAAAATTGGGCAAACATATTTTATTGCAAATTGGAGTCTTTTTTTGATAAAATTACAAACTTTTGAACGCAATTGGCTTAATGTTTCATTTTAAAGACATGTATGACGTAATTTTATGAAAAAAAAATTTACCTGCAATTTAGGGGCAAAACCCCGAAAAATGCCAAAATATTAAAATACGTTGATTGGCGTTAAAGTAATGAAATAAATTAAACAGCTATATTTTTAATTTTTTTTTTTTGTTTTTTATTAATTTATAGAAGTTCTCAAAGTTGTCGCTTTTTGGTTGCCAATAAATTCCGAGAGTTTTAACTGTATTATCTGACTGCATTGGTAACTTTTCATTGTGCTGCAGGTGTTTTGGTGTGTGTGACAAAAGGTGGGAATTATTGCTGGCCCATTTATGTAACTTAAAACCACCGCCCTTCAATATTTGCATGGTCAGTTCGTGTTTTGTTTTTCCGATTTCTTCTAAATTATCACCGCCTGAAATGAGGTCGTCAACATAAAAGTCTTTTAAAAGTATTTTAGAAGCTCTTGGATATTTTTCATGATCATCTTATCTAATTGTCTTAAAGTTCTTATTGCTCGGTATGGCGCCGAAGCCATATCAAATGTCACTGTTGTTAATTGATATTCGTTGACTGGATCTGTGAATTACGCCATAGGAATTTTTGGTAATGTTGTCATTGCATATTTATAGCACCTAAATCGCATTAATGCAACGTACAACGTATTATGTACAACTCCTTAAGATTTATTCCATTTGTTGTTTTGGAGGACGCATTGAAAACAATTCTTAGTTTTGTTGTTCTTGTTATACTTTCTTCCTTGATAACTGCATGGTGAGGGATGTAGGAGTCTTCTTTGTGTTCTGATGGTTTTTTATTACAAATTTCATATGTCCTAAGTCTATATATTCCTGGATGCATTGTTTATATGCTACCGCCATTCTCTTAGATTTGTTTAGTTTTTTTTTCTAATCGTAGGAACCTTCCTAACGCCTGATTCTTTGGTTGTCCTAATGGGTTTGAGTGCGATTTGAAAAGAATTCTTACTATGTACCTTCTATTATAGTTCCCAGATTTTTTTTTTTTTGATTTTCATCGATTTCTGTGAGTGTAATTAAAGATTGGATTTCTGAAACCGCGTTGTTTGTTGCTCCTAAAATTATCCATCCTACTTCAGGGCGTTGTCAGTTCACTTAGTATTATCATTGGATAATAATCAGTTGATTGTAGTTTGGATCAGCCCATACTAAGTCGTTCAAATGTTCCCACGTCAAGCATTTATGTGTTGGTCTAGTAATATTTTAGTTAATTTGTCGATTACTAATGCCTTTATATTCATAGAAAGTTTCGAGGGAAATCAATAATAATCAATTGTTGGTCTATCGTTTACTGTTGTGGAGTTGTTATTGGTTGTTTGTTGTTGGTGTGGCGCTGGTGCGTGCAATAAAGGATGATGCCATCCTTTACAGGTGGAACATTTGGTGTTTTTTCTGCAATTTATTGTTTGATGGTTTTGTAAAAGGCAGTTCATACACAACTTATGCAGCATAACTATTTGATTTCTTTCAGTAAGGCTTAACTCCTTGAATCGTGGGACTTGTACCCAGTTTGTGGTTCTTTTGACAGCATACGCAAATGGTTGTTGATTGTTGCTGATTTGTTGAATACCTGTCTTTGTGGTTGGGCCCTTAGTTGATGAGCTGGTGTGAATCTGTTACCTCCAATTGATTCCAAAGATTGAAATCGCTTTTCCAAAAATTTTAGGAATTGGTTTTTATCCGAAGAGTACTTTCCATATGACTATGTTGTTCATAGAAAGGACAGATACGATTTTGCCACCAGTTGTAGAGGTAGTGTTTTAATTACTGTAAAGAACACACCAATTATGATAAATATTTTCATACTAAATGTACAACTATGACAAATGCACAACTATGATTTGAATGACACGGTGCACAGATTCAATGAGCTTCTCGGGAGCGGTATCGCGAGAGACACGTTCTGCGAGTTATCAATAATAAATCCGGCTTTCGTGAGCCATGGTATAATACCGAGTTGATGGTTCTCAAGAAACGGCGCAACAAGTTTCATTTCCTGTACAGGCTTTATGGCGTAGACTACTATCCCGATTTTCTCAAAGCCCGCAAGGAACTTAAGACCCTCAATTGGTTCCGTTTGACATCTAATCCCATAAAATTTTGGAACTTCATTAACAGTAAGAAAAAGTTATCTGGTTTTTCGTTGAGTATGTCTTACCAGACCCCCAGACAGCCATCTGATATTTGCGATTTGCTTGCAAAATTCTTTGCATCGGTCTACAAGCAGCTTCGGTCGACAGACACCGGGTCTCCTACTACTTCCACCTCCTATTTGATCATTTAAAGGGAGCGGGTCACGACGGCCTTCCACCGATAGTATTCAAACGTTGTGCTGTAAGTCTGGCCACTGCAGTTATCTTCTTATTTAACGAAAGACTTCGTCGTGGTTTTTTTCGGATCCCTGGAAAATCTCATGCGTTCATCCAATTTTCAAGGCGGGTAATATAAGTGAGGTTAGTAATTATCGTGCGATTGCCTTCCTCTAAGTCTTACCCAGACTGTTCGAGTCCATGGTTCACAGAGTATTGCACTTCCATACCAAGAGACTTATTTCGCCTTTTCAGCATGGATTATATCCCGGTAGGTCTACCGTGTCTATAACTTGTCCTCTTTTCTGGTCATTTATTTGACAGTCTAAACTCGAAGCTTGACGTTGTCTATACCGACTTCGCAAAGGTTTTCGATGTAATTGATCACTCTATTCTTATTAGCAAGTTGGAGAGTCTCGATTGTCATTTCATTCCCATCAACTGGTTGCGTTCTTACCTCTCAGATCGCTGGCAATCCGTTAGGATTCTGGATTCTTTCTCCCCATTATTTCGGGCGCCATTCGGCGTGCCTCAGGATAGACATATCGGCCCACTGTTATTTTCATTATGTATTAAAGTATGTATTAAACAATTATTCTCCCAATGGACCTACCGAATTACTGATGGGAATGTTTACACAAACACTCCACCGGTTGACAGATGGCGCGATAAATTCTCCAAATTCTTAAATTTTTCTTTTATTTTCGAAAAATACAAATATTTTTTATTAATTTAGTATTTAAACTTTAAATTGAACTAATTAGTATTGTTATTTAATGATCAGATTAAATTAAAACATTTATCTACAATATTTAAGTTCACGAGTAAAATTTAAAATTTTCTAAAAATTATTACACTCATTAATCACGTTATATACAAAAAAAAATTAAGATTTAGGAATGCAAATAAAATACCCCTGAATATTAAAAAATCATTTAGTGCTTTTTAGAGATAAGACCCTGTTTCTTCAATTGCCTTAGAGCACATTTAGCTGCGGTGCACTTCGCTATACGATAATTACGCCCTATTCCACGGAACGTTCCTTTACCAAATACTTCAACCGTTACCCGAACCCGTCGCCCATCAGCTAATTTCTCTGGTTTTCTGTAAATAAATAAATTTACAATTAGATAAGAGAAAAACTAAAGATAATTCGCATCAAACCCGAATTTAGCGGTTTCCGGTTCAAGCTCTAGCAATTCTCGAATTGGTGATTTTGGCACACTGTTACTAAATTGTTCGATTTCAGGCCGCATCATATTGCTATAAATCTTCCACACCGTATCCAGTGACATATTCGAATCGAGAAATATAGCACCGGCAACTGATTCAAAGACATCACCTAATGCTTTCGGAACCTCTACATCTTCTGCCTCATCGCATTCTTCTTCCGACAATAAATAAAACTCCTCGCTAATACTATGTCCATTTTCGTGTTGAATTCGTACGAAACGATCAATAACTTCATTCAAACCGGGCGACAAATGGCGAAAATATTTATGAAATCCGTGTCGCACTGCTAGCGACGCAAATATTGTGTTATTAACCAAAGCCGAACGTAAATCTGTTAGAGCACCAGGCGAATGCTGTCGCGGATCTTCATACAAGTGACGCGTAATCAAATAATCTAGCACCGCATCCCCAAGAAATTCTAATCGCTGATAACAATCAGTCAAACGATTCGGTGAGTACGAAGCATGCGTCATAGCTTGCAATAAATACGACCGATCATTAAAATAATAACCAATGGTATTTTCAAACGCGCCATAACCATCAAGTAATTTATCGAGTTCACCCTCTGCATTTGGTACATGTCGCAATAACGGTGATTTCGGTGGAGACCAGTGACCATAAACTTGCTGACATATCTTATCATCTTTTTCATACGTATCAAGGCTACCCGGTATTCGATCAATAGCTGCATCATATACGGTATCAATTATCGGTAAAACTCTAATCCCAAGCCACGCCATAAACAGAAGAGCGCCACGAGGTCCACACTCTATTAAGTAGGCACCAATTAATGCTTCCACACAATCGGCAATCGATTTATCTGGAATGCTATGTTGCGTGACTAAATTGTACGGGATGAAACATGGAAAATTGTCCAAATTTACGATTCCATTTGGATTCGAATTTGTTGTGTCGTTCATGTAATCGTCCTGCAAAACAATTTGTTTTATAAAGGTTAAGTTAACAAATAGAATTTAGCGCAGATTAGATTACCAGATCGTCCATCAAACCTAATGATTCGGCACGCTGTTTTACAAGAGCGCAAATTTCGTCGCTCGACAGCCTCTTTAAATTGGGTAGCTCAGCTAAATTCCAGTGACAGGCCGGGATCTAAAAATAAAATAAATAATGAAGTCAATATGGTATACAATGGGCTGGCCAACCAAAATATACACATAACAAAACAAAGACGTAACAAAATCTAAAAATTTACCTTCGCTTCGATTAGCGCCTTTTCCAGTTCCCTTGGTACATAATAACACGGTGGCAGCCAATTATCATGCGGTTCAAATTTTGTCGCAATCATATTTTCACCTAAATTTTTTCGTCTCCCCAGCCGATACAAATTTAAATTTGACACTTGCTTCGAACGTAAATGACTTAATTTGCCTTCATGTACATTCTCATAGGCACAATACAAGTATGTTGTTATGGCATATTTCAAAAATGAATCTCCGATCGTTTCAAGTCTTTCCAAATTTATGCCATCGTTTGCATTCGACATGGTTAATCCCTGTAGTATAATGCTTGGTGATGGTCCAGGATGGCCGTTTAAATTTGGCTGATAATCAAAACTAAAATTATTTTCTCCATTCAATGTGTTCCGCACTTCGCTATTCAATTGTATCAAATCATTGATTATTGTCTCGTTATCTTTGTCATTTAAAATGCTATCATTTTTTTTAATATCCATATTAGGATTGTGATAATTAATAATAATTCCTTTATCGTGGCTAGTGCGTTGATCGTTAAAATTGTCGAAAATATCACCGGTACCTTCAATCGTGTATTTCTCATTACAATTATCGTTCGTATCGCAGGAATGATTTATATAAATTTTATTTAATTCAAATAGATCATCTATTTTTAATTTTACATGACTTTGGTCATCTAAACTATCGTACCGCGTTAGTAGATAGCTATCGATAACATTTTTCTCTAGATACGGTACTAAATCATAAATTAACGATAAATTATTACTATTGTCTACTACAAGTTTATTGCCTTGACTATTGTGCTTGCCCAATTGAACAATATTTAGTTCCTGATCGAATTTGATTAATTTATTCGATTTTAGAATAAATTGTTTTAGTGAACTAATCGACGTCAAAAATAATTTCTCGTGATACAAAATATTAGCGATATTTTCACATTTGCTTATGTCATCGGCATCGTCCTTACTATTACTGTAGCAATTATTGTAACCGGAACATATATTTTTCGAAATTTGATAATTTTTCTCGTTAATATTGCGATCGTTAATGATGGCCAATTGTTTTTCGCGCTTTAGTAACTCTTCCTCGGTCTCAATCGCTTCGGCAACATTATCCGATTTAAATTCAATTCGTAGGCCATTTAAATTATTTGTGGCGATATTTGGATTTGTGATATCGTTGCTTGCGTTACTTACAGTATCGGCGTCGTCGTCTGTGTGGTAGGACGCGTCGGAATCGGAAAATAAATTTTCAGTTGAAGACGTAAATTGATGATGATCTTTTGTGGCGGTTGTTATATCCCACGATGTTGGCGATCCGTATCGGATTTGTGCTAAATATAATAGAAAAAATAATTCGTGTGAGTTTAAAAAAATTAAAAATTTACGTAAAAGAAAAACCTGATTCAATTTTGTTTTAGATCACAATTTTTGATGTGAAATCTAGTAAGCGCCTTTGCGTTATTTCATGAAGCATGAACTGAACCGGATCAGATCAAGCATCAAGAAACACATCTAATTTGAGTCGGAGTTTAAACGGAGAGTTTAGTATTCCTTGGTTTTAAGTTATGAAGTTAATGAATTCAAATTTGTTTTCCAAAACTGAACAATGGGACTGACCAATAACTGAACATGACCGATTAGAGTAATTGTTTGCCCGTATTTTGGTCAAATCACAAATTTGATAGTTGATAATAAATGATAATTACTTAAATGTTTCTCGATTGCTGTTGGTCAGACTGTTGTTAAGAACTAATTTTTTATTCCATAATTTATTTGGTTTATATACAAAAAAAAATCATTTATAAAACTATTGACTATGCAAAAATAAATGTAAATGCCCTAGTCAATATAAAAATTGATATATTCCATGTCATAATTTTATAGCATTGGTGTTGTTCTTATAGAGGGGTAACATTTTCTCGTCTAATTTTGAAGCCGTTTATAGTCCGTGAAATAGTTGTTGTTCAGCTTGAGTTTTTCTATTTCCTCCTCATAACGCACCGCGGCCCTATCATCTAGCACCCCAAATAGCTCGCTGGATATATTTCCTCCTAAGTTAAAAAGTTCACGTTTGCTTCTTCCAAAACTCACCTTATGGTGGTGAAGTAATTCATCCTTGTGCTCCATTTCTTGTAAGGATTGCTCGAACGATGGTTTTATTAGTCCACATGTACATATTTTCTCTTGATCTTTTAGCGATACTCGAGTTTGTGAAGCTGTCGTTATAGGATATGAACAATATTTGGCTAGTAGAGACTGTATGGAGCGCTTATAGGCAGCCAGTTCTGCATAATAGTTGGTTAGATTATAATACACTGTTATGTTCCAATCGTTCTTTGTAAGTTTGAGCTCTCCAATGGATTCAAAATAGATCCCTGGTTGATTTTCGAACGTTGTGATATTGTATGGTAGTGCGCTCGAATAACAAAAACTGAACGTAATTAGTAATATGAGCAGTGGTGCATAGATCTTCTTTGTAAGCGTGGCAACTCGAGACCTACAGACCTTGTGTTGACAACCTTGTTGTCGTCTGTTGTTACATCTTCATCTGATTTGCTTGTTGGATCTTGATTATCGACAGTTGGAAGGGGACTTATGTTTGTAATCGGTCTCTCGAAGGTGGATTTTTTGGACCTTTTGTTAATACCACTCTGGTTAGACCATCTTATCCTGGATGAGTATCTATTATCCTTCCCATTGCCCATTTTGTAGTTGGAAGTTGTTCATCCTTTATTAGAACTAGCTGACCAATCCTGTAGTTTGCTTTTGGTTCTTTCCATTTGTATCTTTGTTATAGACGGTTTAAGTAATCCTTAGACCATATTTTCCAAAATCCTTGAATCATCTTTGAAAGCAGAGCCCACCTCTGTTTTGGACTTACAGTATCGTTCGAATCAATGTGAACACGGAAAATTAATGAGACAAATTATTTATTATTCAATTTTTTTATTGAATTGAATATTAATAATTTATGTGTCCACCTTTCGCCTTAATGAAATCTTACACACGGTTAGGCATTGTATTAATTAAATTTTGGCAATTTTCTGTTATTTGCGGATCCCGGAACTAAACCTCGATAACAGCTTCCCCATTTTTGTTTACTGTTGTACAGTCTAGTTTCCGAGCTCTACCCTTACAAATGGCCCTTAAATTGTCTATCGGGTTCAAGTCCATTGAACTGTCAGACCATTTAATATTATCCTATTCAAAGTAACTCGTTACCATCTTCGACTTATGGCATGGTGATGAATTATGTTGAAAAATAACATTTTCACCAACATCAACTTTTTCCTAATTACGGTGTAATTTCCGCTGCAGAATGCTTTATACTTCAAGCCGTTCATCATGTCTTTGACTGGTACTACACTGTGTGGGCTTTTATACGACAAACATCCCCAAAACATCTTTTTGGTGGATATTGACTGTTTGTTCGAAATGTTTCGCTGTAAATTTTTCCCCTGCTGAATTTTCATACAACCCTCGTAGCATGTTCTCTCTATTTTTCTCTCTATATGTAATCCGTTAGAAATTTTATGGGCCATATGTAAGGTATAGAGTTCGGAAACAAGACTGTACAACAGTAAAAAAAAAATGGTGGAAGCTGTTATCGAGGTTTGTTTCCGGGATCCACAAATAACAGAAAACTGCCAACATTTAATTAATTCGATGCCTAACCTAAATTATTAATATTCAATACAATAAAAAAATTTAATAATAAATAATTTGTCTCATTAATTTTCTGTGTTCACATTAATTCGAACGATACTGTATGTTGGTTTTTTCTGACTCATGGGGTGAAATGAGTGGTCTCCCGATTAAAAAATACCAAGGTGACAAAGCATCAAAATCATCTAAATCTCTTGACAGTGAAAGAATTGGTCTGGAATTTAAACATGCTTCAATTTGTGATAACATGGTGCTGAACTCTTCGTTGGTTAGTGTTGTTTCACCGATCACTTTCTTGAAGTGGCCTTTCGTTGTTTTGACTCCAGATTCCCAACAAATGCCTCTGAAGTGGGGACTACCGACTCCTGAACTGCGTTGTTGTTTGCTTGTTGTATATCTACCTGTAGCTCCTCACTTAGCGCGTTCCGGGCTCCAACGAAGTTGGTATCGTTGTCACTGTATATGTTTAACGGTGTTCCCCTTCTTGAAGTAAATCTTCTAAATGCTGCCAAGAATGCTGCTGTTGTTAGCTCACTCACCAGTTCCAAGTGAATTGCTTTCGTAGAGAAACAAATGAACAACTGCTCTTCTGAATCGAAAACATTTTACACAATTGTTGATTGTTGTGCATACTAGACGTTTACATCTTGTGCTGAGATTCGAGTAAATATGATTTTTTGGTAGAATCAGTTGATGCTTTTGATCCTACTTAAGTTGGGATTTTTGTAATCTACCGCCGACCCTCAACAAACCATTTTCGTCCGTGAATGGATTTAATGATCATAGTTTGCTGTTTTTTCTGGCTTTATTCGTTGTTTTGAGGAATTTAATGTCTGCGGCGAATTCCGAATCTTGTATTGTTTTTATGATTACATTGTGGTTAGTTCGTCTACTGTTAGAAAACTTTGTATCTCTAGAGGAACTTGATGTATTTGATTTTTAAGAATAGTACATAAATCTGTAGCAGTACGCTATAGTTCCTTTGATTTTAAGAGCCAATGAAAATCGTAAAAAATCTATGAACTCTGGTTGAGGAGGTGCATTGATAAATAAACAATTTGTTTTTAGTTCTTCATTGGCCGCTTCTTCAGTTGGTTCAAGCGCTAGTGGGTAATTTAAGTTTTTTAACCAACTTGGTCCTTCCCACCAAAGTTCATAGTTTCACAAATGTCGTGCGTTCATTCCACGTGAAGCTACATCTGCGGGGTTATAATTGGATTTTACATAATGCCACTGACCGTTGCATAGCCGGCTGAATTTCAGCTATTATGTTACCCACAAAAGTTCTGTATTTACTGAGATCGCCTTTTATCCATCCAAGCGTTATCATCGAATCCGTCCACGCATAGGTAGTAGCATGTTCCAACTTTGCCAATAGTATGGCACCACATAATTCCAACCTTGGTAATGTTATTTTTTTTATATGAGCGACTTTGATTTTTGCTACTATTAGATAAACGACCGGTGTGCCTTGGGGTTTGTTGTCTTGTAATATACCACTGCTGCAAATGCCTTCTCTGATACATCGCTGAATCCATTTAGTTCATTTTCTCTTTGTTGCCTGTGTTCTATCCATCTGCTTGTGGTAATATCTTCAATTTCATTCAAACCTTCTTTGAATTGACTCCATTGTTGTTGTACTTCAATACTTAGAGTTCCATCCGAGCGTCTTTTTTGTTTCATCCAATATGGAGCATAGCCCATTTTCGCGAGCGCTTGTAGATAGATGTGTTGTCAATTATTTTTTGTTATTTGCCCGTTTTCTTAGATTAAAAGCACCTGCTTTTAGCAGTTGTATGAGTTGTGATTGGGTTTCTAATGCATCTTTTAATGTATCCGCTCCTAAAAGCAGGTCGTTTTTTATTTCATCATGTGCTAATTGACATAAGACTTTAGTGGCTGAATATGTTGCTGACGTGGTTCCATATGTTACTGTTTTAAGTTTAACGTTTTGATTATTTCTTTTAGTGATTCTCTCCAGAGCAGCCGTTGATAATTTTGTTCTTCTTCATTGATTATGATCTGACAGAACATCTTCTCTATATCAGCTTTGATAACGATTTTATTTAATTTTGTAGTCGTGCTGTCTGATTTCATCACTGCGTGATGTGGAAGCTGTTCATATTCACGCATAAACTCTGTATAACTATTGTATTTTAGCTCTGTTGTCTTGTTGGGTGTAGATTGTCTTCCTAAAATTACCCATCCGAATTCCGTGAGCTGTGCTGCTGGTTCGTTTTTATTTCCTTTGATGTATTGTGGCTTCATGATCTGCGTCTAATAATCTGCACCCACTAGTATATCAATCGGTGCGGGAATATTGTAGTTCGAATCGGCCAATAGCAGCTCGATCAAATGTCAGATTTTTGCATAGTTTGGCTAGTACATGACCTTCAATTTCTATCGAAAATGATGACGGATATCTTGGTTGTAGGTTGATATTTACAATACTATTGACTCTGCCAGCAACTTGTTCGTCTACACCGCACTGATTTTACGACCTAATAGATTTGAACATTGTGTGGCTACTGTTGTTATGAATGATGTTTGTGAGCCCGTGTCGATCAGCAATCTTAAAAGCTCTTCCCTTCCTTAAAACCTTGTGGTTTTGACAAGGGCGGTTGTTAAAAGTGTTGTCTTGTAGGCTGCGTCAACGTGTTTCTGTCTAGCCTTTTTTGTTTCAGGTATTCAGCTTCTTTTCTTCCGTTTATGAGGCTTCCATGATGATATTGTCCAAGTGATTTAGTTTTATTAACTGCTTTCTGAGCGGCCTTTCCTTGGGATCATCGTTGTTAGCTTGAATCATCGTCGGAATTATCAATTTGGATACTGCTATTTATGCCGTAGTTGTGCTGGCAGTATGAGTTCTTCTGATATCCAAGTCATTCTGTTCTGCTAGCTTACTTGTTGTTGCTATCGGCAGTTTTTCAATTGCGATGTCATCTGCTGCTTTTGTAGTTGGAGTTGTTGCGGCAGTTTCCAGCTTATAGTTGATATCAGCTGTTATGCTATCACAAGCACGTTTTATGTGTTTACGTTCCTCTATGTAAGGCAAGATGTCTTTGCCTTCGTAGTTAATTAATAGCTTGTCGTTTTCTTTGTATCTTGTGTAGATACTAGCGATTTTTTCTCTCCTTTTTCCCAGGTAATCCTTTGTTTTCCGGGCAGCTGGATCCTTTCTTATATTTGCAATTAGTTGTTGTATCTGTTCGCCCAGATCACTTTGTTCTTTCCGGGCATCCGGCTCAAAGGACCAATGTTTGACCGTATTTTGGTCAAATCACAAATTTGATACATAGTTGACAATAAATGATAATTACTTAAAATGTTTCTCGCTTGCTGTTTTGGTCATTTAAAAAACTCGCTTAAAGGGATTATAAAATTTACTGTTCTTGACATAAAGTTTGAGCGCGATCTGAAGTGTTTTTGCGATTTGGGTAATAAATAAAAATATCGATAAAAGAATTCAACCAATTCGTACCATTGTACACGATTGTTTGGCATGAAACGCACTGCCGCTCGACTAGTTCCGAAAGACCTGAATTTCCTTAAATGTTTAAAGTTCATTTCTGGATGCTCGATTACTGCTTGCTAATAAAAAAATTCGTTCTTGAAAATTATTACAAATTTATACTTACATGTTTTCCTCGAGCATATATTTATATTTGGTGGAATTTGCGACCACCCGTTTTCTGTATCTTCCGCTGCATTTTCAGCCATGTCATTTGACCATATCCCAATTTCCATCATGGCTGCGCTCTATAAAATACAATACAATAGAGTAATTACGACAAATAATTTTTTCACACCATTTTACCTTTAATTTCTGATCAGCTTCCTCCAAAAGATCGTTAGCCGTCTTTTCGGCATCTTCGATACTCAGATTATTAAACTTCTCGTCAAGTTCAACAATTTTAACATTATTTTCGTACAATATTTCTTTGTCTTTTATTTTTTTTACGTATCCGTTCTCATGTATAGCAACCACGAGATTATCGTTTTGAGCAACTCTTGCTTCTCTCGATTTTCTCAACACGTCCGCCAAACTCCATCCAAAATCCAGTGTTGACCATTCAAAATGTTCATAGTCCATACTTTTCTTGCCTAACCCTAAATCGAGTGCGACCTGTTTTCGGATTTCATCGGCTAAGAGTAGTGCGTTTATACGGTATAATATACATGGAAGACAGACGGCGGCGCGCCACAGCGATGCTGGAAATGGATGAATCGTACAGAGTTCAGGTACCAAAATTTGTTTTTGTTCTAAATTTTCCCGTTTCGCCCGCTTTGTTTCTTCTGAGCTTGTCGGTAAAGCCACGCCTTTACGGTTTACATAGCGTGGCGTTAAAAAATTTAATCGTGCACTCGTATGATCAACATCCAATAAAGGTTGCGTATTATTTTGTATCTCAATGTCATACTTTCGAAAATAATATTCCTGGAATGTGGTATAATTTTCACCGGGGAACGAACTATTCGGTGAAAGGTGATAGCATATTTCAGCAACATAAAAATATTGCGGTTGATCTTGATTTCGGTACCATGGCATTACGACAGCATCCTTAAACTTATCTGGATTGAAAGCTGTGGTTTTACGCTCCTCGTCGGGTACATGTTGCGGCATTTTATCAACATTCTCGTTTATTAAATCTAGGAAGTTCCAATCCACCACAACTTCGTCGCTCGTTTCGCGAATAGTTGGCACTATAAAAAATGAGTTTTCCGTTGCCTCCGGGTCAAAAAGCATTAGATACTTTTTTAAACGAAGCACATTTGTAAATGTATAATTTATAAACGTATAGATTTTGTGAAGCTGCGTCTCATCCATTACAATTTCGCGTTTTGTTAGCTCCAGCGATACTTTTACCTCCCCAGACCGTGTGAATATTGGAAAAGAACTAACTTTTGGGATTTTTTTCGTTGTTAGTATACCAAATCCTTGTAGTGCATCCTCGGGTGGGTAAATTTTTCGTCCTCTGGTATTTTGTTCCTCCGGTATAGGACATGTCAAAATCATTGAAATTTGATACAGATATGTTATTTCACCGACATTTGGGCGACATTTTGAAAATGTAGAGGCAATCTAAAACAAGATAAACATTATTTGGTAAAATTTCGATTTAGTTTTAACACATCTCATACCCTTTTATAATAATATTGCCTACGTTTAGTCGTTCCTGGCCTTGGTTCACTATTTTCACTAACAATTTGTTCATCCTCTTCTTCCAACTCAAAATTTTCCCAGTCTGGTTCACTTGCTCGAAAGCTTTCTTTACCGATTGGTTGCAAATTATTATCTAGCTCTCCGCACTCATGTAAAATTTTACATGCGACTAGTGCTGCTGCCCGTCTCGCTAATATTCTAGTAATCATAGGAAATCCAATGATATCCTGTTTTACCGGTGAATTAATCGGAAGCCGCAGTGTACATTGAAAATATTCGTTACCGTTTCGAATAGTTCGTGCCGATCGCCATAATGGTGTAAGTTTTGTAAATGTATCGCTTGGTAGTTTGGCACAATATTTATTAACTAAACTTACGGCCGTTGATAAATTAACGAATACCGTTTGAAGTTTATTTTTAATTGGACGATACTCTTCAATACATTGCGTAAATGTATCGGCATTAAGTAGTTCTGTTTCGGATGGTTCCATATTCTCACATTTACGTATTAACATTTTCTCGATTTCCATGTACTGAGCCAATCGCTCGATCACTTCGTTCGTTGTTGTATCTAAATTACCAAAATATTTATTCAATTCAAGATTGTGGTTTTCCGATTGGTTGTGATCCGTTGGCTCATCAACTATCATACAAATATTTTTTGGGGTTTCATCAATATAGGTGCTGTCTTTGTCACCGTCAATCGATTCTTTATTTTGGCCACAAGAAAATTTATGTATTTTTTCGTACAGTTCGGCAGTTTGGCTCGTTTCATTTTGTAGATCCGGATGTGATGATACCATAATAATGTGATAAGCATTTTGAGCTCGAGCACGCCCTTTACACTGTACATAGCTGCGATATGTCGTCGGGACATCCCATCTTACAACCAAATTACACTTTGGCAAATCAATCCCTTCTTCTAGTACCGATGTACCAATTAGTAAATTACATTCATGCATCCGAAACCGTTTCAGTACTTCTTCCTGTTTGCGATGCTCGGCCTCGGCCTCTTTTAAATCCTTTAACGGGTTGGCCTCTTTATCGACGGTATACTGCACATTTAGAAATTTGTACGTACTATCATTTCGCGTCATATCGCAAAGCAATCCGAATAATATTTTGGCAACAAATTTCGATTTACAAAATATTATGCCACATAGCGCGTCAGACTCATTTTGATAATGAGCATAATGGTACTTTCGCTGTGAATGATGATGGTGAAACGGGTGACCGGTACCGTTGTGGTATCCACCCCTTTGTCTAAATCGTTTTCTATAACCGCCACCACCTCGATTGCTTGGTTGATGTTGAACTTGTGGAATATCTGGAGGCGGTCCATTTAACACGGTATTCAGGCCATCCGTTATCCGTTTCGCAAGACTAGATGTAGGGGCATTATTAATATTTTCCGTTAGTTTATCACAACTATCAGAACATTTAACAAAATTTATTGCATCGATAGTTTCAATATTTTCTACATTTTTCGGACTAAGCCCTTCCAATTCGGATTTAGGAGATTCTTCGGGTTTACTACTAGCATTTACCACTTGCTGTTTTACGGCCGAATTCTCTTTGTTACTATGACTATTAAAATAACTAGGTTTAAATTTTCTCAATATTTCCAAAAGCCGTAACACTTTTGGTGTTGAATACTTTTCAATGCGTTCCTTCTCATTTGCAAGTTTCTGAAAAACATAATCGCAATGTGCCCTTATTTGTACCAAGGTCGTTGATATAAGACACAATAATAAGTAATGTCGTTCATATGGGGTGTTAATTTTACATTTTTCAATTCGAACCAGAAGTAGTAAAGCTGCACGGTCGGCACTCCAGGGGCCCAGTTCATTTAAAATTTCTAAAAATTCATTTAAAAATTTGATTGGCTCTGTTTTGGGATCAGGAATAACTGGACAACGAAAAATAAAATAAAAATATTTTAATATATATTACAGAATTTTGGAAGGCACTGAAAAAGTTTATGATAACATCAATGGAGAGATATTTAATCAGAAATGAAAAGAGATAAAAAAAAACTTTGAGGAAAAAGTACTTTTGTAAAGGCTTACTAATGCTGTTCTAGGGAGAATCGGAGACAGTTTGTCAGTAAGCTGAATGTGACCGCTCTGAGCTATTTTGCTTGTCGCTGACACTTTTTGCAAGGCGAAAAGGGTTTGTTCTTCGAAAGGGGAGTCCGAAGTTTTCTATATGAGTTATGATCACAAACTAGCTCCTGAGCGGACTACTCAAGAATTAAGCTTTTAGACAAGAGGCTGGCTTAGAACGAAATCAAATAATTTCATTTGAAAAACACACAGAAACACTTTGCAACTTAGTGAGGAGCTTGTAATCGAACATCTGACGAGGAAAACAAATAAGGCAAATTTAGCCGTACAAGTCAAGTATATCAAACCTACATAAATTCGTACTTTGAAATAAAATTTTTGAAAACATGTATTATAAATCTGAACTTATGAATTACCTTTTAATTCATCTAGAAACCCCTCATAGATTTCCGATGGGTCAAAACGGTGATCATCAATAAACGATCTTCGAGAAACCACCAAATTTCGGAGAAATTCAGTTAGTTCTGTTTTTTCTGGTGGCGCACATTGTAATATAATTTCTACAGGCTTTGAACAATATCTGCAATTAAATGTTTTAGTAAATACAGTGAAAAAAAATTATTAGGTAATAAAGTTTTAAAAATATTTGGGTTTGCTTCTTTAATACAAATAGTAAAACAGTGCTTTAGTGGCGAGCACATCAACACAAAAAATTAAAAATCGGATCCTAGTGGCAACCGTCTTGACTAAAAATTAAAATTGAATTTAATTTACCTAAGTAAATGTAATATATATTTCTTCAATTTATCTAAATTTACACAATGTAATTAATGTTGTAAATTTAGAAAATTTACCAAAACAGTAAACACCTTACCCACCCTCGTTTAAACACCTTAGTTAAGAAATATAATCGCTAAAATTCAATTACCTGAGTACTGTAACAATATCACTAGCAGTTTCAGCTTTTGAAAACAATGATTTCTCTAAATATTCAAGTTCTCCACCCAAACGCCCAGGTGCACACTCTGCACTGTGTAGCGGGCCGGCAAGGCCCAAAATTTTTGGTTTTTCTTCACATTTGATATAGTAGCCATTGAAAATTTCCGATAGCTCATAATTCCCGTAATTTTTATGACAATCATCGATCACAATCAAATTAATTTCATTTAAATCAATGTAGCCACAAATCAAACCATCCAGACACAATTCCAAATCTAAAATCACCACTTGATACTCGTCGAACAAATCATCCCACTCAATAAGATTTTTGGGCAACTCATTTAGATTAATCACTCGCAAATCGGTTAAATGAAAAATTAAATTGTATGTGGAGTTCGAATTTGCCGTACTCGTTAGGTACAAGGTTGCCTTCTTATGAGCCCGTGACCGTAAGTCATAACCTAATTCATGAATTAATTTTAGCGAAATAAACTCTTTAGATGAATAATGTCCCAGGCAAATTATTATATTTTTTTCGCGGGCTGCGGCCAGTAATTCGACCTGATAGTCGCGCGGCGTAAAAGCTGTTGTAAGAACATTATCGGACCAATGATGAGCCATAGAGACCTACGATGCACCAAAAACAAAATTCAGTGAAATTAAGTTATTCATCGCCGTATAATTTTCTTACTTTAATATTATACCGTTTTGTGCCACAATAATTTCCAATTTTTTATGTCATTTCAATATTTTAATGTTTTTTATTTATAAATTTTAATTAAAAACAAGAAAGATTTTTCACGTTCGGAAAAATAAATATTACACACACACAACATACACAAGTATGTCAAAATTAAAAGAAAATTTGACAACCTAATTGTAAAGTATAGATTAGACGTAATAAATACTATTTTCACATCGGGGATGCACCGTGGGTTGAATAAAACTAATTTCCCTACAAGCAGAATTGTAGCTGCACATATAGATAGACATTTCTTATCGAATTTATTGGGTACAGTGCTTTTACCGAAAGTCGAATAAGGGCGATCACATTTCCGACAACTAGAGAACGATTTGAATTTGATTATACAGTGAATTTATCGTCAATAACTTTGATTTAGTGACGATAAATTAAAATTATATATCAAAGATTTAAAAATTATGTTTTATTTCTATAATTTGTAATGTTTATTAGAAACTAATTCATTTCGGTAGCACCAATTATTCTACTTAATTTAAAAAAATAATTTATTATTTTTTTGTTATTTATTTAAACTTTAATTAATCGGTTTTTTAATTATGTCTTAAACTTAATTTTTTAATTCACAATTAAACTTCTAAAACATAACAGTTTGACGTTGTATATGAAATCGATCACGCAATGTAAAGTAAACCTGTAATAGTAATGCAGAAAGTATAATGTATTTTTGTCGTTATATGGGTAAATGGGATAAGCAAAAGTAAAAATCAATAAAATTTTACTGCGGTTAGGTTAGCTGTGTGGAGATCTCCCAAGGTTAGGTTAGGTTAGGTTAGAGTGGCTGCTATCGCACACTTAGGCCAGTATTGGCCCATTGTGATACCACAGGATCCTATCTCCCCTTTACTCCTGCTGAAACCATCCAGAGCTACTTATGTAGCGTAAAATATCTCGTATTCCACAGCCCGCGAGTTCCGGGGATCTCCCAATGTTTTTTAACTGATATTTTGGCACTTTGAAAATATACTTTTGGTATAGTTTTTTTATCATATTTACTTTTATAAAGGACTAGACACACCAAGCGTCGCCGGCGAGCGGTAAATATTAATATGCATTACTTTATTTATGTATTATATTGAAACAATTATATACCATTTATTAGTAAGAAAAACATTACTATTTTTGGATTTTAAATAGACAAATTGTAATATTAAGAAATTGTGAATCTCTTAAAATTATAATTTTTCTAATAAAAATCCAAAAATGTATAATGTTTTTCATAAATATTTGGTATATAATATTGTTTATACTATCGTTTCTACGACGACGCTTGGTGTTACTAGCCCTTAAAACGATAAATATTTTTGAGAATTTTTTGTTTTTCACAAAATTAGAGAATTTTCGTTTTCAAATTCAATTCAAAATTATTTTTATCGCGGTAAAATAAAATTTATTTCTAATATGTAGTGTTTTTTAATGTTTTATTAAGCCTTAATTCCGTGGAAAAAATTTAATTTGTTACCAAACAGCAATTTCTTATTGAAAAAAACGATACACAAAAATAATCTTAAAATTCCATAAGAGTGACAAAGAAAAGAAATGTTTTTTATTTTATTTTTGTAAGAAAATTTTATGGTTTTACATTTTGGCATAACCTAAAAATTTCATAAAAGTTTTAATTTGTACATTTTCGTACATTTGGATTTTTTTTTTATATATTTTAATACTTATATATGTACCACAAAAAAACCACTAACGTTAACAAATTTAGACTTGAAAAAAAACAAATTGATATTTGACTATGAAAATGGCTGACATGATTTGGCTATGAAAATGGTTTTGTATGAGTGTCAGATTTTTTTTTTATTGTTATATGCATTTTTTGTAGTGTAGACAATCCTCAAAAGTACACTAGTTTACATTTTTTATAGCAAATTATGGCAGCACACTAACATGTACGCAAGTAAGTGGACTAAAAAAAAAATTTCACTGTACCCTTATTGATTGTAAAACAGTTCAGTGCACAATTTTTTTCAGCACTATATTACCACCCTTTTCCATACAAAACAAGGATAAAAAAACGGTCGAAATTTTTCCATAGAAAAATCGGGTTATGCATCTTCTGTTTGTTTACTGTGCTAACACCACCACAATTATTCTCTCAGGAAAAATATATATTTTTTCTAGGTTTTATTTTTGCTGATAGCAGATTTTTCCCATGGAATAAGCGCTTTATTTATTTATATGAACTAAAATAAAGTAACTGTAAAATTGAATTTAAACTTGGTTTCTCTTTAAACGTGGATTGTGGCCCACTAATGCCTCCAAAAGTGGTGACTCTCACGTAATAAGTGGACCACGTATTATTTAATATGTATTGGATACGAGTATTTCGCGTTAAAATCAATGGCCGTATTAAAATATACCCGTCTCAAAATCTAGCCAGCATAATCCAGACGATCTTTGTATAATCTGAATGACTTTACTGTAAAGTGATAAAGAGGCCTTCTCGGTACCGTAAAATTTCGTCTTATCTCTTAAGCCGCTCTCAAATGGTATTTACCAAAACGCTTCTATCAAATCAATTGTAATTTTAAAGCGAGTTTTCTCCAATCGAATGTGTTGACCTTCCGAGCATCTAGACATACCCGAACCTTCCCTTTTCCCTTATTGAGAGGTATGTTTGAAAATACTTTATATTTATGGGTCACTCTCAGCACGCTATGTCGCTAAATATTTTTAAATATTTTCATGTAGATATTGGGTTTAACCCGAGTTTTGAAATTTGCGTTCTGGCGAATAAAACCGTGGACAAACTGGGTTAAACCCGAAAATGCCAGGGTTCTAAAATTCGCTCTACAAAATATATTATTCTTTCTTTACTGATCGAACAAATAATTTTTACTATTGATCGTCTCGAACATTGAATAGAAAGCAAAATTTTACTGATTTTTTCATCTTGCATTGAATAAAAAAAATTATACATATTCTCTATTTCCGCTGTAGTGGAATATTCTATTATCTATTCAAACAAATACGAAAAATTAAAACAGACGAAGAGAATAACATTTTGTTTTAGTTTTCGCTAACAAAAAAAATTGGATAGTACAATCAATTGCCATACGGAAATTTTTTTACTCTAAAATACAAATTTATGAAGTATTTGCCAACTATTCGTTTAGCAAGGAGCAGGCAGTAGAAAAATATAATTTCTGATCTATTCAAAACATCGATCTGTTTCTTTTTTCATTGTTCGCTCACTATTCGTTGAAAACTGAATATGATTCTTAATCTTTTATTTTACTATTTACGATCGAAAAAGTGGGGAAAAAACTAAAAATCATCAATTGCGAGAATATAAATGGAATAGAAACAAAGTGAAGAGTATTTTTGAACCCTGCGAAAAACGTATACCCTGATTACATTATGTCTTCGAGTGAAAATGGCCGGAATTACCCTATAAAAGATCTTTGAGAAAGGTGTTTTATAAAATATTTGTATCATTTTTTTTAAAAACAATTTTGATCAAATAGTGTATTATATAAAAAATTTAATCAAAGTTTTCCTCAAACTTCAGTAAAAATGGAAGAACAACGCGCAGCATGTGATAACATTAAGCGCTTTAATTATTAAATCGTTTCGTAGAAACAGAAAAAAAGAATCTGGGTGAACCTCTAGGTATTAAGACGGGATTCAAAAGGTGTACATCAAAATTTATTAAAGGAGTTGCAGACCGAGGACATGACCTGCTACATAAAATATTTAAGGATGAATGACAACTCGTTTAATTTTATTGTCCACAAAATTTCGCCGTTAATTAAACAACACGAAACATTCTTACGAAACCACTGCACCACTTGTCCTTTCAACTGAATGAAAGGCAACAGGAAAATAGAAAAACCACTCGCGAAATGTTGCTCTCCAGATACAAAAGAAAGGCATTTCTCCATCAAAAATTGATCTATTTTGAGAGTCCAAAGCCCAAAATGTATTAGGTTGGTCCAGGACAACCATCGACATCGACCGTAGACAGCCATCGAAATCAACTGTAAGGACAAATCGCTTCGGACGAAAGGCAATGCCTTGTATTTGGTGGGATCTAGAAGAGTGTGATTTATTTTGAGCTGCTAAAAACTTGATGAAACCGTAAATACTGATACGCTACCAACATCAGATGATCAATTTGAATCGAGCTTTGTGTGAAAAACGATCAGAATATGATAACATTTAACACAAAGTGATTTTGTTTCATGATAAGGCAACATCATACAAAGCAAAACCGGCCATGGAAACGTTGGAAGCACTTAATTTTGAAATACTTTCACATACGGCTTACTCGCCAGACTTGGTTCCGTCCGATTATCACTTATTTGCATCGATGGGTGAGAAGTTAATGAGGAGCTCTCTGAAAATATACGAAAATAGCCCGCTAACTTGTTTACCCAAAAGAAGAACAGTTTTTTTGGCGTGGCATCTACGCATTGCCAGAAAGATGGGAAAAATGTATCTCATAATGGGCAATACTTTGAATAAAATACTCTTAATCATTATCACACGATGAACATATACTTTTTACTAAAAAATTCTGGTTTCATATTTACACAACTTTCTTATTTCACTTTTCAATACGATAATCGGTTATAAATCAGATTTCTTTTTATTTTATTCTGAAGGAAATTTTGCAAACTTTGGCGGCCGCGGCTCCCTGTTAAGAATTACTGCTCTAGTTTGTGTAGTGTATAAAATTTTATCTCAGTTTAAATTTCTGTGTGGCTTAATCTAATCCTACGCCAATTTTATTCAGAGAAATTGCAGAAAAAACTGTATAATGAAAAACTATAAATACAGTGCAACCTCTTTTATCCGGAACGACTGGCGCAAACAATTCCGGATAAAAGATTTTTGTGGATAAAAGATTTTTTTAATAATTTCATAGTAAAACAGCATATTGTTATATTTTTTAAACTTCAGTGTCATTTATTAAGATTTTAAATTTATTTTAGTTAATTACATAGTAAAAAAATTATTTCAATTTTGGAAAATCAGGTAAATAAAAGAGAAAATGAAAGAATACGAAAACAAACTTATTCCGGATATTAGATATTTTTCCGGATAATAGATTTCCGGATAAAGATGTTTCTATGTATAACCAAATATTATATAGTATCAATATACGACACTGCCTTGTAAAATCGTGTTCCAAAATATTTTTCTATAAGCTAAGAGTGAAGTTAGGTGTTTTAGTATAAGTTCGAAAAAAATTCGAAAATCAACACAGCTAGGGCAAAAAACTGTGTGTAGGTAAAAAAAAAAAAGTAAATAAGTACTGTCATTGTCATGTCAAAAACGTTCTCAATTAAATTTTAGTGGTCTCATAGTCTGTGAAAATGCTAGAAAGATGCTAGAATACATAAATAATAAATGGTGATACAGACGAATGCAATGTGAGTATATCGTCAATTTTACTGATACATTTATTAAGTATTAATTATTGTTCTTAATATTCTATTTCAGTCGGGGGAAAATTGGAAAAGTTACCGAATTCAATCATCTACGTCCTACGACATCAAAATTCTCTATGAAAAATCGATGGTTAATGTTTCCGAAGGAGAGGATCCTGAAACGCCGCTTAATATAGATGATAAGCTTAAGCTACTCACAGGTGATAGCTTGTTGAAGTCCGTCCAGGATCAATTAGAGAAAAATCTTGAAAAGTTAGCCAAAGAAAAGGATGCTTATTCTCCCGTTAAATTGTTCAGCTGTAGCGCTGACACTATTGCATCTAATGATAATCTGTCCTGTTCAGTGAATATGGAAAGTACCCAATCAACTGGCCGCTCGAATTATATAAAAATCCTAGAACAATACGTAAATATTTTTGAACAAATTCCGTTACGTTTATTAAGAAAGTTGAGACATTCCAAAAATTAAAAAATACTCGTTTAGACCTGAAATCCAAACTGCAGATTAGCGAAAAAATCTTAAGAAATATTAAAACGAAAGGAACCTTGAATAAAGATGTACAAAAGTCAACCACCGAACTTTTAAATTTGGATTACTCAGCTGAAATGGCATCAATATAAGATGAACAGGAATGTGCTAATAAAAGTTGATGCCGATGACTGCCAGTTGAATATTTGTAACTAAATTAAATGCGCGGATGAGATACATCTGTAAACCATCCCTTTAGCTGGTAACAACTCTACGATTGCAAAAAAATCAATAAAAAACCAATAGCCAGTACGTTGTCGTTAAACGCAGTGGATTTGAAAGATTTTGATCCAAATTACATAAGTGATGAGATTAACCTCGACGATTCTTACATGATAAGGAACACCATTATGTAATTTCATGAATAAATGATAATTAAAACACTTTTTTAACCAACATTATTTTATTTATTACTCGAATTAACCACTCTTATTGCATCAGAATGTTAAGCCAAATTAAGATAAATCTTTGCAGCTTTCCACTATGTAATTACATGTTTCGATCAACAAAACATGTTAGTAATGTGGTATTCATCATATGCATAATGTTTCTAACGACACTTTGATAACTAAAAATCGTAACTTTTTGACAATTTGATTTTACTTCGAATATTTTTTCGAAGTTCGAAAAAACGACAAAAGCGACAACGTGACAAAAAATCTAATTACGGCGATAAGCTAAGAGAAAAAAAGAACACGAACGTCGTATATATAAGTTATTTAATATATGGTATAACTATCACGACAGCACGACAATATGGCAATTTTTCCGAGCTTACATTTTCGGTTGCCGGGGTTACTGAAATTTGTTGACATTTGTTTGTTGTCAAAAACTTTCACTTGAAATAATTTTTTTGTGTTGAAAACGGAGGTGGTCTTTGCAATAAAATTACAATAATTTTAAAAATTATAAATTCTGCTTATCCTTATCATAACTAAATAGTTTATATATCGGTATTTCATGTGCTTGTTTTATAATAATGTCATTTCACAATTATAATAGTGATATCGTAAATCTAAATGTCGGGGGTACAAGGTACGATTTTTCTGTGTTTATTGATTTGTAATTTGTATGATTAATTAATTTTACTTGTATATTGTTAATCGTAAACGTTAAATCGATGATCTAAATTAGTCGGTAAAAATGTTTCTATTAATCAAGAGTTAATAAGAAATTTACGATGGTGATTCATTATCGTCACTTTTTTATTGTATCGTTCATTGCGATAGCGCCATGTCATTTTTGCCCCATAAAATATCGTTTGGTGTTAATCGTCGTCTGTCAATCTATAATTAAGTTCTCTAAACGTAAACAATAATATTTATGACATGGTTCATTAACCGCAAGTATGATTATTCTTGTTGATTTTATTTTACAAGGGAAATTCAATAATATTTGATCTTTCCTCCATCGTCTCCAATTTTTGCCACACAAAATTATCCTTTGTGTTCTCTTCTAAGTAGGTGCTGCCACATCACCAACAAGATTTATGTATAATCGTTTTATTCATTATAAGTTTCAGGGGCAAGTAGCTCATTCCTGATGGTAAAACATTGAGCTCTTGCATCATTAACAACGAGTTAAGTGGGTTTTGTGTTGTTTGTAGACCACAAAACAGCTTTCAAATTCATCCGAATCAAAACCTTTCTGTAATAAAATGGTTGGTTTCCATGAGACTGAAAATAGTCAAACTTATGCGGCTTGTATGATCTTTGGCAACATAAAAAATCATGAATTGGAATTTTGACGCAGCCAATGAATTTTTGTAAAATACCAAAAATATCGAATTTTCAGCTTTCATTACTGGTGTAACTTCCACCGCAATTATGGGTCCTGACAGAACTTAAGAAATACACCGGAACCATTAATTAAGCACCTATTTTTTATTAATAGTTTATGCTTATCTTCTAAGTTTAGTTTATCATGATGTTGAATCCTAGGAATTAATTTGGTGTCTCGAATGCTTCCCGAGACGTAGATTAAATTTTACGATTATATCGTTTCTTCCTCTACTGAGTGGAAAGTGTGGCATTGTTAAACTATTTTTTTGTTTAATTTTACTCGTGTGTTAAGTAAGCCCCGAAAAATTAATTTTTAATTGCAGGTTCTCAACATCTCGACAAACGCTTACATGGATTCCTGATACATTCTTCACTGGACTGCTAAGTGGTAGAATATCAAGTTTACGCGATGAGACTGGCTCAATATTTATTGATCGTGATCCCAGTTTATTTGCAATCATACTAAATTATTTGCGTACTCGTGATATTGATGTAAAACAGTACGATATTAGGGCATTGAGGCATGAAGCCGAATATTACAATATATCACCATTAATTAAACGGTTAATGCTGTGTGAAGATTTGGGTCATTCTTCGTGTGGAGATTTACTATTTTATGGATATTTGCCACCTCCAAGTAGGTTTCCTATCTTTATCCATAGATAAAGTATATATTAGATAAAGTATTGGGATAGCAAGTATTCATTAATTTCACATTTTTACTTTCAGATATTCCGATTCTTGATTTATTGTCATCTAGTTCGTCGTCTCAATCGTACAACGTTCATATGGGAAACGCTACGTCAGCCCAACAAGTTAATTCCGATAATCTAACTAATAATAGTCAAGCATCACCACCTAATTCGTCGAATGCATTAAATGCCCGACCAGGCTCTATGGTTAGGGTGCCGGAACACCAAAATTCATCAACTAGTACAGCAGCAGCAGCAGTAACCCAAACCACTACATCATCATCTCCTCCAATAATTCCATCTTCGTCATCCACCACATCAACTTCATCTTCAATTAACTCGAACAATAATCCGTCAACGTCACGGCATGCTGGACATTCTCGAAATTCATCCTGGGATATGCGTGTGTCATATAATGGAAATACCACTGCAAGAAATTCTCAAGAAATTCGTTCATGGGCCACGCCAGGTGGACACTCCCGTACTGCTTCGCTTGATCTACGCCATTCGCGTAATTCATCAGCCGATTTAAATAAATTTATTCGAAATGATGTTAGTTTAGTATTTGGTGCCCAAACTTATGGCGTATGGTCTGATCCACTTCGAGTACAAGTTTTAAAAGCTCATCACAATTGGATAGCGGTAGCCTATGCCCATTTTGTTACATGCTATCGCCTAAAAGATTCATTCGGCTGGCAATTAGTGTTTACATCGAACTATATTGAATCACCAATTGAACGGATCGCAATTAACGCCAAAATGAATATATCGGCTAGTTCGGGTGAACAGCTACACAATAAAATGGTGGCAATTTCTTATGGGAGTCAAATACGATTATGGAATGTATCGGAAGACGGGACAAAAACGGATGTGGGTGAATTTAATTTAAATGTGCGCGTTGAATATTTATTCTTTATTGGAAGTCAATTGGTTGCATTGTCATCGTCTGGTAAAATTGGCGTATGGCATGCGATGACACAGCATTGGCAGATACAAGATCTAGTTCCGATTTTGTCGTTTGATACAGCTGGATCGTTTTTATTATTGGGATGTAATAACGGATCGATTTACTATATTGGTTAGTATTTAATTTTGTCTTTCATAGCATCATAGATTTTGTAATATTTTTTTTTATCTTAAGATATGCAAAAATTTCCGTTACGGATGAAGGATAATGATCTATTAGTAACAGAGCTGTATAAAGATCCTTCAAATGATCATATAACAGCGATATCAGTGTACCTAACACCAAAAACTACAAGTAAGTAATTTTTAATATTTTAATTTTGACTTACTAAATAATTTATTCTTTAATTGAGGAGTAAGCTAAATAAATCCAAAAAACACGTTCAAGTTATAACTTCAGTTACAAATTAAACCACCATTCAAAATCTCTATAGTTGGGAACTTCTGAAATTGTATGTACGCTAAACATATTCTAAAAAAATCTAATTGTATTAATTGGAATTAAACCTTCTAAACACAAACAATAAATTTTAACCGCTCGAGATCAAATAGCAAATTGCTCTATGAGATTTAGGGATAAATATTTACTTAACTTTGTATATGAAATTTGTAGTAAGAAATAACATCCTATTATATATAATATTTTACATGCCAGCACCGGATAGAGGACGAGAAGGTAACAATCTACACAAACTTGCAAATGAAATAATAAACCTTTTTCACACAAGCACAAAAATCGTAGTATAAAATTAACAGTTCAGTGTCTGCTCGATTAGGGCGACAGACACAGTCTATGAAAATTATAGTCGTATGTATAGTGTAGTGGCACAGTCGTGCTATTAATGTGTTTAGAGTTGGCAATTTATCGCTTTACGGTTGTTAAATTTCTGTAGAATTTAGATAGTTATAGTTTTAAATGTGATTTGTCATTTTCGAAGGAGACATATTCTCACTTTAAGAAAATCTGACCACGCCAAAATTCTTCGCGACTGAACACTTTCTTGTTGCGCCAAATGAGGTGACGGTGAGTCAGTTGCTTCACACGAAACTCCTTGGTCTCTTTCGGAAAATATCACTGTTTAAAAAGCTATGAGCCCGTTTAGTTGTGATTGGTTACGACATCATATGCGTAAAACCTCTCGAAGGTCTTATTTCCGATAATAATCAAGGTATGTTTGTTGATTCTGTAATATTATCACTATAAGGAAGGAATTAAGTAATCACTGCTAGATTTTTCACAATATTAAAAATGACACCAACAGCTTATGATCCGAGATGAGTCTTAAGAAAAGAAAAACGTTGATGACTTGAATAAAATTAAACTTATTGATTCAATGAGTAGGAATATGCTAACAATAATTCATTGATTACTATTTCTTTGAATTGACAGTTTACCGAAATACCCGACCACAATTAGGCCCGTTGCACACTTAAGGCTATGTATTTTGAACTAAGTGAATCTGAATTCGTGGAGATTAGCTCAAATCACTCGTACGCCCTGATTTATTTATTTAAACCTGTGGGATAGAAACAGCTTGCATCGTTAATGTTCTGAGCGGTGTGAGCTAATTATTTATCTTCAAGACGAAAGTAAAACATTTAAATATAATGCTTTACAGATTGGGTTGATCCTGACATTATCTACAATGTTTATCTTATTTGAGTTTTGAAAACCAAAACGTGAAGCTGTGAAATGAAAACATAGCTCACATCATTAAAGAAAAACATAGGTCAAGTGTGCAACGGGCCTTAATCAAAACCGTCAATTCACCGAATTATAGAGTGCACCGAAAATTACAATTTGAATGAAGTTAGTACTTTCTCAACCAACCTACTTGAATCATACAAATGTCATCCCCAATATTAGGATCGGGTTTAGTTCTAGAACATGCCCAATTTGAATACTACACAGTGGTTATACAAAATGGCAAATCACGTGATGTGTGATTGGACAACCTTCATGAACTTTAAAAATATCAATTTTTGTTGTTTTTTACGTTTTTAACAGAAGTGTCATTCTGGGGTTCCTCGCTTTTCGGATACAATTCTTTTCTTAACAATCTATCTGTGCCCTATGAGTTTAATGCAAACGAAAGTTTTGCTGGATAGCCCTGTTAACCCGATCCATAGCTTTGCTGATGACACCATATTGCATTCTTCTATTTCATTCGAGGTGAAACCTACCCCTTCGGAACTAAACGGTAAACGGTTAAAAATGTTGCTTAACTTAACTCCGATTTGCGTACAATATTTGAGGAGAGAAAGAAATCAGGTCAAGTTCAGCGAGAAAAAAACAAAAATATTCAGATTGACGTGTAAAAGAAGTCACAACGAATACCCTTTTGTGGTAAAAGACCATGTATTCTTGGTGTTCAAAACAATTTAAAATGGAATGAACACATTGTTGCTTTGGCCAAGTCAGTTTCACGAAATCCTGGGTTCTTCAATAGAGGTAGAAAGTGAAATCCCATCAGGTTCTCATTAGACCATGTATAGTGTAGGTTAGGTTAGGTTAGGTTTCAGTGGTTGCTATCGCAGACTTAGGCCAATTATGGCCCATTGTGATACCACAAGATCCGACATCATAAACTCCTTTAAACCCATTTAGTACTATTAATATAGCGTAAAAGATCTCGCACATTACAGCTTTCGAGATCACAGAGGCTGTCCATAGTGTATTTGCCCAAGTGATCATGTCTTCTGCCAGTTAGCGCAGGACACGAGCAAATGAAGTGAGCAAGAGTCTCCTCCTCCTCCTCGTCCATGCAGTTCTCCAAAAGGCAATTCTACCTAAATCACGCTTTCTTAGTGTGACTAAGATCGTGGAGCGATTCAAGTTCAGCTCAGGCCACACTTGCTTCGCTACCGCTTCTCTATGGCTTGCTGCTTTCAGCACAGACCTCGGCCTTCCTACACATTCTCTGCCTGGTTCCAGTTGGAGAGTCGTACCGTACCTTGCTAACTCGTCTGCCTTGCAATTTTCCTCAACGTCAGAGTGGCCGGGAACCCAGACCAGCCTTAACTTTAATCAGGATATTGAAATGTTCACCCACCTCGTTAAGAGTTGTGTGACAATCCAACGCCACCCTTGGCGCCACGGAAACTGAATCCAGCAAAAGAATGGCCGCCTGACTGTCCACATAGATAGCGATATCAATTAACGATATTACATTATGCTTCAACCAGTTCATGACCTCTTCAATCGCTAAAACTTCAGCCTGGTGCATACTGCAGTACTCAGGCAGACGAAACGATAAAATAACATTTAATTCTGCACAGAATACACCCGCTCCCACTCTATCGTCGAGCTTGGAGCCATGGGTGAAGAATTTAGCTGTCCCGGTCTCCATAAAGAGACCACTATTCCAATCCTCCCTAAAGGGGAGAATTACCTTTAAAAGCTTGCCAAAACACAACAGAAGTGTTATATAGTCCAAATTCGCCAGGTCATGCCTCAATGAATTGACTATAGTTGAGTGTCCTCTTTGCAGGCACTTCCACCTCAAAGTCGCTGATAGCCGGGCGGCCGTATTGACCGCCATTTGCTTACCAAGGATATCCAACGGGAGAAGATACAGCATGGCCTCTAGGACACTAGTGGGGGTTGTTTTCAGCGCACCACTAATGAGCAGACAGGCTGCCCGCTGCACCTTCCCCATCATGTTCTTGTATGTTAATTTCTCCAGAGCTGGCCACCATACGCTCACACCATACAGCAGTATGGGCCTTACAACTGCCGTGTAAAGCCAATGTACCAGCTCCGGTTTCAAGCCCCATTTTCTTCCAATGACATTTTTACAAGAGTAGAGTGCCACAGTTTTTAATCCCCAATCCACATCTACTGGCCCAACTCGTAGTGATTGATAGCGCATTCTGCATCACATCCCTGATTGTACCCAGATGCTTATCCGAGACAGCTATCGCTACGTCATCGACATAAGCAACCATACTTATTCCTTCCCTCTCCAGTTCCAGTAGTAGTCCATTGATTACTACATTCCAAAGCAGAGGAAAGAGGACACCTCCCTGGGGTGTTCCCCGAACGACCCGTCTCCTGACGGAAACTTCCCCCATCCTCGCTATGACCTTTCTGCTTTCAAGCAAGTGATCGATTAGCCTGGTTACTGGGTCTTCGATCTCAAGTGGCAGCAATCCTTCCCTAATTGCCTCCACCTTCACGTTGTTGAAAGCGCCCTCGATATCGAGAAACACTACCTGAAAATCCAGTGACTTCTCAATTCCCCGAACCAAGGTGTGTAATGCCGTATCCACGGACTTACCATTATGGCACGCATGCTGAGATTGTGCCCAGTTTCTGGGTACAATTCTCGACCGAATATAGACGTCCAGCAGCCTTTCCATGATTTTCAGCAGAAAGGATGATAGAGATATTAGTCTTAAGTCCTTAGGGTTGCTGTGCGAGCTTCTACCTGCTTTCAGGATGAAGATCACTCTAGCCTCTCTCCATTTCATCGGGATGTACTCCTGCTTCAGACACCCTTTGAAGATGACTTCCAGCCAGAGAAGCAAGACCTCCGAGTTCTTCTGAATTTCTGCTGGCAGAATCCCATCTGGGCCATGTATAGTGTATTGCTGTCTAGTTTTGGGTGGAGCATATGGTATTGCTCTCCAGTTACTGGCTAGGATTCAGTGGTGTGCCATCCTAATAATTCGCAACCCCAGACTTACAAAAGATCTAGACTGCCTACAATACCGCAGAGATGTTACAGAACTCTGCGTGTTCTACAGATTAATGCATGGTAAATGTTATACAGATCTAACGGTGAAGCCACAGAACCCTCGATCTGAGGAAACCAAGTGCGAATTTATTTATTGAACATCCAAGAAATAAACGTTGCACTATAAAATGCTCAAATTTAAGGCAGTTGTCAATCTTTACTTGAAGGATCGCGAGATGGGTGCAGGAACTTTGACTGTTACACGGAGCTAGGACAGTCCTCCCTGTCTCCCTGTATCAAATTAAATCTAAATGTTTAAAAGAAAAATTCATAATTTTTTAAAGCCCTTTCTTTGCTCTGTTCATTTTCGAGTTGTTGTTTTTGATGAAATATCGTTTTCAATGAATTTTTTGATGAATTGAGCTTTTCAGCAATTTTTTTTTCGATGATTTGGTTTCCAAAAATTTTCATGGAACCTAATATGTAGTATATGAAAAATCCAAACAAGATAATAAGTTACATATTATTGTATTGCGAAGCCGCCGTGGTTTCCATTTGTAATCGTTAAGCACTTTGTTAGTGAACACCTTTTTAAAACCACTTAAATTAATAAAACAAAAAGTTTACATTAAATTAATTTATTTACAAAGAATGAACGTTTTCGACCACTTAGTGGTCATCTTCAGATTTACATTTGCAATTGGAATTGCAAATGTAAATCTGAAGATGACCACTAAGTGGTCGAAAACGTTCATTCTTTGTAAATAAATTAATTTAATGTAAACTTTTTGTTTTATTAATTTAAGTGGTTTTAAAAAGGTGTTCACTAACAAAGTGCTTAACGATTAAGATAATAAGTTGTATGAAAAACAATTACAAAAATTACAAATGTATTTATTAGATTTATGTTACACAAAGATGATCATTGCAAAGTATGAAGTTTGATCAAAACTAACGTCGCACACTAAAACCTGATTCCGTTTGGTATATTAGAATCAAGGTGGTCGATGAAATATCGCTAAACATAATATAGACCAACCGACCAAATGGCACAGTGGTTAAAGCTTTGGCGTTTGGATCAGGAGGTACCGGGTGCGAATCCCGATAGGGGCAGGATGTAAAGTGAAATTTCATCAACAGTTTTCGATCTGTGGTGAAATGTAACACATCTATGACTCCCTGTCGGTGTGCAAAACCCATGGGCCGACCCATCTTTCATGCCAGTATAGGCTGGTGCAGATGGTCTTAAATCGGTCCTACAGCCGTACATCCTCGAGTTGGCCGGAAGGCTTAAAGTAAGAACGTAAAAAGCATAACCGCGGAGGAGCAGGGTGAGCCTTGAGCCCCAAAACAGATCGCATAGTTAACAATAAAAAATAAAAAAAATTATAATAATATGGATCAATTTAGATTATAAGATTCTAGATCTAAGCTAAGATAATATTAAAATTGTGAATTGCGTAAGCAATGCTGTAAAATCTGCAAAAGCTTAAAGCTAATGACATTGGTTTGCGATGGAGTACAGGAAGAGTTTGATGAAATAGGTTCAGTTAAATGTTTTTAGAAAATTATAGTAACGAATCGTGCAGTTTCTCCAATAGTCGTTGGAATTGTAAAGAAGAATAACTGAATTAGAATATGTGTGGATCCGAGTCAAACCTTTTGAAAAAGAAATATAGAATTCATTTAGAAATATCTGTTAAAATTGGAAATTCTAAATTTTCTGCTCTATCTCAGGGTAGTTTCTTTAGGGTAGTACCTTTCGTCAACTCAATAGCGCTCGACTAATTTTGGTTTGTATCGAAAATAAAATGCGTCTATTATTATTTTGTTTCTTAAACCAGGTTAGAGTTAGGTTGGCTTGAAATTTGATTGTCGGTAATTTAATGGCGTTGTTCGTTTTCATGGAGTATAGTTTGGTTGAGTTGGAATTTTGCGTTACTCTAAAACAGCTATAACAGATCATCCCCAATACAAAAATTTTTTCCTTATGACTTTTGCCTTAAGACCACCCATAAGGCAACCACCAAAAAATCATAATTTTTTAATTAGATACGCCATCTATGTATCAGCTTCGGAACTTATAGAATGAAGGAAGGTGGAAAGCAGCAGATTGTGTTTACTCGAAACTGTTACAACCAGCATCATAATATTGTTTGTCCTACTAACTTTGCAAACCAGTCTGCTTTTGTTATAACATTGAGGAAGTTATTCCTCTTTATGGCCCAAGCGTTCAAGATTGCTTTAGATAACAGCAAAGCTGGTAGTTCGATGTCGACGAGCGTACGAATTTCTTCTAGTCGAGTTCAAACGTTCGGTTAACGTAAGAATGGCAGCAGTCACTCTCCAGTCGCAGATTCGACTTAGAGCGTAAAATGATCCGTGCTCCGTAATACTAAGTTCAGTGATTTCCTCCGAAAGTGGAGGAGAAAGAGAATCACAGGAAAATAAACTGTTGTAAATCGCAATTACAACCTCCAATTCGGAGAATCGACGTGACGTTCGGAGTCGTAGTAAAAGATAATATTATTATGGGATTTCCTGAATTGAAAGACATTGTTAATTAAATTTTCTTGGTTGGTTTCTTGATTTAACTGATTCCAGAAACCTAAATAAATAAAAACTGCGCCAATTATAATTGCAACCTGTAATTCATACCTATCATACCGAATATCAACATAATCTATAATATAAGTTGGCTTTTCCGGTCCTAGTTGGCCGGCCTCTCATATTCATTCTCCCCGATTTTAAACATTTCTAAAACAGATTTACCCGCTAGGTTAGGCTTGTTATGCCGTGGGTAAAATGTTAAGAACAATTCTTCTTTGATTATTCGATGGTTTAAAGTTTGCATAACTTAACTCTCTAACGCTTATTTTTGCACACAGATTTTTGTCTTTGTGTCGCTTTTCCTATTTAGGCCCAACACAAACTAATAATTAATAAAGACATTTTTATTAATCACTTGTTTTTTGTTTCGCAGTTATTTTGAATAATTTTCAAAAGGTTTAAAAAATCACTCGATCGATTTCGACTTGTTAGGTCATCATCAGGAGTATCTACTGATTTGTGTTAGTAAAAAATTTTGTTATATAGTAGAAAAAAGCAAAATATAAATAAAAGAAGGAGGGCAAAAAAATAAAAAATAAGCAATAAAAGCAAAATATAAATAAAAGAAGGAGGGCAAAAAAATAAAAAATAAGCAATAAAAATTAATCTACGGATCGCGCAGGTGTGCGATGAGTCATAGGCTGAGTAACAAAATTCAAGTTATATTATTGCGTACGTGAGTATAGAAAAGGGCGGGATCTGTAATTGGTGAGAACCGGATTTCTCTCTGTTCGTTAAGGATATTTTAGTTAAGAAATATTGATTTTCTAATTTCGTAAGATTCTAAGGTATCTAAACGTCTGCCTTTGGGTTGTATATGTAATATATCTAAATTGTTCAAGCTAGCTGTATGATTTTCTGACGTTAACTGATTATGGAAAGTTGATTGGTTGCAACCAGATAAATGTTCCTTAGCTCTAACTCCAAAATTGCGCCCAGTCTGACCAATATAGGAGAAACTACAATCATTGCAATTGATCCTATAGACACCAGATTTGGAAAGGCGATCAACTCTAGGTTTATTGTTAAAAATCATTTTCTTTATTGTGTTATTATTATAAAAAGCAAAACTAATATTGGTATAATTGGACACGATGTTGCTAATCCGTTGGCTCGTTTTACCTATATACTCTAAGCGACGCCAATTTTCCCGCGGTGGACTATCCGGTGGATAAATACCCGTTAGAGTTTTACGCTTTAGCTTTTTATTCAATAACTTTAATATAGTCCTAGTTGCTAGGACTGCTTCGACTGCTTTAATATAGTCCTAGTTACGGCCAATAGCGTAAAAAGTACAAACTAATAAAATTCAAATTGGTTACAGAATACGCTTGTGTGCAAAGGGAACCGCAAAAACCTAATTTACAACACTATTTCACGTTAAATTTTTACAACAAACAAAACAATATTTAAAATTAAATTTTTTGCTATATTTATTTATTTTATTCACTTAACCTCACACCCATCTTACATTAAATATATTTGAAGGCATATCTAGCTAATCAATAGCATTGCTACTTATAATTTTTTCCGTTAAAGCCATATTGTACTGGTGCTGGCATGATTTTACATTTTTATTCAATATCTCGTGTAAATTGGCAACAAATTATTCAAATTAACAAAATTTTCATCACGCTACTAATCCAATAAACCCAATTTTTAAATATAACAACCAAATACTTTTAATTTTTGAAATTCAGGTTTATGTGGTAACTGGATTGAGATCGCGTATGGTACACGATCAGGATCGGTACGTGTTATAGTGCAGCATCCCGAAACTGTTGGCCATGGGCCACAATTGTTTCAAACCTTTACGGTACATCAGAGTCCCGTTACTAAAGTGACGCTATCGGAAAAATACCTTATATCTGTGTGTAGTGAGTATAATCATGTACGGACTTGGCGGGTTACTCGTTTTCGTGGAATGATATCAACACAACCCGGTTCAACGCCAGAAGCATCGTTTAAGGTAATTTACTTGAAACAGTTTTAGGTAAAAACTATTTCATAATTTTAATTTTGGTTACAGATAGTTTCACTGGAAGCAACTGATACAAATTACAGTTATTCAGCTGGTAATGATTTCGGCCCGTTCGGTGAACAGGACGACGAACAAGTTTTTGTCCAAAAAGTGGTTCCCGACACCGATCATCTATATGTTCGATTAGCTTCGAATGGTGATCGTGTTTGTGTTATAAAATCGGTAGATGGCACCACAGTTACGTCATTTTGTGTCCATGAATGTGAGGGTTCGTCTCGGATGGGATCGCGACCACGTCGTTTTATATTGTCGGGCCATAGTAATGGTTCGATACAGATGTGGGATTTAACAACAGCGCTAGAATTATCGGCTAAAGGGGAACAACCGGCATCCGATAATATTGGTGGCCCTACGCCTAACGAATTATTACGATTGCTCGATCAGTGTGATTTAAGTAATAGCCATTGTTCTACGCCGTGTATGTCACCGTGTCCAACATCGCTACCGACAGCTACAATTGCGCGGCTAAAAGCAGCCAATGTTGCGTTTCTAAATCAAGCGCCGGTTAATAACGAATAAGGGACGATTCTCGATATTTGAATTGATCATAAATCATTATATTACTCAATGATTATAATAATTTTTTAAAATACTCTCATGAATCTACATCCGCGATATTCCGAGGCTTGTCGAATATACATATTAATTTTTATTATCTCATTTCAGTTGTAATCTCAAAATATAGTTTATATATTATTTTTTATTAGTTTTGTAAATAAACACTTTTTTTCAATAAAATGTTTAAAAAACCTGAATAAGTATATTTCACATTAGCAAATTTGCTATAACAGTTTCAATTTTTTCATTTTATCTTGGTTCTTGATACTTCTAAGCAGTACCTCCTGGGCAAATTGGGCAGAGGAAATTTTGCGTTTAATAATGGACACTCCGAACCATTGGTGTCGTAAAAATAATACCGCATCAGCGTCCGTGCTCCAGGTTAGAGGCAACTAAAGCTGGTTTCTGTCTAACTAGCGTTTACCTTGAGATTCCTCATCATTAGGTAACCAGCATACGTAACAACCTTCCCTCTAGGCCTCTGATTACTATACCTGATTCATCACAAATGCGTCCTCGGCAATTATTTACTGGCAAAACGGTTACATTCTCCGTTAAATCAGATTAGAGCAGAATTTGCAGCCAGGTTTCTTTATCAATCACCACATGATATGATCAACTTCCGCCTGATGACTAGAAAGCTATGACCCTATATATTCATTAAGAGAAACTCAAACCTATCAGATTTCAACCTCGCTAAATCAATCCTCGAAAAAGCAAATCTATCAGAGACGAGAATGGAGAGATGAGAACAAAGGTTGCTGTTTGCTCGTGGCGTTACTCTTACATCAATCCCCTATGATCCCATCCTCGCGATTTTGGTCCATTAGAGGCTGCCAGACCACAAAAAATGATTGTGGCATATTGCATTCAACGCTGCGTTCACAGTGTTGTATCTTTTAGTCAAACTTCAAGCGCTGAAACGTGCAAAATTTAAACGGATGAAATTCAACATCGAGAGATTTCGAAATATTGAGACAAAAAACTCCTGCAAGGAAGCGCCACTAATTCTAAATAACGAAACCCGGATTATCGTTTCTATACAAGAAGGCATCCGCCAACAGTCAAAAGTAATGTAAGAATCTCTAATCGCACAAAAGTGGAAAAGGGCTTTTCCATAATTATTCCGAAGAAAGATGATCTTATAGCATCGAGAACTAGTGAGAGATCTTCCTCACCAACATGCATAAAGATAGCACTAAGTATTGACCATTCTTGAATAAATGTCGCAAACAGTCAACCAAGGTTCTCCAAAAATAAACTGGGAAATTGTGTTGAATGCGACAACACAAAGGAGGAGAGAAAGAGATATATAAGTAAAGAAAGATAAAAGGTTATCCAATTCAAGCTTGATAAAGTAAACTTAAAAAAAAACACACAAAATATTCGGAATGTATTGTAATTTTTATTTCATTTTACAGATTGATCCTTGCCATTTTTAGTTAAACAAGATATCATTCAAATGTCCTCCACGGGACTTCTTACAGGCCTTGATTCTTTTGAGGTAATTTTCAATGACTTTTCGGCACATTTCGGGCGGTATCTCGGCCATTACCTTACGAATATTAGTTTTCAATTCGTCAAGAGTTTGAGGATTGTTTGCGTAAACACGATCTTTCGCGTAGCCCCACAAAAAGAAATCCAAAGGCGTTAAATCACAGGATCTTGGAGGCCAATTGACATCAGCCAATCGCGAAATCAAACGTCCAGGAAATTTCTCTTGCAAAAGATCTCGATTTGCTCGTGTTACGTGACTGGTTGCTCCATCCTGCTGGAACCACATATCGTCAAGATCATAATCTTCGATTTTCGTAAAAAAATAATCGGTTAACATGCGGCTATAGCGCTCAGAATTGACGGTAACGGTTCGTCCATGGTTGTTCTCAAAAAAATACGGCCCAATCACACCACCAGACCACAATGCGCACCAAACAGTGACTTTTTCCGGGTGTAATGGCTTTTCTACAATCAATTGTGGATTTTCTGAGCCCCAAATTCTACAGTTTTGCTTATTAACGTATCCACCAAGCGAAAAATGAGCTTCATCACTGAAGAAAATTTTGTTCGAAAAATCAGCATAAATGGCAGAATGTCAACTAAATAAATGACAGCGTACTTGACGTTTATCTTTGACAGATGTCGGTATACAGATTTCTACTTTATCAACCTCGAATTGGATAACCCTTTAGAAAGCAAAGTCAGTTTGTTTAAGTTGCTGCTGTCAAACACAAGTGATTAGTAAATTAATAAAAGTATTTGTTATCCAGACTAATTGTTTTTTATTTAAACCATCGGTCACCCCGAGTGGTAACAAAGTGGCGACGAAGATGGGATGCTCGTGCACGCAAAGGATCAGGAAACGCATAAAGAATTCGTTAACCGCCTATTCCAACGTTTGGAAGAATATGGGTTTCGAGTAAAACAGGACAATGAGAAGTTGAGAAGTGCGACCTGTTAACGCATCAAGTCAAATATCTGGGTATGATCGGTAATGCCAATGGTATTACAATAGAGCCTTCGAAAATTATTGCAGTAACCTCGATGCCGGTCCCTCAGAACATAACTCCGCTCATTTCTCTGAGCCATAAATTTATATGGGAAATCGAACAGATCGACTGTTAAGAGCAGATGTTGTGTGGGAATGGTCTCCAGAATGTCAACAAGCATTTCAAAAAATTCAGAAAGATACAACAACAATATATGCCAATGCGAGTAGTTTGGGAATCTGAGCATCAATCAATCACGTATACGACAACGGAATGGAAAACGCTATCGCACACACATCGGGGGCACTCACAAAAGCCGAGCAGAACTACAGTCAAATCAAGAAGGAGGGGTTATCTCTTATTTATGCGTTAAAAAAATTCCACCGCTACATGTATGGTAGACAGTTCACACTAGTCACAGACCATAAGCCCCGTCTAAGTATCTTCGGCAACGAAGGGATCCACGCAGAAGAAGAGATCGATGGCCGATTTAAAGAAACCATAAAAGTCTTCCCAATCAACCGCCACATGGCCTTGAGCGCACCACAAAGCGATTTAATTCTTCGAATGGTCGTTTCATTCATCCAGCAAGGATGGCCAGAAATGATGAAAACATTGCCTGACGGTGAGGAACTACTACAATTTTAGAACCGTCGAGACTCATTGTTATACAACCACGGGTGCATCATGTTTGGTAATCGAATTGTGGTACCGTACAGATTCCGCAAACTAATGTTGTGCACACAGGGGCCGACGCAATGAAAATGCTATATTATATTGGCCGTAAATCGTCGAGGCAATCACGACCCTGGCACGATCATGTGTAAGGTTGCTTAGAAATTGCAAAATCTCCAATTAAAACATTACTACATTTGTGGCTACGAGCGATGCGTCCTATGGGGCGTATACACGCCAACATTGCAGGTACGACTGATGTTGCGCAGAAGCTCTGTGAATTTTTCGCACTATTCGGAAATCCAGAAAATCTAGTTACGGATAATGGTACGCTGTTTGTGAGTGAGGAGTTCAAGGAATTCTGTGAATCATGCGGAATAAATCATATCAGCACTGCGTCGTTTCACCCAATGTCGAACGGCCGATCAGAAAGATTCGTGATACATTAAAAAGGACGCTTAAGAAATCAAGAGGAGAGGGAACAAATTAGGAAAATTGAACCAAATTCCTCCATATCATCCGTTCATGAGAAATCCGAAACGAGGTGAATTTGCTAAAACTAGTTCCAGATCGCAGCACAGATAGAACACACAGAATGAACAATAATTTTATAAACACCATGGGGCGCAATTAAGGCAGTTTGAGGTTGGAGAAAAAGTATTTGCCAAAGTGTTCCACCGTAACGATGGCTCGTGGGCTCTAGGCAAAATCATCAAGCGACTTGGAAAGGTGATGTATCTTAATGGCCTGACCAGAACAACTCGAGTGATTCGATCATCTGCCAATCAGCTGATTCGTCGATACACTGATGATAATGGCGTGAACAACGACGATCAACTTCCATTCGACGTATTAATAATGCCCACTTAGAGACATTTCAGCATTCGGTCAAGAACGGCGACAGCAACACTGCCAAGGAATTGCGATACGCGGAATTCACCGAGACGGGCAAGTCGTTCACAACGTCATAGACGACAGCCTGTTCGTCTACAAGACTTCGAGGTGTCTATATATAAAAAGGGGGAGATGATGGCAATAGCGACAACTCCAAAATTAAACTGGGAAATTGTGTTGAATGATAGATAGAGAGAGATAGCGAACAAAGTCAGGTTGTTGCTGTTCTCAAACACAAATAATTAGTAAATTAATAAAAGTATTTGTTATCCAAACTAATCGTATTTTATTTAAACCATCACCCAAGTGGTATCAGAAAACTTCATACGAATTTTGAATTTTAGTAAAAATTAACCCGAAGCATATAAAGAACGAAAATTGAATTCAAACCAAGAGGAAGCTGTACAGGTTACATCAACACAATGCGCATCATCATCATCGAACAGTCCGGAATGGAGCTCAACACTATACCTACCTAGTCTTTGTAAGCTTCGAACGTATTTTCAATTTTATTAAAACAGCGTAACCTAGAAAGAACACTGTGAAATATGCATTTGGAACAAAATAAAACCCTCATGAAGTGGGTTATCACATCCCATAAAGTCATAATGATTCGAAGTACGAGGACTTTATATTTCTTTATCGCACAAACAGCAGCGGTAAATCCAAAAGTTAGCGGAATTGGCATCGAAACTTGGTCGCAAATTTAATATTAAACCAGAAGTAGCCATATTAAGTTAGAAATGCATTATAAGAGTTGAAATGCGTCGGCCTTGTTAAGAAGTAAAAACGTACGAATTTTCAATGTATATGTATTGCTATATGGCTGCGAATCATGAAAGCACTTGCAGAAGATTACAAAATTCTCCAAATCCTCAACGGCTGATCATCAGCAGAATCGTACTTAAATTGAGCCTGAAATCAAGAGGCGAAATTGGAGTTGGATAGGACACACGTATAATTAATGAAATTGCAAGAATATTCTTATAATAGAATCCGCTAGAGAAGAGTAAAGTAGGGCCAGCAATAATCTGCAAGCGAACAAAGCTTATTTCAGATGCTTAATACCAAAGAACTCGATAAAATATGGCGATCCAAAAACAATATCCCAGAACACGGTAAGGTCTCACTGCATACATCCTAGGCCCCTAAATCGGGTTTAATAAAAACGAGAGAGCTGTGCGTAATAGTCCGTGATATCATTTCGTCATAGATTGTGAGACAAAGAAATGTGCGCGCTGGTTTTCACTACAGAATTCGCATAAAGAATTCTCCTATTGTTTAAATTGTAATCCGGAAATCTTTCCATAGCGCAAGAAGAGCCAGCCAAGTGCCGACCTGGTCGCTGTTTCTCAATAAGAAAACTATCTATAAAAACCTAGGTGAGGTTGTGGAATTCCACCTGTCGATAGTGGCCAATCCATCACTCTCACTGTAATCAGTTGGGGAGTAGCAAGATTATGACAAAACAAGATTCGACATTTTGAACGAAGGTCTGATATAACTGGGGTGAGTCTGAGGAGGTACTTGTAATTCAATCTTTATAATTGCAATTGCTATAGTACTCTAAGGTCTTGAACTTGAGCACGAAATTATAATATTTTACATGCTGGGAAATCAGGTAAGATTCGTTCTTGTGACCAACGATCAGTCCTTTTCTGGTTACTGGTACCGGAGTAGCGCCGATTAAGATTAAGCTATCAATTCCCCGGCTGCATCTAGGTGGGTGCTTTGTTTCTAGCATTAATTAAGCACGTTCAGGTTGCAAGAAGATTAAATAGCTACAAGACATATGTCTGAACAACACGTGGCATAATCCCAAAAGGGCTTTCTCCACACCATGCCACCTCAATGGGAGTCAATAGACGGCGCATTGAAAAGCGATGCAGAACTCCAGAAAAATTTACCGGATGAAAAAACGAAGCTATAGTATTATGATACCTAAGTACGACTAGTTAAAACGAATAGCTACGAATTTCAGGGGATTTATCTCTAATGGCGCTAATAAATTCAGAAGTTGAAGGAGTTCAAAAGGAACATTGAATATTTGGAAAACGAAATTGAAGTAGATCGAAATATTTGTAAACTCTTATCGTTAACTCCTATTTTGTATGAAAATTGGTTGCTGCCCGTGAACGCATACCTGCCAAATTCAGACCTTTCATCGACCAGTAAAAATCCGACAATTGTTGGGAAGAATAACCTTATTACTTAATTAAATCTCATTGAAAAAGCATATACCATAACAAGCTACTACGAAACGCAAATGACTAGCATATTTAAGGAAAAAATACTGAGTGCTCGAAGGTACGCTTTGTAATTCAGAAATGTGTGATCTGCTTTCGCTACAAACATCACAACATGTCAAAGGTGATGCCATTGAGACCTTTCGTAAAACCGGGTATCGATTATGCTGAACCCGCATTACATTGAGGACAACCAAATGAAAGGGCCACAAGGATATACAAAGGAAATATTGCATTACTTATTTGTATTGTACGAGAAGTCATCATTCAGATAGTGAGCAGTTTAACTAAGGAACCTTAATTACTGCTTACAAAAGGTATCTAGACGAGGGTTATGTACTGACATCTATTCCGATAATGAAACATTTTGTTACGTTTTCGCCTTGTCACTCAAGATTCGAATCTCTGAATTGTGAATAAAACAACTGACTTAAATTTGAATGCACACAAATTTATTTCCACAATACCAAAAATTACACAACACAAAATTAACACCTAATTATAACACACTATTTAATTATCGCTTTAATGATCGCTCTATTTAAACTTCACTATATCGCGTTTGAAATAAGACTCGTCATTCAACATCATTTACGCCTTTATATACCAAAATATTTGTTTCGAGAATAATCCCGAATGCTCTCCAAAAAATTATACGAGTACATTCGAACAAACATTTTAGCACACAACTAACGCCTAAATGTTGTACAAAACCAAATATAAAATTAAGCAACTATTGAAATAACTTATTCTATTATAATCTAGGTGTCACCGTAACTCTACCCCTCATCTAAGCCTGTTCGTTCCGAACAGGATCCAGATCACGTCCTCTGTAGAGCGCCAAGCGCTCCAAATGCACCACCTTTGGTTTACCTTTCCGTCCTTTCTGAATGCGATAAACCACGTATGTTGTACTCATAGAGCCGCTGCTGGAACAGTTCCAAACTTTAAATCTCCCGGTAATCGCAGATTGTTCCTAAATATGGTTTTAGCTGGTGTCACCCTGTTGTGTCTTGTACCGCTGATCGGTAGGCCATCAGGAACATCGGTATATGTCGATCCCAATTGCGTTGGTTCTTTTCCACAACCTTTGCTAGATATTCCTGCAATGTGCCATTGAATCTTCCCACCATACCGTCCGACTGCGGGTGTAAAGGCGTCGTTCTTGTTTTATTCATACCAAGCATCTGACATATTTCCTGAAATACCACCGATTCGAAATTCCTTCCTTGATCCGTGTGAATGTCCATCGGTACACCAAATCTGCCAATCCAGTTATTGAACAAGACATCAGCTATTGTTGTTGTCTCCTGATTTGGTATGGGATACACTTCTGGCCATTTGCTGAAATAATCTATTATTACTAGCACATATTTATTTCTGATCTTGGTGGTCGAAAACGGCCCCGCCACATCCATTGCAATTTTCTCGAATAGTGAATTGACATTATATTGTTTTATGCTTCCACGGCTTTTTCGTGCTGGTCCCTTTGCTGTCGCACATTGGACACATCTTTGACACCATTCTACTACTGACTGTCTACATCCGGACGAGTAAAAACGTTGGCGGATTTTGGCTAATGTTTTATTAATCCCTAGGTGACCTCCACTTGATCTTCCAAGATACTCCTTGAGGATTTCCGCCGTCCGCTCTTAACACCACTACCAACAATTGTTTTACTTTACCATCCGCGCTTTCCCAATTTTTTTTAAACATCCATTTTCTATGTGCGGAGGCTATCCCATTGAGCCCAACAAACTTTTACAATGCGGATTTTGTCGGCTATCTCGCTCCATGTGTTCTGGTGTTCCTTTTCCTTATGTTCCATGATGAATGACAGATCAGCATCCCGTAATTGCTCCTTCCTGATCATTTCATCAGTCCATTCCTCATGGCTTTCTTGACAATGCGTCGCCATTTCCATGTGCGCTCTCCTTCCGATGTTCCATTTGAAAATCGTAGCTTTGCAATCGTTCGATCCAACGTGCTACTTGTCGTTCTGGGTTTTTGAATTGTAACAACCAGTGCAAAGCTCCATGATCCGCTCGTAGAAGAAATATTTGTCTATAGAGGTACTTATGGAAGTGCTTAACACATTCCACTATAGCCAACAACTCTTTCCGTGTTACACAATAATTCCGTTCCGGTTTTGTTAACATCTTGAAGTAACATGCAATAACTCGCTCCTCACCATTTGTTGCCTGTGATAATACTCCTCCTATACCATCATTACTTGCATCGGTGTCCAAAATGAATTTAACGTTGGGTATAGGGTATGCAAGGATTGGTGCTTCGCATAATCGTCGTCTTAGTTCCACGTATACAACAACGGAACTGAAAACGCTATCGCACACACATCGAGGGCATCCTTCTTGGTCATCCTTCCATTCGAATACCTTGTTCTTCCTGCGGTTAAGTCGGGTAAACTCTTTGCGATGCTGGCAAATCCTGGCACGAATCATCTATAATAGGTGCACAATCCAAGGAGGCTCCGTAATTCATGTAAATTTTTAGGTCGTGGCCATTCCTTCACCGCTGTGATCTTGCTTTAATCCGGCGGCCTGTATCCGATCCAAAACCTCTGCTAAATTTCTTAAGTGCTCGTCGAAATCTTTCCCCATGACAACGATGTCGTCCAAATATACGAGGCACGTCCTCCAATGTAACCTTTTTAGTACGCGCTCCATTAGCCGTTCAAAAGTCGCAGAGGCGTTACATAGTCCGAATGGCATAACGTTAAATTGCTATAATCCGTTACCCGCACTGAATGCTATTATTTCGCGATCTTTCTGCTGGACTTCCACTTGCCAATAGCCGCTTTGCAGATCTAATGTCGAAAATATTGGAGCACCCGATAATGTGTCTAATGTGTCATCGATTCTTTGCAATGGAAGTATCCTTTTTCATCAAAGCATTTAATTTTCGGTAATGCACACAGAATCTCATGCTACCATCCTTTTTCTCGACTAACACCACTCGTGAACTCCATGGACTGCTTGATGTTTCGATTACCCCTGCTCTATTCGATGTTTTACCATTGTGGTTCTCCCATTATTGTCTGATGTAGTGCAGAATATTGGCATGTACCGCTCGAGCAATTGTTTTGCCAAATTTTTCTGTTCCCTGGTAAGATCTTCGGTCCATTTCTCCATGAGTTGTTCTATAATTTCCTTGATGATTTCTTTCTGCCCTTGCGAGTTAGCCGTTAATCGGATTTTTCTGCTCGCACTTCACTATCGCAGATATCTCTTCACATTTTCTGATTATTGTCCCTTTCTTGATGGTTTTCGTCTTATCCGAGAGATTTAGAGTCCTAATTGATACTCTATTATCGCTGTCTGGTTTCACTAGAGCTTTACCGATTCTCACAACCTGGGTGACCCAGAACCTCCCTCCAATCTTACCCATGTTATTGTCTCCGAATTCGCTGGCAGCTTCTCCCGATAATCCATTATAATTTTCCTGGTCCTATTAGCGCTAACGTGAAGTGGCAACTCGATATTATCGTAGGTTAATACACCCCGTTCAATATCTACCACAAAGCCATTCCTTCTCATGAAGTCTATCCCCAAGATAACTTCGTCTACAATATCTACAACCAGCACATCGTGTTGAAAGTGATTTCGCCCAATCCTTATTTTTACGATATTTTTACCTTTTATTGCTGAATTTTTTCCAGTCGCCATTCGTAATTTCATTCCATTAGCTACAGTTACAATATCATGACAACATTAGATACGATGGAATGAAACAGGGACAGTGCATATACGGAAAAATGACGACCTGCCTAATGATGGGCAACAACAGTATGGCTTGAAGCCAAATTGAAAACCAGCCCGGAACATTTTCACATTCCTTTCAAATGAACTCATGGCGCTTGCTACCACGTAACCTACTGCTTTAATGTGAGACTAACTAGGCAGGTTTGGTCAAACCTAGTCCTCCTAAGATCCAGACCGCTAATATCTCACGAAGGCGTCATATCAGCGTGCTTGTGGGTAATATTACAGGACAGTGTCTCATCAGTAAAGAATATTATTTCTTCAATAGATTAATATCGTAGCTGAGATAAGAGAGAATAGATAATAGATTAATGTCGTAGCTCAAATTCCTGGGTCTCCTCTATTAAATAACCTGACGGATCTCTGTGTGTTGTTGAACGCTGGATGATTTCAATGATTATGGATGAAACTTCATGTGTTTACAACGTCAACCTAACATAACGTAATACTTATAGACAATATGATATAGAAATTAAGGTATTTCTTGACTGAGGAAGGCTATACTTGAAACTTTTCTTCCAACGAAACTAGTTTGATGGAAAAAAATAAAAAACTACCTAGACTAAACTTTCCGTTTACTAACCATATTGGGACGTGAACTTTTTAAATTACCCTCGTACATTATTTGTTGATATTAATAACAATTTTTGAGGTAATCAAATTCATTAAACCAGTGTTTGTTGATAGAAATTATAGTTCATATTCAAATTCACAATCTGTAGAAACGAATGACCTTAGAAGAATATTTGCATGATATTTTACTTAGACTTAGAGCATAGAGTGGATGACGTATACCGAATTCATTAAAGACAAGAAACATATCAGATTTGCCGATTATAATCATGTGCATAATTTAAAAATGTTTCTGGATATAACAAGATAAATATTTAATATGTTTGTATTTTAAACCAAATGAGCTCACAACCCTTTATCTCATAATGATGCTGCATCACCAATCCAATTTTGAAGTCGAAAGCACTTTTGTTTTAAATTTTGACTTTCATTACCGAACTTCATTACCTATGCTTAAAGAATCTCCAAATCGTTAAAATCATCGACTACTCGTAATTGAAAACTAAATGGTGCTAAGTACATATATAAACAGGGTGCACTCTGGCTTTGAGCAGTTAAGGAACTATAAAATCAAAATATTTTATGTAATTCGTTATTCATACATTAAAAAAAATTATCCACTAAACCAAACTAAATACAATTTTAAATTAATTTGTTATTCGTTGTTTTTTTACAAGTATACTATAGCTTCACATTCTGCTTTAGTATGAATACGATATGTATTGCCGAAACATCCACCATATAGGAGAACTCGAAACAATAAATTTTTTTTTTGGATGATAGGAAAACTTAACAAGCGATTCCTGGACAATTCCGAATTTTACCAGGACGTTCTTCACACGGATTTACTATACAAGAAATTGTACCTTTCGACAAACCACGTCATTGGCGCCATTGTTTTCTTTTGACATAACGCATGTATTTTACGTGTTAAAAATGTCGAGTTTTGTGCCGCGGGTAAACGCGGGTTCACGTACGTGATCAAAAAAATTTGATCACAATATGAAGTTAGAAACAAAAGCTATTGCTCTAAATATTAAGCTATTTTACTTGACGTTTCATTTGTCATTTTCAACCATTTTAATTTGTGTGTTGTGTGTGGCTGTTGTGACGACTAACAATTAAATAAAATGAAAAACATTCATTTGATTTTCATCAACATTCGTTCAAGGTTGAGTTTGCTAAATCACAAATCGAATGAATGAGTGATAAATTGATGAAAAGTTTTGAAGATGCCCGTAACAATCCGTTTCAATTTCGGCATTTGCAGTTGTGTCACAATTTGGCGGATTTAAGTAAAGTTCCGAGCCCAAAGATCGTGTTAGCTTCTACTTCCGATATTGAATGTGGATAAGCACGTGATTTGTTTGTACAATGAGCTTCAAATTCTAACAACAGCATTATTCTAACGAATCGTACCTCGCCTTGGACTTTTGCTCGCGATTTAATAGAAAACGGTTTGAATGGGCGTAAAATTATTATACGAACAATATGCGATAGTATAAATATAAAATAAAATATGTATTTCATTTTTCATAAAATAAAGACAAAAGTGGAAAAAAAATTTGAATTAATTCAGTCTTGTCCGATCTAGCCAATCCAATTATTTATTACTCTACCCTTCACTCTTCAGCTTATTGTGGTAAGGGATTACAATTGGCGCCGTGCATCGGTGTGATCATTTTACGGTGGCTAGCTAAATTCATTTGTACCAGCTGGTCGCCTATATCTGTACCTTTTGAATCCTTCGTAGTACGTCCAAATCGCTTAAATTATTGCTGTAATATTCATTCAAAAGTTAAATAATTTAGTGATTTAAACAAACGATCTACTCACATGACTACAGCCGTCAAACGCTTATTTAAAATTAAGTGTTCAAGCACATCTAATTTACGTTTATGATTATCCTGTTTTACTGTAATATTAGCGATGTGGCACAGAATCTCTTGAAATGGTAAGTGATCGCATCGGCTGTCCTATTTCCTAATTTTTTTCAATGTAATAATTCCGCAATTACACAACATTTTAGTACACAAGATATTTTGAAAATACGTCGCACAAAATTACAAATTGTTTTCACAATTTTAAAACATCTATTAATATTAAAATTAATTAATTATGTAAATGCACGACAAAATTTAAAACACCAAATGCCAACAATGAAAATGGCGTGTGTTTTGTTTGTTTTTGATATTGACGTGAGTCATATAGAAATGTCAGAAAAATAGCAAAATTATTTATCCCTTTCCCACTTAGCCACACAATTGTGTGGGTAAGATCAAATTATCATGTTTTGTATGTGTTTTGAACCAACTTACACATTTGTACATTCCTTTCACACAATTGTGTTGATTGTACTTCAAATCAACCGAAATTTTTTATCAAAAAGCCATTACGTAGTTTTTTTACTTACACATTTGTGTGGTTTGGACTTACATTTAGCGTATTTTTTTTTTTTTTTGTAGGAAAAGGGATATAATGAGCGTCATTGTTGCTCATAATTTGTTTTTTGTTTTTTCTATGTTGGATGCTTGCGATCAAAAATTTGCCCAAAGATAAAAATATTTCATCTCAGGCGGGGAAATTCCAACGATTTGATTGGCTTGATTCGCGAATCATTTTTTGATCACGTACGTGAACCCGCGTTAAATCACAATGCTATGAGTAGTTTATTAAATTCAAAAGTGGTGATTTTGACGTGAGAAACGAAGAACATGGAAGACGACCAAAAAAGTTTGAAGACAGTGAATTGCAAGCATTGTTGGATGAGGATGACGCTCAAACGCAATAATAACTCGCGGATCAATTGAATGTGTCACGAAAAGTCGTCTCCTTATGTTTAAAAGTTATATGGGAAAGAACCAAAAGCCGAACAGGAAAATAAAAAAACCGCTTGCGCAATGTTGCTCGCCAGATACAAAAGAAAGTCATTTCTCTATCGAATTGTGACTGGCGATGAACAATGGATCTATTTTGAGAATCCAACGCGCAAAATATCTTGGGTTGATACAGGACAATCATCGCCATCGACTGCAAGGCCAAATCGTTTCGGACGGAAGACAATGCTCTGTATTTGTTGGGATCATGAAACCCTAAATACTGAACGGTACCAACTACCACCAACAGATGATCAATTTGAATGGAGCTTTCCGTGAAAAACGACCAGAATATAATAAAAGCCAACACAAAGTTAATGTGCTTCATGATAATGTACCATCACACAAAGTAAAACCGGTCATGGAAACGTTGGGTTGGAAGCACTTAATTGGGAAATACTTTCACATGCGGCTTACTCACTAGACTTGGCTCACGGCAGCGTTCAAATCATACCACGAAAAACGCAACACTATCGTGCACTGAACTTGTAATTTATCTGTCAAGCATGTAGTGTTTGTGATTAAATTATATGAATATAACGATTTTATTCACTTCACGGATTCAATCGCTCATTATTTTTTGGAAAACTACAGCGAAGAAGAATTTGATCGGAAAATTAGGGCTAATTCTTCTCTTAATCTTCCAGAAACAACGTTAGTAAAATAACTTTCGTGCAAATACATAATTATATTGGTTTCAGATAGTTATTTCGGGTGTCAAAAAAGTGTTTTTTGGCGTGGCATTGCCCGAAAGATAAAATGTAAGGGATAGTCTACTCATAATTTTCCATTGAAGCCATGTTATGCGGAGATATGGGTATCAATGCAAAACTACAGGCCTTAGTTAACTGTTTGCAAAAATAACTACTTTTATTCCGTCAACTAGAAAAAATTTTCGACCAATTTTGTGAAGTCATCCTTTTTGGCAAAAAATATCGTAACCGGTTGTGGGTACCCTTCGAAAATTCTCTGAAAATAGGAATAGTTAAATAGTTTTACCTTCAGTGGTAAAAATAACAAAAAAAGGCTTTTTAAAAAAATTATTTATCGTCTTAATCATCTTCCAAGTCAGGAAGATCCCATGAAGGGATTTTGCCGCCCGCACTATGGTCCTCCAGCCGTCTCGGTCCATCGCTCTCGTCCTCCAGTTTCGACATCCTAGTGCATGTAGATCTTGTTCGACGTCGTCACGCCAGCGCAGTCGGGGTCTTCCTCTACGACGCACACCGGCTGGTTGTTGATGGAACACTTTATTGGTCATCCGTTGTTGTGTGGACCGTTACAAGGTCCCCACAACAACGGATGACCAATAAAGTGTTCCATCTAACCGAGCCATCTAACTCGATAGGATTTGATGAATCCGATAATATCGCAACCTCCAAGAATTTGCTTTATCTCGTGGTTCATGCGAATCCTATATTCAATGTTCGCGACTTTAATTGGACCAAAGATTGAACGAATGACCTTTCTTTCGAAAGTTGATAACAATCTACAATCGTTAGTGGTTATGGTCCAGCTCACGCTTCCAAAAGCCAGCATAGGTCTTATGAGTGCTTTATAAAGTACGAGCTTGCACGACTGCGCTAGATGTTTCGATCGCAATAATCTTGATTTGGCGTAGAAAACTCGTTGTCCGGCAGCGATTTGGGCTTTTATTTCTGCCTGCATGTCATTTGATGATGTTATAACTGACCCGAGGTATTTGAAGTTTTCAACGCGATCAAAGATATGGTCGCCAATTCCGAGATTTATCATGGAGATGTTCCTGGGTGTTGATACAAATTTGGTTTTGCTACTGTTCACCTTCAAACCAAGTCTTCTTGCGCAGCGATCGAGCGGCACGAAACTGTCTTTGATATCGCTAGGTCTTCGGCCAAGAAGCACGATATCATCTGCATATCCAAGAATTTGGCCTGACTTATTAAATATACAGCGCGAAGTTTCGATATTGCTTTTCCTCACTACGTACTCAAGCGCCAGATTGAACAGCAAAGGCGCGAGTGCATCACCCTGTCGAACACCAGATGTTATTTCAAAAGAGTCTGACACAGATCCTTCAATTACGATTAAACATACAGACCCGGACGTTGTTAATTTACACAGAGAAACGAGTTTCTCTGGGATTCCCAGGCATATGAGCGCGGCCCATAGGTTGTCGCGGTTTATACTGTCATATACCTGTCTGAAGTCTATATATAGTTGATGTATGGTTATGTTGTACTCCCTACATTTTTCCAAGATCATCCTCATGGTGAAACACTGGTCAATGGTCGATTGGTTGGGACAAAAACCACACTGATAGTCGCCAATGATGTTTTCGGCGAAAGGGATGAGTCTGTCCAGTACAACATTAGCCAACACTTTGTAAGCAGTGTTCAATAGAGCATCCACGAAAGTTTTCACATTTAAGACGGTCGCCTTTTTATGCAACGGACATATGAGTGCAGTCTTCCAATTCTCCAGCAACTCTTCTTGGTCCCAAATACATACGATGAGGTCGTATAAACTTGTTGCGAGAGTATAGCCTCCGAATTTGATTAGTTCTGTGGGGATTCCATCGAGACCGGGTGCCTTACCGTTTTTCAATCGACTAATAGCTGCGTCTACTTCCTCTGCTGTGGGATATTCGACAAAGACCTCTTCACCTGGCGGAGCTTTTGCTCTAATGGGGGTCACTTCGTCATTCCGATTTAGCAGATTTTGAAAGTAGGTTTGCCATACTGAGAGAACATCAGCCATGTTTGTTCTCAACTCTCCATTCCCGTCTTTGATGGCTGTACTTCTTGGGTGGAAATCTTTAGTGAGATTCCTGGCATTAGCAAAACAGTCCCTTGAGTTTCCTACTTCCGCTTGGAAGCTGATGTTTTCGATGCATAATCTCATATGTTCGCGCTTCTTTTGTCGAAGGAATTTAGTCGTGGTTTTCCTAGCGCGGATATATTCTGCTAGAGTGCTTCTGGTGTTGCAAACCAATCATTTTTCACGAAGCGTTCGTTTATTTTCGACGACCAGGCGGCATTGATCATCGAACCAATCATTGCGGGGTCTCGGAGATCTTCTTCCGATGGTATTTTGTGCCGCGGTGGTTATGGCTGACTGTATAGTGTGCCACTGCCCCTGGATATTAGAAGGAGCTTCTTCGTCGTTATGGGGCCGGTCTAAATAATTAGTGACAGCTGATTGGTAACTCTGCAGCGATGCTTGGTCTTTTAGAGCATCGATATTCTATCGAACGGTCTTTGACACAAACCTCTACATTTTTGTTCTTAGAAAAAAAATTTTTGCGTTGCGATATATGCTGGTATAGCCTGACATAAATGACAACTAGATGTGTCGCTAGCACCATCTACGTGTGAAGCCCAGAAATTTAGTTGCACACCTGATACTTGCAAGCGAAAAACTAAAAGATGGCCAATGGTACTCGTCTTCAACATTTTAGATGCGGCGGGTTTTGCCGCGTATAATTTGAATAAATTAGCAAACCAGCATCTCTATGACTCATATTGGTTTCTAGAACCAAAGAATTTCTGAAATTGACATTGCAGCTGGTGGACAATAAAATCAAGAAGCGACTTGCCACTCCTAGTGCCTTAAAAAAGCGTAAAAATCGCAATGAGTCAAATAGGATACAATGTTGTAGAATTAACATTAGCACCAACCGCTCAAAGCAACAAACCAAAAGTCGTAAAACACAAAGATGCAATTTATGTCCATGGAGTGAAAACAAACGTGACTTGCCACTTCTGCGATAAACCAGCATGCAAAAGGCATCATCAAACCGTGTGTGATGATTGCATTAATTTAGAAATAGTTGATGATGAAATTGAACAACATGAAGAAGTTGATGGCTATTCTTTTTAATAATTTTAATAATCAAAATTTAATTAATTATCGGTATCTTTTGTTATCTCTACATTGAGTTTTTGTGTTTTTAATAAATTACAAGCACGTAAAAATAATAATTTTTATTATGGAAAATAATTTTTAAGTGCAAAATACATTGGGGTATCTTTTTTACCCCATACCAAATAATTCAATGGTTCAAAGTAGTTGCGCAAGCCAAGAAAAACAACTCTGCCGAACATATCAAAACCGAAAAACCACAACTACATTCACATTTTTGTGGTATTTTTTCCCCCTTTTTCATTTCGACGAAAAACACTTTTTTATCATTTTTTATCCAGTTATTGAATTTAAATCGTTTGAAATCGATCGAATAAACATCGCATCGACAAAATATAGAACAATAAAAACTATTTAAAAGAAAATTAAATCGATTTCGACAAAATATAGAACAATAAAAACTATTTAAAAGAAAATTAAATCGATTCAGTTGATTTTATGGTGATTTTTCTTAATTTTTTTAATTTTAATTTTCTGATTCGTTCGTGTCGTCTTCGGGATCTTCTTCCTCTTGCAAATTCCATCAAATGTCACCCAAGATTGTATACGTACAGTATACAAATGTCTCATGACTCATAAACTGTGCCCAAAATTTATACCAAGATCTTAGTTAAATTTTTATTGAATTTAGTGTAACTAATTTTCAGTTTTTATGTGTTGTGCGAAACTTGATTTTATGTATACTTTTAAATTTGGTTATGTCATTGATGTATTCTTTCTATACGCTTTTGAAGTTAGACCTAAACTAGTCTTAAACCAACAAAAACAAACGAAAGTGTGATTGTATTGGTAAAAATTAAATAAAAATGACATTTAGGCGAAATACAATATTTGAATAGTTTTTAAATTGAAATTATTCTTTACAAAAAATTCATTTTTCGAATTGCGTAGTTAAATTAAATAATCTTTTCCATCCAAAGAATATAGGATTTTCTTAAGAAATTGAATATCTCGAGAATGAATATGTTTTTCACCGAGTTCTGATTAGGTGATAAGCATCTGCTTAGCGCAGATTTTTAAAGCATTTATTTGACCACGTTAATCCCATTAGCTTTTTAAATGGTTTAGAGGTTCGATAGTCCTAATCTTAACCTTTCAGGAAATCATACAGTATAATGAGATAGAGAGATATCCAGTTTATTAATAAAAGCATTCCTTTTAATTTTATTGATGTGTATGCCATACACATAGTTCGTTTAATACAAGTTTGGGGAAGTTCTTTCTACCAATCGGCTTTATTTTTTTTTTGTAATTCAATTTTTAGTTCATTGGTTATCTTGCTCCTCAGCATTGTTTATTACTATATAAAAATAACAATGACTGATCGCACAAAAATTTGGTATTAGTTCACTTAATTGGATGGTAAAATCGAAAAATTTAGTTTTAATACTTGTGTGCCTGATGCCGATTTTTTTTATCCGAATCTCCGTTTAACGAAATTGATGGTTTGTTCTGTTCATACCAGTTATTGATAGGCGTCTCCATGATTCATAACCAAAATATGCCTTAAATTTAGTTCTAAACTGAAAACTTTGTTAGGATTTGTCAACTCTAGATTAGAAATACATACTTAAGAAATTAACAAATCTTTATTTATTTAGCAAATTTTAATTAAAAACACCAGATTAGATTTATTTAGTGCTTGCGAACGAGTGGTTTGAAGTAATAATCAATTTAGTTGGCAGTAAATTGGGCCAAGAGAATCGGTGTCAGGCATGCAGTTTGAAACACAGCAAACGTTTGAAATGCAAAAATTGTAAAAAGGAATTATCTGTGTATTGTTCTTGAAATCGGTGGAAGTTTCGCCGATTGGCATATGGTTTGCTTTGAATTGTCTATATTATTTGATTTTTTAGCCGGGTACTTTGAATTTTTTTTTAAATTTCTCTGTATATTTCTAATTTTTGCCACTACTAAGGAAAAAATTCCAACTCCGGCGCGAAGTATTCGAATAATGCAGAGAACTCTAAAGCAAATTGTGCTTCGATTGAGAAATTTCCATCGATTTCAAGAATGGAGCGCCTGGTTTAGTCGTTAGCATGAAAGAGCACCTGAAAAAATGCACGCAATTAAGCACACATGTGGATGAGTTCAAGATCCAGATAGCGACCATGACACATCACGTAAGGATATTACATATATGGTAAATTAAACATATTATTTTGTAAATATACTATATTTGTAATTGAGCTTCACAATAAAAAACAGCTTTTCTTTTATTATAATTTAATTAGCCAAATATTTCGACATTATTTGTCTTCATCAGTGGCATTCTTTGAAATATGTACATAAGGATTTTGTGAAATAAATTAACATAAATAGTTTCAAAAATAAAAATAAAAATAAAAATAATATTGTGAACAACTATAGTTACGAAAAATTTATTTTATTTTATTTTATTTTGTGTGCTCACATTTTAAGCACACTGTGATAAAAAACTATGTTACATTTTAAAAAGATTAATTTCGACTGACTTTCTGACTTTAATCTTTTTAAAATGTAACATAGTTTTTTATCACAGTGTGCTTAAAATGTGAGCACACAAAATAAAATAAAATAAAATAAATTTTTCGTAACTATAGTTGTTCACAATATTATTTTTATTTTTATTTTTATTTTTGAAACTATTTATGTTAATTTATTTCACAAAATCCTTATGTACATATTTCAAAGAATGCCACTGATGAAGACAAATAATGTCGAAATATTTGGCTAATTAAATTATAATAAAAGAAAAGCTGTTTTTTATTGTGAAGCTCAATTACAAATATAGTAAACTAAAATTAAATAGCAGCGAGACACCAACATTGTATTTTGTAAATATGATTTTTACAGCGAAATTCCTACGCGAAATTATTGTTTCACTGGAGAAACTCATAAAATACCATATTAGAAACTAAATAACTAAACGAATTTATTGAAATTCAGAAATGGATTATACTACGGCAAGCGAGGCTTGAATGTAATCTTCCAATTGCCAAACATTGTTTAAATATTAGTTAACCAACATTTCAAATTTAATTAATCATAAAAGGGCTTCCAAATTAGTTACAATATTTAAATCATTAAATCACAAAACCAAACCGAGAACTGAAGCCAATAAGTTTTATATAAATGATACTAACTGAATCTGATTGATGAGTTTGGGTTTGGGTTTTGTGTCCAATCATATTTATTTAATTTTACTGTATGTATGTATTTGAAGTTACAGATATTATATTTTTAAGATTTTCTAAATTTAATTTATATAAATAAACTTTTGTTTTTTTGTCTAATTAAAATCATGTTTAAAACACTTGTTTAAAACAAAATGTTTAAAACATACCGCTTTGTTTAAAATATGTTTAAAACATTCGTTTTAAACATTTTGTTTAAAACATTGCAACCCTGGTGTATACTAACGAAGTCTTCGCAGAATAATTCTACACTAAAAAAATCGAAAGGGGTTCAAGCTCCACCTGAACCGCAAATGTTTGTTAAAACGTTAGGTCTAAAATTAAAACTCACGTATGTCATCGCTAATTACAAGAATTCGATGAGTATCCAAGCACTGCATTTCTTTGCGGAGTTCATGCATTTTTTGCGGCGATGGAAAAATTTGAAATTGTATTCCGTAGCAGATTAAATTCGATCGAGTCGATTAAATTTAAAAACATTCGGATTTAACGGACAATCGGATTTATCGGACTCTCCAATTAGTCTGTTAAATCGAGGTTTTTCTGTTTAACATTTTACAAAACATTTTAACTCAACATTTTCATGCAACAATTTAACGCAACATTTAACAGAACAGTATTTAACACAAAATGTATCATGAACCCAAAACTAGTCCCCTATATGTTTTACCAAACATAAAAAATTGGTTCAAAAATTTTAAAAATTCGTATAAATGCCATTTTTATTTTACTTTTACCAATACATTCTCATTTTTTGTTTGTTTAAGAGTTTAGTATCAATTTAGCTTTAACTTCAAAAGCGTGTACACGCGTGTGAAGTTTGTGCTAAACTATTCCTAATATTAGTTCTACTCTAGTTAGGTCTAACTTCACACGCATCTTTCTATCTTATTTGAAATGAGCTGCCTGTTTGGCCTAAGTATGCATGGCCAGCCTTTCAGAGCTCACGGACTGCGGAGTGCGACATATTTTGCGCTACGTACGTAGCTCCGAATGGTTTTGAACAGGGGTAACGGGGAAATAGGGTCATGTGGTATCACAACGGGCTACTACTGGTCTAAGTGTGCACCCAGTTGAAGCAACTACTCCAATCTAACCTAAGCTTGGCCTAATTAAAACACACACACATATGGTGGATATGGTTTTTCGATCTTGATATGTCCGGCAAAGTTGTTTATCTTGACTTGCGCAATAACTTTGCTGAAGAAAGCATAACGAAAATCTTATTGGTTCAAATACTATTGGTGAACAACGACAAAAATCCGTGTTTTTAATGACATTTTGTATAAAAAAAACCTACTGGGTGCAATTATTTGGCCGGAATAATAGGAACAACTTCACCGAAAAGAGCAAAACCAAAAACTTAATGGTTCAAGAGCTATCAACGTGAAAATGGGTGTATATTTTGTCAAATTTTTGACTCTGAGCCAAAACATGTCGATAGCGGTATCTCAAAAATGGGAACTAACTTTGAAATGGGACTCCATTGAATTCAGCGTACTCGAATTAGGTTTACCTCCTTTGTGCCCAGCTTGTCACATTTTCAACTAGCACAGTGTTATTTTTAGAATATGTTTTTTATTTTAGTAGTTTAGTTTATTGATCTCAGTGTGTGTTTAATGATACGAGTAATAATCGTTTCTGGTCCAAAAACCATCCCGATATCATAGTTACAGATTTAACTAAATTCGTTCCTCGAAAACGAGGACTGTAATAAATTGGGATTTGTTGTAATAAATGTGTAACTATTTATGCGGTATAGGTTTTGGTTTAAAGCACTATAGAATTTGATGTTACCGATCTGAAACTTTACCTTTTATATATTATAAATCCCAAAGCTTCCGAATATAAAACACATCTAAAATACTAAATGTTCTACTTAAATTCCAATTTATTAAGTCCAATTTAGGCATTATGTATATTGTTGGTCATCTGATATAAATATATACAGAAGACTATAAAATGTTACATAACAGTATTTCAACAGTGATGCATACTCTTAAAATGATTTTCGTTTTTAAGTGTTGGGCCCCAAGCGCCATACTTGTTTGTATCATTTCTGCTATGCGTTTTATTGGATACCAAATTTCCAGTTTTATTGCTATCGCCTGTTATCGTTTTTGATGATTTGTCACTCAAACCGAATTTTGTTTTCATTTTGTCGCCATCGTTGTGCGATATATAATTTGTTGCTGTTAGCCGATCAACGGTTTGAACCATTTTGAATTTTGTATTTTGTTTATGTAAATTTACTACGAAACTTCTAAAGTTTACTACTACGTTTATATGGTGTGGTAAAGTAATAAGATACAATTTAAGGGACGTACTCAATCAATGTTAATACCTGAAATTCTAAATGATTCCCAGAATTTCCAGTTCGTCGCTTTTTACTTGTGTTTAATTGATTCGAGAGTCTGAAAGAGATTAATCTTATTTAATAAAACACCATACGTTATATTTCTTTTGTATGTATTTGGAAGTGATTTTGAATTGCAAATGTAAAAGTAGAAATCATTGCATTTTTTAATGTTTAACGTCATGGCGCCTTATACGCAACAAATAAAACTCACCTTGCAATTGGTAGAAAGAATCTTGCGTTTTTATTAATGAACATTGACACACAAAAATTTTTTAGAAAACTCACAAAATTTAATACGAATTTATGTTTCCCGTAGTGGATTAATTCAATTGAAAAAAGTTAATTAATTTTATAGTTTTATTCGAATTGTAAACCAACACCATATTAGTCGAAAGCCAATTGAGAAGTAAAATGTTTTGTAAATTGCTGTTAGGTTTTATATAAAATTTTTACGCTCTGCACTCTTTAGAAATTGCAAGTTAGTGCACACAATTTTATTAAGTGTATTGCAGTTTGCATATTTTAAGATGGCGAAAAAATATTCCAAAAACCTATACACCGATGACCCGCGTTATCCGGATTTTAGCACAAAGACAGCAGGTGAAAGGCAGTCGTTCAATGAGTTGGTGATATATTTATACCACACCAATATATAAGACCTATTTAAATCTCGAACGGGTTTAGCTCGATGGGGATTTGAGTTTCCGGAATTTTTATTTAAAAGGCAAGGTTCAAACAGTATAACATTGAAGTCACGAATATATTGAACGTCCCTGGTAAATTAATATTTTTGCTTAAAACTTAATGAATATGTAAATCAATGTTTAGGGTTGGAATGCGCGACAAAATAGGTAATTCTAATAGGTTAAGCGTTTTAGATAGACACATGTATTTCTTCATATTACACAAAGTCATATGTTAATTTTTATGTATCAATAATATATCTTGAATCTGTATACAATGTTTTGATATCTCCCGTACGGTATTAAAATCTGATGCAATATTTTGCCATGTATCATCATCGTTCAACTACATATTTTAATTATTGCATTGAAAATAAGTAATTTATGCACAATAAATGTAAATGGATTCCATTTTATCATGCACACATCGCATGCGAACACCGCAGCCATCAGTTAGATAATCCAAAAAGTTCATAAAAACGCCCAACGCTCCTTATAAAATTCAACTTTATAAGGTTCAGTTTATAATAGTTGTGCCAAATGGAACCCATATCTGCCTACAATCATGGTATACCGTTCAGAGATCACAAAAACATGATTTAGTATAAATATCTTAGACTATAGTTTTTATATCAAACATTCTTTTGCTTATTTATGACCTTTACAACAAAATAAAATATTGGAAAGTATATTGAAAGGAGCAGAAGTTGATCTTTCATTTTCAGATTAAAAAATTGTCAAAATCAAGTATCAATCGAATTTAATCATGATTATAGAGACAGCTGTACTCGTTTAGTAAACTAAGATTGATCGGTGGAGTCAGTATTCGTAATATAGAAAATCTTTCGACTTTCCAGGTCAGGAAGATTAAAGCCATAAACTGTAGGTTATCTGAATTTTTTGACTTATAGATGACTATAATGTGTAAGAATCACAACAATCAGTTTCGAACAGATGAGACTAATGATTTTGAAAAAATCAGTCTTCTCATCATCGTCTTTCAGTTTGTCACTTTTCGCCCAGGATCTGTCATCATATTTGATAGGTGGCACATGTATTTTGGTTCTTTTTCGCCCCTTCGTATAGCTTCCCAAAGCGAGTAATCGTTCTCCTTTAGTTCAGAAAAACCTCAAAGTCGCTTATTTATACTTTCATTTTTTATTTCCATTATTAGTTGTTTTATTTTGTAAAAAAAATAAAAAATAAGGACCCAAAACAATCGATTCCTAATATTCGAAAACCATCCCTCACCCGTTTTTGCCAAAATCGATCAAAATATGACCTTGTAATTTTCCTCAATGTCGTTTAAGCTGAGAAAAATAAATTTAGAAAAAGAAACGCGGGCCCTTCTGGTGGACTCTAAACGAATTGTCCTGACACCAAGACCCATCGCAAACGATTTCTTGTACTCGACTACCGCACTTTTGAAGTTAGACCTAAACTAGTCCTAAACCAACAAAACAACCGAAAATGTGTTTGCTTTAGCAAAAATTAAATAAAATAACATTTAGGCGAAATATTGAAATTTTTGAATAATTTTCCAATTCAATTCATTATTTAAAAAAAAATTGTCGGTGGGATTGACGTAGTTAAATAAATACTTTACTAACCTTTCCTACTAACCTATAGATCTATAGATTGAACATGTTTATCACTAAGCATTGTATGATTAAAAAAAAACTCTAGATAAGGTCTATCAACCTTTCAAACCATTTTAAAAGCTAATAGGATTTACGTGGTGAAATAAATACTTTACTAACCTGTGCTATAGAAAGAATCTAGGATTTTTTTTTAAGAAATCGAATATCTCGAGACTTAATATGTTTATTACCAAGTTCTGTGTGATTTTCTAAAAGGCCTAGATTGGGACTAAATCATTTAAGGTTTAAAAGGTTGAAAGTCTTAAATTACAAAATCCTAAATTTTTAGAATATCACACAGGTAGTATTTATTTGATCACGTACGTGAATCTCATTAGCTCTCTCACGATATTAAATTTTTTAATAAAAGTCCTCCTTTTAATGTTAGTGATGTATATAGCATTAGTGAACTTCTCTCAAAATACTTCAACACGAAACAAAAATTCAAATATTAAAAATTCGCCTAAATGTCATGTTGTTATTTTATGCAGTACATTGGTGTACTGGCTACTCTATCAATTTTACCAAGAAAATTTGAAATTCAAATTATGTTTTTCAAAATACTTTTTTTTTTATTGCGATTGCGCAGTACTTTGCGGCTTCAAAAACTGGACAGCAAATTTTTCTGTTGTTTTACTGCGCAATTGCAAAAATAAACAAACATTTTACTGCATTATATGCTTTTTTATATTTGGTGGTTTAGGATTAAATTTAGTTCTAGTTTTAGTTAGGTCGAACTTCACTTCCATGCAATAACACATTGGAATCCCATGCTAATATGGAATTCATTTGTATGCTTTAATTGTAGGAGCTACCCAGACGCTGTTTTCTAGTTTTGTGTGTCTTTGGCGATTATTGAACTAATAGCTTTTTCTGAGTTCTGCTCTAGCTCGTCAAATATGTCTAAAAAAAATTGCAAAATTTGACCATAACGGTCAGAGCCGTTATTTATTTGTGTTCCAGTTTTAGGTACTTCGGGATATTGTAAGCCAGTACTTTGATGTCTTTGGTATAGCTTTGATTTCCGTTTCCTTTGGGTTTCGTGGCTCTATACGTTTATGTTTTCCTATTTCCTTCTCATTTCACGTCTTCTGAAGTTCGTTGGCACCTCTGTAGCTTGCGGGATGTGGTTAGTTTGTCACAGTTCACACACCTTTCTGGAATTTCCCTGGGTTTATTATATTCCTTTTGTAAGACGGATATTGGGTCTCTATTGCAATAGTTATGAATGCATCCATAACTAACGTCTTCTGCATTGTGTAATCTACCTTGAGGTCTCACTGTTCAACAATGTTGTTTAATACTGAATCTGATTTGAATCCTTCAATTTTCTTATATCCTAATTGTTTTCAACTTTATTTTAAAGTACTGGTATCGGTTTTGTTTGTGGCATCTTTTTTACTTCATCAGTGTTTTCGCGAGTTTTCAGAATGTTGAGATTCCGTTTCTTTGGCTGTGTTCAGGAGATACATTTGGTGATTTGTTGATTTTTTTTTTTCGTTTATTTCTATGCAAAATCCAGCTGACTTCCCTATTCAATTCGTCTGAGTCTATCGACTATTATTTCTGGCTGCTTCGCGCTTTGGTAACATTGATATCAGGTTTCTGGTGAGCGTTTCCCATCTCTTAAATCCTTGCTTCTAATTGTTAAACTCCTCATTTTGATTTTATATGTAACTAGCTGACCCGGCGAACTTCGTACCGCCTCAAAATCAATAAATGTTGTATAAAGTTATTATAGCTTAATTAAATTGAGTTTTTTTATTAAGATAAAATGAATTTCTCTCTCTCTCTCTCTCTCTCTCTCTCTCTCTTTCTCTGGCACTATATCCCATCAAGAGATTTGGCCGCCTTAAATGAGGTTTAATAATCATATTTTCATTTCGGATAATGACTAATGAGTGATTAATTCATTGATTTTAAACCAGCCGTGCAATTTTTTCCTTGTCACTACCGGGAATTGAACCCGAGACCTCCGGGGCGGATAAAATGAATACTCCAAATTAATTAAATTCAATCAAAATGAAATATATTTTAATTACATTGAAATGAATGTAATTCACGTGGCAGCAAGGAATTCGTTTTATTGAATTGATTCGAAATGATTCGCGTAGCATTGTTGCACTACTTTCTTTTAAACTATTTCCTGAGTAGGTTGCAATAGGGTCGATTCCCTTCAGTAAAACATCTTGTGATATACGACATTTTTTGTTTTATTGTCAGGTGCGAGAACGAAGAAATCGGATGGTTTGCCGACACGTGAACATGCTATGTACAATTGGCCGTGAAACATTCATTTTCTAGATTCAGGCCACAAAAACTCAAGGATGGACCTTGTGATCTGTTGATCGTCATGGCGAATGCAAGACGAATCGGAAATTGAATTCGTTTAAACTCGAATGGCATATCGGTTGAGATCAACAGAACTCTCGGAATGAGAACTTCCTCACCTTTGAACTTTCCTTGAGATTTCTCAAAATAAAACGCGTTCCGTTATATTGTTTTGGTTGATTCAGGTTTCGTAGCATGATGATTACCGGCAATACACCAACTTTCAGTTGTAAATTGTGCGGGGGCAAGCTAACCAGATCCAATGAGTTTAAAAATTCAGTTGGACAGTTGGTTGCTTCGTCTTTGTTTGTCACACAGTCGATATATTTGAAGGAATGAAGTGGACCGACGGTTAGATTTTGAATTGTGAAATTTAAGTGATCCCCATTTTTGTTCTTTGCCGCAAGAATTACTCGTTCACTCACCCAATTGTGATTTTTGTGGTTAGTAATATTGTTCGGGAACACTTTGTTGATGAGCTCTTCCTTCGTTGAGACAAAATTGTAAAAGTTCTGAGGAAACTAAATAAATCTGTTCGATTCGTCGACCGGAACACGGCCATTACCGATAGTCAGCAATTGCTTGGAGAAATCTTCGGCAGATGGATCGTTTAACCACAGACAATCAAATTAAATTTTTCGTTCGAAGTAAAAAATGAAAACAAAATATATTTCTGACAATTACAATGTCATCGTTGTATCTGTTATTTTTCGTTAAACTGCGTATACGTTTACGCAAAAAAACAAAATATTTTTGGTTGTTTGCGGCTATTTACAGAAAATGAACTCGCAGTTTAAATTTTTACGTTTACATAGAATGAAATATCTCTGTTAGGTTGTCTCTGGTTTAACAATGCAACTCGCATGTTTGTCGTCAGCTAAAGTTTCATCACATAGCGCCACGCAGAGTCGATGATTTGAGGTAAGCGTTTATTTCATCGACAGCGGTCAATCTTGGAATCACTGGTATTTTTTGACGGAAATCGCCAGACAGTTGAATCATTGCGCCTCCAAAACATCTTGAGTCATTGCGTAGATCTTTCATAGTTCGATTGAATGCTTCAAATGCGCCATTGTACATTCATAATCGATGATGATTTTACTGCTACCAAAACTTTCGCCATTGCTGAATGTTTCGCAATGTTGCAAGTCGGGTTTTCAGCCGATTTAAGGTCTAACGACAATTTCAACGCTGAGCAACTGCTACAGCAATATTGGATCTCGCACGAACAGTGGCCAAAATCAATGATATGAGGAATGCCTTGCCAGTTCCACCGGGCGCATCGAAGAAAAATAATCCACCATTTCCATCATGAATTATATAGCTAAGTAGATAAAATAAAAAAATTGGATAAAAAATAAAATGGTACATTTGCATGCAGCCTCCAGTCGGATTCGTATCCAGTACCTTGCGGTTCAAGCGCCGAAGCTTTAACCACTGCACCACTCGTCACATACAAACTATACCTACAAAATTCATATAAAAAAAGGTTTTTTTTATTAGATTTTTGGGGCTTCCCTTTTGAGTTTTTCCGACTTTTCTTTTTTCCTAAATCACCACTGCATTGAGACGAACAAAATAAAAAAAACAAAATGTCTAAATATATGAGAAAATGAATTTTCTTGATAACTTTTTTGTTGGTGAATTTTTCCAATGTTTTAATAGTTATTATGCTATTCGGAACGGAGTCAAATCCAACAAAACAAAGATCATAAAAATCGGTCCAGCCGTTCTTCAGTTATAAATGGTGTAACTAACACGACTTTGTTTTATTTATATAGATAAGTAGATAAAATAAAAAAAAATTGGATAAAAAATAAAATGGTAAATGTGCATGCAGCCTCCAGTCGGATTCGTATCCAGTACCTTGCAGTCCAAGCGCCGAAGCTTTAACCACTGCACCACTCGTCACATACAAACTACACCTACAAAATTCATATAAAAAAAGGTTTTTTTTATTAGATTTTTGGGGCTTCCCTTTTGAGTTTTTCCGACTTTTCTTTTTTCCTAAACCACCACTGTATTGAGACGAACAAAATAAAAAAACAAAATGTACTAAATATATGAGAAAATGAATTTTCTTGATAACTTTTTTTTTGGTGAATTTTTCCAATGTTTTAATAGTTATTATGCTATTCGGAACGGAGTCAAATCCAACAAAAGAAAGATCATAAAAATCGGTCCAGCCGTTCTTCAGTTATAAATGGTGTAACTAACCCGACTTTGTTTTATATATATAGATTTTCTGGCCTACTGAGTAAATCAGTTTGATGTAATTATTTTTGAAGCAAAGTGCTTTTTGCTTTTAATATATAGTAAATAGAACTACATATGTATTTAGCTCTTTCAGTTACTTCTGGCAAACGACATATTCACTGTTCTGTTTATGCATCTTGCGAAATATGATTAATTTACGCAAATAGATGAAAATTGTCCTAAACTTGTTCTAAAAAACAACAAAAACATAAAACGTGTAAATGATGTAATTGTGGATAGTCGCGATATTACGAATTATAGAATAAATCGTTATATCGAGATATTAGGATAAAAAAAAAATTCAAAGTTCCTGACAAAATTTAAGATACCAAAAGAACAAAAATGGAATAATATTTAGGTGTAACTTGGCACTACCCATGATACAAAAATGTCTCTCTAAAGATAGGCTCAATAGCTTATATTCAAAATAAACAACTAAATTGGCGAAAACAATTTATTATTGTCTTATCTACTCAAGCACATTAAAATCTTGAAACAGACAATGAGGAGAATAAAATAAAAAGAAAAATTTATCGGATATACCCTATCTGATAGACACATTTTTTGTATCAAGTTTTAAGGACAGCTAAATTGGTATCGATTGTTTTAAATCACTTGTATGTTTTTCCTCCTTTTCTCGGAAAATCCTAGGAATTCAACACCAAAATGACTTATATGTTAAAATTCTATTTGGCTACATCCCAAAAAAAACCTCAATTTGAACCAAATTCATGTTTTAGGGTGTTTAGGCCAACATAATTGGCATCGACTCTCTAGAAATCAGGTAAGCGGCTCTCAAAAACGGTTCTCATAAAAACTTGGGAACCCAACACAAAAATGACTTATCTGTTAAGGTTTTACTAAGTAGGCCTCATCAATTAGAAAAAACTTAAATTTTGACCAAATTCGGAGATTAGAGTGTTTAGGACAACGAAGTTGGTATCGACCCTCTATATAAATCTTTATTTCTCTATAATATTACAACTAATCTAAGTGATTATCTATAGTAATTGTTTTATTAGTATTGGTAGCCTATTCGTATGGGATGAATCCTATCGGTTCCACCAGTCCTTTAATTTCAGGGTCTCAAGGAATCACAAACTCTAAAGGCTTTGTTCTTTTTATGTTTCGGTCCATTTGTGCGATTCAATAGGTTCCGCAGCTCCGCGTGACTCCGTGCAAATTTTTGTATTTCATCGCTGGACGCTGATATATTCCATGTTTAAATCTCGATGGAGGTGGTCATTTCTCCACATTTTAAAATGTGTCTTAAATGTAATTTTCTTTCCGCATCCCCAAAGCTGAACACCATACGTCCAGGTAGGTTTTAGAATTTGTTTATATAACAGCAGTTTGTTGTGCGTTGTTAGATCGGAGCTTCTTCCAATAAGCCAGTGCATTTTTCTTAATTATTTAATCAGTTCTCGCCTTTTCTTTTTAACATGCGCTTTCCACCTTAGTTTAGTAACTAGCGTCATGTCGACGTACATACAGTGCTGTGTAAAAAAAATTGGGCAAACATATTTTATTGCAAATTGGATTATTTTTTTGCTAAAATTACAAAACTTTTGAACGCAATTTGCTTATTTTTTCGTTTTAAATACATGTATGACGTAATTTTTTGAAAAAAAAAATTTACCTGCAATTTAGGGGGAAAAACCCGAAAAATGCCATAATATTCAAAATACGGTGATTGGAGTTAAAGTAATGGAATAAATTAAACACTTATTTTTTAATTTTTTGTTTGTTTTTTATTGATTTATAGAAGTTCTATCTTTAATATTAAAGTTTTAGTGGACCGCCATTTGCTTTTATTACAGCGATACACCTCCGATTCATTGAATTTGATAAATTTTTCAAAGTCGTAGGAGGTATGGATTCCCAAATCGCCATCAACAAACTTTTTAAAGCTTTAATCAATCTGGTCGCGTTGTTGCTACTTTTAGCTTCATTATAGACCAAATATTTTCAATGGGATTTAAGTCTGGACTATACGGGGGTCAGCTCAACACATCGATACTTCTTTCTTCGAAGTACCTTTTTACCTTTAAATGAAGAGATAAGAAAAAAAAACAAATTTTTAACAAATTATTTATTATTATGTTTATCTGAAAGCTAATCTTTTTATCTACAATTCAAATTTATTAACTCACAACTTTGGCGGTATGACACGGAGCGCTGTTCTGTTGAAAAATAAATTTGCATGTCTCGCCAAAAAGCTTTAAAACAGAATGCTCAAATTCGTTGTGTAGGACCTGCAGATGAACAGCTGCTGTAATGCTGGAACTAAGGAAGCACAATCGACCGGTTTCATTTCCAGAAAAGCATTCCCAGACCATAATTCCTTCATTTTTCGGTGGAAGTCTTAAAAGACATTCGTTGCCAAGTCTCTCGCCCGGTTTTCTTCTAACCAGAATTCTTCAATCTCCAACATACAGCTTGAATTTTGATTCATCGAGGAAAATCACATCATTCCACATCTCTGGAGTCCAAGAAATATGCTCCTGAGCCCATATCAAAAATTGTTTTTTCACTAGTAATGTGCACTCAGGCTTCTGAACTGGTTTAAGTGCTCTCAAACCAGCTTTAACAAGTCTTTTTCTCACTAAGCTGGCTGAAATTTCTTTTTCTGTTGCTCGCTCAACATCCCGTCTTATGTCGATCTTCCACTGCCGTTGTCTTTCTGGGCCTTCCAGAGCCTTTCTTTCTTTGTGTACTGCCCATCTCTCGCAATTTTTTAATTTTCCACGCGGCAGTACTTGTAGGAATGTTTAGTCTTTCAGCTATTTCACGCGTGGTTAAAATTTCTCGCGCCCAAATTAACATATTGCTTTTATACTGCTTACTAACTTTTCCCATTTTTTTAACTAAACTTGCCTTTATTCTTTATTTGACTATAGGATCACTTACAGTACAGAATAACTTAATCTTACAAAATACGCACTATTTATACTCAAAAAAAAATGCACGCAATAAAACATCTGAACCCTAATCTCGACCAAGAACGGTAGGCGTAAAATAAAGTAATTGCATGACCAATTTTTTTGCACATCAGTTGCGGGGTTATACCGATGTAAAAAAACAAATGGCGGTCAAACAAAATATTAATATTAAAGATAAAATTTCTATAAATCAATAAAAAACAAACAAAACATTAAAAAATAAGTGTTTAATTTATTCCATTACTTTAACTCCAATCACCGTATTTTGAATATTATGGCATTTTTCGGGGTTTTTCCCCTAAATTGCAGGTAAATTTTTTTTTTCAAAAAATTACGTCATACATGTATTTAAAATGAAAAAATAAGCAAATTGCGTTCAAAAGTTTTGTAATTTTATCAAAAAAAGACTCCAATTTGCAATAAAATATGTTTGCCCAATTTTTTTGGCACAGCACTGTAGATCGTTATCAGAATATGGAATTTGTTGCGAATTCAGCCTAATCGGAATATAAACTAATTTCATATTTGTAAAGTTAATATGTGTTTATTTCGATTCGTTTTCCATTTTTTGCCCAGTTATTCACTTTATGAATAGAATTTTGTAGTTTCCTTGTTGACTCAACAATACTAGCACCACTGGTCAAAACAGCTGTGTCATCGGCAAACGTTCATATTCTAGCTTCTACTATGTTTGGTATAGATCATTTGTATACAGTAGGTATAAGGAACATTACTTTGTGGAACCCCTGCCAATATTTTCTTTAGTTTTGAGTATTTTCCTTCCTGCCTCATCCGGAAGTAACGGTCGTCGGTGAAATACTTTTGCGATCCAAAATATTGTTTTGGCAAATCTTGTTAAATCCCAAAGCACGGTGCCAAACCTTATCAAATGCTTGGGGTACGTCTTAGAATATTGCTGAACACACTTTCATTTTTCCAGTGCCTCGCAATTGTATCAGTGATCCTATGTACCTGGGGTGGCATATTGTACCATCACTATTTTTGACTTAATTTATGTCTCATTTTTCACGAGTAAAATGGCTGCCTATTTCACTTCGATAATCAAGCATTTTCTAATGTGTTCTCAGCTTGCTCGAATAAAACGTCACTCTATTTCTTTTCTATACGATTTCTAAGCCTACTACATTAATCGACTCTATTAATCACCAAATATTTTTTTCGTAATCGTTGATTCGAATGATATTTAATTTTTGGCCATTGATTGGGCAAATTAATATGTTTGCGGATGATACTGCAGTTATCTACGAAACGAAGGATCCTCCTGTGAATATTTCAAGTCTAACATGATTTCATTAAATCTAACATTTAGTGTAACATATTTCAAAATAAAGACGTCGTAGTGGATCGAGTTGAACATTTCAAATACCTAGGGGTAATATTTGATGGGCATGAGATAAACATGTTGCCACAACTTATAGTAAAATGGCTCCTTTGGTTGTGCTTGTGAGAAGACTCTCATATTATATGTGCTTAAATATGTTCTGAGATTAATGTAATTTGCATTTATTCATGCCAGAATTCTCTACGGGATTGTTGTTTATGATACTGCTAGTTACACTTAGCTAAAGAGAGTTCAGATCTTGCAAAACAAAAGTTTGAAGGCAATTTCGAGACTACCTGCAGTTTTCCTACGTTAACTTTGTTTGAAACTGAAGCCAACGGTATTTTACCAATAGGTGCGTTATATGATTACCAACTAACATTATATATGTATAAGACGTTGAATGTATCTTTAGTTCTCTCTAACTTAGAATTTTATCGGCGAAATCAATTAGATTTTCTGGCCCTTCGTTATATAACAAGCTACCAGAAAGTATAAAAGAATCAGTGAATCTCCATCATTTTAAGAAAAGCTTGAAGCTATTTTATCAAACTCTTATAAATAATTATGTAGGTTGAATTTTAATTTTTGTTAATTGTTAATCAATTATTGTTTAATTTAATTGAATATATAATTGTGTAATTGAATTATTTTAAAATTGTAAATACATATATGTACGTATATTGCGTATATTGCGATTTGATGAAATTTATGATCTTTACAGGCTCATCAAGGACATTGTGCAAAGACATTGACATTTTTTTTTACTACCAGCACTTGGCGGTGAAGAATGCAATGGCTAAACTGGTGCAGTTTGGTGCTAAATTCTTGATTTTAGCAAGAGCGCCAGTGGCTTTTCCTGCCATTGCCTTTGCACCATCCGTGCAGATATCAACACAGTTTTTTCAATCTAAACCTAGTCTTAAAAAAATCGTTCACAGCATTAAATATTTCGGCACCAATTTGTATTATTTGGCAATGGTTCACATAAAAGAAGATCCTCTTCAAGCAAATTTATATGCTGATATCGGAGAAAAACAAGCAAGATTGCAAGTCCAGCTACATCTGTGTTTTCGTTCATTTGCAGAGAAAAAATATAATTTTTCAGGCGAAATATCAATTGAGACTTAATGGTAGCTGCTAAATATTTAATTCGACGAGCTATCGTGTGGATAGTGGCACATCAGTGATTTCTTTTGCCGCCTTTTCGTCGAATATACATTTAGCTATATCGACTGCACAGGGCTTGATTAATGTCTCAGCTATTGTATGAGTTTCTCCTGCCAGTGCAATACGATAACTAACGATATAGGATGCTTCAGTGGCCTTCTCGTTTCTATAGTTTTGACAGTTTAAACAATTAGGCTTTGACACTTTATCAGTTCATCACGCCTACGAATAAAATAATCAGCTTTCGTATGTTAAAACTCTCTATAAATCACATATACGGTTTTACTTCACAAACACGTTTATTTTGACCAAATTGGGGGTTAAGGATGTTAAGGACAACCAAACTTGCCTTGGAGTACATAAATCGACCGTACAGTTTTCTGCATTTTTCCATGGTTTTCTATTAAATAGGACACCTAGTATCATCTCACATATAGTACGTCACTTAACATGCTAGTTTATAGGAGATTCCCGTAAAAATTTAGAAAATTGTGCGTTCGAGTACTCCAAAGCAAATTTGGCTGATCTGACACAAAAACTTCAATTTTGTCTTAATTAGTATAATCGATTTATTCGAACTTAGTATACAGGGTGTTTAGTGCATCGTTTGCCAAATTGAATTGGCTGAAAGGATAGGTCATTTGTTATCTCTTAAACCGCAATAACTCAATTTTGGCCCACGGATTTTTTTTATTTTAACTTTTTAATGTTTATTTTGAAAAATCGCAACATTGAATGCTAAATTTAGTATTAACTCTTACGTTTACTCTTGTATGGTTCTATCAAATTCAAAATTCGTCTCAAATAACATCTACTTTCCTTTTTATTTACTCTTAAAATGTTTGAAAATTGTAAAAGAAAACTTAAAACTCAACTTTACATTGCAATAAAAAAGAAACTAAAAGTGATCGTGATCTTCGAACTGTTTTATTAAATTCTCTAGTCTGTCCCCTTTCCAACGATATGCAATATGCTATAAAAACCCTTTTAAACACTTTACTATATCACAAAATTTGTGTATCAGGACACATCAGCCTGATATTCGATATTCGCGATAAAAACTTGTTTTTACTTAAAAAACATACAGTAAGTAGACTACAACAACCAACAACTACTACTACCTCACTCTTCTAGGCTGTTCTAAAATTGTTATTTTGTTTTCTTTAAGTTTTTAAGTGTTGTGGTTAATACTTAATAAAGACATTTTTATTAATCACTTGTTTTTTGTTTCGCAGTTATTTTGAATAATTTTCAAAAAGTTTAAAAAATCACTCGATCGATTTCGACTTGTTAGGTCATCATCAGGAGTATCTACCCTAGTAGTAGATACTCCTGATGATGACCTAACAAGTCGAAATCGATCGAGTGATTTTTTAAACTTTTTGAAAATTATTCAAAATAACTGCGAAACAAAAAACAAGTGATTAATAAAAATGTCTTTATTAAGTATTAGTGTGTTTCGCCAAGTGCCTACGGCCAATAGCGTAAAAAGTATTAAGTTGGCAGATTTGGCCACCCTCGCCGTAATTTATCGTCGTTTGTTGCTAAGAAAAAAAAAAAAAAAAAAAAAAAAAAAAAAAAAAAAAAGAGTAGATACTCCTGATGATGACCTAACAAGTCGAAATCGATCGAGTGATTTTTTAAACTTTTTGAAAATTATTCAAAATAACTGCGAAACAAAAAACAAGTGATTAATAAAAATGTCTAAAATGCCAATAGCGTAAAAAGTGTTGTGGTTAAGTTTTGTTATTATTGCTACAATGGCTACATTCTTTAATGAAGAATACGCTGACATTTTGATGGCATACCGAAGCGCCAATTGTGTCGCTCGTGCCTCACAAAGGATTTACCAGGAACGCTTTCCTAATAGACGATTACCCAGCCGCCACACCTTCCAAAATACTTATCGACGCTTACGGGAGAGCGGTAATTTAAATTTTAATGAACCAAGAGGGGTTATAACGTGACAAAATGTTGCTGTCGATGAACAGATTCTAGCACTGTTTAAAGAGGAACCGATTAGAAGCATAAGAAATGTAGCTGCATCACTCGGGATTTCCATCTGGAAAGTGTGGAGCATACTTCGTCAAAACAACAAACATCCTTTCCATTACACTCCAGTGCAAGGTCTGGACAATCATGACTTTGACAAACGTGTCCAGTTTTGTCGTCTTTTATTGCATACAGATGTGGATCCCTACTTTTTTAAAAGTATTCTGTGGACAGATGAGTCCAAATTTACTAAAGAGGAAATTCTTAATTTGCACAACCTTCATCACTGGTCAACGAAAGATTAGAACCCACGTGCCAAAAGACACAGGTCATTCCAAATATGATTTAGTGTCAATGTTTGGGCGGGAGTAATTGGAAATCATGTGATTGGGCCACACTTCTTACCTAAGCATCTTAACGGGGATAACTACCTTGAGTTTTTACAAAATGGCTTGCCGGAATTGGTATAACCAACCTATTGTTTTCAAAATCACGGTTGTCCTGCACACTCGAGATTAATTATCAAAGAGCACCTAAATGACGTTTTCCCAAATTCATGGATTGGGCGGGATGGCCCTATTCCATGGCCTCCACGTTCCCCAGACCTAACTCCGTTAGGTTTTTACGTCTGGAGACGAGTCAAAACTCTGGTATACGTCATGGAAGTTCCATCTAGGGATGATTTAGTCCAAAGCATTGAAGCGACTTTCGTCAAAATTAAAGACAAAATACGTTTACGCACCACTACAATGGAAATAAGGCGTAGGTGTCGTGCGTGCATATGCAATGGAGGTCAACAATTTGAGCAAGATGTATAATAAAGTTTTATTTTTATTAAGAAACGATTTTTAATTATTAAAAGTTAGTTCCTACTTACAAATGTAAGATACAGTTAAGTGACAGATTTTACTGCAGAAGAGTGAGGTATTAAGGCTGTTTAGACGAGTATAATACACTACATGATGTATTTTCCTCGTCTCTTACCTCTTTGCCTATAAACTAATTTTAGAGTGGGGATATTTGTGTTGCACTTTTCCCTCTAAAATTTTTATTGCGGAACGTGTCGCTATTCACTAATACAATGAAAAAGCAACAACCACAAATGCTATAAAATATGGCGGCCACTGTCAAGTTGTTATTTTTATGCAGAATCTACTTAAATATAAGTAGATCCATAAGGGAGGAGTTTCCATAATAATTTTTTTAGAATAACTAAGTATATGGCTGATGACACACGAAAGTTTTTTGTATTTTGGCATTTTTTTTCTACCAATGTTTTGTTCTGCTCTCTCTTAAATAAAATTTTAACTAAAATGAGTCAAAAATGTCCTTGAAATATTTTTTATTTCATTTATGTTTGAGTTGTGTGGTTGAACAGAAAATTTGTTTAAGTCGCAATTAAAACTTGTATCATAGGTAAACGGGGAAAGAAACGAAGAAAAATGCGGCATTTTTTTTTTACGTGTGGCATGGGCCAATGAGAAGAGTAAGCAGGACTTATATTTAAGTAGATTCTGTTTTTTTTACAAGAAAATGGTCGATACGTTTCGTCTCTAAGCAACATACAAAATAAAAATAATTTTACGCGTACAAACACAAGTTGCAATTGTTGTCAACAGTTTTACAGTTTACGTCTAAACACGAATGATGTAATGATGTCATGCACTGTTGTCATGTACTACATACTCGTGTGGAAAGGATCATTAGTTGTTGGTTGTTGTAGCCTACTTAGTGTATGTTTTTTAAGTAAAAACAAGTTTTTATCGCGAATCAGGCTGATGTGTCCTGACTCCTGATACACAAATTTTAGTAGTGTTGCTTTCGCAAATCCGCTTAGCTTAGCTAAGAAATGTGAAAGCAACAACTTTTGGCTTTAATTTTTTAATGCGTTTTAATTTTTCTGTGATGGTTTATTTTATTAATATGTATTTATTTTATTTTATGAAATAGAACAGTTTAATTTCGGTATTTTGCTATCAAATAACAAATGCTAAATTATTCTACAAGATAAATTTTTCGAGAAAAATAGAAAAAATAACGCCTTGCGGTAAACACCATAACCATAAAATGATTTTATTTCCCCTAATCCTAAAAATTTTTTTCTTAACATTTTAAAACAATCGGCTTGAATACAATGCAATTGTTGTTGTAATCTTTTGAAAGCAACACAGCTTTTGTGATATAGTAAAGTGTTTAAAAGGTTTTTTTTAGCATATTGCATATCGTTGAAAAGGGGACAGACTAGAGAATTTAATAAAAGAGTTCGAAGAACACGATCACTTTTAGTTTTTTTTGTTGATATGTAAAGTTGAGTTTTATGTTTTCTTTTACAATTTTCAAACATTTTAAGAGTAAATAAACAGGAAAGTAGATGTTATTTGGGACGAATTTAGAATTTGATAGAACCATACAAAAGTAAACGTAAGAGTTAATACTAAATTTGGAACCTATACCAATTATTTAAAAAAATAATACAACTTGCATGCTAAACATTGCGATTTTTCAAAATAAACATTAAAAAGTTAAAATAAAAAAATCCGTAGGGCCAAAAATGAGTTATTGGGGTTTAAGAGATAACAATTGACCCATCGTTTCAGCCAATTCAATTTGGCAAACGATGCACCAAACACCATGTATTATATTAAGGCTTTTAAATGTTTAGAAGAACAAATTTCACTATTTTGAGCAGTAAGGTGAAATTTGTTCTTTACAATTCTAGTTTTTTTAGGATAGTTCAGGGCAAAATACACTCGAATAATCTACTAAATAGAAGTAGAGCCGAATCGTAATCTGACATAAATTTGCATGAAGTTGTTATCTGCGATCAGTGGTACTATTCCGGCTTTCCCTGGGAATAGGGAATTGGGAAAAATATTTTCATAGCATTTTTGTCTAAATTATATTTTTCTGGGTGTGAGCCACGTTGGAAATCCCACCGTTTTCTTATTTTGTCGAGTAGTACTTGATTATGCAATTTTGTGCGTCTAACGGTAAAATTTGTGCATAATGTACTTTGGGAGATAACGTGGGATTTCTGACGTGATTATCACACCAGAAATCCCATAGATACGTTTCATGATTAAAGCATATGTTTTGCTTTAATTTAATTGTGCAAAACTGTGCATGTCAAAAACAATTTAGTTCTCCTCCAGAATTGGTCAGGATTTTTCCTAGAACGGCTATATGTGCCTATATTTACATGGGATATGTACAACGCCTATTCAAGTAGATCAACTATGGAAAAATATCGTATAATTCTAGTCACAATGTTTAGATTAGATGTATATAAACTGATAAGACCAAAATTCAATAGTGGCGTACTCCCCAATAGCCAGAATCGCACTTACAATTCCCTTCCTTCAACCCTTATTTCAAAAGAAAAATTTCTGAAAAATTTTATATGGGTGATATCTGGAAATCCCACTTTTTATTAATTAAATCACTGAAACTAGTTGACATGAACATTCAACTACATATTATAAGTCATTATTCATTATGATATGAACATATAAAATTTTTCAGAAATTTATCTTTTGAAATAAGGGTTGAAGGAAGGGACTTGTAAGTGCGATTCTGGCTGATGGGGAGTACGCCACTATTGAATTTTGGTCTTATCAGTTTATATACATCTAATCTAAACATTGTGACTAGAATTATACGATATTTTTCCATAGTTGATAAGAAAACGGTGGGATTTCTGACGTGACTCACACTTTTCTGGCCTACTGTTGGAATTAGTTTGGTGTAAATATTTTCGAAAAAAAGTTGATTGGAAAACTTCCACAAAATTTTTATAGGGTATATATCTTACCAATATATCTTTGTTTCAAAAATATTTATACCTAATTAATTCCAACAGTAGGCCAGAAAAATATAATTTAGACAAAAATGTTATGAAAATATGTTTCCCAATTCTCTATCCCCAGGGAAAACCAGAATAGTGCCACAGGTTGATAAACTTGCCAACCTAATTTAATACGGCCATAAGTTAAAGATGATAATGACAGCAGTAAATTATTTTTGTCACAAGGGGATCCCATTTCTCCAAACTTGTCCATCGTTCATACTCGATGAACTTTAAAACATTATATAATATGTAATAGATTACGCCGGTAAAACCGGCAGTAGAATATTTTGACGATTTTCTTAGAACTATAGTAAGGTATAAAAATATGTAAATAATCAAACTTTCGCAAATCAAATAAAGAGTTTTCTCGAAATATTGAGGCGTCTATTCAAATTTTGATATATAAAGTCGTCGAAATCATTTTGCGCTAAACTTGTTCCTAAATTAAGCGTTATGCTAAACAGTAAACAACTATCTTAGTATTTTTCCTAAAAACAAAACCATTTCGCGCGATAAAACATGTTTACGAAATACAAAAATCGCCAAAAAAAATGTATAACGACGATTCTGCAAGCACGTACACTTCAAACATTTACGTATATCGCAGATTATGTACCCAATTTAATGATATCAATGACTCATTCATTATTATCGAATATCGATAAAAAAAACAACCAACATCTTAGTTTCTAAGAAGTTTTTAAATTCGGCTATATAATAAAATTTTACGTACGAACGTCTTTGTGTGTGCGCGCACGAAACCGTTGATCAACAAACGACCTGCTGTATAAAATTATGCAAATTTTTGCGTTGGACTTCGGTATATAAAGATTGCCAATTTTCAATACAGTATTAGTTACAATCGAGAAGCTAAGCAAAGATATCAAAATCAAAACTTGAAAGTTTAATAAATAAATTTTTAAATTTAAAGTGAATTTAATAAATCAAAGTTTTTAAAGTTATAAAGTGTACCATTGTATTTGTAAAGTGAATGACTTGTATTTAACAAACTGAACTGTGTCAATGAAGTGTATCTATAGGATAAACCAGAGGTAATAATATCGATAAATTCTAAAAATATTACATTTTTACTAATCACAATATATTTCTATTTCTATTTATATACATATAGTGATTCAAAGAACTTGCAATTTAGTAAAGGAAGTCGAACAGGAAATTCCGGCAATCATTTAGAGCTGTCCGTTCTAACGTTGATACATAGCGTACCCTAAATTATTAAACATTTTTAAAAACACACATTTAAAAAAGATCATAAAAAAAAATCACGAAAATGGTTTACGAGCAAGTAGCTATTTACGGCGGCAACACCAAATATAACATTGCATCGGGCGCTGGCAAATTCGACAAGAGCAACTTCTTGCAGAATAATCAGGCGACGCGTAAAGACGAGAAAGACAAGTACGAGAATGAAAAATCGAAATATGGTGTATGGGGCTCAACATTTAAAGACCAAAAACATTTTGTAGACATGCATCACTGTTAAAATATTTATATTGTAGTATATTTTTAAGTTTTTTGTAAATAATAGTTTTAGTAAAAAAAATATAAACAAACAAAAACTATAAACACACATATTTTTCATTATTATCTTGCTGATTTGGGCTTTAAATCCGTTTTGTTGCTTTTGTAGTCCCGCAGCATATTTGAATTACTCGACAAATGGTTTAAACAATTTCTTCTGTCTTGCCATCTGGTGATGATACCATACGTACTCAAAAAAGATGATGATTATGGAGCCGGCAACACCTGGAATTATTAAACAAACACGCTATTATCAATAATCACGCATCGGCCATGAGTATATAAACGAACTTTGTGCCCATAAAATTTTTTGTGTGCTTTCGGATTTCTAAAAGTTTTACTAACAATAATAACAAACCAATAAAATTTCTTTTAATATATGCATTTGATATATTAAAATGAGAAGAAGTTATAAACAAAACTAGTTTGTCGCGCAAAATGTTATTAAAATTTATGCAAATTATCTTATTTTTGTTCAGTTTTTGTTGGTATAGATATCCATATAGACGTGGACCACGCTCGGATGATAAAAATCAACGTTTTAATTACATCAGACAAATTTTTTTAAAATACGCTTTTCGATTAAAGGTCGATTTATATTATCCGTTCCGTTCAGTTCCTACACGTATCGTGTCAGACATCATCAATTTATACTATCCATAAGTTTCAATTCAGACATTTTCTTCGAGTTTCAGAAAATTTTCCAGAATTCCAATTTCTTCGTTATGCTTTCGTATTTTTTCGCCTTCAGACATCAGACAAAATATTCTTTTCAATAATATTTGTCTGACACGATACGTGTAGGAACTGAACGGAACGGATTATGTAAATCGACCTTAAACCGTAAATTAGATCAGAGGTTTTTAACCTTTTTTGCTAACGATTATAAACTTCTTGCATTAAGGAGTGTCAGACTGTTGTTTCGGAGCTGCGGGATTACTAAACTCTTAACATTAGCAAAGTGCATAGTCCCCAAAACTATAAATCCGTCACTAGAGACAGAACAGCTGAGAATTATAAAACTAAAATTAGACAATAATAAATTATAGCGAATTTCTGGTTTATGAATATTAAAAATCGAATATAAATTTTTTTATGTATCTCAAAAATTTTCCATGAGCACACACACATTTTTTGGTCATAAATAAGCATTTAGATAATTTTTATGATTATAAAAGTTTCCGTTGTAACAAACTAATGCTATATAGAGGTATTCTCTGTTAATATATGTACATAATTGTTATGAACATGTCGCAATCATCGATGATTGCTCTATACTGCGAAGGGGGACCACCGAAACCACTTACGAAATTTTTGCATAAATTTTTAGTTTCGATATCATCAATGTCGAACGTGACTCGATAATGGAATATACCACTACTTTAACACCTCATTCAAAACTTTTGATGAAAAAGATTGTTGACTATTTACAAAGTCCAAATTGGTCACTGGATTTGAATCACTTATGACTTATAAAGAAACTATAATTGGAAATAAAATATTGTTAGAAAATCGTAAAGTGAGAACTAGTCATCGAATGTTATCGAAAGTAAAATAATTTTAGAAACGAATACTGGAGGAAAAACTATATACACTATAGCTAACAACCCAAACATTGACCATTGGCTTGGCTATCATACTCAGACACGAATTGGAAAGTTGCTGGACACTTTTAAATTATTGGACACTTTTATAATTTGGACAGAAATTTATGCGAGTGTCCAAAACTAATTTTTTAGACAAATATTTACCCACGTCTACATTTCTAAAAAGTGTAAATACAAAAAAAGTTTTTTCTTTGTAAAAAATATCAACTTTTGTATTTCATATTATTATTTTCGGAAATTATTTTAATCATCAGGAACATATTATGCAATTTTGGTAACAAAATATGTCGTTGTAGCTTATGGTAAATTACAAGAATGTCAGAGATTGCCTCCCATAGTGACTATATAGGGTTGAAAAGGCATATATTGTGGAATTAAAATCACCTATAGCGATGAGGAGGGGGGGGGGGGAGAGATGTCGTTGTAGCTCATCAGCTGTCGCCCGTAAGCCAGCCGGAACCAAAGCTTTATCAGCTGAAACCATAAGGAGTTTACATAATGACCACAATGCTTTTGTGTATGCGCATACACTCCCAATGCCGAAATTTTTCAATTGTTTTAAAACACGGTGAAACTTTCAACGGTGTTTTCAATTGTAAAATCAAAGAATGTCATGGTTACGTAGTTTAAGAACAAAATTTGGTATGTTGAGAGACCCGTTAGCTTTTGTTTTAGATTTAAGAATAAAATTATCAATAAAAAAATGTAACCTTTAATATAAACAATCAAAAAAAACTTTGTCAATCCGAATCAAAAGTATTCGATATTTCTTGAAATTTACTACAAAAACTCAAACGCAGGTGGGGCGTCGATCACACTTTCGATATTATTATCGCACTGAATTAAAATAATCTACGGGAATTCATCCACCATTTTCTACATTTGAATTGACTGCAGGATTGTTTGTCAAAGAATTTGATTGGGGTCAAAGAAAGGCGTTTTTTCGGCCACCTCATACAATTTTATTGCTGGGAAAAATAGTGTCACAAATTTGGAATGTAATCATGGCACCCCAACCTTGTCACATCCTCAAAAACTATTAAGCAGACATTTTCCTTTCAAAATGTAAATAAAAGTCTTCAAAGGCTGCTCAATTTCATAATTTTGTTTTAAAAACAATCTTTCCGGTTTATATCATCTGTGAAACATCATTCAACGATAAAATTTTGAGTTCGGAATTCTTCCCTATATTCAATTTTTGTGGTTTATAGATGTGATCACTCACCACAAACAAGCATAACAAAATCCGGTGCCGGAGTACTCATAGCTATCGATTCACCTAATGAATTGGTAGATTTAACGAATCCATCGATCGAGCAATTAAGTGCTGCGACACAATTATGGAAATTACCAATACTGCCGATCAATCAGACATAATTTTAATAACTGGGGATTTTAATCTTTCAAATGTTAGTTGGACTTATGATGAAGAAACCAACGAGACCTATTCCGCGACACCATGTTAGACTCAAATTTTAGTCAAATCTGCGAATTAAAAAATGGACGAGACCGAACCTTGGACCTTATTTTTACTAATGAACCAGTTTTATTAAAAACAGAAGACTCACCAACACCTTTCGTAGTTAATGATATTTACCATAAAGCAATAGAAAGAATATTGGAAACGAAAGTGAATAACAGGTTCCAAAATTACCAAAACCGGAAACTATATTACAACTTCAGAAAAGCCATTTCGAGTAACTTACAACAATATTTTGAACAAATAAATTGGAATGTCAAGTTTAAAAGCGATGCCATAGATCTAAAAGTGGAAATTTTTTACATATATCTATTTAAAGGAATCGATTTATTCGTCCCCGTGTCTATGAGCAAACCGAACAAATACCCTCCATGGTATGACAATCAACTTATTAGTCTTAAAAACAAAAAAGACAAGGCTTATAAAGAGAACCTCACACTGTGTTCTCAGGATAGTAAACAGAAATTTACTGCATATAACCAAAATTTTGAATCTTATTTTGAACTGAGATACAGAAGCGATATTCGCAATCTAAAGGATAAAATAAAAGGCGACCCCAGACACTTTTGGAAATTTTTTAAAACGCGAAATTGATGGTTGCCCAGCCTGGATGAAATTTAATGATCAAAAGTCTTGTGATCCACAGGTCATAACCAACATGTTTGCTGAGTTTTTCTAATCTGTTAATAAAGCGGAAGACATTGATAATTATAAAGATTCAACCTGTAGTGAATATAGTACATTCATATTTACTCCACACATCCAGCCAGAAGACATCCAGCGAGCATTGGTAGGATACGGAGAAGGATGTAGTCCAGATGGTATTCCTGCTTCATTTTTTTAAAATTTGGCAATCCCTCAAAGCATTTTGTTCAATCAGTCATTAAAATTGGCAACTTTTCCACAAAAGTGGAAAATAACTAGAGTGACACCTATTTTCAAAACTGGATCTAGAAATGATGTTTCTGGTTACAGAGGTATTACATCTATATTTGCTATACCTAAACTATTTGAACTAGTAATATATGCAACTCATTCAAAGCAGTGCTTCCACGGTATATATCACAATATCAACATGGTTTTATGCCTAAAAGATCAGTATCTCATAGAATTTACTAGCTATTCTATTAAGGAAATTGAGAAGCACAAACAAGTTCACGTAATATACACAGACTTTGCAAAACCTTTCGACTCCATCAGCCATTGTAAAACCTTGGAACACATTTTCAAGTTCGGATTTTCAAGCCAATTCGTAGACTGGTTCAAATCTTATTTGAGTAATCGAATCCAATATATTGAAATAGAAGATAGAGCGTCAAATAGAATACAAGCAACCTTTGGTGTACCACAAGGCTTTCACGTTGGCCCATGGATTTTCACAATCTTCATAAATGGTATTACCGAAGTGATAAAGCATTCCAATATCCTGATGTTCGCAGATGACCTCAAAATCTACAAAGCAATCGAGTTAGTCGACGATGCCAGTAAACTACAGGAAGATATTGATAACCTAGCGTTATGGTGCGAGTTTAATTCTCTGAGTCTCAGAGAACTCCATGCTCGGTTTTGTCAAACGTTGGACGGGTGATAATTTTGATGTGGAAAAAATTAAGATCCTGTATTGTGCCTACGTTCGATCCCAGCTGGAATATGCTGTAAATGTGTGGTGTCCGTTCTACGAAGTTCATATCCAGAATATTGAGAAAATTCAAAAGAAGTTTATACGCTACTTGACCTGGAAAGACGGATGGGTCTATGACCATGATCTACCATACCACGTAAACATACAGCGGCAACCACCATATTTAACCGGGTGCAAGTCATACAACTTGACAACTCTTGAAAATAGACGCGAATTGCTAAAAAGTACATTTATTGGTAATCTTCTACTAGGTCTAATCGACGCACCGGATGTGCTAAAGTCAATTAATATAAAGGTTCATAGTAGACCACTAAGAGATCCTGGCTTCCTCCACTTAGATAGACACAAAACCAACTATGGCGCTAATGAACCAGTGAAGATGATGTGTAAAAGTTTCAATTGAATTAACTATTTATTTGATTTTTGTTTGACTAAATATAATTTTAAAAGTAGATTAAGGCAATTTTATGCCTCTCAGTGATTTTTTACTTGTTACTTTACTTTTATGTTTCAAATTTTCAAATCCAATGCGGATTTATTTTATTTTATATTCTTAAATTAGTATGTTTCAAGTCAAATTTGTAGACTTTGTTCAATATAAATAACTTGACATTAGAAAAGTTTGTTTTGGAATTCATTCAATTTTGGAGTTGGTGGTCAGCTCCCTGAAAGCAATTCAGAAAGCCAAACTAACCATACTCAATGCTATTCATGACCTAAAGAATCCCGCAAATGCATTACACGCAACCAAAAGTGTGCCGTTGAATATAGAAGAACGTGTTGTTACTCGGTCGCTAACAAAAGCTGCGACCAGTACAATGTTGTATCTACAGCTTTATCCCAGCGAAATTCTAATGCCACAAGAATTTCTCCTAAACACATAGAACAGGTTCCACAAATTACCGAACATCGAGTAACTAGGTTACATTCTAAGAAGTTACTGAATAAAAATGCAGTAAAAGTACCTAAACCGCTTAATGACGATGGATCATCAAACAATGATAAACCCCCAAGCATTCCGGACGACCAAAACACCATCAATGTAGTGAAAATATGCTGGAGACAAATGACAGTCCCTCAGTAGTGGTCAATTCTACTGAACATCAAGCTTCGTCAACAGGAAAAAAACCCGAGCCTAGCATTCCGGATGATCAGGATACCATTAGTGTTGTAAAACCGAGACGATGGTTATTTATAAGCATGATTGATCCTTCCGTTACTGACGACCAGTTCATGAGATTCATCATGAACAAATTTCACCTGCAGGATATAAATGCCATTCGAATGGTTCCTAAGGCTAAAAATGGATTCACCCTCAACTACATATCTTATCGTCTCAGTGTTGATGAAAAATCATTAGCTTCAGTCGCTACATCAAAATATTGGCCTGCAAGAATCTTCATTAAAGAGTTCGATTTCACTCAAAGAAAATCTTTTTTTGCGGAATACCGGGTCTCCAATGTAACAACGTAACTCAGCAAATGAACAACTTCAACAACAACAAAATAGCTGACTCGGAGGATGACAATACACTTTCCAAGAAACTAATCATGAATGCATTAACTGGGAAATGTTGTATCTACTATCAAAAATGTCAACAGAATGGCCTCTAAGGCGTCAAAATTTCACAATTTTGTGTTTAAAATCAAACATCCTATCTATGCGATTTGTAAAACTTCGTTTTATCCAGGTATCCATAGCTCAGAGTTTTTCCTAATGACTACTAAGTTTACAGATGTGATCGGTCAACTAAGACAAGCGAAAAAAAATCTGGTAGAGGCGTTCTCATAGCCATTCATACGTCAATTAGTAACGAGGAATTTATATTATCTTCATCTTCCGTGGAACACACATGCGTTAAAATATCAATGGTTAGAAAACAAAACATCTTCATTATATTGCCTATATTCCACCGCTATCCAGAATTGAGTTATATGCTAAATGTTGAGATTGATAGTGATGTTACCTGTTTCTACCATCCAATTTGACCTCTGATGGCTTGTTTGCCGATTCAATGCTAAGATTCAATTTGAATCAAATTGACCATATACCAAATGTGAATGGACGGATGCTGGATTTGATATTTACTATGGAATTAAATATCATCAGCGTATCACAATCCATGGCTCCCTTTGCTCTGAACGATCAGCAACACATACCTATGGAAATCCTATTTGATGTGCGGGAAATCTCGATTAATAGCAACCATCAGTCTGATGCGATGTCATACAACTTTAAAAAAATAAATGTAAATGAATTCAATCAACAATTGGGAAACATCAATTGGCATGACGAATTTACCGATAATATTAACATGAATGTTAACAGATTCTATGACATCTTGTCTCGATGCTGCGATCAGACAGTACCATTAAAAAAGATCCAATCGAATAACAACCCTCCATGGTACGATAACGCTCTGATAAATCTAAAAAATTTTAGATTTTTTTATTGTATTTTTTTTTTTTATTTTTATTTTACTAAGGCTTATCAAAAAATGAAAAAATGCAACTCAGAAAACGACAAAATGGCATTCATCGACATCAACTCCAAATTTGAAAGTTACTTTAATATCAGACACAAAAATTATATCCAAATTAATCAAAATTCGATTAAATCCGATCCTAAAATTTTCTGGAAATATTTTGCTACAAAACGTGAAGTTAAAAGCTATCGTGCGACAATGCACCTAGGGGAATCGAAATCATCTTCCTCTCAAGAAATAGCGAATATGTTTGCAAAATTTTTTCAATCAACATACAAGCCGGAAGATATTTATGATTTCAAAAATCTGCAGACATCTACCAACAGCTCCGCATCGATTACAATACAACGCCTACTATTGGTGAAGACGATTTAACTGAAGCAATAAACCACCTTGGAAATGGTTGTGGGCCAGGTGGGATCCCATCTTTTATCCTAAAAAATCATGCCGAACAATTTGCTCCACCTCTATGTATACTGTTTAATATGTCACTTAGTACTGGCATTATTCCTACTAGATGGAAATCCTCAAAGGTTACGCCCATCTTCAAATCAGGAAAAAGGAACGATGTTTCATGCTACAGAGGTATCTCAACCACATCAATGATACCAAAGTTGCTTGAAATAGTTGGGTCCCATTTGAAACGCGATATTTAAAAACGCGAATTATCAAAACGCGATATTTCAAAACGCGATATTTCGAAATGCGATAGAGTACAAAACGGGATATGGTACAATACGCGCGATATTTCAAAACGCGATATTTCAAAACACGATATGGTACAAAACGCGATATGGTACAAAACGAGAATTTAGGAACGGGTTATATCAGGTGGGTGAAGGGGAAATTTCATTTCAGTTTATAGGAATTTAAAAATCGATTGGAGTGAGAGTATATAGGATCGGTATCAATCGGGTCGCTTCGCAATGCACATTCTGTACCATAACGCGTTTTGAAATATCGCGTTTTGAAATATCGCGTTTTGTACCATATCGCGTTTTGTATCATATTGTGTTTTGAAATATCGCATTTTGAAATATTGCGTTTAGTACCATATCTCGTTTCAAAATATCGCGTTTCGAGCGGATCCGGAAATAGTTGTATGCAAAAGCTTTAAATCTATATCATCCCGCGTCATTTTTCCAACAGTCAACATGGGTTTATACAGGATAGATCGACCACAACTAATCTAGTTGAATTTACCAGTTATATTGTTAAATCCATTGAACAGCATCGGCAGGTCGACGCAGTCTACACCGACTTTAGCAAAGCTTTCGATTCCATCAGTCATTGCAAAGCGCTTGAAAGTCTGCATTCTTTCGGCTTTTCAACCGATTTTGCATCTGATTTTGCTCATACTTCTCTGATAGATCTCAATTTATCGAGATTGATGGACGAAGATGTAATTTAATAAAAGCCTCATCGGGTATTCCACAAGGAACGCACGTAGGCCCGTGGATTTTCCTAATATTTATTAATGACATAGTCAATGTTATTGCCAATTGCTCGGTTATTTTGTTTGCGGACGACTTAAAGTTTTTTAAAATAATTGCAAATGAACATGATTCAACTTTACTATAAGACGACATTAATAGGATCAGTGAGTGGTGTGAAGTCAATCAACTCAACCTTAACATCAACAAATGTAAAGTCATGTCATTTCATCGAAAGAAATCACCAATAATTATGGATTATAATATCAATGGCGTCAACATCAATAGAGTAGGCGAATTAAAAGACTTAGGAGTAATGTTTGTCGGAAATATAACATTTACCAAGCATATGGATTTAATTATTTCCAAAGCCAATTCCATGTTCGGCTTTATCAGTCTATGTAACAAAGAAATAGATCTCAAACAGCTGCAAGATCGCTAATTTATCATTCAAGGACTAATATCACGCCAACATCAAAACAGCTGTTACTACACGATCGATTTGAAGGTCATCGCGTGGTGAGCAGTATCATCTATAATGTATATCTGTACCATCATATCCCGTTCAGCAATACAACATTGAACATCGCAAGTTTAAATTAGTATTAGTTAAGTAAAGTTACTATTAGTAATTATAATCAAATTCAAGTCCTAACGCTCTCCGTTAGGCTAAGGTGTTAAATTCCAACTTAATAATTAATTTTTACGAATTGCTTGCGAATTATCAGCTTTGCAAATTATATTGGGGTGATCATTTAGTTGGGTTTGCCTGAAACTTTCCTCATTTATTATACGCGATTGTAACACTTAAAAGGTTAAATCTTAATCGTACACTATGCCTCTCACACAAGACGAACTCGACCAATTAGAATTATTCAAAAAGCAGAGTTCTTAGGTCAATTAACAAATTTTAAAAACAAATACGGCAATGTAGATACAATGACTATTGGTTCATGTGAGTCCGTCTTACACCGGCTACGTGAAATTTATAATAAATATGATGAAATTCAAACCAAAATCGAATTGTTCGAAGTGACAGCGGGAAGGGATAGAGAAACATTCGAAAGTAGTATTCTGAATCAATTGCATGAAATTAAAAAACCCGAACCAAGCAATGTCTCATTACATAATAGTTCCGTAGTAGATTTGGCAAACTCATCTTCTTAATTAGAAATGCGAATGCCCGAAATTAAGTTACTATCATTTAGCGGGAAGAAATCTGATTGGTTAAGGTTTCGTGATGTTTTTGAAGAACTAGTCCACAAAAGAAATATTGATGATTCAATTAAATTCCATTATCTCGTGTCGCATGTACGTGGTGGTAAGGCATACTCATTAATTGAAGGGATTCCAGTGGCATCTGCTAACTATAACCAGGCCTGGACTGCTATCTACGATAAATATAATAAATAAGTAGCAATTCAAAAATTGTATCTAAAACTGTTATATGACATCACGCAGTAAAAAAATTTAATTCGTTGAAGGCTTTGAAAGTGAACGTCGAAAGTTGGAATCTAATTTTAATTCACTCATCTATTGGAAAAATTTGATAATGCTAGTCGTACAGAAGTAATCAAGGATTCCAATGAGAAAACTTTGCTTTCTTTTGAAAATTTCATTAAAATCCTTCAAAGTCGTATACGAGTGCTGAGAGCTCTCAAACCTTTATCTTCGACCACTACAAAGACGAAACCGGATTCAAATACTTTTAGAACCAATGAAAACTATTCAACATTGTTGTATAGCATTCAATCCTGTTGTCCAGATTTTTGTGATCCAAAACTCACTTCAAAAATGAGATTTCACTTCATTAAGCAAAAGGGATTATGCACAAGTTGTTTGTCCTCATCGCACAATGTTCGCAATTGCAACAACTCAGTCTGTAATCAGTGTTCATTAAAGCATAATCGAGTGCACCCTGTTCTGTTAACGTCGTCAAGGATACACCAATATCCAAAACCCTTTTGGAGCAACCGAATATATCAGATGTCAACAGTCCTGCAACAAATAAATGGCTAATAATGTTGGGCACTTATCATAACTCAATCGATAAAATTCCAAATAATTCAATTAATGAAGATAATTTAAAAAATCTATCATCGAATGGACAAATAATGCTGGGTATACAGCAGTAGTTAGGGCATTTACAAACAGTGGTAATTACATTTAAGCAAGGGTTTTACTCGATAGTGGGTCTCATCTAAACTTTATCACAAATGCAACCTGCCATCTATTAAATTTAAAAATGCACCCAACATCGAAACAAGTGGCTGGGATGGGAAGTAAAATTACGACCATCAATCACAAGGTATATGTGTCAGTAGGATCTTGAATTTCAAAACATAATATAAATTTAAAATGTTACGTACTACCAAAAATCACTGATGATTTGCCATACCCATAAAATTCGAAACTAAATCAGTACCATCGTATATAAATAATTGCAGATCCCCATTTTAATATTCCGGATCGCATCGACATACTGATCGGAGCAGAAGTCTAGCATGTTCTCAGAGGAGTTCTACTGGAAAAACCAAAACAGCAAAATCTTCGGATTCTTCAATTCAATATCAAAGATCATTGTGCTCTTTTGAATTACTCGAACCACATATCAAAAAGTTTTGGGAATTGGAAACTATTACTTCTAAGAAGAACTATTCACTCAAAGAAAAATTGTGTGAAGAACATTTTCTAAGGAACTATAAAAGGTTAAGCTCTGGAAGATATTCCGTTGCCGTTCCAGTCAACAATAAAATAGCAGAACTTGGTTCGTCCAGTGAAAATGCGGGCCGTCAATTTTTTTTCGTTGAGAAATAACTTGGCAAAAATCCTGCGGTATACCAACAATATAAGGACTTCATGAACGAATATATTCAACTAAATCATATGGAAGTTATTAAAACTCCGAGCATCATCGATTGTCAGTTTAACAAATCCTATTATCTTCCTCATCACTTCGTTACAAAATCTATAGGCACGACCACCAAATTGCCTGTTGTGTTTAATGCATCGTATAAATCACCATCACAAACCTCATTAAACGATTGTATGATGGTTGGCCCTGTGATACAAACATATTTATTTTCGTTAGTTCTTCGATTCAGAAAATACCAGTTTGCATTTTTCGCTGACATAGCAAAAATGTATCGTCAGATTTTCATTCATGAAAACCAGCAAGAACTTCAACGCATTTGGTGGCGCGATTCTCAGTCTGAACCATTGAAGTGTTATAGACTTCGTACGGTAACTTATGGAAACGCAAGTGCTCCATATTTGGCAACCAGGACCTTGAATCAGTTAGCGTTTGATGAAACATCATTCCCTGAAGCATCCAAGGTCTTGAACGATAATTTCTACGTCGATGACGTTCTAACTGGCGCACATAGCCTTCAAGAAGCATTAACAATAAAGGAACAATTGATAAGCTTATTGAAATTAGGTGGCTTCGATCTTAGGAAATTCTCTTCAAATAATCCAGAGCTATCAGATGACAATTCAGCTAACTAGTTGTCTTTAATATTAAAACTCTTGTGGAATACCGCAACAGATATTCTAGAAATGTCATTTGAAAAATTCAAATCTCATAAAGCTAGCAATACCAAAAAAAAAATCCAATTGGAAATTTTTATGTAAGTTATTCGATTCACTATAGGCTTAAGTTCGATGTCTCAAAATTACAACTATCACATGATCAGCCAACCAAGCGATCATTATTGTCGGATGCATCCAAATTATTTGACCCCATAGGGTGGCTGTCACCAATAACCATCACGGCCAAACTATAATGATGCAAGAACCATGGACCATTAGAATAAAATGGGATGATTAGTCTGCGTATGCTGCGATGGTATTACAACAACTAACTCACAACAAAAATACGAGTCGCTCCTATCAAGACCAAATTATCAATCCCACGACTGGAGCTTAACGCAGTCTTGCTACTAGCGAAACTCATAAGCCATACTCAATGTGTCCTGAAACTCAATGACATCAATACTTACGCCTAGACTGACTCAACTATTACATTATGCTGGGTCAGAGGAGAGCTAAATCGATTCAAAACGTTTGTGGCCAATATGATTTCTGCAATACAACTACATGGCATCATGTAAGGTCAATTGAAAATCCGGCAGACATAGCGTCACGTGGAACAACCCCGTTAGCTCCTGCTAACAGTAACTTATGGTCTCTATTCCCGGGGAATTACCAGAACAGTGCCACTGAAGACAATTAAAATAATGAACGTCTACCGTAAAATCGTTGCCTAGGATATTTTAAAGTGGAGCACCTGTCCCGATCAGGTGTAAACCAAGCGTCGTAAAATTTACGGTGATTTTTACTCCTTGAACTTCAATTTAATTTAATTTTGACCTATCGCGTGTCTATACAAATATTTCGGAAACATCAAGCAAAATGTCCTCACCCACAAAACTTAATTAAAAATTTAAAAATATTACAAATAAAAAATGTGTATATTACCTAGCAACAGGACCATAAAACAGCCTTGCATGTCATCAATATTCACCGTATGATTTGTAATTTCATTCGACATTTTATATTGCGTACACCGATTCTTCTTCGGCAAATACTGCTTCAGCCACAATTCTATAAATCCCATTTGATGCATTCGCTTAATTTCACCGTTAATTAAATTCAGGTACGAACTCTTCCGCGGCATTAAAATTGAAATCTGCTCGTCAAGCAAATCTTCTGGCGCCATAACAAAATCACACTGGTTCGTCTCTTGGTATTCTTTCTTCATGATAAACTGTAAATTTTGCTTCCACTCAAATATGACGTGTTTACCTTGGCGAACCATTTCAAGTATTTCAGGGGTTTCAATTTCATACGTAACAGCTAGTTCGTAAAGTCGTTTATGTTTAGGTAAATCGGTTTCTTTCAGGTATTCTTCAAGGAACGTTCCCGCTTTTATTCCCCAAGTTATTGAATTTTGATGCCGTAAAATTTGATTTACGGTTGTGATTGGTTGTTCGATTTTCGGGAATGTTAAATACGCAACTAAATTGCCACAGTATGTTGTCACCACGATTATGACGACAAGCCACCATGTGCCGATTATTACTCGACCACTATCTGCTTGTGGTAAGTGTAAACCTCCTTGTTGCAACAGCGCCCCGTAAATATACCAAAAACAATTGTTTATGGTGTTTAGGCCGCCTTTCCGGCGATATCCGTGATAGCTGTAGTATGGACTAAATCGATGTACGATGTATAGTAACGGACTCATTAGAGCGATCGATCCGGCTAAGCAAAGCCACGTCGATCCGGCAAATGGTGAGAGGAATAAATATATTCGGCTTAATTCCTTCGGGCGTGACACTATAAACGAATACGTCTGAATACTGATCGGCATTGTGAAATTTAATATTTGCTTGTATCGTTCGTTTACGGTTGAGGCGACCGCAGCCAATAGAACTTTATTGCTACCGACCATATTTAGTATTTCGGTGGGAATATTCGAGGTTGGTAGATACCAGCTGGACGCGTTGCTGTATAAATTCTCCGTTTCATTTGCATAATTTAAACTGGTTGATTGTAGTACGTGTAATTTGTAGGTGAAATTTAGTTTTCTGCTAAGCTCGTTTAGTATATCAATGGTTAATCCTTGTGCAGTCTCCATACCTGACTCATTGTACGTAATAATTTGCCATGGCGGATTCTACAAAAAAAATATATTATTTTCGTAACAATCACGGGTATAGAAAGTTATAACAGATTCTTACGTGATAAGTTACGATATGTAGTAATTTTTGACGAAATCCGTGCTTAGCATGTGGGAATATTGCATCGTTTAATTTAAAACCATTGACCGGTTTCCAATCACCAACTTGCAATAATTTTGATTGTGATTTAGTTAAAGTATCTTGAAATTCGTCTGCATTATTCGAAAATTGTGAATCGTATACATTACCCCAAACCTCGCCCGCTTGCATACGCCACGTCGTGCAGTTGTTACATTTGGAGTGTGTGTCCAAATGGCCGACCAAAAATTTAAGAATATTTTTACGCTTTTCCTGTTTGCTTGGCCGAATTGCCTCCCATTCCTCATCAGAAATTTGACCATAAATTGATTCTTCCTCCTTAATCATGTGCGAGAGGCCGATCACAAAAGCCTGTAGCACTTCACCAATATGACATTTAATGCCATCTACACATCTACTACCGAAATATGTTAAATTATAGGCAAACGCAATATTATCACCTTCACTAATTAATGTTTTTACCGAACTGATATTATTTTGGAAGTAGTTTGTGTCCGACACAATATACAACCACTTACTAAACGTGTTCACCATTTCTAAATCTTTGACCGTCTCCATGATATGTTCCATTGTGTTGGTGGTGACAATTGCTATAAAATTGGTACCGATAAATCGGGTCGGTAAGCTCAATAGTGTTTTACGTAAATTTTTTCGCCGTTCCCATTCCAAAATATGTGCCTTAATCTTAAAAATTGATATGGTCATGGGTTTAACATAACCATCTGGTGATTCAGTGGATAGTGCGATAATAGCACGACTTATCATATCACGTTCGAAAGTGTCATCGTGTAATACAATTGCCGCCTTCCAATCGAGATCATCGGTCGATTTCATATCCATTAATACTTGGGGTAATTCTTGACCGGGCGACATAACGGGTATCATAATTGCTTCGGACGGAGGCAAACGCGGACAATGTGGATCGGTTAAAGCAATAACCAAAATATTTTCGCGGAGTGCTTTTTGGTATATTTTCCAGGTATCTTTGCAATTGGTGATACTAAAAATTGCCGTAAAATCTGTAAAATCGGAATAGTTAGTTAATCATAGACTCCTCAGATATAGAAACCAAACATTAAACCGAATACCTTTTCTAAAATCAATCATCGTCCACGAAAAGTAGTTTACGTACAATCCACCATTTTTTAGATTCTCACGCAAAACTCGTTCCATTACGATTTTAATCTCGTTCAATGTCTCGTCGTATGCCGTATCCAAATACTCTCGATCTAATAGTACGGCAATTGAAGCGTTTGCCATTAGTAGCGACGGGAAATCATCACATTTTATCGTCTTAATATTATAAACCGATGAATATAAAATCAGCGTATAGCAGACCACCTTGATATTAGTTCCGTGTAACATTTTTACAAAAAATGAATGAAATCGAAACGAAATTGATGCTTTTATATAACCGCAAGGTAAACTGGGTAATTGGCTATATACTCGCGTATAAAATCGGAAAATCGTATTTATTTGATAATTTATATCGATTTTGAAAAAAAAAAAATTATTTTCAATTTACTTTGGATTAAAAGCCATGAACGATTTAATTATTGATGCCTAATTATTTTCAAACAGGTGTTTATAAACGAATAGATTTTATGTTACTATAATTTAAAGGACAAGATAAGAAAATTAAGAAAATTTTAGGGTGTTTATGCAAATTTAATAAATTAATGAATCTGAAGATGGCTCATATGAATATACCATCGACTGCTAATTGATGCCTGTTGCCTTTTAATTAGGGCGATAATTAATCAAACAAATTGAATTTAAGAGCAGATCAATTTTTCGGATTTCAACTAACTCCCAATCTATGAGATCCCACTTCCAGACCATCTAAGCTCTTTTAGTGCACGTACGTCCAATGTGTAAATTTTCGCCTGGTTCGAAAGGCTTTGAAGATCTTAAATGGCTTCACACGTGCCATGTTTCAATTTTTATAGCGTTGTCTGTGGACATTTTCCGAGGTTGTTGTTGGGATGACTCCGATAGATTAATCCGGGGCCTTTGTTTAGGTTTCATAACTTAACGATTTTTATGACAGCAAGTAATTGATCCACCGCTCAATTCATTTTTCCGTGGGTCATGTACTGGTAATAGATCTTAATGTACCAAGTCATATCTGAATCACTTTTATATAGCAAGCTGCTTGCTACAAGAAAGACGTCCGCTCCAACCGCCCTTAACCTGGAGAACAGACGCTGATTTGGCATTAGTTTAAGGGTGCCAATGACTAGCCATGACTAGTGTCCAAATGTTTTGAAATGTTTAATCCGCTCGGTAGTCAAAATGAAGACTAGATTTATTTGGGAGCCCGGTTAAAGAGGCATCTATAAAAATGATAATGCCAATAAATTGCGGCCAAGATGCGAAAATTCCTTTACTAGTCGTTTTGTTTAAGTCATTCACGTTTCGTCCCTGTAGCCATTGCGTGATTGTCTTTTTGTGTGTGAAAAATTTCGTTTACACGTGTAGCCTTTTCTTTAGTTAGTTCGGTTAGTTAGTGAACTTATCGCACACTTAGGCCAATAGTAGCCCATTGTGATACCGCAGGATACTATTTCCTTTTTACTCCCGCTGAAACCATTCAGAGCCACTTATGTAGCGTAAAATATCTCGCACTCCACAGTCTGCGAGTTCCAAAAGGCTGTCCATACCGTACACAGCACTTATTCCTTCTGTATGATAGTGCTGGACACGAGCATAGGAAGTAATCTAGAATCTCTTCCTCCTCTTCGTCCATACAACTTCTGCAGAAGTCATTCATCTGTAGACCCGGCCTTCTCACATGTTCCCCAAAAAGGCAGTGACCTGTCAGTATCCCTACGACCAATTCTACCTCTCGCTTTTCCGGGGATACTAGTGCTTGAGAGCGCCGCAAGTCTAGTTTTTGCCAAACGCGCTACTATGCACGTGAGAGTGTTGGTCCATCTCTAGTTTGTCAAGGCGATTGCCTTTTTATTGAGAGCCAATTTGAGCGCTGCTATACGTCTCCCCAGACCTGATCTTTCTGGTTCCATCTGGGTAGTCGTGCCGTACCTAGCTAGTTCATCTGCCCTGCAGTTTCCCGTGATCTCCGAGTAACCCAGATTATCTAGATGCTGAAATACTCACTCATCTCATTAAGAGATGATCGGTAATCCAGTGCCACCCCACCCGTGACTTCAGACAAACTGCCTCTAGTGACCTAACCGCGGCCTAACTATCCACATCGATTGCGATATCCCTCACGGATACCACGCTGCAGTAGTCAGGGAGACGAACAGAAATATTACCATTAGGCTTCTCACGAATACTCCGGCTCCTACCTTACCGTCTAGCTTAGAACCGTCCGTGACAAATTGCACTGCCTCGTTTTCCAGTATTGATCTGTTCCTGCAGTATTCTCTCGAAGGACAGATGGTGCGGAAACCTTTATCGAAACACAACGCTAGTTTAATATAATCTGGATTCGCCAGTTCTTCCCTTAGCGATCTAACTATCGTCGAGTGACTCGCCTGAAGACACTTCTATACTGAGAGACAGCCGGGAGCCTCGTAACCATATTGGCTGCCATCTGCTTACCAAAAACTTCGATTGGATTAAGGTGGAACATAACATGTAAAGCGCGCGTAGGTGTTGTCCTAAGTTCTCCGCTTATAAGCATACAGGCCGTTCTTTGCACCTTCTCCGTCATCCTTATATATGTTACCTTCTCCAGAGCTGGCCACCATACGCCCACCCCGTACATCAGCACAGGCTTTAGGGCCTTACCACTGCCGTATAGAGCCATTGTACCAGATCTGGGTACAAACCCCATCTCTTATTTATGGCGTTCCTATACGAGTAAATGGCTACAAAAGCCTTATTCACTCTTTCCACAATGTTAGGCTTTAAGCTGAGCTTACTGCCCAAGGTTACGCCCAAAAACCGTAAATAGTACCAGCCCTGTCGTGTAAGGGTTGATCTCTAATCTAAACTTGCTGGCTCATTTCGTACCAATCAGGAGTGCATTCTGTACAACATCACTAATCCTGTCCAGATATTTACCTGAGACAGCTATCGCTACATCATCTGCATACGCTACAACCCCTGTCCCCTCTCTATCCAGTTCCAACAGCAATCCATTCATCACTACACTCCAAAGAAAGAGGGACATTAAACCTCCTTGCGGTGTTCCTCTAACCACCTGTCTTCTAATAGTGGCCTCCCTCAGTTTCGAGATAATAATCTTGATTACCAGCATCTGAGTTATCAATAACCAATTTATAGGATAGTCCACCTTCAAAAATAACAATCCTTCCATGATCGCCTCATGCATACTAGATCGTGCAGAGCTGTGTTCACCGACTTTCCCTTACAGTAAACATGCTGCGACATTCTCCAATTCCTGGGCTAAATTTTTGTTCGAATACCTACATCTGCCAACCTTTCCAAGGTTTTCAACAGAAAGGATGATAGAGTTAAAGGTCCTTTGGATAAGCATGTGAGCTCTTTCCCGATTTCGAGATAAAGACCACTCTGACCTCCGTCCATTTCCTAGGAATATAGAGTAGTTTCAGAGTTCAGAAGAACTCTCCAGCCAGGGGAGGATGACTGCCGAGCTCCTTTGGATTTGCTGGCCTAATCCGATCCGGACCCGCAGATTTATAAGGTTTAAAACCACTCAAGACCCACAGGATTCGTTCCCTGTCCACGATGCCTCCACCTCTATTGAAGGTGTCCCTCGATGAGCTCCAGCCTCCATCGAGTCATCAAAAATGGCCAGAAAATGGGTCTCGATGAGGAGCTTCAATGATTCCGCACTTGAAGCTGTCCATGACCTGGTTTAATTAAATAACAAGGACTGGTTGGGTTAGTAGATAGAATTTTTCTAAGGCGAGAAGTCTCAGGGACCTCCTCCATTCTACAACAGAAGAGTCTCCAAGACCCCCTTTGTGTATTCCTCAACTCTTTTCTGTACTTTCTTACGTCTTCTTTATAGGAGTCCCAATCCCGAACCTCCCTTGTGTTCTTAATTTTATTAAAGGCTGTCCTACACATCCCCCGATAGGTTCCCAACTCCGTGACCCACCATGTCGGTTTCTGCCTGCCTCTAGGCTTTATGAGAGGGCACGCAGCATTAAATGAAAGATTACATGCTTTTGTGACAACATCAACCATGCAGTCTAATTCTTCTATTGTTGCCGGTAGTCTAGGGACTTCCACCGGCAATAATTCCTCCAACACCTCCCCATATTTGTTCCAGTTTGTCTTTCTGGGATTCCTGAAGGCTTTCCGGGTAACAGGTTTAATGTTGAGGTTATATGTTACATATCGGTGATCAGAGAATGAGTGCTCCTTCGCCACTCTCCATCCCTGATCTTATGAAAAATTGTTTCTGACGCAAAGGTCACATCTAAAATCTCCTGTCGATTTTTAGCAATGAATGACGGTTCTCGCTCAATATTGCAAACTAAAAGGTTAGTAGATATTTAATAAATAAGTAATCAAAAAATAACTCACCCCTCTCGTTAATGTCTGTGCTTCCCTGATTAGTTCCTCAGATATGATCTTCTCAGAGTTGCTCGAGTAAAATAATTTATATCCTTTCGGTCTGAGGCCACAGATCCAGTTAATGTTAATCCAAGGTCATGGATTAACACCAACCAAGTCATCATCTGACTTAGTCAATCTGAGAACAAGAGCTGTCGAGGCAGCCTTCATGTGATGCAGGTTTATGTGTTCAATGGTAATCGGCCGTCATCCTCCTCCCGTCGAGGGTCCGACTAGATGTCCCATCAGACTCCAGAGAGAGAAGGGTACCTCCCCTTACTATACTCCCCACGTCCGAAGCATCACTCCCCTGGTCGTCCTCTGCTAGCTTGACTGTCTCCCGCTTGGTCGCCCCCAGGCTGATCTTCCGCGCACGTATCGGCCTCGTCTTTTTTATATATTTTAAGAGTGGTCGACCCAAAACCGGAGTTGATCACTCCCTTTGATTTTGGAAGGGAAACCCGGGATTCTTTATTGATCAGCATGGTTGCCAATCTACAGCAGCAGCAGCCCTTAGTCTCCTGCTGCTTTATAATCCTCCAATCTTCCGTTGGAAGATGGGGATTACTGGCTCGAATGGTCAGTTTTTGATCCCTAGGAACACCCGCCGCCCTGTCTGTTATCACCTTGGCTCGCTTGCTGTCGCCCGCTTCAAGCTCATCCTGGGATCTCTGTCTTTTAGACACAACGACCCTTTCACAGCCGATGGTTTTTTTAGCCTATGCTACAGATTCCTTTTGCTCTACTGTAAACTGCCCCTCAGGGGTCGCAGCCAGTTTATCTAAAATTTGGAACGCCGACCATCTCTCCCTGTACGGTCGCTTCGCCGCAGGGATCTCTCTCAATCCCCCACTATTTTGTTTAGCGATTTCGCTTCCTCCTGATTTCGATGCCATGGTGTCACTTACCCTTGCCCCTGGTGAGGGAGCACCATCTGTATGGTTAGAGTTACTCCCTTCTTTTATACCTTCCGCTTTTTGAAGGGTGCCGGCCCCTTTATTTTTTTTCATCTTGATTGTTCATGTTTCTCTCACGAGTGTTTTTCCCCCATCCGTATACGCAGATTTTTTCTAAATACAACTGGAGGTATCCTGGTATCCAGAGGACTCCGTTCATGACTGGGCTTTCTTAAATTGGTCCCATCCTAGTCGATCATCAGCACGGGTCGCATAACACATTAATCCAGCCCATTGGCTCACTGAGAACCCCGGCCCCCAGCGCCTCCGCCCCTTCAACATTCCCCCGTCCATTCAGCCATTCATACGGATATCCCAAACCAATGGGACCCATTCCATTCAAGGGATGACTCGTTTATAGAGTTCCCCACCCACTAATTGGGGACCTATGAGTGTAAAAAGACGCGACACCCAGTTCACCGTGGTTAGTAGTCGACGGTTTTATGGTGTTTATAAGAATTGGGGACCGAGCTTAAGCATAAAAACGGAAAGTTACTATGATTGGTCTTCACATTCAATCAGAATCTTTGTTTGGCCATGATATAGATTAGGAGTTATTACTTTTTACACTATTTGCCGTAGTTACTTGGCGAAACATACTTACACTTAATAAACACATTTTATTAAACACTTGTTTTTTATTTCGCAAAATTAGATTTTTTGAATATTTTCAAAAAGTTTAAAAATTCAATCGATCGATTTCGACTTGTTAGGTCATCATCAGGAGTATCTACTGATTTGTAAAAGTAAAAATTTTGTTATATATAGTAGAAAAAAGCAAAAATAAATAAAAGAAGGAAGGACAAAAAATAAGCAATAAAAATTAATCTATGGATCGCGCAGGTAGGCGATTAGTCATCGGCTGAGTAACAAAATTTAAGGTATATTGAAGTACATTTAATTACCCGACGTATTAGTCAAATTATTGCGTACGTGAGAATAGAAAAGGGCGGGATCAATCGCTGCTTTCGACGTTTTCTCACCTCTCAGGCAATTTTCGAATCCCATCTCGAAAAAACGTTTCGTCTTTTGATGCAATCCATTTTTGAAGCCAATTTTCAATTTCATCGAAAGAAGTGACCCGGCGACCTGCAAAATCATGTTGCATCCATCGGAACAACCAGTAATCAGAAGGAACAATGTCCGGAGAATACACCGGGTGCGGTAAAATACTGCACTTGAGCGTTTTCAAATATTTTTTTACGAGTTTTGCAACGTGAGGCGGAGCGTTGTCATGCAGAAGAATAATTCTATCATGCCTTTCATCATATTCCGGCCGTTTTTCTCGTAATGCACAGCTCAAACGAATTAATTTTAGTCTGTACCGCTTGACCGTACTGGAATCGCCAGGTTAGCAGCTCATAGTATACAACGCTTCTTTGGTCCCACCAGATACACAGCATAACCTTCGACCATGAATGTTCGCCTTTGGTGTTGATGTTGAGGTCGATGGCAATGATTGGCTGGGCAAACCGTAGTATTTTTGTATTCTAGGAACATACGAATTGGATGCAAAACAACAACAAGTTGTAGTCCATTGTCAGCTTGCATATAACTTCGTGATGTGAAGAGCAACGTTGATTGATTCGGATGCAAGTGCTTGTTGTGTAAATGTCTTACAATTTTCTCCGTTAGCTAGTAGTGCTTAGGTAATATAGCAGGGTATTTCTTGGAATACGGGATGTAATTTGTCGATGATGAAACTCGTACGGTTTGTTACGAAACCATTCCATATCCTTGAAACATCTGAAAGCCATGATAGAACAATGCTCGAGTTGGTCCATGCGTATAATAAGCCAGCTGGAACTTGAAAAATGGCTGAAACTTTATAAAGCAATTTAATTAGTAGTACAGTACCGCAGAGTTCCAAACGTTGAATGGATAGTTGCATTAGAGGAGCAACTTTCGTTTTCGAAGCGATAGTACGAACGAATTTTTCTCCATCAGTGTTAGTAGCTCTTATGTATAGCTGAATACGTCCTTTCCGAAGCGTCGAAGAAACCATGGTACTGAATGTTATTTAATGGTGGTTGCGTTAGTAGATATCGTGGAATACACACAGTAGTAAGACTGGACAGCTAGCTGCGGATTGAACACCACGTCGGATTTATGCCTTCTGAAAGTGGATCATTCCATTCTATATTGGTCAACCAGAGTGATTTCAACAAAATTTTGAAGTTGAGGGTTACTGAAGTAATCCAACCTAACGGGTTGAATAATTTACTGCATTTGGATGCAGTAAATGCATCTTCGTTGGTCATCCAGCAAATTTCTAATGTTTTCATATAAACATCTGAATCTTCAAATGAAATCGAATTTCTTCCAAGTTTCTCCGTGGGTATACGTTGTCGAGAAACTCCTAGCTGTTTGAGCTTCACTGTCTTAATTGAAATCCGGCATTTGATAAAATAGTTGAGATCTCATTGTATAATGCAACCGCTTCATCAACAGAGTCATAACTCGACAGCAAATCGTCAACGTAGACATCAGATTTGATCATGTCTGCCACTTTAAAATCGTACGTAACTGTTTTTAATTTAAAGTGCTGCATTTCCTCCTTCGGATGCTCACGCCAAACATTTCGGTGAAAACTTTGTGTTGAACTTGCACTTGTCGATACAACTTTTCTATATCGGACACGAACACTACCTTATGACGGCGAAACCTGGTTAAAATTGAAAAAAGATTATCTTGAATTGTTGGACCTGTTTCTAAGACATCGTTTAGTGACACCCCGGAACTTGATTTGCACGACCCATCCAAAAACCATACGCAGCTTTGTTGGCGCACTGGTTTGTTTTATAACGGCATAGTATGAGGGAAGTAAAATGAATTGGCAATGGATACGGCTGTTTCGGGATTTCTCTCCATATGTTCAAGCAGCTGGTATTCTCGCATGATTTTTTGGTATTCTTCTCTTAAATATGAATCTCGATTAAATTTACGTTCCATCGCAATCATTCTGGAAGTTGCTGCTTTCAAACTGCTATACCTAACGTTTCATAGTTCCCATTGAGTGGTAATTTCACAGTATAACGGCCATTTCTAAATTGATGAGTTCGTAAAAAGTATTCTTCACACACATCATCACCGGTCGAATTTCAACTGAAATTTCTTCCACTTCCCAAAAACGACGTAACAGTTTACAAACATCGTCGGAACTTGTTTGCATTGTATAGCAGCCAGTAACTGATTTAATACTGTCGTAAAAAACTCTCTCCTTCACAATTTAATAAAAAATGTCATCATCTCAATAGGTTTCGATTCATTAGACGTAGGATTAGCAGAAACGTTCATCCAAAATAATTGATTGTGGTGGTAAGCTAGTGTGACCTTGTTTGACTAGCTGAGATTGCAGACAAACCGTTTATAGTGACACAGGCATGTTAACACTTCAGCCCTAATTCTTTGTAAGTTGTTCGGTGATGAATATGGATTCTGAGCTTGAATCTAGCAATGCACGAATATGGTAAATTTTTCCTTTCGAATCGGTGGTTGTTATTACATTTGTTGGTAATATTGACTGCTTATTTTTATGTGATGGTTTCTTTGTCGTGAACGAGATTGAAGTGGCACTAAAGGGCTGAGACTCTTCTGTCTTAGTTGCACATATACTGCCTATCTTCAATGCTGCATCTTTGAAATTTGAAGCATCTGTTTAGTGGTTTATTGCAGTAAGAATACTCACTTCTGCTAATGGCAACATGCGTTTGTTTGCATGTCGATCTTGTTGGCTTGATATGTATATTTGACAGCTTTCTAACGCATCACATCTACGTTGAAGAAAATCCAAGAAATTTTCGATTGTCGGTATATCATCAACTACAGAGTGTAATGCCCCACAATAATCAAGAAATGGTTGATCATTCTAGCTGTATTGCCCTTGCGAAGTCCTTTTAACAACTGGAATTTCTGTACTCTTGAAATAGTGTCCTTATTGTGTACGGTAGCTTCAAACACATCTTTGAATGATATGGCTACTGGATATATGTTTGCCATCGAATGGTGGACTTCTGGATATATGTTTGCCATCGTTAGGCATGTTTGGCTCAGCAAACTTTCGTCTTTTAATCTCACGTGTCATTGCACCTCTAGTTTTGAAGAATTTTTCCTCAAATTTATCGGATTTTGATGTCTGTTGTGGTAACAATAATAATTGATCCTCTATATATTATAAAATGATTCCCACCATGATTCTACCTTAAGAAGCCTAGGTTCAATATCTTCAGTTAGTATTCCATCGTCTACATTTTCGATACTGGAAGCCACCTTTGTTAACGAGCCGAGAATGCGCCCACGTTTTTGTATAAGCGAAGGAGCGGCCATTTTGATATGATCAAATTTAATAAGATGAATTAGCATGGAATTTCACGAATCACTGTCAATCTTTACTCACACCCTTAATTGTAATAAACTAGTCACTGTTTATTGTTAATAATATGTAGTTCACTTGTTGAATCACTGATATTGTTCGTAAAAATCAATTACTTACAGTTTATGTACTAACTAGATGATTTGCTTTGAAGCTTGATGTAACGGAGGGTAGCATGTACTGAATGTAATTTTATTTTACAAGAAGTGTTAAAAACCAAAGTTCATTTTTGTCGTGTATCTCGTTGATGACGTTACCAATCCATATACGCATGAAGTTAGCTGAAATTCATGATAGTGAAGATTAATAACCATACCAATTGATAAAGTCGGCATTTCAAATTATTGATCTGATTTACGAACAAATATGTTGATGTTGATCGCATCCATCACAGTTATTTATGCCAAGTATAAAGGGCAGAGGCAGAATTGGTTTAACATTGAGAGTAAAACAATTTTTAAAATAAAATAATCGTAATTTCATTTGAAACTTCTAAATATACTTTGCTTTATTTATTGTTTTAAAATTTTATATTAAAACATAACAAAATAAAATGTAATTAAAATTGACAAATTCATATTTAAAATATAACCCAATAAACAGATAACCTATTAAGAAAATATCTAAGTGTGGTTTTCTTTACAATTAAATATAATTTTTTTTTGCTTTATATAAAATACTTTTAATAATATGAGTAAGTCGCATGCGAATTAACAGAAAATATAGGAATGCGCCCTAGATGCCCAACTATACAAAAAAAAAACAGTTGAAGAGTATGTAATATTGTAGCTTGATAACAGATTCCATCTATTCTCATAGCTTCGCTAAAAAATTAATTGGTTTTGAGTTGTGTGTTTTGGACGCACCCCCAGTGTAAAATTTATACGTTGTGCTTTTTAGAGTGACACGGTTAGTTTCGAAATGTATGTGTGTGTGTGTGTGTTATGTGTATATCAGCTATATATTTGGTAATTTGAACAGGTATATTTTTATTGGTAATATTCAATTTAAAAACTATATATACCTACTAAACTAGAGTGTGTAAATAGTTTTTTTTTATTTCGGAAGACCCGAATTCTATGTATATATATATATCTGTATAAGTTATATATACCCGAAGCACAAATTATTCATTTGCAATGGATTAATTGTGGGCCGGTTACATTTTTTTGCCAAATTAATTATTTTAACCAATTAAACGTTATATTAACTATGATAGTGTTTAAATTCATTCAGTAGTAACATATAATAAGTTTGCAACGCTTTACTTAAAATGGCGTACACTCAACGGACCATCACAGTGACTTAACGGTCGCGTTGGTAATTGTTGGCTAGACGTTCGAGTTTCACTATGATGTGAACTATGAGGCCTTGGTATCGATATACCGAGATGTTCTTTCATTAGCATGCCATTCTTTTTCTTATTGTGAAAATGCTGCGTCAAACTATTCTCCGACATGGTACTATGACTCCGGGTCGTTAAAAACATTTCATTTAATTTTGGAATTGTTCTAACCGATAGTGTACTCTCCTCGCTGCTTTGTGAACTAATTGTTAAACCATTGTCATTGGAAAAATTGAATGCATTAAAATGTGGTGAACGGGGCCATGACGTTGGTGGCGGTGAACGTATCATGTGTTCTTGTACCTCAGGTAGCGTAAATGGATCTGATTCCAATTCGGAATTAAACTCCTAAAAATAAGTTTTGTGTTAATTAGGTTAAATAATATTAAAATCTAATATAAATTACCTCCGACATTAGTATTGCATCATCGGATACGGAGTCATCAATTGTATCCACTAAGCTTTCCCGACTTGCTAATACCTTCTGTGATGAAATATAATCATTTTATATACATGTTTTACGTTACTTATGTAGTAGGTGTGTTAGTTACCTGTATAAATGGATTATCCTGTCGTGACAGCCTTAAGGCCTGCATATCTTGATCAATATCCCTACATCGGCCTGGAGTTAAATTTAATGTTGCTATGGATGGAGAAGACGCGTTTGGCGCACCCATTGGAGTACAATTATAACTTATTACTGTAAAAAAATAAGAATATAAAATATTAGAATTTATTGAAAAATCTTCTTGGTTGTTCATATATAGTCTAAGTGGTAGATAAATGCTTTATTGTTGTCAGTCAACAGTTTTATTTTACCAACCTACACATAATTCCCATAAAATGGGTTTCAAATTTAAATGTTTCTACATAACCGATTAGAAAAACATCATTTTCTGTGCAATGTTGCCCACCCAAATAAATGATTCCTCATTTTGAAGAAAATATTATATTGAAGAAGACCTACATTCCATCAAAGGTTATTTCAATTATATTTTTCTTGAACTTTAACATTTATAGAAAAAATAATAATTTCTGAGAAATAGGCTAGGATGATAACGTTGAAAAATAAAGACAAAAAAAATTTCGGAGAAATAGGCTTGGCTTTGAATAACATTCGGATGATTATGCGGCCACTCTTTACGCAGCTCAGGAGAATTTTGAGACGGTTCAGATTAGTACAACTGCACGCCTGATTTTCGTATCTTTATATGGGCTTTAGACAATTAGGATTACGTAATTTTAATTAATAGCTCTCATTCTCAACAATCTGTTGATTTAGAGGATAGATCAACCTTATACAGGTGTGAGATAAATTCTTTGCATAACAAAATTAATTGATATAAAATATGATTTAATTGTGAAATCTATTTATCACCGTTGATGATTTATTGGTTCAAATTGTAATTTAGGAGCCTCTTAAAGAGAAGACAAATCTTTTCTCTGTGTAAAATGAATATAACGCTCAGATATAAAGTCAAATTGAAGGTTCACCATTGGCCAGGGTCGAAAAGCCGAATAACATATTTCTGTATCCTTAGGCAATGAAGTAATGAAGCAAGAAGGATGAGAGTCCTCTTCATGAAACTGCTCTTGCCACTAGAGTTAGAACCATACGAGCCGTAAGTAAAATTACCATTTCTGATAGAAGCAAAATTCCCGAGTGTTTCAACCCAATATACGTGACCCCATATAATTGTTATCTTTAAAGTCAACTTAAAGGTTAGCCGATTGAAAACAGATAATTGAGATGCTAACAATATCGAACAAGATTTGCGCTAAACGAAACTTCGACAGTAGAATATCAATTTTTGTTAGTTTTTATGGATTATGCAAAATAATTTGTGAATTCTTATATATTCGATAACGAATGAGCAGGAATAAAGAAGTTTTTGTCTCTCCACTATGCGGACAAACGAGATTTGAAGAGCACCACATAAGCTACTTATCGCAAAGGAACAGTGCATTAGATAAATTCTACGTGAATGTGAACCACCAATTCTCGTTAATTGTGAATACAATTAAAACGGAAGAATGTTCGACCAATACAATTAAAGTTCTGATTGAGACATATCGAAACAGAGCCCTAGACGTCTTGATCAGAGGACTAAATGGAGATTTGTCGAGAATGCTGAAATGTAAACTTTCCAAATCTCACGATACATAAAAAATATGAACAATTCGCTAACGGCTCCCTTAAACCAAATCTTCTCACGAACAAATATCACTCCCTCCTACTTCCGGAGAAATCACCACCAACTGATATTGCCAGAACATCAAAACACTACCTAGTCTAATACATCCCAAGCCAGAAGAGCCAATGGATATTTATCCGTCGCTAAGCAGACAAATAAACTGCAAAAAAACGTCCGATGCAATAAGCCCAACAAAACCGACCAGAATTTTAAACCGAGGAAACAGGTTTACCACACAGGAAGAAAAATATCAGTATACACAGCCGAAAATGTGGGCATCAAAAAACTCGAAGTCGAAACTAAAGAGACCGCAGAACTAAATTTTATGATAGGTGCATCTTGAGCATACCGTACACAAAATCCCAGATGAGAAACGGTGATCCCCTTAGATTCTTAATTTTCGGCTGTAGTACGAAATCCCGGGTTTCAAAATCTCGGATTTAGTCTTGATTTTGAGAAAAATGTATTTTATTAATTCGGGCCGGTCGGACTAATAATATTTTAACATATAAAAATAAGATGTCTTGCCCAAAAATTTACTAGAAAAAACCAAGGCTGCGAAGTCAGAGGCGGGAGACGGGTTCGTGAAGTCGGTGCTATTTTATCGGAGTCGGAATCGGAAAAAACTGAACTCCCATTTTTTTTTGTCAAATTACAACAACAGTGCCATATATTGACACCCGTTCTAGAATTAGTCGAATTCCTAGTTTTTGATGGTTTTCAAAAATTGAAATTGCTATTCCAATTTCTTGAAAAATAAAAAACGACTATAACAAAACTAAAACAGTAAAACCCGTACACAGTAAAAAAGTAAACGATCGGGATATATAAGTCGGGTTGTGTCGCTTCCGCAGCTTTTTTTCCTAATTAGAAAAAACTTTAGTTTATAGGAATTTAAAAACCAATGGGAGCGGGAGTATAGGATCGGATTATAAAAGTCCGGTCGCGATGCTCTCGCAACGGAGCCGGGATCGGCAAACATATCGCACTACGTGCCGCAAGTAGGAGCGGTTTATATAGAATCTATTAATGGCACCTACTAAAAAGAACAGGAGTTGCGCCATTTTGTTATGCAAGGTTTCGTAATTACAAAATTTTATACTTGCAACATTTTCAACCCCATTTCCACGTGAAACTTGATAAATTTCAACATAATCGATTAAGAAATGGCCTAGTTCCATCCCTAATGACAATATTCCAGAACTTTATCAAACATCATTTTAAAATCCCATTTAGAACCCACGTGTCGATTTTCGATATAATCGGTTAAGAAATGACCAGAGTGTCGACTTTGTACCAAAAATATCAGCACGAGCTGGCGTGGTGACCAATAGTTTTGTGTACATATACAGTGTATAATATACCATTTTATATTTGTATCGTTTCTCCTCTCATGTGTCTGTGCATTCTGTCCGTCAATTTTACAATGGCAATTAGACTAAAATAAAAAGTTCCGGTTGAACCGGTTGAATACTTATAATACTGATGTCTACCTTACCTCTTCTATTCGTTTGCTTTTGAGCAGTGGTACCGATTGTTTGTGATTTTCAAATAGTTGAACAGCACGAAACCGCATTTGACACACCAATTAAAAAAATATATAAACAAAATGACGCGCATGTGCTCAAGCAAACCAATATTGAAACCAATATATGTTTTTCCGGTTTACTCACCTCGCGCTGTTATTTTTGTTACAAAATCGACACTCAGGTTTCATCCCTATCCGCCTTATTCCAGAACTTTATCAAAAACGCATTCTTTTGAATCCCATTTAGGACCAAAATGTCGAATTACAACTAAATCGGTTAAAAATGGCCTAGTTCCATACTGATGGCCATATTTCAGAACTTTATCGAAAAGTCATTTTAGAATCCCATTTCCATCGCACGTATCGAATTTCAACAAAATCTGTTAAGAAATGGCCAAATTCCATCCCTATTAGCCGTTTTCTAGAACTTTATCGCAAACTCGTTTCTGAACTTTGTCAAAAAATCATTTAGGATTTTCCTACATGTCAAATTTTAAAAATTCAATCGGTTCAATTTTTTGTACAAAACTGGGATTTTGAAAACCAGGATTTTGAAAACCGGGATTTATAAAAAAAAACGGGATTTCATTACAAACCCGTTTATTGACAAAACTTGTTACGTCCACATCGATAACACTATTATTTTTGAAGGACAAACCATGGAAGGACACCTAATGAATACTGAAATAATATTCTCCAAACTTGAAAAGCCAATTCCTATGGATCAATTTTAACAAACCGGAATTCCTAATCATCTCGAATAAAGTAAAAATCACTACGGACCAAACCCAGATTCAGCATTTCAACAGATTAAAGAACTATACTATCATCATCAGAAATACTGGTATTTCCTGATTTCAACAAACCATTCAACGTAACTACCGACACTTCGGACACGGGAATATTGGCAAACAGAGCTCAATGACGTATATTTTGATATCTTTAAACAAAACGGAGGAAAATTATGCGGCCAACGAAAACGAAACATTTCGATAATTTGGGCCATGGATAATTTAGGAAATTAGCTATATAGTGCAAAGAAAATTAAAACCCTTACGGACCATCATCCACCCACATTCGCTTTTAGTAACAGGAATAACAACGCCAAATTAAAAAAGGAGAAGGTATGCATATAATTACGAACTTGTTGACCAACCCGGCTACACTAATAAAGTTGCTGATGTCCTATGAAGACTGGAACTGGAAGCAAACACCTTGGCCACTGAGGGAACGGTTCATAGTGCTGGAGAACTCTAAGGACCTGATACAATACTGCGATGCACCAATCAACGAATTTAAGGATCAATTCATATTTCAAAAACGTTGACGATGAACCGCACCTTTCATATCATAGACACTATATTGGCCTACCAGCAGCTCGATTCTGGTTATTCCTATAGGAAAAGGAATTAGGAAAAATATTTTCATAGTATTTTTGTCAAAAATACCATTTTCTAGCCTACTGAGAAATCATGTTTGATCTAAAATTTTATAATTTAGGAATTATTTTTTCCGTATCGAAATTGGATAGGAAAAATATTTCCAATTTAATTTTGTTTTTGAAAAAATTTACACTAATTCTGTACCATAGTATGCCAGAAAAATAATTTTTGTGACCAAAATACTATGAAAATATTTTTCCTAATTCCTTTTCCTATAGGAATAACCAGAATCGAGCTGCAGAGGTAAACAAACAAATTTTAAGCAGAAACCTACGAGAACGGTTAAACCCGATTACATCGCTAATGAAGATAACTAATTTTTCAATTATAAAGGAAGAATACAAAAGGGCAATCATACGGAAAATAGAACAGGAGGCGTCTTCTTGAAATCGGTGAATATTTCCCCAATCGGAATACAATTTGCTTTGAAATTCTCCATATTATTCGATTTTTCGCCGACTACTTTAATCATTTTTTTAAATTTCTTTTCTTTTTTGAAATTAAGAAACATAATTTTTTCCCATTCTATAAGGGAAAAATTTCTATGAAAACAAATTTGAAAAAATGATTAAAGTAGTCGGGAAAAAATTTGAATAATATGGAAAATTTCAAAGCAAATTATATTCCGATTGGGGAAATTTCCACCGACGCTTGGGGCATTGAATTCAACGTTATACCTTTCGGTCGGCTATCATTTTCGGCTCTACCTTTCTAGCACCCCATCTTTAAAGTTTTGGCAAAAGTGATGATTGAATTCGTTTGGTCATCGCTTGGTCAGAATTGGTCATTAATTTTTATCGTTTAGTCTCTTACGATAAATGATGAAAAATTCAAAAAAAAAATTTCTCGATTCCCACAGTTTTTTTCAAATTTCGTTAGATAATCGTTAGGTCAGGATTTTGGTGTTTGGTCATCAATGGGTCAGTTTTTATTGCGAAAAAAAAACAAAATTGTAGTAATTCAATAAAATCAGGTTCGTCGCTTATTTGGGAATTTCATTTTAAAATCCAATAGGAAAATACCATTTAGATAAAAATATCTTTTTTTCAAAGAATTGATACTAAAGTGGAAGACATAAGATATAATCAATTCAATTTTTAGGTTCTTCATAACTCGTTGAGTATTGGTAACTAGTTGATTTCCTTTGGTCATCCCTACATGACGATTTATTGAAAAAATGCTTGAAAAAATCATAATTTCCACACGATTTTAAGTGTTCGGGACTGGGAGCTAGACCAATACTAATAAAATATAAATCCAACAATCGGAATCGGTTGGTCGACTGTCATTGAGAACAAACAGAACACCAGATCAGTAGACGTGGTTAAAGAAGCAATTAGTAGCGATGAAATATGAAATTTAATGAAAATAATTCGTTGTTACGAAAAATGAATTTATTTAATTTAATTATTTAATAAAATGTATTGTTGTGTAATTTGACAATAATTTGAACGTGCTAGTTAATCAAAACTGCAATAAAATCAATTTAACATTTATTTAGTTTAAATTTTTTTCAAATTTACCAGAAATAAATAAGAGCCATTACAATACTTATACGAGCAATACAATAGGATTTTCAAACTTTCAAGCCCAAACAATCCGAATCGTAGATAAATTATGAGCCTAACGAATTTTCGCAATGATTCACTATGTTGGGATGACCAAACAAAAACTATACTAGTGACCAACACTCAACGAGTTATGAAGAACCTAAAAATTGAATTGATTATATCTTATGTCTTCCAGTTTAGTATCAATTCTTTAAAAAAAGAAATATTTTTATCTAAATGGTATATTCCAATTGGATTTTTAATTAATTTTGGAAAATGAAATTCCCAAATAAGCGACGAACCTGATTTTATTGAATTACTATAATTTTGAATTTATTTTTTCGCAATAAAAACTGACCCATTGATGACCAAACGACAAAATGTGGTGACCAATTCTGACAAAACGATGACCTAACGAAATTTGATAAAAACTGTATGATTTTCTTGCAATGAGGTGCTACTCGGGAAATTTTTTTTGAATTTAACATTATTTATTTACCGTTTAATCGTAAGTGGCCAAACGATAAAAACTAGTGACCAATCTTGACCAAACGAATTCAATCATCACTTTTCTCAAAACCTTTAGAGGGGGTGCTCGAAAGGTAGAGCCATTGTTTTCCTATAGCAAGCGTAGAAACAAAAGAGAAAAGAATAGTAAAAAAATTAGATAACATTTGAAAATGAGTGTCGAATTCAATTCAGCCCCAAATTTTGGAAAATTATTATTTCTTTCGAATGGCCAGTCTACTAAAAAATATATACCAAACATATGATCAATATGTATGATATAGACGTCCAAATCATGTGCAAATCCAAGAAACACTCATCCCGATGTATCCAGCCGAAATACTCCACGTTGACATTATGGAAATTAAGAATGAGAGGTTCATTTCGTGTGTGAACAAATTCTCAAAATTTGCGATTTTTTCGCATCAAATTTAAATCCATCCCACACGTAAAAGACAAACTAAATAAAGCACTGCACCATTTCACAATCGGGTTTTATTTTTATTAAGGCGAAATTTGAAATTTTCTTGTCCCATTCTTCGGCTCCTGGCAAGCACTAATTTTTTCCCGTGAGCACTAATTAACACAAATTGGGGTTAATCGATATGCAAAGTTTCATTTTGAAGTTCAAATCACGCAAATTACGATCAAGTGCTTTTATTTTTGCTTTGGTTCATTCATCTCAAATATTTAATTATCTTACCTATGTTTACTAAAGTGAATACAATCAAATATGTTAACGATCTAAAGACTTTTTGCTATATGGAATGTTGTTTTTCGACGATCTTTCTGGTTGAATTCAAGTTATGTTTTAGTGAAGTGTTGAATGTTAGATATAAATCAACCCTGCTTTTAGTTGAATGAATTGAAATACAGGCAGCTGAATGACAATACCGGATTTAAATTTAATTTTTTTACAATATCAACGGAATATTTAGGTCGTCATATGTATAATAATGCTGTCGGGTCATTACGAACGTGAATCTTTTCGGTTAAATGATGTTGGATGGGTAGATAGGGCAAAATCATGTTTCAAGCAAAGTATGATATGATGATACCTAACCAGTCTATTATGACTGATGCCGAATACATATGATTAATATTAGTATCGTTTACCTCAACCACAACTAACCCAAATTAATAAACTAACAAAATCTAATCTAGAGTATGGTTTTAAATGAGACTAACATTTTAATATATTTAAGTAGTTAGAAAACGACTTTGCTGCGGTTCGCCCTAGTTGTTTATGTGACTAACATTCTTTCCTAACTAACCTTATCTGTTAAGGATGCAGGCAGGGCCAAGGCCCGCATGTTGCTGAAATATTATTCGTCATATAATCATATATCATATCATAGAAATATAATTTTCATAAATTTTCATTCATAAATTGAGGAAAAACAAATTAGCCCCTGAAAGATACTATATTAATCAAAACAAATACAGAAGTATACCGTTCAATAATATTTGTGTTGAACAACAAAATAAACAATAGAAATAAATGGTTTTAAAATCAGGGGCGGTATATTGTACCATCACTTCAAATCGAAATTCGAAGAAAGTCGAATCAAAAAATGTGAAAGTTGTATCATTTTCGACTTTTATCCGTTTTTTAATCTTGCAATACTTTTTCTAGAATGAAATGTCAGCTACATTTATTATTACTTTGATTTTAAATGATGAAACTTTATCATTTATCGTGATTCGAAAATGATATAACATACTGCCGTTCTACTTTTTTCGAATTTCGATTCGAAGTGATGGTACAACATACAGCCCCAGGTATATTCATTGACATCCGGAATATATAGTGGTTGAATTTGTGCATATTCAAAATTGGTCCAATTCCTATTGATCAACAACAGGGTTGCAATGTTTTAAACAAAACGTTTAAAACGAATGTTTTAAACATGTTTTAAACAAAGCGGTATGTTTTAAACATTTTGTTTTAAACAAGTGTTTAAAACATGATTTTAATTAGACAAAAAAACAAAAGTTTTTTTTATTTAAATTAACTTTAGTAAATATTATAAATATAATATCTGTTACTTCAAATACTTACACAATAAAATTAAATAAATTTGATTGGCCACAAAACCCAAACTCATCAGTTAGATTCAGTTAGTATCATGTATATAAATGGCTTCAGTTTTAAATTTGGTTTTGATGATAATGATTTAAATACTGTAACTAACTTGGCAGCCTTTTATGATTAATTAAATTTGAAATGTTGGTTAAATAATATTTAAACAATGGCAATCTAAAGATTACATTCAAGCCTCGCTTGCCATAGTATAAACCACTTCGGAATTTCAATTAATTCGTTTATTTATTGTTTCTAATGTAGTATTTTTGAGTTCCTTCAGAGAAACAATAATTTCGCTTAGCAATTTCGCTGCATAAATCATATTTACAAAATAATTTGGTTAATTTACAATATATGTAATATCCTTAATTGATGCGTTATGGTCGGTATCTAGATCTTCAACTCATCCACAAGTGTGCTTAATTGCGTGCATTTTTTCAGGTGCTCTTTAATTCTAACCACTAAACCAGGAGCCCCACTTTTCGGTGTGGACATTTCTCAATCGGAACACGATTTGCTTTAGAATTCTCTGCATTATTCGAATACTTCGCGCCGCAGTGGGAATTTTTTCCTTATTAGTGGCAAAAATTTAGAAATATACAGAGAAAATTTAAAAAATAATCAGAGCACCCGGTGAAAAAATCAAATAATATAGAGAATTCCGAAGCAAACCATATTCCGATTGGCGAAACTTCCACAAGAACAAGACACCAGATAGTTCCTTTTTACAATTTTTGCATTTTGTTTATACTGTATGCCTGACACCGATTGTCTTGTCCCAATTTGTGGTCAACCAAATTGATTATTACTTCAAACCACTCGTTCGGAGGCACTACACAAATCTAGTCTGGTGTTTTTTAATTAAAATTTGCTAAATAAATTAAGATTTATTAATTTCTAAAGCATTTATAATCTAGAATTGACAAAATATCCAAACTAAGTTTTAAGTTTAGAACTAAATTTCAGGCATATTTTGGTTATGAACCTTACAGAGACATCTATCAATACTGGCATGAACAAAGCATCAATTTAGTTAATCGGAAATTCAGACAAAAAAAATCGACATCAGGCACACAAGTATTAGAACTAAATGTTTCGATTTCAGTGAAGTAATACCAAATACTGTTTTTGTGGGACGAGTTATTATTTTTAAATGATAATCAACACCGCTCAGGATCAAGATAACCAATAAGCTAAAAATTGGATTACAAAAAAAGATAAAACCGATTGGTAGAAAGGACTTCCCCAAAATTGTATTAAACGATTTAAGAACAGTTATGTAAAATAAAAAGGATCGACGAATTCTGTAAAACAAACGAAAATAGAGAAAAACGATTTAATTCAAAATTGATTAATGCAGATCCTGATACTATATAAATAAGTACATACATAAAGACATACAAATTACAGGCAATCCTCCAAGAACGCGGCATTCGAAGAACGCGGTTTCGAAGAACATGGATACCCATTTTCTCAAACTACACGGTTTCAAACACGATTTTCTTTATTCTATTTTATTTTTTGTTTGTCATAACAAAAAATAAACAATAAAACGTAATGTCTTTTTTATTTTATTTTTTGTAGTCTCGAACAACACGATTTTAAAGAACACGGAACGAATTAATCGTCTTCTTGGAGGGTTTCCTGTATATTGTATTAGTATTTTATTAATTTGTATAATTATGTAACCAGAGCCATCTTCCCCTATGGGACAGTGAACATTGGTCTTTTGCTAATGACGTCACTTTATGTCGACAAGTTCTCTTTTACTATTTTTTAATACAGCAACACAAATAAATGATCGAGTTTATTTGTTGAAAATTGAGCACATTAAAATAGAAGAGAAAAATAAAATCCTCGTCTAAGGCAACTTACGAAGAAAATGATCGTGCTGCTACTTCAATCGATTAAGAGAGACCGATTTTTTTTAAACCGTCGACGTAGCGTTACGTTGGCTTTGGGTAAACGTGCTTCATACTTGGACCTGAGCTTGTATTTTGAACGTTCATTTAATTCTCTTTTATTTTGTATCGAGAAATTACAAGAAAATCGACAAAAAGTTAACTTAATTCGTAATGAAAATATGTTTAAAACAACGTTTAAAACATGTTTTAAACATATTTTTTTTTTTGGTTTGTTTTAAACATGTTTTAAACAAAAAAAAAAACATGTTTTAAACAAATAAAACGTGTTTTTTGTTTTAAATTAAAAAAAAACAGTTTTTTTTGCAACCCTGATCAACAAAGAACGTTGAATAAACAATTTTCTGACATAAAGTGTTCTAGAAACCAATGAAGTTTGCTATTCTGATTGACCTATAACGTTTCCATCTGAAAATTATAGTGGCCAAATTTGTGCTAATCTAGAATTATACAAATTCAGCCACAATATTTTGCTGGAGTTAAATGGTTTCTAGAACACTTTATGTCAGAAAATCGTTCATTCAACGGTCTTCGTTGTTCAATGGAAATTGGGCCAATTCTGGATTAGGACAAATTCAGCCAATATGTTTTTCGGATGTCAATGAATATACCTGGTTTTAGAACATTTTATTTCTATTGTTTATTTTGTTGTTCAACACAAATATTATTGAACGGTTTACCTCGGTATTTGTTTTGTTTAATGTGGTATCTTTAAGGGGCTTAACGAAAGTTTGCTTTCGCTCAATTTATGAATGAAAATTATTTTTCTATGATAAGCACAAATTTTGTCAGTTTAACCGCCTTTGAAAAGTGTTAAAATTAGGCTAAAATTATTTCCGGTTTTGCCTAAAAAGCAAGTTTTATATTGGTTTCGTCTTTAACGCGAAATTTGAAATTGTCTTGTCCCATTTTCTCGGCCCCTGGACTAGCACTAGTTTTTTCCCGTGAGCACTATTTAACACAAACTGGACTTAATCGGTTTGCATTTGTTTCATTTTGGAATTCGAAAGTTTCTCTGCGCTGCAGTTATCCAGTGTATTTATTGTCAAGAAGAATGCATCTATCCTAAAAGTTTCAGCTTAAAAGGAAATCATAATCTTTTTAAAGTCCGTTCGTTTGGGTTTACTGTGTCGTATTATACCAACAAACTCTAGGGTTCCACGCTTTGCAGCAGCATTTTAACCCTAGTTAATCGTACTTTACTATCCAAACTAATCCAAAAAATACAACAATAACAAACTTATTGTAATAGTGTTGGTGTAAGTAAACATTCAGGCGAATTTAAATTGTGTAATGTAGACAAGATGTGATTTTGTAATGGGCCTTAGGTACACTCCAATTTCATTCTAAGTATTTTCCAAGCATTAAGCATGAACTTCAGTGACATTGGTAGACTATCTAAACTCAAACGAGTGTCCTTAAGTAAATTATATGATTTTCTAATGGGTCTGACAGTGTATCCCATGAGATTTCAAATTGTGATTTTTTAATGGGCCTTGGGAAAACCCTAAAATGCTAATAAAATATTTAGAATGACTTTGGAATGTATCTAAAGGCTAATTATAAATCACATCTCGTCTAAATTACACAATTTAAATTCGCCTTAATGTTTACTTACACCAATACTATTACAATAAGTTTGTTGTTGTATTTTTTGGATTAGTTTGGATAAACTTCACTAGGTAGCATTCTTATGTATATTTACTACAGTGGCAATTCCAGAATTTCTTCTCATGTTACAAGTAGAACTATCAGTTTGATTCAAATTGAATGGCAGTTTGACAGCTGAATGTGATATGCGCTCCTCATTGAATAGGTTCTATATAATTATAGAGGACATTCGATGAGGCAATTCTATATGATTATGCAGCGATTTCAGCGAGCGTTTCGGTTTCGTTGACAGGTGGCTTATGGATTTTGAGCCTTTTCAGCGAACTACTCAAAGTCCCAAAGTTATGATGATTGTACATATATTGCTTATATAGCTTTCTTTGCGATTTTCCCAAAGACTTTTAGAAAGAGTGCAAATTGTAAATATGATTGTAAATCATATTCAACTAAATTTTAAAACAAGACTCTATATCGATAATTTTTGGTGCCTCAAAAGATGTTAGTTCTCTTACAGTGTGAAGAAGCATTCCTTATTAAAGCAGTGGCAATGATCAAATGCTGTCGCTTAATATATCTGTTGGTCATCATATGTATAATCTGAAAATGTTGACACATTTCAAGATTTTACAAAAAATCTAAAAGAGTTGTTGGCAATTTATAGAACACAATAATATTGACCTTCTTTATATAGGCATGGCCATATTGTGCGTTTTGTAAGCGCATAGAAATTAGCAAAGCCTAAGTAACTTTTATCTACTAAAATCGTATCTCCTTTTAAATTCGTATGATCCAATACTAAATGTGGACAAATTGCTAAATGAATAAGTAACCATTCGCTAGTCCAAACAAACCACAAATTCAGTACGGGGAAATATGCAAAATATTGACGCACTGTGTACTTTAGGAAACTGTGGTCAATCATTTCAGATTCTTCCTATATAAATCGGAATTTATTTTTATCGTCTTTAAGACTAAATTTGAAATTTTCTAGTCTTGTTTTCTTGATTCCTGCAACACCCTAATTCTTTCCCGTGAGCTCCGATTAGCACAAATAGGAATTTTATAGCAAATTCTTTCGAAACAAAATTTTGATCTTAGATCAAAAAAATGACTGCGACAATACAATAAATTTGATCGAAATGTCATTGAAATGCATTGCATTACCAGTCATTTTTTTGATCTAAGATCAAAATTTTGTTTCGAAAGAATTTGCTATTAGTGTATGCAGTTAGCTGGACACATTAGTAAGACAAATTATAGATTAGATTTTGTGAGACCTTTTTAGAAGAAATGACTTAAGAACAATAATAAGGGATTCAAATCATTACTATTAACGTTTTGCTATCAAGGCAGTGCTAAAAATTTAAAAGTGGTCAGACCTTTATGACCATTATCACTGCCTCGAGTTACCTCTAGAAGATGGCACGGTCCCTTTATATTTACTATGATAACGGCCGGACACAATTTAAAAAGTATGAACATGAAGGTCTTCAATAAGTAACTTGGAGGAAGCTTATACGACTGTCTTCATACCATCACTAATGATTGGAGAAACCATGATCGAACGATGCTTGAACTATACTCTTCTATAATCAGCACAAGCACATTCACCAGGGAAATGTATTTTAACCAGTGTTAACCAGTATTAACCAGTTAAGTTGTTTAGAGTTGAGTTAATGAAGAGTACAAGCCGCAGTCGTAGTTTGACGACAATTATTTGCCAACTAAATTTCAAATCAAGCGTCCACCATAATTACAACCTTTTCAAAAACATGGAAATTTAAAATAAAATTCTTCCTAAGTGGTTAAGTACCGAGTTCACTACTACAAACAACCCACTAAGAAATTAGTAAATGTTTGATTCGTTAGAGGCAAAGAAAACCAGGAGAGTACTGCTAAATAAATTATGAACCTTTAATTCTAATCGCATGCAGAGCAAAATAATTCAGCATGAGAATTAAAATCAAATTCACCTCATAATACAGGTACACACATGTGATTGGTTAATTGGATTATCGACATTTTGGTAACAAGCTCAAAACGCATATTTAGATTTTGGAACAAACAATCTAAATTAAGCTTTTTTTAAGCAAAAATAAAAATTTATTTAATTTTTAGAACCTTGACCTATACGTAAAAAAAAGTTCAGCTTAAATCTACAAAAATATAATTGTACTTACCAGACGGTTCAGATCTAGCCCTGTGATTCATTTCCCGATCAAACATCAAATCATCGATCTCCAAAACTTTCTTTCGCCTCAATAAATTTGTTAAAAATAAAAATGGTTTTTTCTTGGTATTACAATTTCCCGAATTGCCATTATTATTTGTTTTATTGTTATTGTTGTTATTATTGATATTATTAAACTGTGATGGGGAACTTGAAGCTGGCATAACAAAGTGAGTAGGAGTAACTCTCTATATCGGACACTATTTTTTTTTCAATCTTTATAAAATAAATCACTATTTTATAAATTATTTAGTATATTCTATATCGAATGCATGTAGTTTACTATTAATGAATTTTCTTAATAAAGGACAGTAATTTTTATTTTTCCAATAAATCAATCATTTTTCACAATCATTTTTTTTTTTCTAACACCCTAAAATGAACATGGTTTCAAGAAAAACTCATTATAATCGTTCTACGTTAAAGACTAAATCACATTTATTTTATTAAATAATTTGTTAATTAAAAACTATTTAGTAGGTGAATATCTTTTTGCAATTTCTTTTAACATTTGTTTTAAATAAAAACACGAATTATAAGAAAAATTTATGAAAATATAAAGTTGTTGTAAATTGCAAAATTGCCTAGTTGACAGGCGCAAAAAATAATTAATGTAAATAATTTTTTATTCCAATTTGATTCGAAATGGTATAAAATGTACTTTTGTTTTAAATGCTGCATCATAGATGGCGTTACTATAAAACATTTAAAGATTTAAAATAAATAATGAAATACGTTATTTTTCAAAATTAAATATTAATTCTTAATGTTTATATTGCATTACCTACCATGAACCATTATATAATTTTTTAAAACATTTAATTATAATAAATTATTTTAAACTGTCATTTTTCATTCCAATTGTGTCTTTGCTAATATTATAACTTCCAAAACAGCTTGCCAAAAAATGCATTGAAAATGATCAAGAACTTCTGCGTACGTTGGTATGAAGTTGAACTATTTGTAAACGTTACATTGAAGGCTACTTCCAGAAAAATGATTGGAATATGAAACGGTTAAACCCGCTTGGCAAGCTTCTGTTGTTAGATCGAGTGATATCCAGTACCTTTGACTGAGGCATCTTGGTATGAGAAAGCTAAGTCATTCTATTGAAAAATCTGTTGAAATCAATTCCATGGGCGTTTATGGTTCAAATAAATGCTTGTGTTAGTCTAGCAAAGGACTGTTTCGTTTGTATAAGACTAAGCTTTGTTAGACTGGCACTGTCATCTAACTAAATTACCACAGATGAGGTTTAATTAAATGTGAGAATAGAAAGCTGAGTCGATTGTGGTCAATTTCATTCTGTTTTTTATTATTACAAAAATAGTTTATTTATTCAAAATTAATAGCTGCCTAAGCAGTTTATATAAAATACATAGAAATGTAAAACTATGAGAAAGAAAAATAAAAATGTTTGCGATGGTGTCGAGTATCCGGAAATACTGCGTAGACTGAATATTTTATGTTGTGTTGTTTTGTTATCAATATGGTTCGAATCCAACGACTTTGATTCGTCCATTTGTTGGTTACGTATTTCTTGCTCCAACAGTCTCGTATCTGGAGTTGTAATGTTGAGGTTGAAATTGTGGTTTGTTGATGGACGTGCACTGGTTATGAAGGGTGATTGATATACTAAATGACGATATGAAGGCTTCATCTATTTCGCTGATCTTATTGCTGCTTGCAAATATGTAGATGTAAATTATTACTCCTGAGTGTACATCCTGGCTGTAGTTCTAGGATGCCGTAGTGTTCCAGTGCTATTTTTGATGTTGATGATCCGCATATTGACTCAATCACCATTGGTTGTTTTTTTTAAATTTTTTTTTTTTTTAAAGGAAAGTATTAATTATCCAATAGATTTAATGTCCTTTTAAGGTCAATTAATACCCCCCTTTTCATTCACGCACACACCCACCCATTCACCTACTCACACAACTACAGTATACCACCTGCACATTGTAAGCTCCATGCCAACCTATACATTGACATGGACGGTGGGTCGGCGCTGAGTTCTGCACTGCAACAGAGGGTCTTAGTTGTGTTTTTTAACTTCATCGATCGTAATCGTTGAAGAAAATTCGCTTTTGCATCCTACCTCTGCAGGGATTCGAACCCAGTACCTTCCGATCCAAGTGGCGAAGCTTATTGTTCGGTTCTGAATATCAATTGATTTGCCCCATGAAGTTTGATGAATAAATTGTGGACTGTGGACACTTCCAATGCACAGGATTCATACTGAGTTGGTGCATCCAAGCTGATATATTTACCGTTGGTGCTGATATATTTACCGTGGTTTCAAGTCGTAGATCTGGTTCGTGTAACAGCTGATAATGTCTGTTGTTGCAGGTGACACATGCGGGTTATCCATCACATACTGAATCCGTGTTATGCAACAAGCAATTAGTGCAGATTCCCGCTCTGTTGATTAAATCATATCGTCTTTTTACACTAACATTGCGAAAGTGGTAACACCGCGTGATGAAATGCCCGAGTTCTTGGCAATAAGAGCATGTGATCATAAGTTTGGGTGTAATCAGCCTCTGGTGGCCGTTCTCAGTATTTATGAGTACTTTCCGCTGGACCTTGCACTCAGGTTTGGCTCCCCGTGAAGTTACTCGTTTGTTCAATCCGGAGGCTTCCAACGCTTGAAACCTTCTCAATAAGAACTCTAGACAAATCTTTAACGGTGGTACTTCGCACGGACAATCGAGGCTGTTTTAAAACGCTCCAAATTGTCGAAGTCTAACTTCTGCATTACAACTGAAGCTTTTTAATGTTGTGCAGCATCTCAATCATAGTGTCATGCAGGTTTCTGATACTCGCGGCTGGCGGATGTTGTATGTTGTGCAGAGATGTAATCGCGTCGGAATATGATGAGGTCAACAATCGCTTGTTATTATACCTCGCCGGTAGGATCTGCTGAGCCGCGTCGTAATTTTCTCCAATGGGGTCGGTAGATGAGCGATTAATTGTGCCGCTTGTTGTTGGAGATGTGATTTTAAATACTTCAACTTTTATGTGTTTGAAAGTTGAGTATTTTGATGTATCACCCGGGTGAAGAGAGGGTGAGTACTTCCACTTTTGGTAATTTCACGGGCGATGTTGAGGTAGATGTGTTAGTTATCTCTTGCTCCAATTTGATTATTAGAGGTTCTACTTCGGATATTATGTTCCCGTAGTGATCGTCGGTGAAGTATTTGTGTGAACTTTCCTCGTTGATTTCCATGAGGATATACTTCGGAGCAGCCGATCAATTTCCTTCATCTCGGAATTGAGTTGATGAATTTTTAATTTAAGGTACTTGTCTGAAAACTCTTTTGATGTTAGTTTGGCATTAATTGCATCCATTTTTCGACACAATAAACGCATTTCGATATCTTGTTGATGGAGTAGATTTGTACCGGGGTTGAACATTCCTCTGTTGATCTATAATAACTTGAACCATTGAAGCAGCTCAAACAACTTGCATTGTAGTTCAGTTTTCATTCAAACATCGCAATTTTATTATTTTCGAGCGAGAAATAGAGCGCACTATTTTTTTCTTAAGTGACAGCTAAAATTTAACGAAGGTGTCGTTGAGTTTCTTACATAACAATTAATACGGTGTTTCCATGACAGAGTTAACCGGGATTATCTCGGATTATCTCATCATAGAAACAAGTTGGATTTAGAGTTTTCGTTAAATTTCTTAATCCTCCTTAAGAACGACTCGACGAAAGTAGTTGGGTTAAATGAGATTCTATCTGTCAAAAGAAAAATTATACTATTCAGAAAATATATATGTATTATTATAAAAAATAGTATTATTATAAAGAAACAATATATTTAAAATAAACACGGGTTAGAATATTCACGAAACATCAAAATAGAAAAAACTGACAAAAACATTACACCGCCTGAATTGTCAAAACAAGTTTAGCATGGAAACGATAGGGATTAGCTTGCCATGTTATTAACTCGACGAAACTCAACAAAACTCTTAACTCGGTCCATGGAAACGTAATATAAGTTTGGCTAGGTAATAACACTGACATGCCATTTAGCGCATTCTTATTTTTTTATTAAGTTAAGTTTTTATTCCTGACTGTTTCCCACTTAACCGAGTGAAAATTTTCCTCCAGTGGCACTATTCTGGTAATTCCCCGGGAATGGGGAACTAGAGAAAGAATTTATATCTAATTTGTTGAAATATTTTTTCCCGGCATACTGAGGTAAAAAGCTAGTGTTAAATTTTTTGAAAACAATAGTAAATTGGGATAATTTAGATATGGAAAACTTATTCCCTATTTATAAATATTTACATCAAAGTTTTCTCCGCAGTAGGCAGGAAAATAAATATTTGAACAGAAATCACATATAAATTCTTTCTTCAGTTCCCTATTCCCGAGGAATTACCAGAATAGTGCAACAGGAATGAAAAACTCATACTCCAGAAATTTTGTTTTCTGCCATATAAAATTTGCTATTTTATTTGAGACCCGTTAGAACAGGATGGTTATATAAAAAAATCATATGGCTTACTCATAATATTTCAACATAAAAACCCCACATCATCTGTTTATTTATGTGCGCAGTGATAACCTATGGTGAAAAATTGAAAACAGAAAAATTGTTAGATTGTAAATTAAATTTTAAAATTTTTTAACTGTCACATAAATTATTTATACATTTAGTTTATATTAACTTATTGTAACTGATTCGATGTAATTCAAAATTGGCAAATACGCATTGAAATTGTTTTAGTTCATTAACTAAATATGAATTTGAACGTTTGGAGAATAACAAAATCGGTTTGTGTCTGTCACCATAATTGTCGCGATTTCATTTGTTTGACATGCAATCGCGATTGGAAGAAATCGCGATAATTTTTGTGTCTGTCGAAGGTATTACCCTCCGAATTTACCTCACTTGACAGGTGCTTGCATTCATTCTTTTTAATATATTCTAATTCTATGGAAAAACCAAAGAAGATAAAATACTGAAGAATAGGTGGCAATATATTACCCATATAAAATTTGCTATTTCATCTGTCACCAGATCTGTCGCCAGAATAGGATGGTTATATAAAAAATCCATATGGTCTACTCATATTTCGCTATAAGAACCCGTCAAACCAGTTTTAAAATTATAATTATTTTTAAAATTATAATCTAATACATAAAAACAATAAAAACTTTGTCAAATAGTTATTTGTTTATGTAGTGGTGCATTATATGATAAAAAAAATTAGAGAATTTTGTGCAAAATGAAGTGTATCGTGAAAAAATGCCAAAATACGCTTACCATCAGTAAGTTTACCAAGTGTTTAAATAAAATAAAATGTAAATTGTGTTAAGAAGCTATTGATTTGTGGTAAATTTATCCTTAATTTAAGTTATATATCAGAAAAAATTAAAGAAACAATTTTGGTTGTGGGTTCTTATAGATTTTTTTGTTGTTGTAATCCCATTGTTGTAATCCCGTTGATTTAGATCCTTTCTCTTTATTTACCCTCCGAATTTGTGACACTTGACAGTTGCTTAGGCTCATTCTGTACCTTTAACTTCTTTGGGAAAAACTTAACAAATACAACACAAAACTCAAACAAATTTCAGTGCGTTGAATGTAATATGCATGTTTATTTTTATATATCTGGGAATTTGGAATTATTCGTGTATTTTATCTTTTCTATTTATAAAATATTCATATACACATATACTAATATCAATATAAAATCAAAAATAATTTTCACTACACTGTAGAATTGTTATTTTTCTAAACCTAACCTAAAAAAATAATTTATCGAATTGTTATAATTTAAACCGCATAAAAATAATTTTTATAATTTTAAACACATTACACAATTGTGTGTATAGTTATAGTGTTTTTTTCGGACGAAAATAAGTTAGAAATGAATGCACAAATGTGTAAGTTGCTTCAAAACACATACAAAAATAAATTGTTGACATAATTCTTTTGCCTTACCCACACAATTGTATAGGCAGACAGGAAAAGAGATATGTATAGTTTGTCGCTCCTCTTAAACATTTCCGGCTTGAAAGGTTTTCCGCCTAACAGGATTATTTCACCTCAATCTTATGTATCCCTCTGCAGCATAAACCGCGAAGTACCACCAAAAGTCACTGCGACATGTCAACCAAATGTCAGATATTTTCTTGTCAAAAAAATCACATAATTACAAAATTATTTGTCTAATTTCACAATAAAATCCAAATCAATTGTAATATTAATAAAATGGTGCTAAGGAAACGTAATACAACCCAGGCACTCGATAAACTCCACAAAGGTTTTGTGCTAACATGTGTCGGATTAACCTCATACGGATTATATTTACTTGGATTGCGAGTGCATCGATATTTCACCGTGATTCGCCCGGCAAAACAAGAGGCCGAATTAAAAATGATCCAGGCCAAAGATGATATTGCACCAACCTTAAGGACATAATTAATTTGTATATTATGTATAAACAAATGTAGTTTTATAAAATATTTTAATAAATTATAAAATGTAAATTACACAATGTTGTTTTAAATTTTTTCCTTTATTTATAAATTAAAATATTTTTATTATATAAAAAAATGTTAATAATTACATTATTTTTTGTTTTTATTTTAATTTTTTATTAATAATGCTCGTAAGAAATGCCGTTAACTTTATATAATTATTTGCTGTAATGATTGGGTGATGTTAATCAATTAATATTTTATTTAGAAGGTCCATTCTATCAGTTCACTTTCAATTATGTATTATCAATTATTTATTACTACATATTAGTTAGCATCTGAGTAAAGTGTGTTACGTTTATTTTGTGTTTTAATTATAAATACAAGAATAATTAAATAAAACGTCTTGATATTTCGGCCAAGCTAGGTAATAAAAAATTAATTTAACAAACTTTTTATTAATTTTAGTCTTAATCCTTTTCAAAAAAATATTATGTTTTATACTGTTGTTCGTTTTTTATCTGGTTTTCCGTTTGCCGGTTAATTGAGAAAATTTTAATGAATTAAATTAAATTAAAGAAAAAACAGAAAAATACATTTTTAAAAAAATAATAAATTTGTTAATTTATAAATGCTAAAAACATAAAATAATATTATAATTATATATAAATATATGTTTCATTATTATATTTTAATTTAACATAATATTTTATCTCTTCTTTTCTATTTTAATCAAAAAATACTTATTTTTTAATATATCAATCCTTTTTTAAATATATCCTATACATATTCTAAATATTTTAATTTTTTTTTGCTTATAATAAATTTACAATAATCATTTTCCATTTTTTATATAATTGTTTTTCATTTTGCGTGTCTCCTCCTTTTCAATATAAAGTGTGATTATTTATTATATTCTATATATAAACTTTATTATTAACAGTACAATTTACAAGAGGAAACTAAAATCCTCATTATTAGTTTTAAATGTTAAAGCGTGAAAAACTAAATAAAAAAAAATGTTCACACAACAATAAAAACGATTCTTAAAAAATATTTTTACGATTTTAAATTTAGAAAACACATTTTAAAACGAAATTTTTTTTTTAAAACCAACTATTTTATGACGTATTGCACTGTTAATCAAAAATGTATATATGAAATGTTTTTTTATGTAAGATTTTTGGAATATTTTCATTCTTGTGTATTATGGATTCTTAAAAGATTTTACATCTTTTCTTTCTTGGTAATTCTGGTGGTTCTAAAGCGGCTAAAATCGCTTCATCAAATACATTCTTTAGTCCTTTCTGAAAATTTTAATAGAATATTTCGTATGTATCGAGTGTAAGAGGAACAATTAAGGCCAATAAATGCTTACCTGTGTCAAAGCTGAACATTCAACATATTTCACGGCTTTTAATTCCTTTGCTAATTTCTCGCCTTGCTCATTCGTTATTGGTTTCTGTTTATTTTTAGCCAATTTCTCTAATGTACTATTATCATCCCGTAAATCAATTTGTGTTCCAACTAGTAAAAATGGCGTTTTTAAGCAATGATGTGTTATTTCTGGTACCCATTTTTCCTTTACATTTTCAAATGAACTAGGGCTCACGACCGAAAAACACACAAGAAATACATCAGTTTGTGGATATGACAATGGTCTCAAACGATCATAATCTTCCTGACCTAAAATTCATAGAAAAAATTACAAGTGACATCTTAGAAATTATTCCAGACTATGTAGTATTCTAGTCAAATTAAGCAGTTTCTAGCCATTTTTAACGCAACTGATTAAATCGCTCGTTTAACAAATTGTGAGTATACTTCAATTTCTAGATTAGATACAATTGTCTCTACTGGACTGGTACATAAATTTTCAAACAATTCTATATGTTAGCTACGGTCAGTAGCGGCAGGTGGTCTTATCTAGCCAGTTATTGTTTAGATAATTTATGAGAATTGTGTGTCAGATGAATTCATTTTTATTGTCATATTTCACAGCTCCGACGATTATTATCAATTTTATTGATTCTATAAAAATTATTTATTTCTACAATTAATGTGTAATTAGTCATTTATATTTCTTGATTGCCTGCGATCTTTATTCAAACCAACTATTCGGAATAAACATAAATTATAAGAAAATATGACTTATCACCAAAATTTTTAATTTGTATTTGCTACGCAGATAGAGATATTCAAACAACCGGTTTCGCCCATTCCTATTAATCAAAACACAGCACAGGTAGCCATTACTACACAACACTTACCAGCAGTATCAAATAATCCTAGAGTATACGGTTCTCCGCCAATCATAACTGTTACCGCATAATTATCAAACACGGTCGGAACATATTCTGATGGAAATTTATTTGTTGTGTACGAAATGAGGAGGCATGTTTTACCAACAGCACCATCGCCAACAACAACACATTTTATAGTCTGCATTTTTGTCTTGTTGTCTTTTTAAAACAACTTCCAATTGAATCTAAAATAAATAATTATACCGTTGCAATTAAATAGTGCACTCAAATCTATATAAATTCTATTTCAACAACAAAAATCACAATCAAATGTATTATTATTTTTATCTTTCATAAACCCAAAGTTTACTTAAATCAGCCATTTTGAAGTAATTTTTTTTCATATGATTACTTCAAAGCCAACCAAATTTTTGTACATCGTAATTTTTTTAAATTTATAATGGTTTGTAATTAACTTTACTTACATTAATTAAAATGTGGAACAAGTAATTTTATTTTATTTTGATTTTTTATATAAAAATTAAACTTAAAATAAAAATAAAATAAAACAAAAAATTTTGGGTTGGGCAGGAAAGCAAAAGATATCACTTTATGACACAACTTTACAAAAATACTACCACCATGTATTTATCTGTGATTTTACAAACACATTTAAAAACAATTTGTCCAAATTTTGTGTACCGATACGAAATGTAGCAATATGATTGAAAATTGTAGGCGCGTTAGAACCCGATGAGCAGAATTTTTCGATTTTCGATCTCGAATTTAAAGAGATTGTTCAACCTGTACCTCAATTTTGTTGCCTTTTCGAGACTACGAGACTACGGGACTATGAAATATTTTGTATATGTACACTGTGTATAGTATTAATTTGTGTTACTGTGTGGTTTCATTTTTGTTATGTGTATTAATGTAGAGAGTATGACGATAAGCATGAAAAATTGTCGAATCGGTTTAAATCGGTAAAATTGTTGGTGCTTACATCCATTTGTCTCATTGTAATTTGATGGAGAATTGAAATTCAAATTTAAACACATAACACAAATGACATTAAAATTATTTGAAATTAAAAAAAGTATAATTTAATTGAAGCATAATTGTATGATTTTATTAATTTGAATTTTATATATAAAAGAAATAACCAATAAAATAGTTTCGTATTGGCAATATGTCAAATTATCAACACAAAAGAAAAAAAACATAAACAAAACGAACAGCGCATGCGCCCTACTACACTCGCATTCACTAATATTATTATTTTCCGGTAATTTTTGTTCTCGTAGTCTCGTAGTCTCGAAAAGGCAACAAAATTGAGGTACTGAGTAACCAACAAATGTGACTGCCATTCCATAATCGCGATTTCTATCGAATGCAAATAGGTTTTGTTGTTGTAAAAAGACGCGCTAAATTTTGTGTGCTTAAAAAATCGTGATATTATTAATTAAAATAAATAACATATTATAAAACAGTTAGTGAATTGTGTATTAGTGCATCGTTTGTTAATAAACATTAAAAACTTTGAACATTGAAATGAAGTGTCTTGTGAAATGTTGCCAAAATGCGCATCGAAAAATTCGAAAAAAAAGCTTCTTACCATCTATATGTGTTTGTATAAAATAAAATGTAAATTAAGTTAAAAGGAAAGTGATTTGTAATAAAATTATCCATATTTTAATTTAGAAATCAGAAAAAAATAATTAAAAAATGTTGGTTGTTGTTGTTGGACTTTTTCTTTTTGTAAAACAGATGTTATATTACAATGTCGCATTTTTCTCATTGCTACGTACATATTCTACGTGCTTCCCAGCAGGAAATTTGTCAACATGTATATGAATTAAATTTTTAGTTCAGAAATACGTTTCTATTTTTGTTTTACTTTTTCTCATGTGTATGAAAGAGAAAAATATTTTTTTTAATTTCGTAGATTGGCAGCATGTTGACTAATGGACCAATTTGTGACTTGTCTTTGACTCATCTCTCATGACATATCAGCATATTTAAAACTTCACGTTCCTTCATAAATGAATCATATACGACAGGTACACACTAGTTCTCTTTACCCATGACTGTATATATTTGACTTACATTTTTATCAGTTCGTGTTCTTGAGATTAGTTTTATTTAATTAACGTATTCTAATTTATTAAATATTCTAATTTATTAAATATTCTAAATTATAAGTAATTTCTAATCGGAAAGAATTGTGTTTCTAAAAATATTTTAAATTATGTGATAATTACAAATATTTGTATATGAAGTTATTGTTACTTAAATTGTGTTTTAAATTAATTTCTTAAATTTATTTTAAACGAAAATAATAAATAATGTATATATATGATATATATAAATATGTATGTATATGATCTATGTACATAATTTTGCGAAATAAATTCATATGTTGAGTATCTAAAATTAATGAAATGGTGTATTATTATCCAAAAAAAAAAAAAAAAAGCTGCCATTTTGTTACAAGCAAACTAGACAAATATATGAATAATCATCTCAGACATATCATATATGAATCACTTTAGACATGTCTCATATTAGTCGTTTTAGACAAGTCACATATGATTCGCTTTCGACATGTCACAAACGATTCGTTTAAGACTGTCATGCATGAAATCGAGTCCCGCTTTTTGATCAAATTCTATATACGTGTCATGCGTGAATGTCATTGACGAATCATTAGTATGTCTATAATGACTTTCCTGCTGGGTTCATAATTATTTTTTATTTTGGAATACTGTAAGTACAATTTTTTATCGAAAATAAAAAAATAAATCCGTACTATATTGGAATAAAAATAATTTTGAATTTGTGTAGTTTTTCATTTCGATCGAACAAATTCTAAATACGACCGGTTGATTTATATGCTTTCTCTTTTACCCTCCGAATTTGACTCACTTGACAGCTGCTGTCATTCATTCTATTTAATTCAAATTCTTTGATTCCCGCTTGTCCCATACCAAACTGTGATTCACACACTGTAAAACGGGTAGGGAAACGAAAAAAAGTTAAAAAATCTAGTAGGTATTGAACACAAATGTAGAATTTCCTACACAGGAATTTATGTTTTGTCAAAAAATTTCACACTACCCAAGTATCACTACTTCCAACTTATTTCGGTTTTTATGGAACAATTGTTGGAACTAAGTTCCACGGTCAAGTTCCATTTGAATATTTGATTACAAGTTTTACTATGAACTGTGGAACAAAAACCCGTAACTCAATGAACTGGATATTATGCGAGTTCCATGTCTTCCATGAAATATCCCAAAAATGTAACGAATGTTGGAACTGTCAAAATGAGTTCCATTTTGTTATACTTGGGTAATCACATAAAAACAAAAAAAATCGATAACTTTATTGGTTTTAATGTTTGTGTTAGTATACAACACAATCCGAGCCGCACATAAAATTATTACTGCAAACGTTCTGCTCAAAAACTCCACTATAAAATTTTGTTTATACGCGATGAGGTAAGAGACGAAGAAAAATACATTGTGTTGCCGCACTGTGTGGAGTGACACAATTGCAATTTGTTCAGCAGATATCAGCTACTTTAATGGAAATCGCGAAAAGATTGAATTTTTGGTGGTAAAAAAATATGAAGCCATTTTATAAAGTTTATTTAATTTGCTACCTTTCAACAATAATTGGAAGGTCGAGTTCATTGGTATAAATTCATTGAATTAGTTGATATAATTGAAAATCAAATTATGGATTTTGTACGTGCTTTACAATAATCTCATGGGAGTTTGGCGGAACGTGGTGGTGTGGTGTACGTGTTCGCATTAGTATGTGTTTTTGTTTCGCTTTATTTTTGACATTTCAAAAGGCCATTTGTCATTTTATTTCGAACGCCACTTTTAAATGGTGTATTTGTGCGATTTAAAAATGTTAATAGTAGTAATAAAATAAATTAATCAATAATTCTACGTGAATTTATTAAATTTCGAAATTATAATCTTAAAATAATTAAAATTTTCACTAAAATTATTATAAATTTCACTAATTCCCTCTATGATGAAATTAATATAAATAAACGATTTTTTTTTTGATTTTTAATTCAAAATACTTCATAGATAAATCGCAACTTGCTTGGATATGAGTCTTATGCAAGCGTCTCTTAAATGTGAACATTTTTTCACTACAATTTCACTAGATTCATGAGAATTTGCCACAACGATAGAAAATGATAGAAAATGACAGCACACATATTCAAAGTATTTGTTATACACTGTATACGTATAAAAATAGCATAAGAACCGCATGAGAGAAACGTACAAAATCCATAACCAGAGTATGGATTTTGTACGTTTTTCTCAAGCAATTCAAGTGGGAATTTGTGTACGTATACAGTATATAATATACACTTTTAATATGTGTGCTGTCATTTTATATCACTGTGTTTGTGTCAATCATGAAACTGCCAAAATGATTATCGGTTGAGAAAAATACTTCATGAGAATGTTTGAGGAGATAGAAGCTTGATTATAATACAAGAAACCACCAGGCTTTCACGTTGGTCTATGGAATTTCACAATCTTCATTAATGGTATTACTGAAGTGATAAAGTATTCCAAAATCCTGATGTTCACAGATGACTTTAAAATCTACAAAGCCATCGAGTCAGTTGATGATGCCAATAAACTACAAGAAGACATTGACAACCTAGCGATATGATGCGAGTTTAATTTTCTGAGTCTCAACATTGAAAAGTGCCAATCACTATCATTTCATCGAAAACCCAACCCTATTACACAAAACTATAAGATAAATGGTGTACTTTTTCAGGTACTACTTGAAACTAAAGAGACCTAGGGATTACTTTCGTTGAAAACATGAGCTAGACATTGAGCTGTGCATCGCTAGAGTGAACTCCATGCTCGGTTTTATCAAACGTTAGACTGGGTTTTATCAAACGTGCTTTAGTTCGACCCCAGCTGGAATATACTGTTAATGTGTAGCGTCCGGTCTAGTTTTCTACGAAGGACATATTCAAAGTATTGAGAAAAGTTTGACTAACTAAACCGGCTCGCTTAACAATTGGATTCACTTCGCAAAATTAACATGTGGCAGCACTAAGCAATCCGCTGCGTAAGCGCATCCTATGTGAATAATCGTCGGGATATTTGATTTTTTTGTCGCTCTATGGTATAACAATCGCACGTGATTTGCGGGTGTAAGCACCCAGTTTATGTCTGCCGATAACATGATACATGGGTATTTGCTAACCACCCTTGATGCAGAAACAATAAAATACGCACGCGAAATGGTGTTCAACCCCCCGAATAAGATAAATACGCATCGTTGAAAGCTGCAATAATCAATCGACTTTGCAATTTTGCCAGAGGCAAACTTTCTGGTTTGTAATTCGATGATAAGAAACCTTCACAGTTGCTCCACAAAATGTGGGCCCTTTGAACAAATCAAATTACCGAACCGGTTTTATGAAGTTTAAGGTCAACGTTTGTCTACAAATATTCAAGAGATATTGCCATGAATGGAAGAGTGCGAGATCTGAATATCAAGTAAAGAGCTGGTGCTTTTTTAGGTTCGCGACTATGTCAAAAAACTGCATCAAACCTTGCAAGTTCGTACTGTAGCTGTACCGGAAAACTAACGGACTCGTCATACCCTCACTGGGCTAGAAAAGTTCGCAAAATCAGATCAAAATTATTTGCCGTCAACTCTACGCAAATTGCAACATTCGACACAAAGCACCTAACTATGAACTTCGGCCTTCTTTACCCGTTAGATGCATCATCGGGCTCAATTTTTTGTTATACTACAGTCTTCTGTTAGTTGACGTAAAGGACAAGAAATTAAAAGACCCATTCACTTCCGTGTCGATAGCCGGAACACCAATTTGGTGTATTCAATTCACACATTTAGCCTTTCCATACACTGCGTTTTGCAACAAAACTCAATCAGCAGTTGTCTCTCCACGCAAAACTCAAGTGCCGTACGTGTTTATGTATGTATAAAATTATTTTATACATATTATGAAGGATTGAGGTCCGGACTTCGAGCTGGCCACTCCATAACGGACACATCCACCTCTTGAAGGTACTGGTATACTACACCAGCCGTATGTGGTCTCGCATGCATAAACAAAAAATGTTCACCAATAAACCCGGCAAAAGATACGACGTACTCCTCGAGTACTTCCGCAATGTACCGTTTCATTCCTCTTGATCGACAGCCAGTATTGGATCGTGTGATGAATACAAAATCTGCCTTCGCCTCTAGGCCTTCCCAGAACATGCACGATTCACCGCCATACGAGGCACGGTCTTCAATGCAACATTGTGCATATTGGTATCCTTGTCTTCTGTATACTCTTCCGCGTCCATCGGTGCTATATAAACACATCCTGCACTCGTCAGAGAACAGGACTGTTCTCCATTCTTCTTCTGTCCAATTCAAATGCTCTCGAGCGAACTCACGACGGGCTCGTCGGTGGGCTGCGGTCAATTTCGCCCGTTTGGTGGTCTGTGTGCAGTCAGATTAACTTCTCGAAGTCGTCTTCTAACTGTCCACCGTCTGACTCATCACGCTGTGCTGTAGTACAAGGTCGGCCAGATCCTTGTCGTCGTCTGAAGCTACCAGTTTCCTGATATCTCTGCCACACTCGACGAACGGAAAATCGGCTCAAATTTAATTGTAGAGCCACTTCACTTTGGTGCTGCTCCGCATAAATTAGTGCAACCACTTGTGCGGCTAGCTCTGGTGTGGTATCCATTTCTTTGCTCCGGTTGAAGGCGTAATCAATAGATGCTCGTTCAGGCTAAGGGTCGATATGCGAATGATCACAATTCTGAGCGAGATATTTCATGGCATGCTATTATATTGATCTTGTTGAGTTATTTTTAGAATTTAATTCGAAAGCCTGCTATATGCATTTGCCAAAAAATCACTTTGTTTTGTTGGCATGGTACAAGTACAAAAAAGGTACTACGAGATAGGTATTGAAATAGATTTTGAATCTGCATTAAAAAATATTAAACAGAAATTAATTTTTTTTTGTTGATATTTTTGAACTTTTGTGGAAAATTGAGCAATGTGCGATTTTTTTGCACCCAAGTGTATATAAAGCATGTGAAGTCCGTAACTATTTTATTATCAAAGTAGATTTACCGAAGATCAAGCTTTGAGTATCGAAATCGGTGTAAATCGAAAATAATAATTATATTATATTTCACTATAAGGAATAATAAATTGTATACAAAAAATATAAATTTATATTTTAATAGTTATCGTATATTTATAAAATAAATCGAACCACCAGAATTTTTGCAAATGTTCTATTCTAGACTAAAACGGTTACAAAACTACTCACACTATACTTAAACCTATAATGTCATCAATTTCATAACCTATAGGCCAATTTACGATTAATTGATGTTCAAACCAATAGGCTAAAGTTTACATTTTTGCTCCTTGGCGACTAACGGTCTTTTCTCTCATGCTAATCGCCCCCGAACCAATGATTTGATCAGCCAGTGTTTCGGTCGAACTAATATACTGATTTGATCGTTACATTAATTAAAAAATTCATTATATTATTCATCAATACTATTAATTGTTAAACACATCTATAAAAATATATCTTCCCGGGTAGGTTAAGTAAGTTAATCCTACCTGGGAAGATGATGCCCTGGAGGCATGTATTAAGCTTCGTACATTTTAAAAATCAAAGATATGAAATTCTATTTTACACGAAATTAAATTTCATAAAAAGCTAATAATCTGGCGGGGTGGCGCCCTGATAAGTTTGCTTTGAAAAGAAAATACAGGTAACTCTCCAAGAACACGGTATTCGAAGAACACGGTTTCGAAGAACTTGGATACCCATTTCCTCAAATTACACGGTTTCAAACACCACGATTTTCGTTATTCTCTTTTATTTTGTGTTTTGTATACCATAACAAAAAATAAAAAATAAAACGTAACGGTTTTTTTATTTTCCTTTTTGTAATCTCGAACAACACGAATTCAAACAGCACGGAACGAATTAATCGTGTTCTTGGAGGGTTTCCTGTATTCATTTTATATAGTATTTCGTTAGTAATAATATACAGGCGATAATTGAAATAATTAATTTATGTAAGATATTTGTTTTCATTATTATGACTCTTAAAAAATTGTGCAGCGTTTCGCTTTTCTTCGTTCAAGTGGTTCTAGCGCGATTAAGATCGCTTCGTCAAGGACGTTCTTTACTCCTTTCTAAAATTTTGAAAACTGTGTCCTTTAAAATAATCCATTTTATATTATTTATTTATTATTGTTCTTACATTTGTTACAGCTGAACATTCCACATATTTCACTGCTTTTAAATCGTTAGCTAATTGTTCCCCTTCTTTGTACCCTATTGGTCTCTGGTTATTTTTACTTAATTTTTCTAATGTATTATCATCATCACGTAAATCAATTTTTGTTCCAACTAGTAAAAATGGTGTATTGGGACAATGATGTCTTATTTCAGATTCCCATCTATCCTTTACGCTCTCATAAGACGTATGACTCACGACCGAATAGCATATAATAAAAACATCAGTTTGTGGGTATATTAATGGTCTTAAACGATCAAAATCGTATTGGCCTAGGAATCAAAAAAAAATCTGTAGCGAATAATATCTCATAGAGTTCATATTTTTCAATATACTCAAATTCATTCTTACCTGTACTTTCAAATAATCCTATAGTATACGGTTTTCCGCCAATCATAACTATTACCGAAAAATCATTGACCGCCGCGATTGGATAGGGCTCATCAGGCGGGAATTTATTAGTTGTATACGAAACCACTAGGCTTGTTTTACCAACTCCACTATCGCCAACGACAACACATTTTATAACCTTCATATTCTTGTAAGATTGTTCTTTATAAACTATGGACAACTGCAAATATTAAACCGCAAACTATTTTCTTTTAATTTTACGTTTTCTATACTCAGCTGAATTACGAATGTTCGAGTACAATGATAAATAATAAATAAGTCACTTTACGTTTTTGATTACTTTGAATGAAAGATAAGATAAGTGTAGGATGTTTACGTATTCCTTAAAGAAAACTTGCCCCTACTGTGTAAATTATGTATGACACTTCCTATTATTATTGAAACATATGACCTAATTGACTAAACAATATAAAATGGTGGGGTTCACCTGTTTTGTTTTACCCGCTATAAATTAATTTTAATCTACAGTTAGATCACTTATACTTCCGGACGTACATGTACTATTTTTGTGTTTGTACTGATAAACTGCATGTTGAAAAATTACGATAACGTATAAACATTAAAAATAAAATATTTAAAATTTCAGCTCAGTGAAAAATATATACAGAGGTGATAATAATATGGAGTTATTCAACTCTCCAGCAAAAATACATTGCGAACTTTAGAGAACGCGAAGTTCATGGTTTGAACATTTCAAAAGACAGTAGCGCAATTATTAGGGCCGTCTGCGAGCTTTGGCGTCCTGCAAATAGATGTAAAATTAATATGGCAAATCAATATTGGGTATCTAAATGTAAAATGTTGAGGCCAACAACAACCAGCTAATCACGTCGATTATAGAACTCGCCGGATTTACTGCGGCGGGAGTCCAAACTCCATATAAAAAAAAATAAAAACATGAATTTCGATCAAGGTTGCAAGTTAAACTGGTTTTATGTTCACCCAAATCAAACAAAAATATTCGTTCGAAATCCGCAGCTAAAACATTGCGAATGGTTTGCGAATCGTAAAAACTGAATTATATGAAAATATACCCATTTTTCAACGCAACCTTGATTGAAATTAGTGATTTTAATTTTTTTTATATAGAGTTTGGACTCCCGCCGCAGTAAATCCGGCGAGTTCTATAATCGACGTATAATATTTCCTACATTTCCTACATATAAAAAATTTAAACTGGTTTGGGTTAAGACCTGAATGAATCTCAGAAGATTTTTACGCAGTAATCAAGAAACTGTTACAAGCATTTTAGAAACTCTGAATGGTACTTCGCGTAACTTCGTCTAAACACTACAGAAAGAACTCTGGTAGTTAGTAGTTTAGTTGACGACTATTGAGCCAGTTTGCCGCCCTTTCTGAAAATTGAATTTTTATAGCTGAATTAGTTCTTTGCTAAGATCTGATATGACATCAATTCAGCTACAATAAATCAATTTCAACTTCGTATCACCTAGCCAAATAAATGTAGAATCTGTCGTGTCACTCATTTTTTTTGTTGTTGCAAATTCGGCTTCATCATTAATATAATTTCCTTCAAGAGTGATACATTCATTCCAAAGCTTCTCTAACATTTCATTGCCTTTTTGTAAAGCGATCAGCATTCGACAAATCTTTCCCTGGAGAATTTTTTGTTTAGGTCTACGTAGTAGTCGTTGGGTGCAAGATCCGGAGAATACAGTGGATGGAAAACCAATTTGAACTACAAATCGTTGGCTACAATGGCATTTTTGCCATTGTAGCCAACGAGTTGTGACACGGTGCTTTGTTTTGGTGAAAGAGCATTTTTTGTTTTGCATTTGGTACCCTTTTTTCGTAATTTCTTCCTTTGAACGAATAGTCGACGAATAAAATACCTTGCGCATCCCAACTATTAAGTGACGTAATATAGAGTTTAAATATTTTCCAGTACTCGAGCTAGTTATGTACAAACATGTAATTGGATTACCAGCAATTTGTTGGAAGTGAAATTAGTACTTCATAAATATAATTGACATCGGTTAGTAAAACTGCTAAAAACTTTCCTCCAGAACCTTCAGTAAATGAATGATTTAATAAATCCCAAATCTGTCTTTTAGACATTCTAAAGCGTTACAGATATTTTTCTCATATGTCCAAATTTGTATGCTTTCCCGGATTGTTAATTTAATATTAGTTGAAACCAATGTCCACAGATTTCCTCACAAAAAATATTGTTGTAAGCTTCCTGTAAGTTCTTATCTCAAAATATCAAGTTGCAAGGTTAAAGACGATAGAACTTAACTTCTTGGTTGTATGTTAATGTGTGAAAATCAAGTCGTAAAAGATGTGTAACCAAATAAATTTACTTAAATTCAGATGTAAGTGCGGAGCTGTATGAGCGGAGTTGCAAAGCTAGCGTAGTTGATTCGTGTGATCTCATATTCGATTGGCTTACGATATTGCTGTAAAAAGTAAAAAACTGTATTATCTACTCCAGCATTATTTAATTGTAAAGCTCTAAAATAACGGCATATATATAAATAATATATTTTTTTTAAATAATGAATTGATGATTGTGAGCGATGATGGTGAGAACTAAATTGTCGCACTAGCTTCATATCCGCCAATCTTCAACCACTGTCAGATCGCTGTTCAATTTTAATTTCTTCAAAAGTTGCAGTGACAAAATTGTTAATTCTTGACCTTTGTTCACTGGTGCCGAACGCATTGCTTCGATAGCGCGAGTCTTTGCGATTTAGATGTTATAGAATGGTCTCTAAATATGTGAACGTTTCTGTGGCCGACACCATTGCATATAACGCACAATTTGCCGTTGTACGGGCAGTTCCTGTGAAAATGACTACTATTTCAGGGAACACACGGGCTTGTCATCTAATAATAAGGTGCGTTATTTTCGTTATTGAGTTAGTTAGATTTTATTGAGGTTGTTGTCATGTGAGTTAAAATCTTGTTCGTGGTTCTGAACGTCAAGGTCAAATCTATAGATAATTTTTGAAAAATCACATTTGTAAACTTACTAATGCTGTGTTTTTTTATTAGCGCCCGATAGCTGTATCCGGAGCAGCCAATTTTCTATGTGAAAACTTATATTTAGCGCGCTATAATTGCATTTAATTAATTTATTTAAATCTAAACTAAGATTTTTCATTCAACTTTTTAATTAAAAATCGATAAAAAAATATCTCGGCTCACTTATTTATCGGGAGCCGCTATCGGGAGCGCTATCCATTTCAATGGGAAATTTGAAAAGGATTTTAATTTTGTAAACCCCTGAAACCATTAGAAACTAAATCTTACAATAAAAAATTAAAACGCAGCATAATGAATTTTTGTTTATAACGTCATGTCAAAATAAATGTCAATTAATATATTTCAGGTGATAAATGTTTGTTTTATTGATGAATTTAGTTTTAATTTTTATAGTACAGCGACACCAGTGAATAATAGCTGCAATTTCAATAGAAAATTGCCATTTGGCTCCGGATAGTGCTCCAATATTAAAACACAGCATAAATCGAATTGCAAGATTTTGTTTGAGGAGGCCAATATTTACCGTGTTTGGTAAGACATTTGCTACTTCTTCTGTTTTTGTTTGTGTTATTATGGATGTTGCGCTGCTGTTTAGTAATTCGAAACGATTTTTGGTTGCTTGGAACGTACTGGGATCGGATCCAACCAGACTTCTGTCTCTGCAAAAGCAAATTTTCTTAATCTAAACACATCTCATTACAAAATTTCTTCATCTGGTTAATAAACACAACTGTTATCCTCTGCTCTGAATGCAGATTTCAGTGCCGACTCATTTTCCATGACAATAAACAGGTCTCTAATTATGAGTAGTATTGATTATTCTCTTTTTCGCTCATGGAGGTTCTCAAGGTTCGGCCTTACGAAATTCTTTTCGTTTAAAACCGCTGTAGCTCTCATATAAATCAGTTAATGTTTTCATTCTATATTTCTGGTATATTTTGTTGTTGCTCATTTCTCGTCAAATACCTTCTGTTTTCGGTTTAATGTTGCCATACAACGAATTCTTTTATATACGGCTCGACAAAAATTGTTATCTTATAGGCTGGGCTTTCACCAAAGATATTTTCATTACTCGAAGAGCCAATCTCATAGTTCTACCTAGTTTTCTTGTTGCTTTCCTTGAGAATCTGGCTACTTCGTAAAACAAATATTTTGTTGTTGTAGTCTTACCGATAGTCCGGGGTAGTGTCTAGGTTTCCTTGGACAACCGTCGTTATCCCCAATGTTTCTGGAGACGGTGATGAAATTGTTATCATCGAAGAACAGATTGAAAATGAAGTATTTTAAGGTTACCCTTTCGCTCACCTTAAATATCAAGAATATTGATTATTGCCGATTTTAAAATACCAATTAGAGGAATAATTGGGATTTATATCTTGATTAACAGATTTAAAAGGGCTCTGCGGAAACTTCGAAAATATAGAGGCTTATTCATTTAGATACAAAATTGATACAAAATTAAATCGTATCGTCAAAATTTAGCTTGTGAATCTTTTAATTCTTCTTCGATGGCGCTACATCTAATGATTGGATTGGACCACCTTAACATTGCTCTTCCAGGTTAATCGCTCCATGACAAGAGGCCGCCAGACACAATGACTATAATTAAAAGATCCTGTTCAACGTCATTCATCCATCGAATAAAGGGTGTCCCGCGAAGTCTTGTATCCATTGGTGTCGACACCAGGGCCTGTTTGATGTACTCAAAAAACGACACGCTTTGACAGTCTCGTTGGTCCCCGTCCCATGTAAGCGTCCAAGATTCACTTGCAAAAGTGACTACTGATAATACAGAAAACACAGGAAACCCTCCAAGAACACGATTAATTCGTTTTTTGTTCATTAAAACCGTGTTGTTCGAGACTACAAAACGGAAAAAAACGTTATTACGTTTTAGTTTTTGTTATGATATACAAAAAACAAAATAAAAGAGAATAACTAAAATCGTGTTGTTTGAAACCGTGTAATTTGAAAAAATGGGTATCCGTGTTATTCGAAACCGAGATTTGAAGAACCACTTTAGAGAATAAAAAATTCCCAATTGCTAGAAATAAGTCACTAATTCCCAATTCACGGAGAAAACCAGAATAGGGCCACTGGTATAAAGATCGTGTGGCACGCGTTTGCATTCATGCGATAATGTTGTTTCCAATGCGAGCAGAATTTCATTTAGACACTAGAGGTTATGACCGATTATCCAAATGAATTTGGGCTATTGAGTTGCCTTGCCTCACTCTTGATAATTGCCGAGTTTCTTGACGCTCATTGATCCGGATCAGTGCAAATTTTATATAGAAAACATGATCAAATGTTGTTTTAGATCACAAATTTTCATTTTAAATGTAGCAAGCGCCTTTGTATGGTTTCATGAAACATGAAACGGGATCAGATCAAGCGTCAAAAAACAGCTATTATTTCGAAAGTCTCTGATAGTTTGTCTGCGATTTAAGGATGAAACACACCAAGAGCAGCGCAACATATTCCAAACAATCCACACTAACGGCTGCGTATGTTTGTGCACATTAAGCAGCGCAGAAGATTGTTTGTTTTAGTAGTAAAATTGAATTGTGTAAATTTTATGGAGGTTATGAGTAGCAGCAAAGAGCAGCAAATAAAAGCTGCTGGGTGTGGAACTGATTGATGTCGCGACAGGTGCAACTTCATTCAATATAATTTCTTTAAATTTAAATTTTTTCTTTAAATTTTTTAAATACTTAATTTCGTATTTTTAATACTTCATTTCTTTTAATGGAAATACCTATATTTATACTCAAACTGTGATTTTGGATCATTACATAAGCGAATAAGCCAAAATTTAGTTTTGCTGCTCGCTACTGCTGCTTGGTGTGTTTCATCCTTTAAGGTGATGATTCCTATACTGACAGACATAAATAATAATCCTTAGCGATACACACGTATACAATTTTATTTTAAAAGCATATAATAAATATCGATCTCTTATATTAAGGTTATGTATTTATCTTATACAAAATAAAGTAATTTTCAATTTTTGTCGTACGATAAAAAAAACATGGCCAACTTTTAACCAATCAGAACGATTATTATTTATGTCTGTCAGTCAAAATTTATAAATGAATCATCGCCTTAACACTTTCTTTTTAGAGATATCCGTTCATATTTTACAAATAGTTAGCAATTTATAAGGAATGTCCAATAACAAAAGGCTCTGTAATGCATGAGTTCATCTGGATGCTGGCGATGAAAATCTAAGAATAGAAAATTCACAATCCGCTGAGAAAAAATTTGGTCGGTTGCTCACCTGCCTAGACGAAAATCTGGCTGGGTGGGGTTTGCTGTAAATTGATAACTTATCTGCGACAATGTTGGTCAAAATCTTTAAACCGGTGTTAGAAGCAATTAGCTATATTACGCGATAAGTGTTAGTGTTATAATTCAAGCGGTTTCCCTTTGTATGTAGCGGACATATTAGGCTATTTTCCATATTAGATTTGCCCTGCGAACCAAATCGTTGAAACTAGTTCAAATATCCTGTAAAATAAGTAATCATAGCGGTTTTTGAGGATCTCATTGGATATGCCATTCTAAACAGATGCTTTATCGTGGGGTCCTGAATACATACGACATGAATCCATTTTGTATGGAAGAATTTCGAGCGAAAAGCGTTTTAAATATAATTAGCTTAAAAAATAGAAGTACATACTAAATTTTTTTTTAAATATGTAGTACATAGTTGAGAAAAAATGTAATCAATTTTTTACTGGCAATTTTTTTAAACATTGTTATGTATGTATGTAGGTATGTATATGAAAAATTTAAAAAACCTCAAAAGAATTATCGATAACAAAGTTCGAACGTCCAACTGATACAAAGTGTTAGTCCATCGTAACAACCTTGACAGTAGGCCTAATATAGCGATGTTAGTTTTAAAATTAGAGTTGAAATAAACTTCTTAACTTCATGGTGTTGACAAATATAGTGTTGATCAAGTTAATTTAGACAGATAGATAAGTTAATATTTCTTTAATCCATTGAAAAATTAATTTGATGTAATGATTTAATAATTCTTTCGTTAATTTATATCCATTTTCCCGCCAGACTCAATTTTTTTTTACTTATATTTAAGCCGACCCTCCGTACACAAATGTGTACGTAAAAAATGGCAGGTTGTAATGTCTGCCAAATTTTATCGGATCTTAGTTAAATCGGAATTCTTTTTGAAAAATCATTATATAAGTTATTTGATAACATATAAATTATATGACATATTAATTATTTGTTTTTGATAACATATTAATTACTTTATTGGCCCAAGATACATACAAAAATAAATGTTTGATTCTTTTTTCGTATACACACAATTATGATCGCGGGCTGAAAAAGGTATATACAGATTTACAACAAAAATAGAATGTTTATAACTAAAAGATTAAGATGTTTCGTTCTTCAATTCATTCTTTTTTTGCCGAAGTGTTTTCTTCCTAGATTTATCTTTGCACATTAGAAAGTATTTTTTCATAAAGTTTACCGTGATTTCCTTTGGTGCTTGACTAAATTTTCGAGCAGATATTTCTAGAAAAAAAAACATTAATCTTCAAAACTGGATTCATGACGGCATTATACAGAAATAACTCGAATCTTACCTAACAAAATCGAAACTATTTTAAAATCTTTAATACAACGATTATGGTTTAGGCCATGCCAAGTAAACGACTTAGCGACATCGAGAGTCATAATCGATTGGAATGCCGATTTTATAAATTTTGGCAATTCATATTCATGTATACGTTCAAAATATTGAACTATAAAATTTTCAAATTCTTCGCTTTCATTGATTTTTGCTTCTAGGTCTTCCACTTCTGCAACAGTTGTACATGGTAATTTGATTAGTAAACGTTTTGTTTGTGATTTTTTCTTTTGTAACGATTTTGAACTCTTCGTAGCTACCGCGGCATCATTGGTAATTTCATCATTTTGAGGTAACTCATTTCGTGACTCGTTTTTGAGTAAAGCAAGATCTTTCATAATTTCAGATTGATTATGTAAAATTTTTTGGCACGATTCCTTGATGTGTCTTATCTCAGAATGTACACTGTCATCATCAGTGGCATATGAATGATCATGTAAAGATTTCACGTCAGCTGAAAGTGTATATCTAGTTAATTAATGTATTGGATAAAGGAAACTTTATCTATTCACTTTACCTTGTACAAATTCTGGTTTAAATCGTATTTTATAGCCTTCCCGTTTCAAAGACATTTTGTACTATGAATGTTAATAAACAAATTTGTAATGAATTATCTACTAAACAAATTCAGTCAAAATTATCATTTACTTTCGGTTTAAATAATAATGTTGTAAATTATATAGTATTTTCAACCTTTCTACTTAAATTAACTTTTAATTTTTATTTCAGAATAAAATTGACATGGAAATCACTGTGATAAAATGAGGAATTCATTAATGACAGTCGTAACCAAAGCACATTCGAATTACGTCGTATTTACATTTCATGTTATGTAGGGTTGCTAGGAAAATCATTGGCGGCGGTGAACACGAGCCAAATAATGTTTTAAAAATGCAAGTGTTTGTATGTATGTACATATATGGTTTGCCGAATATTTCACATTTTAAACTAATCCAAGGTAAGGAATAAACCTCATTTCATTTGTACTAAGTTTAAATTTAATAGAGTTAGGCCACAGAATAGACAGAAACCGTTTCTGTCTATTCTGTTCTGCTGTTCTGAGAAACGTCATACCGCTATTTTTGTATGGAAAAATATCGACACATTTTTTTGACATTGGGCGCTTTCAGAACACAACAGTTGGGAACATGTTGAGTAAAATCGCAGCCAACGTTATGAAAATGTTTAGCACTATGAAATTTTTAAATCAAATTGGCGATGATTTCACTAATCATGATAGGGTACCTGAAAATGCCCATTGCTTCGCGAAAAGGTAGGAAAAATTGTTTGCAGGGTGTACCAAAGCCTTATAGAAGGATGAATTCGTTATTTTTGAATTTTAAATTTGAAATATATATTAATAAATATTAAATAAATTATTAACATTTAAATATGTATATTAATATAAATATTAATAAATACTAAAATAATTACAGTTCAGGGTCGTAAAAAAAAGGTAGGAAAATGGTCGATAGGTAATTTTTTCTTGGTCTACTCAATAATGGCGCTTCTGGATAATATCTATTCTGTGGTTTGGCTTTTGAAATACATACTTAAATTTTGCTCGTCCAACAAAGTGTAATAAAAACACATTCAAGCCCGGTCCATACTTACGGATAAAATCCCGGGTTTTTCATCCAGTCGTTTGTCCCAATTAAATCACATAAACTAAACAAAATACACACCTCTTTTCATACAAAAGAATTGAAAAAAAATCCCAGATGTAAAACTATATATTTACAACGATCATTAAACTAAAGATAACATAGCGGAAAGTGGTAAAACTCGGAATGAAAACTAACTTAAAAATGAAAAACAATTTATTACAATTAAAGATAAACAAAGTTCACGCTCAGGAGAATGAAAATTTATTTTTCTGCCACGTTTATGAGATATAAAGCAAAAAAATCTAAAAAAAATACTTTTTACACTATTTGCCGTAAGCACTTGGCGAAACACATTTTATTAAACATCATATCATTTTATGAAAAAAAAATTCACGTTTACGTTTTTTGGGCCTTAATTGCATTCTACTTCGCCATATACATATACGCAATGGTTGTGGCCCATCTTGCGAAGAAAAGTGCAAGCAAGAAATAATACAAACAAAAAAAAATGAAAAAGATTAAAGAAACCACATGTAAACATGCCCATGTATTCGACTCAAGGTGGAACAGACAAAAGTAGTTTCATGATAATAATCATAAATATTGATCGAAACTGGTCGGGATAAATAAAAAAAATTTGTTGACTCAAAAATCCCAGTTCAAATATAATGGTTTGAGCAAAAAAGTACGTTGAAACTGTCAGCAAACATTTTTTGGGTAGTATTAATTTTGATTTTATGCTTGGTGCCAACACCGTCGTCGTTCTGTCGTCATTCTCGAACCCAGTATAAATTATGTATAAAATGTACCTTTGCTTTTTACAAATAAAAATATCTATAGGCTTTCAGAAATTGATTTATTAATGTTTTGCTTATGATATAAACATTTTTTCAAATAGTTTGCGTCAGGTTTCTTTTAGTTACAATTTTGTAAATCAAACCAACAGGAGCAAGAGGAATTTTTAGTTGGTTTTTAACATAGAGATAACGTCTTTTTCCTAAATGTCGAAACGTTTTAAATGACTTATATATCTCTGTTTTGGTCCACCGTTTTTTCTCCTTCACTAAAACCACCTCAAACTGATTAGAAGCTGAGGGATCCAATCTCTCTTTTAATTCCTGTTCGAACTCTGCTGGTGAATAATAAGTTTCTTCCATGTTTTTTATTTCACGTTTTTGCTTGCTTATTAACTGGCTTTGGTCTTTGTACACGGATTGAAAACTTAAAAGTTGGCTATAAAATTTATCATTATTTGACTTTTCTGTTTGTAATTCTTGTTTGAGGTTTTCGATTTGCCTGTCTTTCGCTGCTATTTCATTCATAAGGTCCCTGGTCTTGTTGTCGCGTAACACAATAGGTACATAATTTCCGTCGCGTTTTGTTAGAACCGAAGTATCACCTGAAATGTTAGTTAAAACATTGTATAATCATTATATAGTAATGTAATGGTAGGTTCGTGAGTGAAATGTTAGATACCACTACTGGTATCGTTTTAAACTTTTTAAAGAATTTCTGCAATTACCTATCCGCCTAAATAGCATAACCTTCTCCTAAATGTAGCTAGAATATTTTATAATGCAACATGCAGAAAACAAAAAAAAATTCTATACATATACTTACAATGCGATTCATTACTATTTATGATACGAAAAAAATTTAGTTCCCATTTCTGTTTCTTTTCATAACAAATTGACAAATAAAATAACATATATAATAATAATTAACAAATACATAATTAACAAATAAAATAGTAATAAAAATAATAATTTTATATGAAAACAAACAGAAATGGGAACTAAATTTTTTTCTTATCATAAATAGTAATGAATCGCATTGTATTACTCATATAATGACGCTCTCATTATAAGTCAAAACAGTTTTTACGCTCAAAAGTAAATAGAAAATGTAACAAAGATGATGGAGAGAAAATACCGATCGCAACTAAGTTGGTTTTGTTTGGTTTTGTTTTGAATTGCAACAATGTTTTCTAAATTATAGACAAATAATTTTGAACGTTAAAATATTCGTTGAAAATTATAAAAAGCTAAAATAATTGAAGATTGTCCATAAAAACGATCTACATTTAAATCCAATTAAAGATTATTTTAAATGATTTTGTAGGTACAACACATATACATTATTTGGTTTTCGTTTCGATAACTATATAGATAGACCACCGATGATATACATACTTATTTACACGCACACACTCAGCAATTCAATATATGTAAAAGGAAATCATACATCTACACACTACAAAGATTTAAAAATTGTTTGCAAGTTAATTTCGTAAATTTGTTCGTTTAAAATTTTATTGCTTGTCGTCTAATCGTAACGCATGTAGCTTTGTGTTTTCTTATTTTTAAACGTTATAAAAAGTTCATTTTGAAAATTTGTGTATTAAAACTTTTGTGAATTTGCGTGATAAAATGGTGTGTGCTTACAAAAACTGCTTAAATAAAAATGACTGTAAATCCACCAGAACATTTTTTACGGTACTGCATGACCATCGTCGTGTGTTCGACAAGAATAAAGTTACTTCCAAACGCATAACTATTATGAAGAACTTTAATTTTAATGATTTCAAAATAAGTAGTTTTAGAACAAAAAATATTTAAAAAACTGTCTTTCCCCAGCCAATTAATAATCTTGTTTGTAAGTGTAAGGTCAACACGATGCAAGCGTTTATTAAAATTCGATTTTCTTTTAAATAAAAAAAAATTGATTCCAAAAGTTTCGCGTACGATTTCCAACCAGACACACAACACTGAGAGTCAAACAACAAGAATATTGAAAACACCTGATTTCCCACCTATAACATTGAAATATGAAAAAGAGCCTCCAAGAACTTATTAAAAGAATTATCAAGTTCCACAAATTCCTCATGAATGTCCCATCTCACCATCTCAATTTCCTAGTCCGCAACATCAAATTGAAGACGAAAATAAAGAACCCGTTCAACTTTTAAACAAAATTCTCAGGTTTATATTAAATACCCCTCAGAAAAGTAAAATGCAAACAGAAGAAAACACAATAAAAATATTAATTGATAATACAATTAATTAATTGATAAAAAATTGTATTATTCAGTATGAAAAAACTAGTATATGTTTTAAAATTTATGTATGGGTTAAATTTTAATTTTATTTTTATGTGACTTAGAAGGGTCTTAGAAGGGTATTATGAAAATTGTAAAGAGATTAAAACTCTAATAAGCAAGTTAAAAACTACCATTGGCGATTGCTTTCCTATTTAAAATACAATTTAGATAAAAATATTATTGTTTTATCTTATGAGAGATTAATTTGTTTTTTAAGATAAAATAAATTACAACAATTTAAGCTACTCGTATTGTAGCAACAAGAACTTTCAAGAGCCCAACTGAAATCCCCTTTTAATTAACCTAATTAAGGTTAATTAAATGGGAGCTTTTATGAAAATAATGCTCCCATTTAATTAACCTTAATTTTTATTTAGCTCTTTGGTTCTGTTCAAAACGGCTACTTATTTCATTCTAACGCCCGTTGCACATTTCAGCTAAGCTAAGCAAGAAACGTAGTTTCTATTAGCATAGTTTAGCTCGCACAGCTCATTCCGCTGCACATTTGAGCTAATTATATCTCTCACGCATACATTTCAATACAAGTAAAGTCCTATGTCTGTCAAAAATTAATTAACTAATTTTATTATATTATTTAAGAATTCAACCACTTTTTTGAATTTGATCCACAATACCAAACACAACAATACTCAAATGTCATCCAAATTTCAATATTTTATAAGTACACATAATAATAGCAATGTGAGCAATATAGCTGACTTTTGCAATCCAAAGACAACCCGAGCTAAGTTAGTTTGTATCGCTCAAAACAGAAAAACATAGCTCGCATAGTTTAGCTCAATCGTTCCATTAGGCCCGTTGCACATTTGAGCTAAGCTAGGCTAAGCGATGTCAGCTAAGTTCATCGCTCTTGGTTGAAAATAATGAGTTTTAATGAAACGATGCACGCTTGAGCTAAGCTATGCGAGCTATGTTTTTCTGTTTTGAGCGATGAAACTAACTTAGCTCGCGTTGTCTTTGGATTGCAAAAGTCAGCTATATCGTTAACACATACATTGCTATTATTGTGTACATATTCGCCTATGTGACTATGTGATTCTAATAATATTTTGGCAGACATATAGCATTTTACTTGAATTGAAATGTATGTGAGAGCGATGTAATTAACTCAAATGTGCAGTGGAATGAGCTGTGGATGCCAAACTATGCTAATAGCTGCGTTTCTCGCTAAGGCCCCTTGCACACTTAAGCTATGTTCTTTTAGCAAAGTGAGCATGTTTTGAGATCACAGCTTTCGATTTACTTTGCAAAGCCTAAATAAGTGAAACCGAATTAGCGAAGCTTAACTCAACACACTCGTACGTCCCGATTTATTTAATTTCTTTATTTAAAGCTGTGGGATAGAAACATAGCTGATTGTGAGCTGATTAATTACGAGGGCAAATCAAAAAGTCTTGCAATTTTATATGAAAAAAAAAAGAGTGAGTGAGACAGCAATATTTTTATTTTTCGACATAATCTCCTTTAAGGTTTATACATTTGTCACATCGATCAATTAACTTGCCTAAACCCTCTAAAAAAAAGATTTCTTTTGCTCCATAAAATATTCATTTACAACAGACTGTACTTCATAGTCACTGGAAAATTTCGGGCCACTTAGTGTTTTTTTTTTAAATTGGGAAACAGAAAGTAGTCACTGGGTGCCAAGTCTGGACTGTACGGTGGATGCGGAATTTCCACGAAGCCGCAGCCCTTTAATGCAGCTTGAGCAATATTAGCCTTGTACACTGGTGCATTGTCGTGAAGAAGCAAGATTTTTTTAATAACTTTCCTTGGCCGTTTTTCCCGGATCGCTTTTTTCAATTTTCGCAAAACTTCTGCGTAATATATGCCTGTGATTGTGGTTTTCGGTGCAATATAATCGATTATCAAAATTCCTTCAGCATCCCAAAAAACTGTTGCCACAACCTTACCAGCAGACGGTTCAGTTTTGAATTTCTTTGGTGGTGGTTCACTACGTTTAATCCATTGCATCGATTCTTGTTTGGATTCCGGATCCCAATGATAAAGCCATGTTTCATCGCCTGTTATTATGTTATCCAAGAAATTTTCTTTGTACATATCTAAAATCGCCTTTGAAGTTTGAACACGCAATTTTTTTTTGTTCTGCATTCAACAAACGGGGAACCCATCGCGCACTTACTTTCGACATGTGAAGGTGGTCATGTAATATAGTATATGTGGTACCGTATGAAAGAGAAAGTCTCCACGCTAACCGCGGAACAGAAATACGCCGGTCCTCCAATACAATAGATTCGGCCAAAATTACGTTTTCATGGCTAATAGCATCTGCAGGCCGATCCGAGCGGTTGTCGTCTTCAAATGACTCCCGGCCACTTTTGAATAATTTTACCCACCTTGTTACTGTGGCATATGATGGTGCAGATTCGCCGTAAACTTTTGATATATAGTTGAATATATAAATTGCATTTCGTCCATCTTTATAGAAAAATTTAATAACGGCGCGATATTCAATTTCATTCATTTTAAGAAAAATTCAAAACACGTGTTACTAAATTGACAAAAACAAACGAACTGTAAAATTCACATCGAAATGTTCTTCTAGAAGTTTCATCGCGACAAAAAATGGTTTTGAAAAATATATTGTTGTCTCACTCACTCTTTTTTTTCATATGATATTACAAGACTTTTTGATATACCCTCGTATCTCCAAGGTGAAAATAAAAATTTAAATACATTGCTTTACAGATTGAGTAGACTCTGAGATTTATCTACATATATCATAACCTTAACAGAGCTCTCACAATAGACAATTTTTTCTCTAAAGTAAATTTTTTTCTAAAGTTTGATTTTCAAACAAACTTCTAAGGCAAAATAAAAATTGTTTATTGTGAAAGCTGTTTAAAGTCTCTACAAATAAATATTCGTTTCGGAAAGGTAATTAGGTATTAAAACGGTGTAAGACTAAATACAAATTAAGGTTAATTAATTAAATTAAGACATAAAAATAAAATTTTACAATTTAGAGGAAAATAAAAACTTTTTTTTTTTTATTCAAAATAAAATACACAACGCATTTTTTATTTAAAAAAAATAATTTGTATGGTACATCAAACTAAACAATTTAAAATTAGCGTTCGAATAAAGACGGAACTTAAAAGTAAGCCATTATTTATCCTGCCATAAAGAACTGAAACGTTTTCTTTCAGACAATGCTGACCAATCTCTAGCTTAACTACTATTTAAAAATAGTTTTAATTACAAAATAGTGAGCGGCAACATAAACTCGTAAGCTATTCACTTGTATATTGAATTTATAAAAAATATCTTATATACTTCCTTATATCCCTTTTTCAACTAAGAAAAATAAAAATCTTCTCAATTTTAGTCCAACCCACACAAATGTGTGAGTAAAAAATTAACGTATGTAACGGCGTTGTTCATTAAAAATTTCGCTTGATTTGAAGTAAAACCAACACAACTGTGTGTATAGATATAGTGTTTTTTCGGACGGAAAATAAGTTAAAAAGGAATTCACAAATGTGTAAATTGGTTCAAAAAACATACAAAACTACATATACATGGTACTTTAACCCTACCCGCACAATTGTGTTAGTAAAACACAAAAGGGATATGTAATTCATTTGAGATGGATTAATTCAGCCCCCAATTTAAACAATAAAATTTATTAGAGATTAACAGATTAGATTAACAGAAAAATGAATTTAAGTTTTGTTAGCGAACCTTAAATGCTCATAATTAGATTATAATTATACGCTCTAGATTTGCACACTGTAAACACCACATGACTCTCATTGGATTCTGTGACAAAACAGATCAAGTCAGACATGCTTTGGTTGAAATTATAATCTTTATAATGACATCCTCGTTTTTTCTATTCCAATGAGGAACAATCCCTTAATAAATAGTTGATTGAAAGACAATAATGAAAAACGACATACTATTGTAGTATGTCCAAGTGACAATTTTCCTATTTTTACGTACTTCTCTTACGTAATATTTTTTATGATAAAATCGAATTAATAAATTTTATTTTAATTTTGAAACAAATATTGGGTTCAATGTCCCTGAACTTTCACACAGATTTGGATAAATAGAAAATCTGCCTTTCCAACAATACATTGTTCTTAATGTATGCATATATAAGAAAATTACACGTTCATATTTTCAATTATAAATTACCATACTGTAACAGTGCAATCGACGGCATCCTTTTAAAAAATTGTATTTAGTTGTTCTACATATAGATTTCTACATCGTTTTCATTTTTAATCTTTATTCGTTTGTGTTTGTGAGAACAGATGTATTTAAAATAAACAATAATAATACACAGCTAAGTATGTACTCAATATATTAATATACATATGTATATATCCTATCGTTCATATCTCCTTTCCAATAATGGATTTATTTGATTGAACAATTCATATTCTTTTGCATTTCTATCATAGAAAAAAAATTATTTATGCTAATTTTTATAAAAAGAAAATTGAAGTAAGGTATTCATGATTTGTTTTATTGTTTATCACAAAAAATATTAAACACATTTTCTACATGACCTTGACAATTGTAAAACAATACGAGTTGAAATAAATATATTCTGTGTTAATATGTAGTATAATAAGTTAGAGTGAAGCAATACTATACTGGTTAATGGTATACAAAAATACGCCGTGTGTACTGTAAGTGTATTTAATCTAGCAAACATTTAGGCGAATTAAAATAATTATTGCATAACTTAATTTCGATTAACGCGCTACCTGGATTTTCACCCTCTAAAGATTTTTTTCGAATGATGGTACTACTATATATGTATTGCTATGGTTAAAAGTAACTGCCCAAAATTATCATTTTCTTACTAATTCTTACTCTTTGATTCTAATAACATTTTGGTAGAGCTTAAACCATTCGTTTGCCCATTTTTCCTATTCGAAACAAAATCTTCTTTATTAAAATGAATCGAACATATATAGGACGAATCGTCAGGTTCCCATTCTGCTTCTCGCTTGCAAAAAGTTTTCCATTGACGAAATATGTCAGGATTTTTTGGAAATTTATGATATGAAATATCCAGGCTTGGCTTATAAACATTACAGCAGTTCCTTACAGCACATTTTTGGGCCATTATTATTATTCCACAAATTGAGAAGTTTGTTTTTGGTACAAAATAGACTATATACTCTCCATTTACTATGAATGAGTAAAATAAAAAATTTAAATAATCACAATCACTAAACAAATATGTAAACAAATCGTATTTGATGTATTGAAACGTCAAATCAATTTACATGACACCCTTTAAAAACTAGAAAGGTTTCTTATATTGCCCTACAAACTTATTTAAGTATGGACATGAAAAGCGAACACATAAAATGTGAATAATTTGACAAGTGGAAAATAAGCGAAGAAGTAGAAATAAAAAATAAAGTGGGAACGAGCCGTTCCATACATCCATAGATGTCTTCAAAAGACCGGCTTCACCTTCTTCTCTTTCTCCTTTTACCTATAAAATCGATGTTAACTGCGACATAAAATTTTTCGCCGAATTAACACAAATAGAAATAAAAAAAAAAAAAAAATAAGGCCATTTTTGAGATGTAGATAAAACCCTTATCCTATATTAAAACACCATAAAATAAGGGTTTAAATTCGCAATAAAAAATGTATTACGACTTAGTCTGAAGCTAGAAGCAGAAGCCGTGTATGGAACAGGCCAACATGTTACAAAATCATAACGGATTAAGAATGAAACACACCAAGAGCAGCACAACATATTCCAAACCATCCACAGAAACGGCTGCGTTTTGTTTGTTTTAGTAGTAAAATTGAATAGTGCAAATTTTATCTAGGTTATGAGTAGCAGCAAAGAGCTGCAAATTAAAAATGCTGGGTGTGGAACCTATTGATGCCACGACAGATGCAACTTCATTTAATATAATTTCTTTAAATTTAAATTTTTCAATTATAATTACAAAATACTTAATTTCTTTTAATAGAAATACCTATATTTATACTCAAACTATGATTTTGTATCATTACATAAGCGAATAAGCCAAAATTTAAGTTTGCTGTTCGCTGCTGCTACTTGGTGTGTTGCATCCTTTAAGGTATAAACAGAACAAGAGATAGAATCAGAGAATTTTCTAATGTCGGCTGTGCAACTTTTTATAGTTATTACTATGTTATTCATGAAGTAATTTGAATGTTGTAATATTTTCCTTTTAAAGTAAAGCCTGGAACAAGATTGAGTATACTCCACGTCAGCTTAACCAGCGGTCTTTTGCAATGTTTTAATTCTACTCTCCCTTTTCAAAATTGTGGCTATTTGATCATTCTTGGATCATTTTCGATCTTTATTTAACATTTCTTGATTTAACATAAATAAAACCGAGGCACAATATTCCAAAAGTGGATTAATCATAACAATTTAGTTTTACCATCTTTTGAAAATTACAGTTTTCTTCTAATTTTTTTAAAAAAAAGCATCATTTATAATCATAATAAACATGATTCTGTACAAACATGATTAGGCAGATGGTTCTATGTTACATAATCATTTTTGATTTGGCTACTGCGTAAAGTAGGGCGTGAAAAGTGAACTGTGAGAGAGTTGGGAGTACTTTCGCCCCAGAACATATGGTAATGATTAAAACAACATGGTTATCATTTATTACCATGTTTTGTATGTTATTGGCACGTTCCACACAAAACTTTGAAGTACTACTTCTTACTAAAAAATTAGTCGTAATAGATTTTTTATTGTAATTTAAAACCTTATTCTATATTTAAACACAAACATTTTTTGTATTGTTTTATTCTGCTCTCTCGAAAATAAAATTTAAACTAAAATCTACATTTCGACATTTTGACTGTTTGTTGCCGATTTTTTTTAGAATTTATTTCTAATGTTGTAGTCGACGGCGCAGTACTAGCAACTAGTTTGAAATTATTATTGTACGTTAGTATCAAATTTTTTAGAACTGTTATTAAATGACTTTCAACTAAATTTGAATTTTGAGAACACAATGGTCTCTGCAAAAAAAGAATTAGAACAAATGTTGTCAATGTATTGTGTCGCTGTATCTCAGGTTCTGTTTATACCTTAACTCATTTCCTCCAATACCATATTCTTCCATCTTTTGCACCAATATAAAACTATTCATCTTTTCATTTTTCAAATGCTCGTGTTAGGTATAAATAACAAACAATTACTATTTTTTTATCATGACATGCCATTTTCCCGATAATTTATTTCTTGTTTTGCGTTTTTGATAGGTTTTATTTTTTGATTTCGACATTCATTTATAAATTCATTACGAATTGGAACAATTGCCAAGCACATACATATGTACGTGATACTAACGATGACAATTGTAACAATGTTATCAATGTAAAATTTATGAGCATACTCAAGTGACAAAGAAAAGAACAAACATTTATATTAGAGCGAATGAGATACAAATTTTTTGTATTATTTTATAAAGTTTTGAAATTTTGAAATGGAACAAAAGTAACCAAACAATACTAAACAATGTTTATTTCCCAAAAAATGCTAAAAAATTTAGCATTATTTTTGTAATGAACAAAAGCATGTTATTTTAATATTTTATTTAATTTTCGGAAATATATAAAAATACACTGTTATAAAATATCAAGGAAAACATTTTGACATGAACTAAAAGTAACCTATATCCCTTTTTCAGACAAACTATTTTATTAATTAAATGTAAGTCCACGGTACACAAATGTGTACGTCCTAAATGACAGGTTGTAATGTCTTCCGAATTTTAACGGATCCTAGTTAAATCAGAATTCTTTTTGAAAAAAGCATTATAATTTGATAACGTATAAATTATATAACATATTATTTATTTCTTTTAGATAACATTTTAGTTATTTTATTATTATTATACTTATAGCGCTATTTTTCGGACGAATACGATTAAAACAGTATGCACAGATGTGTACGTCGGCCCAAAATACATTCAAATATAAATTTTTGACATGATGGTTTTTTCGTAAATGCACAATTGTGATCGCGGGCCGGAAAAGGGATATACTATTAAAAGAATCATGCAAATTTATTACTTTCTTTAATTATAGAAAGTGTTTAAAAATGCTTTGCCATATACATCATATTTTTCATTTTTTTTTATTTTACATATACAGCAACATTTTCGTACACAACCTAAAAATAACATGTGCAGTCGCGCATGAAATTATTTTTATTGGAATGCACAAATGTGTATGCTGGACCAAAATATATACATACAAAAATAAATGTTTAAAATGATTCTTTTTCGTTACCCACACAATTGACTTCAAAAGTCGATCCGCACGTTGACTCTTTCGTCGGCGTTCTTTCTTTGTTTCCGTCACAAACTGTTGTTAGTGAAGAGGAGGAAATGAGCAAAGAATCACGACGAAAGTACCAAAGTATGGAACGGTGGATTATTGTCGTGAATCGAGATGTAATACTTTTTCGGGTTGGTTACTCGGGTATATATTTGTGCCATTCCTGCCTTAATGTATACTGGGCATTGGGGCAAACCACTGCGGTTTAAAGTGTTTTGATAACATCATTGAAGTTAAGAATTAAAATACATATATATAATATTATTACTGATAAGGATAATTTAAAGTGAATTGAACAAATATAAGTTAACAATGGCGAGGAAAGTTGCTCTTAAGGGTTACGATGAATTTATAAAATATATTGAATGTTTTCCAAAACAAGCTGATTTAAATATCCTATTCAGTTCCGATTGGTGTCCTGATTGTATTATTGCACAACCTGTTATCGATAAGTATCTAGAAACATTACCAGCTGATACTAAATTTCTTTATGTGAATGTTGGTGACCGCCCCACGTATGTATTTGCAGCACCATTATAATTTAAAATATTCCTAATTTGTTAAGCAATTGCATTAAATTACAGGTGGAAAGATATGAAAAATCCATTTAGAACTGACAAGCGTACCCATTTAACGGTGATTCCAACTTTAATCAAATGGAAACAAGCACAACGGCTCGAAATGGCACAGTGCTCGGATCCGGATTTATTGAATTTATTTTTCAATGACGACGAATGAATGATATGATTGGGATATGAATGGTCTTAAACGTATTTGAGAAGAAAATAAAGTAAATTTTAAAGTATTTGCTGAAATTATTATAAGGATAAATAGCCGCACATCGTCTTGTACATCAAATTTAAAATCCTCCGAACAGTTGCACTTGGAAGTAGTCCCAATAATGTTTAGAAAAATATTTTTTTGGCCAGGCCAAGCTTTATTCAGTCATTAGGGTAATTAACTACCAATTTAAACAAAAAAATCACAAATCACGAACAAAAATCTCATTTTTTAATATCAAATATTTGATATTTCCTTGGTTTATTAGTTTCAATATTAGAGAACTGGGCATTTTCAATTAGGCAGCTTGGACTGCCAGTTTTCTCTAGCCAATCCTTCATTATGGCCATTTTATCAATATCTCCTTCAATTTCACCTTGGACTGAACCGCTTTCGGTATTTCTACACCATCCCGTAATTCCCAGTGAAGTTGCTTTATCTTTCGTGTATTTTCTAAAAAATACGCCTAAAATTTTGCAATGAGAATTAAAAAATGAATATGTAAAACAACTTTTTTATTAATTAAACTAATTACCTTGAACACGACCATATACCTCAAACGAACAGGACATGGTTTTGGCATTAGCCGCTGCTGTTGCCATTTTATTAGAATAGTTGTTTAGTTCAAAATTTGTTATTCGAGGAGCCGATATCCATATTTTTTAATTTTCTGTGACAACAAACGAAATTTGCAAGCAGGCGAAATTTTAGTCGCGGTTACATGATACACTGCACATTTTCCTGTCAATAATCGCTGTCAATTTGTCAACGGCGTTTAAGCCTACCCTAATTAAAGTGGCCGTTTACCAACACATGCGAAATATTATTGCTGAATGCCGATTGGCGAATTCTCTTATCATTTTTTTTGACGTAAACAGATCAAATAGTTTGGACATATTTTAGTTTTTTGTTAGTGAAAATTTTATTTTATAATGTCTTTAATCAGAAATCAATTGATTCGTAACATATTTAAATTGAATATACGGGTAAATATACAAATGTTTCTGCAAAATATAACAGAAATAGCTTTTCCAATCAATTAAAGTTAAACAATTATATTTAATTGCTTTTCAAGGCCTTGTCGACTGTAACAAGTACACACCATAACGTAACGGGTGGGGATAGTAATGACACAATTTTTCCGGGGGCTCGTGCACCTTGGACTTACAAAGCCGACATAAAACTGTCTAGTGTCGAAGACATTTCTACTGTAATTCCAATTTATCGTGTGATTGACGATAATGGGTTGGCTGTGCATGCTCAAGAAGATCCAAATTTAGGTCAAGAATTCGTTACGAAAATGTTCCGAGATATGGTATTGCTGAATACGATGGACAAAATTCTGTATGAATCTCAACGGCAAGGTCGAATTTCGTTTTATATGACGAATTTTGGTGAGGAAGCTAGCCATATTGGTAGTGCGGCTGGATTGTCCAAAGAAGATTTGGTATATGCTCAATACCGCGAGGCAGGCGTTCTTGTGTGGCGCGGTTTTACTATTTCCGATTTTATAAATCAATGTTTTGGAAATATAGAAGACTTAGGAAAAGGTCGTCAAATGCCGGTACACTATGGAAGTAAGAAACTTAATTTTGTTACTATTTCAAGCCCCCTAGGTAAGTAACAATTGATATTACGGTTTACGAGATAACGATGATAAAATAAATATATTATTTTTTGATTCAGCTACTCAAATATCACAAGCGGTGGGTGCGGCGTATGCCCTAAAACTTAGACCTAACAATGCAGCTTGCACCATTACATATTTCGGCGAAGGTGCTGCTTCAGAAGGAGATACACATGCTGCATTCAATTTTGCTGCTACCCTAAACTGTCCTGTGATATTTTTCTGTCGTAATAATGGTTTTGCAATATCAACTCCCTCCTCAGAACAGTACAAAGGAGATGGAATTGCAAGCCGTGCATCTGGTTACGGTATGGCGGCGATACGAGTTGATGGTACAGATATATTTGCCGTATACAATGCTACCAAAGTAGCTCGTGAATATGTCCTAAAACACAATAAACCCATTATCTTTGAGGCAATGTCGTATCGCGTTGGCCACCATTCGACGTCGGACGATAGTACAGCTTACCGTCTAGCTGAGGATATTGAGATTTGGAATACCCAAAAGCATCCAATTACGAAACTAAAGAATTATATGATCAACAAGAATTGGTTTAATGAAGAGGAGGAAAATGCGTACGTAAAATCGGTAAGAAAGCAAGTTTTGTCTCAGATAAATTTGTCTGAAAAAATTCCAAAGCACAACTGGCGAGAAATGTTCAACGATGTGTACTATGAGGTGCCAGAACATTTACAGGAACAAATAAGTGAGATGGAAGAACATCTCACCAAATACAAGGAACATTATTCATTAAAAGATTTTGAATCCTAAACAATACAACTAGATTTTATATTAAGAATTTAAAGCAAATAACCGTTTGTGGTGATCGGAATGTGCATTTATTAATTTTTAAGATTTTTTTTTTTTTATTAAGACAGATTTTATTTTTAAATAGAAAGAATTTATACCTCAAATATTAGTTTTGAAAGAAATATATTGGTTCTAAATTATAAAAGAGTTTTTTAAGCTATCGACCATCTTGGGAGATATGTTCTACACATATCCCTTCCGTCGATGAGCCCTTGCATAACACATACCGCCCACTCTGGACAGCTTTCCTGTTAATGCCAATTAGTGCTTCCGAATTAGTGCTTTCCGAATATTGTTGCCCCTAGCAGTAATAACTGGTATACCATCCTCAGCCGCCATTCGTCTTGACTGGTATCTCCTTCATGTACTTTTCAATGTCCTAGTACACCCAGTCTATTCTAAGAGAACTACTCAGTTCATTCGAGAGCATCGCTACATTTGCGACGACTTTCTCATTTTATTATAAGTCATACTTTTATTATTATCATTTTTCTATTCATTATCACTTTTCTCAAGCGTATTGCACAACACTGGTTTACTGTCATTTTCCGTTATATATGCAATTCGTGTACCAAAATCATCGAACCCATCCCCACCCGGGGATCCGCCGTCAACCTTACTCACCATGAACATCGCCCTTTCTGGCTCCAGCTGACCAACAAATAGCTCATTCATTGTTGTTATTATTATTATTATTATTATTATTTTGTGGATTTTGAGGGTGGGTTCAAAAAAAGAAAAAATTGGAGTTCTTTTTGGTAATAAATAAGAGGTATATTAATTAAACACGTCATAATAGTATGAATTCACAACATGATCTACAAAAGCATTCTCCTCTCAGAAGGTACAAGTTTTTTAAATTCGTCAATGACTTCCTCCGTAGTAATCGATCTAACAAGTTCTTTCTCAACATTCATCATCAATAATGATTCCGTGCGTTCTTGTTTCTGAGTCGCTCTTAATTTATTTTTGATTCTAGTCAAACTTGAAAACCCTCTCTCGCATCCACTACTGAATACAGGAATGGTCTGGAAACCAACAATGACTCGTAAAAAATCGCTGAATATTTTATTCCAATTGTGTAGAGTAAACCACTGGCGCCATTCCCACACCGATACATTTGTTGTGCCCTTTGGTGTGTCTGTTAACCCTCTTTTTCTGGTTCAAGTGTTTGGGAACAGACCCTGAATTTCTTTGATAACACATTGATATGAGCGTCACTTGGTTCCAAATTTAAAAAATTACCCATGGCTTCAATGAGATCTAGAGCCTCTTGACTAAATCTTGCATCTATTCCAGTGACCAAATGATCCAGAAACGGGTTGAAATATCTAACTAATGTTTTTGTTTCTTTAGTTTCATACGTGTGTTCAGTTCTGCAATTATCGATGCGGGATGATATTTTGCGACTCTTTACAGGTGGAATTTCGATTGCTAATTCATCACACATTGCAGTGGCGGAATCATAAATTTTCTTGAAAAAATCCTGGTTACTCCTGGCTTCAAGCAGTCCGTTTCGCAATGATTTTACACACGATGTTGCTATTATCAAGTCTAGTTTTGGATCTTGAATCACTTTGCTAACTTGTAGAATATCTGCTAGAATAGGGTCCATTAATTTTAACCCGAAAATGAAATTAAATGTTTTTATTTGACTCAATATTCCCCTCCCTTTTACACGAACGTCGTGAAGTTTAGTATTTTCATATTTGTACTAACGTTAACAGTATAGCTGGATAATTAGCACTAATAGCAGCCGCTGCCTCTTTCCGACAGGCCCATCTTGTCGTGGACAGATTTTTTAGAGTTTTTAGCCGACTATTAAGCTGGGAACATAGCTTTTCAAAAATCCCATGTCTAATAGCGCTCCCTTCAATAAAAGAATACAGAAATTGGATATTTCCGAAAAAATCAGCAGCTAATGGATTATATTTATAATCACACGAATCGACTAAGACTGAATTTAGGCAATGGGCATGGCAGTGAACATAGGTTATGTTGCGGTTTCTGTCCTTACATCTTACATGATATTACATTTTTCCAGTCTATTTTATAATCCTCTAGTACTAAACCAATTGCATTAAAAATGGATTCGGAATCAAGTGAGTTAACCTTTAAGCGCAACCAAATGTTCCACTACTACCCCCGATGCCTGATTATTAAATCTAAAAATAACTGACATTTGTTCATGATGCCCAACATCGCTAGTTTCATCAGATATCACCGATATAAAGCTATTTTCCATAAATGACCTCAATTTCCGTTTGATTACATTTTTTATAGACATAATTAGTTGATTTTGGATATCCGGACTCGTGTACACAGCATTTTTTAGGGCATTCTTAAGGTGATCCAGAAGAATACTATCAAATTTTGCTAGCAAATCCAGTAACTCCAAAAATAAACCCTTTTGGAGCGAACCCTCCACTTCATTGTGGCCCCGCAACGGCCAACTTCCCTGGGCTATTAGCAAAATGACATCTATGAATCGTCCCATAATTTTCCGGTTTTTGACTCGAGTTTTTTCTTGTTGCAAAATGAAGGATTGACGACTCTTGTCAATTTCAACGTCAATCCGCCGAGTACCTGTATAATGATGCCCCGCCGCGACACTATTCTGATGACATGCAGTTTTTTCGTGGTTGGAGAATCTTTTCGGTGCATTTTTTCAGCATGAAAAACCAGCGGTTTAAATACCGGATCGACCTGCCCCATAGTTCCAGTGGTATTTAAGCCGAAAACGCGGCAACAGAAGCAAAACGCAGCATCTTTGACATAACTGTATTCGAACCACTCAAACTCCTGAAACCACGCCAAACGGAACGACCGATTTTTGCCATCTTTTGTAGTCTTCGGATATGAAAGAAGTTTTGGACGATGAGGCCCCCTTTTGATTCTGGAGTCTCTCTCCGTTTTGTTGAGTGGCAGCGGGTTGGCGGGGTCACAATACTCGAGGTCTAATGAAAACAAGAATTCAGAAATTAGAAAAAAAACCCAGGCACAGATTAGTTTATAGTTTTGCCATCAATTTAAACAAACCTATATTTCCAGTCTCCTCGCATCTTAAAACCCCTGGCGGCTGACTCGAGGCGGGTAAATTTTCCTTGTCACAAAAATCCGGAAGTATTTCATTTGAAGAGACGTCCGCCCGTTTTTGCTTTTTCGAGAAAAAGCTGGTAATAGTAGTTGCTTTGCGTTTCAACATGTTCAATATTCACTTTTACAGTAAAAACGAAAATTTCAGGATCACCACTCACCAGTAAAAAAAACCTTCACGAAACGTGCACATCAAGGGCAAAATTAAAACTAACTTATTTATCGATAAGACGACAATCGGTTTCCGTGTTTTCAGATAAGAGGTGGAGGCTTCTGTAAAATTTAGGCCAATCATAATTTCAAATTTACTTTGAAAACCGAATGAGAGGGGGAAGATTTTTTTTTTGAGGTAATGACAAGTTTCGAATACGCCCACTACATTAAAGCAGTTCTACATTAAAAAAAAAAAAAAAAAAAAATTCCCTCATAATCGTCTACACGTTTTATGTTTTTATTGATGTTTTATGGTTTTATTATTGAGGCAGTCTAAATTTTGGGAAAACAAAATTTTTGGGAAAAAAAAATTTCTGGTCTCAAAACAATAGGTGTGGCACGGGCCACAGGTGCCACACACGTAGCTACGCCTATCATGCCTATGCATGATTTTCGCGGCGAATCGTAAAATATTTCGATTATATTCTTTTCGATCCGCTTCGTTTCATATCATGAATTCCGCTACCGAAAAAACTGTAACTGCGCTAATTTTATGTCAGCTGACTTGATATTTATGTAAACAACATTACTTTGAAATTAATTTTGATTTTTAGATTTGTGATTTGAGGTTTTAGTGTTGAATTAAATATTTTTGGGTTATTTTTAATATTTCTTCAATAAAAATGTATCACTTTTCAAATGATTCATTTTTGGCACGTGGAGAAAATGAAATGAATGTTAAATTAGGAATCGAACGGCGGATTTTATTTAAATTTCGCACTGGGGAACCCTCAGCTATTAATTGAATTACCAATTCATTCCACAAAGATTTAGATTTTTCTTTGTACTGTGTACTTGCTAATTTATTTGTAGCCAAATCTCTGTGCCTCTCCATTTGTAACTTTTCCTGACCTACACAAATTTCAAAAATAATTTATCATAGAAATCTAAACATCTATACCACAGAATATAGAATATAAACAGAAGGGACATAACCCGATTTTTCTATGGAAAAATTTCAACCGTTTTTTTATCCTTGATTTATATGGAAAAGGGTAGAATATAGTAGTGAAAAAAATTGTGCACTGAACTTTTTTACATTCAATAAGGGTAGAGTCAAATTTTTTTTTGATCCACTTAGTAGCGTATATATATACGAGTACTTTATAATACATATACATATGTCTATACTATAAATAAATATAAACATTTTTTTTATTATTACTTATATTGGTAATTATAAAGTTTTATTATTTGAAAGTGCAAAACACAACAAACAATTGTCAACACAATAAAGAATTGTCAATTGAAAAAATATCCGCCACCTTTTCGATGGCGGAACTTGTCTCGCTATCGGATAGATGGCGAAAATGTATCGTGTTTGGTGATATCAAATTCACGATATCGTGTGAAAATTGTTTTGCGGCGGAAATCGTGATAGGGCCAGAGTAAGCAAATTCGATTATTGACAGGTATGAAAACAGTCACGGCAATATCACTGTCGTTATCGGTTGCTTATTAGAATTCCACTCCAAAATTGTGTTTGCTGGCATTGTTGCTTTGACAAAGCGTATGCCCAATGCGATTATAATAAAAGATGTTATGTTGATTAATCGTGTTTCTTGTACCGCTAAGAGATCGAGCTTATATTGCTCTAGAAGCTAGCCCGCACACGTTAGCCTACCATTTTTACAGCGGTTAATTACCGGTGGCCGCTACATGGATACACTGTGAGCGCTTGCACAAGAAGCGAGTCGTATATTTATTCTCTGCTTACACTACAATCTGACTACCGAGCCATAGTATAGCAAGACAAATATTTTGACGCTGACGGTGGTGTAATGCAGTCCCACTAGGCATCATATAAAACATTTTTCATAATTTAGAGTAGATTTTCCGTTATGAAAATGGATTGTTGTTGGCATTTTAATGCTAATATGATGATGTTGAATTTGTTGAAATGCTGCTTTAGGATGTCATTGCTTTGCAAGCATCCTTCTTCTACACATTCCTAATTTAAACGAGGATCGAGTTTCTCTGGAATTTAACTCTGAGACTTATGATCGCGGCCTTCTTTGTAAGTCTTGTCTTTTTTATTTTTCAGGTTTGTACCATGGATGATACCGATTAAGTTTAGTGACAGCGATGTGGATAAATAAATCTATTCCATTACAGCGCAGTGTGTGGAATTGGTCCACATTTACGTCGCAACGCTGATGTTTTGAAAGTACAAATCCAAGTTCATTGTGCCTGCTCTTCAGGAGTTGTGATATGGCCTTTAGTTGAGGTGGCTTTTCACACTGATCTCGCACTTCAGAACTATTTCGATAGCTTTTAGTTCTAAAATTTTGTTACCATTTAATATATCTGAGGTTAGAAACGAGCATGGTATTTATGAACAGGCATTTAGTTTCCGAAGACACATTAGTGACTAGAATTTCGCCATCAGAGGTCCAAATAATTGATAACAAATTAAAACCACCCGGTATTAGAAAATTCTCGGTTGGATTGGCTTTGTTGTTGATTTCGACGATGTCATCGCAGCACACATCCTTGCTCGATGAATACAATCGAGCGATCACATCTATACATCACGTATTGGGACGGAAAGAATTCGGAGCTGCCGATTTCTTAGTTCAAGGACGTCTCACATAGTGTGTAAACCAGAAACAAAGTCTTTAGCACGAAATTGTGGAATTCTCATGCTTTTGATGATATTCTGTTTACATTATGGAATCAGAATGTTATCGTTATTATAGCTCGGCTTATATGTTTGGCAATAATAGGTTGATCGTTACTGGTTTTATTCATTCTGCATTTGACAATGATATGTTGAAGATTCTGATGATGAGCTTGCGTAATGCGTTCGCAACATCAGCAGGACATCGAAATGTTGTATTAAGATATTTGTAATTGAATTTAAATTTATTGACATCGAAATAGCGCGTCTTGACGAAGTTTAGTCTGTCCATATAGGGTATTTGGTTCTGATCCCCTAGATTAAACATTTTCGCGAGACTCACTTAGCATACCAGCCCTAATAGTCCCGCAGGAACCATCATATATACGAGTACTCATCAAAATAAGCAGTGTAATATTTTTTGAGGCTGTTTAAAAGGTATTGTACGATAATTTGTCTTAATATCGTCATATAGTTTATTGTGGACCAAATCCTTTCCAATACGATGCGAATTTAGGGGGTTGAACCTATAGATGTCGGTCTTCGTTCCACAATGTACTTGCAAAATTGAGGCCGTGTTTTTTCGATAATTCCATCATTTGCTTTAGAAATTGAGTTTCTTAATCAATTTGTATCTTACAGATTCAGGCTCGGAGTGTTTACTGGCAATATAATGTTTCCGCTTCTGCGTTGGTGGTCGTGTATAGATTCATTACCGAGGAATTTGATTTGATTAGTTTTAAAAAAGTTTAAAAAAAACCTCTGGCACCGCAAAAATTCTTTTAGCAGCAGACCAGCAAACCAGAATTTAGAGTTTACAACAGAGGTAAACTTTGGGGTGATTCATTGTGTTGCATAAAGATCAACTATACTGATTATGTTACTAATTATTTATTAATTATAGAATTCGAAAGACATGCGTTCAATTGCGCAGCTCATAGAGGCTGCTGGGCCAATCCTGCTGCAGTTTCAGTACTATCAAACGTTTCTTGTAAGGCGCATATAGGAACCATGTTATCCATCAGCGAAAGATCGTAGGCCTGACATGCTATCTGGTGTAATAATGCTCGCACAAAATACTGGGTAAATCTTTATCGATCGGTTTACTAATTTATTTACCATTTTGATCAACAATGTTTTGTTTTCTGCCGCGAATTAGCGTTGAGAGAGAATTACCCTTGAGAAACAGCGAAAGACACACTTGAAAAGAATTATTATAGCAGATTGTACACGCAATGATTAGACCATCCACCACTTTATGTATGCTGATCCGGATTAAATAGTCCCGTTAGCTCGATGGTTTTATTACGAATTTTAAATAATAAAAGAATATAAATATTGATTTTAAATTTTTTACTACAAATATCAACAGAATTCAAATAAATATTTTTGTTAGCAGTTATTAGTTTTATACATGAATAATTAATTAACTATTCGTGTAATTGGAAATGGGTTCTGGTGGTTCTGGCCACGTATCACCTGTATCTGGAACGTCGATTGCAGAATAGTCCATTTCAATTTCGACAATTCCATGATTTCCATCGTCTGGTTGTGGCGGTTCTGGCCATTGCTCAAAAACAGTGTCATCCACATTTTTCGTAGACGGTTCCTTTTTATTCCGTATATTTTTCGGTATATCATATAAATCGGGATTGGAATAAATTTGATCTTCGAGATGTGTGTTCATTTCGTGTGTTTCGTTTTCGAATGATTTTTGGGTTAATAATATTAAATTACTATGTTCAAGGATCTTCTTGTTGCGAATTTTTTCTCGGGCCTATGCATTTTGTTTTATAAATTTATTACAAAACCTCAGATTGTATATTACACATATAGTTTTATCGTATAACTATACTCACCTTGGATTCCATGTCAGCTTGGAAGCGAAATATTTTCTTTATTGAACACAGAAATACAATTATCGATCCTAATATAACAACTACTCCAACTATCAGGGATAGTACTACGTCCCAATTATCGACTGTATTGCCAATTGCTCTTCCGATTTGTTTTAGATGCTCAAATGATTCGCCATCATAAAATTGGGCTTCGGCAATTGCTGGTTCCTTATCGATTATCTCATTTAGTTGCATATTTAACAGAGTTTAATTCTAAATGGCGGTTTATAAAATAGTAATTACATTTTATTTTAGTTTTATTTTATTTCAATTTTAAGCAAATTTATTAGTAGCCATAGTCGTTCGTTGCAAACTATAAAATTATTTTGACTCGTTAACTAGAAAACCCTAATAATTTTTATTTTAATCATTATCTAATTATACCGTCACACAACATCATAAATATCCGGTGAGTAATCGCGCCGATACATTTTCGAATTCTGGGAAAATTGTGATACAACACTTTTGGCCATGGTTACAATTTTAAAGCAGTGCAAATTTCAAAATCTATAACCGAAGCAAGAACATGTATATATATATATATTTAAGATACATTACCAGCGGTTCTAAATTCAAAAATATTAAAATAAATTCTATGACACTACAATAGTTTGTCCATATTACTAATCACAATTCAATTATTACAACAGGAAATTCGCTAGCTCTAGCGTTCGAAGTTTTAATACAAACTAAATGATTAACATTTTATCACGTCGCTCCTCCATAAAAGGTTTAAATTAACCGATTTTTTGTTATAAAAATATAATCACTATACGTAGCTATATTCACTTTTATCTAAATATGATATAAATATTAATAATTTTATCTAAATGACTGTTAAAATTATTTACATTTCCGATTTTCCATTCAGGTTGATACCAAAAGATTTAAATTAAAATAATTGTTCAAATTTGTTGGTATAGGCACCACACATTTCGATGTTTCTTCGGTATGTGGCGCGTACAAATGTTCGACCCGTTACTTAACGAACTAATTAGATTAAGACTATTAATGATGCTGTATAAGACAGCGGCAATTTGCCAGCGGAAAATAACGGATTACGCTACTCGCCACAAATGGCAGCACTATCATAAAAGAAATCTCAATTTACCAGCGGATTTTTTTCATTTTGTACCTCTTTTTTCTCAAAATAAAACATCCCAGCGGAATAGAATATTAGAAGTGTTCTTTAAAATGACCGAATCTCCGAAGCAAGGCAGCTCGGTATATATGAAATTTAACAATGTTCCGTATTTCCGCCATTTTCTAACGAATTACGATGAAATTTGGTTAGATTGGATAGGGATTCTAAATTGTCTTGCTGGACTAAACTTACCCATTTCATAACCGTTCTTTATGAAATTTGGTTTCTAGATTGATTTTGTGTTGAAATATCAATTTTAGATGAAAATATGGTATCTATGCATTCTACACCATTAAAATGAATTTTGAGCTGAAGTGAACTGGGCTACATCGAATAGTCGATTAGATGAGAATCAACTGAAAATATTTTGAATGCGGTACCTTTTTATTTTAACACTCATCACATCCCCCAATCAAACAACCAAATTTTGCGTAAATCGATGCTGCATCTTCAGTCATCGTTAAATTGATGACCAACTGCTAAAATCTTGAACGCGGGACCAATTATCATGATACCATTCGAAATTCCCCTCAAACTCTTCAGACCACAACGAATCATATTAGGTGTAAATCCTTATTTGATCGAATAACCATCTGCATTATCGACATTTAACGAAATCTGCATTATCGACTTTTAGTTTACTACTTTCGACTGGTAAAGCCGAATCTGCGGATTACTTTTTTTTCATAAGGGAAGTCTTTTCAATTTTTGGCCGAAACCGGTTCATCTTAAGTGGCAGCTCTCATATAGGAGCTTTTTCGTGTTTTGCAAATATGTACTTTGAAAAGCATAGGTATGAAAAAACGAGTTGGGATAAGAAGGGGAAATTTCGGTCATTGTGTCAATTTTGGACATATTAAGTGTTGTCCGATTGAGTGCATGTTAGAGTTGCCCCACGAATGGTATTTGGTTGTAGAGTGCCCACCGGTAGGTGGTGACACTGATCGACGAGGAGACGTCATATGTCATCTGCAACATTGCCGGCCGCCCTAAAGTATTTTAATACTTTAAGTAAGTGTACCATAGCATCAGTTGTGGACCACCGTGTAGCGTTGTACGAAATGAGCAGGGTATGGCAGGTTCGATTGGTTGAACCGCCCTCAGAGATCGGAGTGAGCTCTTGTTTAATTAATATTCTCTGGATTGGCATCTTGATAACTCCTTTGCGAAATGTGATTTTTGAATCAGCTTGACCGAAAACTCGAATGTGATCTTGTACTGAGATGTCAATTTTAGATGTAACGTCTGCAGTAAGCCGTGACACGAAATAATTTTCCGAACGATGATTATCAAGCGAGTAGGTAGTGTAAGTCATTGTAAAACGTCACGGTTTCTGCATGTTTTGGGATCATTTATTTAATTTTTCGTTCATCAATGTTGGTGTAGGCCTCGCTCGTTCTTTGGCGTGGCCATTGATCTGGATCTTCTCGTAACAAAGCCGGAAACGTCCACCACAGCAGATGTCGGTCTAACAATGAAGGATCAACGCCACTAGATGCGCAATCTGCAATCTGCAAGGTACTGCTTGGTGTCGACATAATTCCAATCAGTAAGTTGAGCTTGTAGCCAACTAAGTACCACTTGTGAGTCCGTCCATGCATAGATTTGAATTTGTCACACATCGAGTGACTGGCCGATGGTGTGCATGAGTTTGGCGAGAAGTATGCTGGCACAAAGCTCTGCTTGCGGATCCATCTGCCAACATTGTACGAGCATTCACCACCGCTGTGTATGCTTTCTTAGAGGCATCACAGGTTGTGAAGTTGAAGATGATTGCGAGTTGTCGAGTGATATGTCCAGCGATCGATTCCTAGAGTCTCAAATAATTTCGGACTATCTCGATTAGTGATCCATCTTTGAGTAATTAGTTTTAGGACCGTTTCATCTCACGATATGCCGAGTACCCACAATTATTGCAATGTGATTTTTGCGATGATCGTGGTTGGAGATACCCAGCCGAGCGGATCGAATATCTTTGATGCCTGCGACAATATTGTTCGTTTAGTTGGTGTACGAACACTCGATGATGCGCTAGTTTAGCTCAAGTTGACTGCTTGGTATCTCACTCAGAAGCTGCTGACTGTTCGAGGACCACTTCGTGGCGGCCGAGCCGGCCATCGTCAATGAACACAAAATGGGTTAGTATCTCAAAGACGTTGGGGCCAATGCGAAGCTTCTGGTTAAGTAATACGCCGCTGGTTTGCACGTCTGGCCTGCCGAGTTTTTGTGATCTTCGGACACTTCCTCCATGTGACCTATTCCAGATAATCCTGCATGAACCTGTTGTACTTAGAACGTTGTTGATCGTTCGTGCGTCAGATTTTCGAGATGGACGAGCATCATCAATTTCCCAAAATAACCTGAGCGTGTTGTCGACTGTGTCATAGTTCTCCACTCGATGGTTGCCGTTAAACTAGGATATAACCAAGTTTCGTGTTTCGTATGAATGGTGAACCGTAATACGAATTCGGCAATTGATCGCTACGTGGGCGCCTCATTCGCACAGACTCCATTGATCGTGACTGCGGCTGACCTATCGCTATAACCTGATGCGTTTTGCTGTACTCTCCGCCATGATCCCGAATCCAACAGAGCTAGCATGACTAAGTTTTCATTTGATTGCGATACAATGGCGTTTGCCGTTGCGAGCAACAACCGTGTTCGGATTCGAATTGTGTAATAGCGTGTGATGTCTTTTGTTGCAAACCCGACATAAACTGGATTTGTAATTCGAACTGATGTGGGCTTTGCGCGGCCAGTAGAAGCACAACCTGTTTGACCGGATGAAATTTGCCGCGATAGCCCGATGTAGAGATGAAATATCGGGTTAGAGATATTTCCCAATGCGGCGATGGGTTTCTGAATGCCGCTTGTCTGCAATGATATTGACTACAATTATATCCCATGTGGTGACTGGTACTTATTAAACCTTCAGACTGCGAACGGTGTCGGTCGTAGTATCAAGGATCTTGTTTTATCCCACGTCTGATTCGATTAATGTAGCCATGGTTCTGAACATTTGAAGATGGCTGTCCATGATAAAGCTACGGTGCTTGTATCAATCCCGTAACAGGCGCCATGCTTCCTCATAATTATTGTTGGGGTCACAGATTTGAGCAACGATGCTGCATTCCAGTTAAGTTCGCCTTTAGATAGAGTAGCTTTTGCGAACTAGTCAGCTATTTGTGATTATGAACGAGGTCAACGAATAAATTCTTAAATTCGGTCAAGTTTGTGCAGTCGCCATCGAAGACTGGTACCGTGGTTTGAGACAGCTTTGTATCGATCGAGTGTTGTACGAGAGTTAGCTTGGCGTCACTTTACGAGTGACGGCTAGCTGTCTCAGAATTCATTATACCGGGATGCCACGTGATCAATCTGCGTCTGTATATGGATTCGTTCCTTATTCCTGGCATATTTATCGAGTTGAGAGTTGCCCGACGAGTTGTGCTTGGTTGTAGAATGCCCACCGGTAAGTGGTGGCACTGATCGACGAGGAGACGTCAGGTGTCATCTCCAACAAACAGGAATAATGATTTATGATTATTCAAGGCATTTTTACCAAAGTTCTGGTAAGCCTAATTTTTTCTTTTACAATTCAAGTGTGATGTTTTCGAGATCTATGTATACATTCATGGCAAAAGTCGAGTATTGTCCAGAACATATTCGCCCTTCCATTTTTTTACTATACATAAAAAGATTTTCTAATATTTTAAGAAAATTGTAAAAAGGCTAAGCCTTATTTGTAATAACACTAAATTAAGCATTAAATTGATATCAAAAAATTTGTTAGTTGTTATTTAGTTATGAGTCGCACTGTATGTTTACAAAACTTTCCAGAAATTTATCACCAATGCATACGTAGACAGAAGTTTCCAAATTTCGAATTTTCTTGTGTTTCACTAAAGAATTTTTATGACTGGTCCAATTTCAAAAATTTTTGTAGCTTATATCTTTTTTTTTACTTCTCTCTAATCTGTGCTGGCGCCTAGGACCTCCCAACCCTTTCACGGTTTGCTTTTTCGCCGCTTCGAAGATGGGTCGGCCCATGAGTTCTGCACTCCAACAAGGGGTCATACGACTGCTTATTTTCATCACAGATCGTAATCTCTCTATTGAAGCTTAGATTTAAGTGCTTTTGTTTAGACGTGCGTACCTGTAAATGTAAAAGTTAAAATACCGTTTTAATTGTCGCAATTTAACTTATTTATTATTAACAAACTTATACATAATCGAACGTTCCACTTAAAAAAATATTAAGTATACATTTAGGCAATAATACCACTATCACCGTGGTAAGTCATTTCATAAATCAAACACAAATTTACGCTCTGTCACGATACAATTTCTCTGACACCACAACTCCCATCTCTGCATTATTGCGTAAAAATATTTTCCGCAATTTTATGGAGCACGACACAAAAAGTCCCAAAAACAGAATGATACCCAAAAACCATAGAATCATATCAATTTTGGTCGAATCATTCAAATCGAATAATTTTTTTGCGCTCCCTTCTTGCTGCTGGTATGAGAACATGTTAATCGCACTCGTTGGAAATTTAATGCTGCCTGAACACGCACGATTGAATATAAAAAAAAAAAATAAATTATGTGTCATCATAGATTTTCCGATTTCCGGAAAACTATTTCAAATATACAATTACCACATAATGCTGGATAAATGATATTGCATTGAGTGCTGTAATCATTACATCTGGTACATGGTGATCCGTTGATTGCCGATTCTGATGTTCTATTATCCGAATTGTGTATACAACGTAACATGTAGGTGACATTGTCGCTTGTTTCGTCATACAATTTTCCGATACCACAGCCCACTTTATGGATTGACGCATCTCTGTAAAGGGAACTTATATCGGATCCGATGGTATTTCTATAATTAAATGATAAGGAACACAATATTAGTAATAAATCGCGTGATTTTTATAAGCAGAAATATAATTGGATGTTTATCGCATAACAATATGATTGGGTGGTTCCGGCATATGCATGCACCCACCGTTTGATTTGATGGGAAAATAATTTTAATGTTGTTTTACGATATAGTTTACCTTCGCTCTATCGACTTTTGTGCACTATTCTAACATACAGACAGTAATGATAATGATTATTTTGCATGTCGAAAATATGAAAAAAAATTATAGGTAGCTACAGTACAATCAATTAAATTTTATTTGCGTGACTCTTTATTTTGCTGTATACACATTAAATCTACAGGGACGAGGATAAACACGTTAAAATTTTGCCAATTTACAATTTTACTTATGGCATTTTGGGATTTAAAATGTTTATATTTAGAAAGATGGTCTATTTTCATACGTAAGTTCATTAAACTCGATGAGACTGTCTATAACTACAGCAAGAGAGAGTGAGCAGTTAAATACTGCGCTGTTCGCACACAAAAGCTGTTGACGGTTATGGCCTTTTGCGCCCCTAAAACTGTGTAATATACTTCTGAAATAGTTAGGCATTATCAAGTTAAAGCCAACACTTGCGTGGGAAATCTTATCATGTTAAGCTGAATGATCTCATACTTATGGTGCATACTAGTTGGAGAGCAAAGTTCGAAATGCATAACACCATGCCAGTTCTACCTGAGATAAAGTGACTAGCCTTATCTGTCCGAATAAACACCATTTTTCCGCTACTCGTGGGACATTTTTATAAATCTGGGAACTATTGTTGATAGAACTTAAGCGTTTAGGCTTGGTCTCCAAGGAAATAACCAGGGATGTTGGCAAAAACAACTACTACAGTCGAAAGCTGGTCCTCATAAACGCCCGCACATATCGAAAGAGGAAGAGCGAAAAGAGCCGTTATGGATAACGAAACGGTCGCCCGGGATTGGAAGATTACAGAACCTATACGGGAGGGGCTAAAAAAATTAATAAAAAAAATTACGCTGTTAAATTAATTATTTTTGGTATTGGAATTTATTTTCAAAAGAAAATTATAAAATTATGAATGTTGTGCCACCGAATCGGGAAATGGAACTATAGATTCTAGCTGACATTTTTGAGAAGATAAAGCATAGACCTATTTCCAAGATTTACGTAAAGGATATTTTTGAGATTCGTTCTATTAAAAAAATATATTTACAAATTGAGCATTTTTTACGGGTTTCAAACAATATTCCAGCCAATTCTGCAGATGACCACGCGGTTTCAGTAACATTTTCAAATTGGTGCGTTTCTCGGATAAAGTGTAGCTACCCCGAAAAAGTGTAAATGTAATTAGAAAATGTAGCTCCACACCGAATTAAAATTACATCACGAATAATAATCTAATATTGGTATTGAAGAAAATTTAATGATAATTTTTTATTAAACAAACTTTTTTCTGTATCTCGCATTTCCGTAGAAAAGCAGCTATCATTATTAATATAAAAAAAATAAGATTTAATAACTTGTAGATTGACAAGGACGTTAAGTTTAATAATAAACGATACAAATTCTCATCAATCGTAATTCATGATTCTACGCAAACAAATTTTTAGTGTATAATGCACTTATTTTTGTGGCTAGTGGTGGCCTAGAATAAGTATTTGTCACTTTACTTGGTTTACAAATGTCACATTCAATAATATAATTATGAACTTCTTCAGCCATTTTGGGCCAGTAGTACAACTGACGAAGCCGATCTATGCTTTTTATTCCACCATGTGCTCCATCAGAATTATTGTGTTCTCGGTAAATTAGTAAACTAGATTGTGGAGCAGGTACCCACAATTTCCAAACGGGTAAGCGAAGTATCTCGCTTAGGCTCAATCCTGATTAATATTTTACTTTGTTTTGCACAAAGGTTCGGATACTTTTGAGAATAGGCTTGGATTTGAGTTCGAAATTGTTGGTGGGTGACATGCTGTATAAGATAGCGGAATTTTGACAGCGGCAAATAAGAGATTACGCTAATCGCCGCAAGTGGCAGCACTATCACTAAAGAGAATAAATTTTTTATGTAATTACCATCGGAAATTTTTCATTCATTATGTATCAATTTTTCACTAAATAAAACATCTCAGCGGAATAAAATATTAAAAGTGATCCTTAAAATGGCAAATTGATTGATCTCCGAAGTAAAGGAACTGTTCAGGAAAAACCCGTTAATACCCGTCCAACCCTTCCTCCTTCGTATTCTTTTAACCTCGGGTCGACCCGAGTATTGGTCTGACCCTAAATTAACAACAATCCAGCGAGTTCACAAAGTTAACATTGCTCTGGTCCAATGCCATCGATTAAATAATGGAACCAACTGTCGTCAGTGACATCTACTGAACAATAGCTATATTATGTAATTATTAGTGTCTCCAATAATTTCCCAGTGTTTTTGGTGGGATATTATTTACGTACTAATAATAAGGTCATGTAACCGTGGGACATTATTTATGTACTAAAACAAATGTCATGTAAAAAACAAATTGTATAATTTTTTGGTATTCTGGAACCTGGACGTTGTTCTATCTGAAAATCGTACCTCTAACCAGCGCACTCAAGTATACAACGAAATGACTGGAGCTCTAAGCAGGCGACGATCAAATTTGAAGGTATCACTAACAAAAATGGCTACGGACGTGTCAAAACTGAAGGAACCCACTGCTAATATCGATGAGCTGAAGATCCGGTTGAAACGTGTTGATGAACTACTGACGGAATTTACCCGCATTGAGGATCAAATCATTGAAATTGACCCCGGAGCAGAATCTCACTACGATGAGTTCGAAGATAATTATTACTCTATCGTATCAAAATTGAACAAATGGATTCGCAAGAGTAGTTTAGATTTCGGAAATAATACTAGCGCTATTAACGAAAGTGACCAATTAGAAGCTAGCCGATCCGCAAGTGGCGATGTCAAATTACCGCGTATTAATATACCTACGTTTAACGGTGATTTTACTGAATGGCAGTCATTTTATGACCTATTCCTGTCGAGTATCCATAACAATGCAATGCTGAACCCTGCCTAGAAGTTTCAATATCTAAAGGGTTACCTAAAGGGCGAAGTAGCGAATCTTGTGAAACATTGCACGATTACAGACGCCAATTATTACGATGCCTTGAATCGACTAAAGGAAACCTACGATCGAAAAAAAATTATCGTGAACAATTTCATCACCAAATTTATCGGTCAGGCGAGAATTCGTATCCCTACAGCGGATAATCCGCTGAAACGACGGCGCAACTTAATAAAATCACAAAACCGCTGATTTAATTGTTTGAGCGACACACACCCGGTTACTCGTTGCAAAAACAATAAGAAGTGTCATCACTGTCCAAAGCGCCACAATTCTCTTCTCCATTTGGATTTTGAGCAAAATCAAGCTGAAACTACGAACCAACCGAATGAGCAAAACCAACCAGCTACCTCCAATTGCGCATCTTGCGCCACCAACTTATTATCGCCCGAAGATTGTTCGTCAAGTCAAAGGACAATTTTACCTACAGCACTGGTCCACGTTAAGGATAGATATGGACATTACCAACCTTGTAAAGTCTTACAAGGAACGTTTGGCGCGCAACGTTTGGCGTTAAAACGTAGGCATGCTAAGATCGCTGTTCATAGACCCGGACAAATCCAAGCTGGACATACCAAGGGTGTTGTTACTTTGCATGTGGTACCTCATGTTAAATCAGAATTTAAGCTCGTATTAAACGACTTCATTCTACCCAAAATTACCTCCGTATCCCCCAATCGGTATCTTTTTCTCCAAACGAAACCGTATTTAATAAGATACAATTAGTTGACCCACGGTTTAACGAAGCCAGCAAAATTGACATTTTGATAGGAACCGATAAGTTTTTCACGATTATGTCTGAATGGTTATTAGAAGATTCAGAAAATAATCCAATCGCGCATAATACCCAACTGGGATGGAACATCGCAGGCAGTGTGCAACCTACCAACCAGATCAATTCCGCAATTGGATCGCTGTCTTGCGAATTTGATCTAGATCGTACCCTTCGCCGATTATGGGAAACGGAAGAACCACCGTCCGAGCTAATTGTCTGTGAATCACATAAACTTTGTGAAGATTTATTTAGTTCATCCACAGATCGAGATACCGATGGTAAGTTTATCGTCAGATTGTCATTCGAACCACATCCGGTTCCACTGATAGAATCCGTTAGTACGGCTAGAAACCGATTATTGGCCATGGAACGACGCTTTCAGCGGGAACCCAGTTTTTATCACCTGTACAAGGAATTTTTTGATGAATATCTTAGACTGGGCCACATGGAAGAGCGTCAGCAACCGACACCAGCTAATGATAGTTACTATCTGCCACACCACGGAGTCTTAAAGGCCGACAGCACTACCACCAAATTAAGAGTTGTGTTCGACGGCTCAGCAAAAAGCACAAGAGGGAATTCGATAAACGAAACATTGCTAGTTGGTCCTACCATGCAAAATAGTTTATAAAATATTCTGCTCATGTTTCGAGTGCATCAATTCGTTTTCTGCGCCGATGTCGAGAAAATGTACCGCCAGATCTGGATTCATAAGGAAGACTGTAAATACCAATTAATCCTTTGGCGGTCAAACCCCGGTGAAACGATCCGCCACTATCAATTGAACACTATCACATACGGTTTATCATCATCACCGTATTTGGCAACTGGGGTTTTGCAGCAACTGTCGCTCGACCACAAATCAAGATTTCCAAGGGCCTCCGAGGCTATTCGTGAAATTCTAACGAGCGCAAAATTACATTTGCCCAAATGGGCATCAAACTCCAAGAATTTACTGGAAGACCAATCAGCTACACAAGTCACTATGGATTTTACCGAACATCCAGATACCCTTAAGGTTCTAGGCCTAAGATGGAACTCTGAAACCAATCGATTTCTATTCCGAGTGAACCTACCTGATAAACCAGCACGAACACGTCGCTAAATTCTTTCCGGAGCCAGTCGAATATTTGATCCGTTGGGTTTTTTAGCTCCATTTGTAATCCGAATAAAAATTATGTTCCAACGATTGTGGCTTATAAATATCGGCTGGGATGAAGTTATACCGATGGAAGCACAATCCCAATGGCTCCAATTACGTGAAAGCTTCTCTCAGCTTCAAAATATATATGTTCCACGATGGCTTCAACCCATTGAAAAGGAGATGACACTGCATGGATTTTGCGATGCCAATGAGCAGGTCTTCGCCGCAGCAATATATATCCGAACTATCGATCACACTAATAAGATAATTGTTACAGCCAAAACAAAAGTGGTACCGATAAAATCGCTCACGTTGCCTCGACTAGAGCTCTGTGGAGCCGTATTACTAACCAAATTACTCATTCCAGAAGCACAAACTTTAAAAATACCAACCGAAAATCTTTATGCTTGGACGGATTCAACCATTGTCTTGGATTGGTTATCAGCCCCACCCAGACAATGGGAATGTTTTATCAATAACAGAACTAGCCAAATTCAGATTCAGTTACCCAGGCATAAATGGCAGCACGTTCCAACAAAAAAGAATCCGGCAGATTGTGCCACGAGAGGAGTAACACCAATGGAACTGAAAAATCATCATTTGTGGTAGACCGGCCCAGATTGGTTATCGAAGACTCAAGACTGTTGGCCGACATTTAAACAAACGTTACCTCTCACCACATTAGAAAGACGAAACCCATATCTGCAGACGTTAATCATCACGGTACCTGAAACTAATTTAATTGATGAACTGTGCGAACGATACTCCGAGTTCGACAAAATATGCATAGTTTTCGCCTTTATTCAGCGCTTCATCAAAAACTGATGAAGCATCATGGTACTCAAACTCTAGGTGGACTTCAACGTTGCGAATATTTCGAGGCAAGAAATGAAATTTTTCGGGAAATCTAAACAAAGCATTTCGGAGCTGAGGTGAAGGCCATCTCCGCTAACCACCCACTACCAACGAACAGTAAACTGAAATATCTTTCTCGTTTCATGGATACCAAAACTGGAGATAAATTGCTTCGAGTGGAAGGCCGAATAGGGAAATCATTCGCTTCATACATCACCAAACATCCGATTATTCTTCCTGGAGACTCTGGGACCATCCGGAAGCTTGTACGCCAATTACATATTAGATATTTACACTGTGGTTAATCACAATTAATCAGCCTTGTTTGTTAGCCAGTACACTCACTGAACTATATTTTATTTGACATTTCATTGTTTTATACAGTTTGACAACTGATCGAAATACACAACTGATCGAAATATACTCAACACTCCCACTTTTTGATACAGTTGCCTATTTTACGTTACAATATTTTTTTTAAATTTTTTTTTTTGAGTCTTTCAACCTTTTTTATTGCATTCATATTGCAAATATTCTCGAAGCGATCTTTGTTCAATCCTTTGGTAAAGATGTCTGCCAATTGCTCGTCCGTTGGCACATAATTGAGATCAAACAACCCCTTTTGATATCTTTCGCGTATGAAATAATATCTCACGTCAATATGTTTGGTCCTTTTGTGAAACTCTGGATTTTTCACCAACCGTATTGCGCTTTGGTTGTCCATGTTAAGCACTGGCTTATCTCTCATGCCCACCAGTTCAGTAATTAACCCGTAAAGCCAGATTAGTTCTTTCTCGGCCGTTGCTGCCGCCATGTACTCTGATTCCGTTGTTGATAACGCAACAGACTTTTGTATTGTTGATTCCCAGCTGATCGGCCCACCATTCAACAAAAAGATAACTCCAGAAGTTGATTCTCTTGTTGCAGTGTCTGTCTCCCGCATAATCTGCGTCACTGTAACCAACCAAATCACACTGTCCACCTCCTTAAAAATAGATTCCATAATCAGCTGTTCCCTTTATATACTTGAAAATTCTTTTCACTGTATTTACATGTGCATTCGTCGGCTTTTCAAGATTACGGTCACTGCATATTGTATGTCAGGTCTTGTTGCAACGCATTGATACATTAAGCTTCCAACAGCCTCCCTGTATTGAAAATCTTTATTTAGTTCAGAGTTTTCGAACTTACTTGCTGTTTGATTTATATCGACCGGAGTCGATACGCTTTTGCATTCTTCCATGCCAAATTTAACTAAGATTTTTCGTGTATGTGCCGCTTGACTTAGATAAATGTCACCATTTACCATTTTGCTTATTTCTATTCCAAGGAATGTATTCATGTCAAGCGTTATTATATCGAATCTAGCTTTTAGATGTGCAATCACCGGAATGATATCATCTTCATCATTTGCCATAATCAATCCGTCGTCTACATAGATTACCAAGACAATTTTCTTGTCGTTCTGCTTTCGTATGAACAGGCATGGATCCGGCTTTGATGCGCTGAAACCAAATTTTTCAATAAATGCCGTGAAACATTTATTCCAGCATCTCGATGCCTGTTTCAAACCGTACAAACTTTTCACATGCTGGCACACCCTTCCACTTCCATCGTCGTATCCAACTGGCTGATTCATGTATACTTTCTCACTCAGCTCACCATATAAAAATGCCGTTTTCACATCGAATTGACAAAGTGTCATCTTATCCGCCGCTGCAAGTGATAATATAGCACGAATTGAAGTGTATCTTACCACTGCACTGAACGTCTCTTGGTAGTCAATTCCATATTCCTGAGTGAACCATCTAACAACCAGCCTGGCCTTGTAACGCTTAATGCTGCCATCAGTGTCGTACTTGATCTTGTATACCCACTTGTTGTCGATGACCTTTTGATTTTTCGGTGGCCGCGTCAATGTGCATGTTTCATTTTTGATTAACGAGTCGTGCTCTTCGTCCATCGCTGCACTCCAGTTGTCTTTTTCTTTCGATCAAACTGCTTCATTGTATGTTAATGGTTCACTTGCCATTGACAGCATTGCCGATGCCATTTCCGCTCTGTTGCAATTTTCCTCCACGCAGCAGTGACAATTTCTCCATTTTCGTTTCTTCGTTTTTTCCCGATCACGTAAACGTTCATCGACGACGTTTCCCTGATTTAGCGAACACCATCCACTTTTGACCTTTGACCATGATGCGTTGCCTTCATCCACTGCATCCTCGAAATTGCTGACTTCTTCGACGTCATCTTCATCACATTTGTCTTTGTTGATTTCGTGTCCTTTTCCACTATTTACTTTCCCCTCGTGTTTGATCGGAAATTCTCTAGCCAATTCAATTTTCTTTGACTCAGGATTCCAAATGAGATAGCCCTTAATGTTTTCATCATATCCAACAAAAATGGATTTTGTTGCCTTTGGATCAAGTTTTTGTCTTTGTTGCTTCGGAATGTGTGCATACACTCGCGAACCAAAGACCTTCAAATGATTAAAAACGGTTGGCTTGCTGTACCATAATTCAAATGATGTTTTTCCAGTAATACTTCTCGTATCCGTTCTGTTTAATACAAAAACCGCCGTATTAACCGCCTCCGTCCAGAATGTTATATCCATCTGCTTCGCATGTATCATCGACCGTGCAGCCTCAACCACCGTTCTATTTTCTCTCTCTGCTGATCCGTTTTGCTCCGGCGTGTATGGCACCGTCCGCTGATGCTTGATACCATTTGCTTCTAAAAAACTCTTTACATCAGAATTTACAAATTCGGTCCCGTTGTCAGTTCTGTTGATCTTCACACTTTGACCATGTTGCTTCTCCGAAGACTTCACAAAGTTTTTTATTTTCTCAAAAACTTGTGACTTATTTTTCATACAATAAATAAATCGGAAATGTGAGTAATCGTCCTTAATTAAAAGAAAATACCTGGAGCTACCGAGCGATTCTGTTTGAAAAGGTGCTCACACGTCCGCGTGAACAATTTTGCCATATTTGTTCGATTTCGTCTGAATGCTTTTGAAGCTCTCACGATGCTGCTTCCCCATCAGACATCCTTCACAGAGAAATTGTTCGTCGATGTATTCAATGTCATTTTTTTTTAGAAACTTTCACAGATAGTTCACATTCTGATGTCCCAATCTTTCATGCCAGCTTCTTAATCCATTCTGCTTTATCGCCACATTTGCCGTGCCCTCTGTTGCCAATAGCATCTCCATTTCGTATCCATTGCGTACGTACCAGAAAACAAATTGCTATGCAATTTCGGGACGTACAAAACATCTAATAACTGTTTCTTGTTTTTTTTATACGAATTGTCTATTCCAGAATGCACCAATAAAATTCGAAATTTTTTATCTTTCTACTAATTTGTGTGCATGCGCAAGATTCTATCTTTTCCATGCAAAGATATCCTTCCCATAAATTGTCTGAACCAATTCGCACTTTTTGTATTCACTTCATCAAACGATTCTGATCACCGATAATGAATTATATTTCAATATATTTATGTCTTTATTACTTATTTTTCACTTTCAATATGTCCATGTGATATCTTTTCTATCACCACAATGCATGTAATTTTTCAAAAAAAATGTTTTAATTTTTTTAATTTTTTAATTTTACAAAATAACACCACTGTGTTGTGTTCAGCAATTTTTGTTTAACAATTTAGCTATGGTCTGGGCCGATAACCTGTTAAATTTACTCGGATGAATTCAGATAAAAAAACCAGACAAAAACTCCACTTAAAGGAGAAAAAAACGCGTCTTCTTGTTTGTTAACCAGTACACTCACTGAACTATATTTTATTTGACATTTCATTGTTTTATACAGTTTGACAACTGATCGAAATACACAACTGGTCGAAATATACTCAACATTTCTTGTGCCGCGTTTAATTTCTATCATATGAAGGCTATATAGGTTTCTCACTATCATCGAAATGCAATTGAATTCATTACATCGAATGATGAATGGTTTATCGAATTCAGGATTAAAAATTATATTTTAAGATTCTCAAATGCAAGATTGGCTTCTTCATTCCACTTGAAATTAACGCCTTTACGTAATAAATTGGTGATGGGGGCGATATTTAGTATAAAGGGACGATACCAACCCGCCATCCCCAACAACCGTCGCGTTTCCGTCACAGTAGTCGGTGCTGGAAAGTTCTTAATTGGATCCACTTTTGCAGGATCCGTTCTCAATCCACGATCTCCGATTATGTACCCCAAGTATTTGGTCTTTTTTTTTTAACAAAAAATAACTTTTTTCAATGTTAAGGGTTAGTTAGGGTCCCTTGACAATAATTCCGTTACCGTCTTGAGTAGTTCGAGGTGCTCGTCAAACCCCACCGAGACTAAAAGCTAGTTATCTAGATATACAAAAACGTTTTCTTGAAGTTGTTGGGTATCACTCGATCCATCAGTCTGCACATAGTTTGGGGAGCGTTACATAACCCAAACGGCATAACGCGGAAACGATAGAGAGACTTGGAACTGTAAACGCCGTGATCTCTTTTGACTTTTTGGATAGCGGAATTTACAAAAAGATATCTTTGAGATCGAGACTAGTAATAAAATTCGTATTTTGCACCGTTCTCAGAAGACCATTAATTATGAGAAGCGGGTAAGCATCTTTTCTAGTAACTAAATTAATTTCCCGAGAACCCAGACATAGTCTTTGTTTTACATTGTGTTTACTCACTAACACGACTGGGGAGCTCCAGGGACTAGAACTCTCCTCAATGACGCCTATCTCAACCATCCTATCAATTTCTCGAAAAATTAACTCCTGTTTCACTCAAGGTTTCACTGGAGATACAGGAAAGTATCGCTGCTCTATTGGCGCCACATCACCCACATCTATAACACGTTCAACTAATTTCGTTTTTTCCAGCCCTTTAGATGCCAATGAAGGAAATAATCGAATTATTTGATGTAATTGTACTTTTTGTTTGGGGTTAAGAAAATGTTGCTCATTAAAAGAATCTATCTTGGTATTAATTTCAGAAACTATATCCGGTGGTGCTCTGTTGAACTGAGACCAAAAATCAATCGCAATATATATTCCTGATCTAAGCGTGGGTACAATACAAAATTTAAGGTTTTTCGTTTGATTAGCGAACGACACTGGTAGAGTCACAATCCATCGGCTGTTGAAATGTACGCGTTAAATTGTCTTATTTTAGCGTTAATAGATTTTAAGAAATCGTTCGAATTTTTCCCCAATACACTAACGGTTGCATCACTATATCTAAAAGTCCTAACGATGTCCGTCCTTTAATAGGTATTTTAACGTAAATTCGTGCATCGTTATCTTTATATTCACTTATAGAGGAAATTTGACAGGTGCGATTAAATAATTTACGATCAATCCAATAAGTTTTAATTCAAGTAAAACGAGAGCTGATAATATTAGACCGGTTATTTCGTGATGCTGTATACGATAGTAGAAATTTGGCAGTGGAAAACAATAGATTATGCTACTCGCCGCAAGTGGCAGCACTATCACTAAAGAAACGTATTTTGTTATGTAATTACCGGCGGAAATTTTTTATTCATTATGTATCACTATTTTCACTAAATAAAACATCTCAGCGGAATAAAATATTAAAAGTGACCCTTAAAATGGCAAATTGATTGATATCCGAAGTAAAGGAACTCGGTATATGAAATCTTAAAATTTAACAATATTTCGTCTTTCCGCCATTTCTTAACGAATTACGATGAAATTTGGATACATAGTAGTATTGAAAGTAACTTTTGGATACAATTCTAGGATCTGTTCGTGCTGGACTAAACTGGCCATTTCATAACCAGTCCCTATGAAAAATCTTATATCTGTACAGTACATACTACACGATATAAATAAAATTTAAACTGAAGGTAACTCGGCTATTTATTAATTGAATTTTGAAAAATTTGCATTGCATTCAGGAACAATTCGGAAAAAATGGTAAATGAAAAAATTTCATCACCGATTTTTTACTTCGGAGATCAATCAAATTGTCATTTTAAGGATCACTTTTAATATTTTATTCCGTTGGGATGTTTTATTTAGTGAAAAAGAAGATACAAATAGAATAAAAAAAAACCGCTAGTAATTACATAACAAAATAAATTCTTTTTATATATAGTGCTGCCACTTGCGGCGAGTAGCGTAATCCCTTACGCTGTCAATTTTCCGCTATCTGATACAGCATGTATCTTGTCTTTGCTGGCATGGTCTTCGAGTTTCAATAGAACTCCCGGTAAAAAAGATTTTCCATCTTGAAGGATCATTACCTCTTCGATAACACGGTTATTGTTTCTACACGAAAGTAAGATTTATTAAAAATCACACAATACACTTCCGTAAGATTTATTAAAATTAATATTATATTCAGTGCGGTAAAGTTATGATCACATCGACGGGAAATAGACGAGATTTTGTGCGATTCGTTATACACAGTGTTTACTTAGGAGACCAATCAATTTTTGTCATTTTAAGGATCACCTTTAACATTTTATTCTGCTGGGGTATGAAAAGAAGTTATTTTGTGAAAAAGAGATAAAAAATGAATAAAAAATTTCCGAATTTCTCTTTTGTGACAGTTCTGCCGCTTACCGGCGCGTAGTGACATTTCTTATTTTCCACTGGCAAATCACTCTTACAGCACATCTTCAATTCAACATTACAAAATAAAAAAATAAAAAATTTTAACTTACTTTAATTTCGAGTGTCGCCTTATATTTTTAATTAGATCGTTAAGTAGATCAATATCATCGTTGCTATTAATACTCCCATTGAGTGAATACAAAGTTGAGAATTGAAATTCCTCTGTAAATAGAAATATTATTTCACTGCTAAATTGAGTCGTAACTAAATAATTAAATTAACACGTTAATGGCACAGAAAGCAAATATTTTTGTATTTAAATGAATAATTATGATAATTAGCGCAAATTTTAGTTATTTACCTGTTGCAAAACAGTCTGCTTCATGATTAGACGGATATTTTATGGAATATTCTGCCAAATACTGGTATTCATCGTGCCAGTTCTGTAAATATATTTGAGATGAGAATTTTTTTATATATTATTGCTCACTGTTTTACTGTACCAGTAATCGCATATTGGCAATGTTCGACGCATGGGCCACTTCATCTCTTGCTGTATTAAAATTATCTAGAATTGATAAAATTATCTCATTCCACTGATGCAGCAGTTCGTACTTATCATCATTAAGGTTATTTATCTGGAAATAGATGTACACAATATATTACTCGTAACATATACATTGGATTAGGTGTCATATTTTTAAAACATGTAACATTATTATTTATTCATATTCATACAGTAAACAATTTCACGCCCATATATACGATAAACTACTACAGCATATCTCATATGTATAAAATCTAACGATAAACATACATTTGTACGTAATGTGGAATGTTCGACTTATGATGAACAATGTAATTTTCCTTTCGGCACTAAGATGGTAATTTAATATTTACTTTCCATTACGCTATACCAAGCAATAAAATATGGGTAAGATAAAAGATACATACGGGTATGCATAAAATGCTTCGCCTGTTCCGCATAGAATTCCAAAAGAACTGCAAAATATTAAATTGAAAAGTATACCATTACTAGACAATCCTCAGATGAACCCAACTTAGATAGCCCGTAGTGTCCCCTGTTCATATATATGAGGTGTGTTCAACATACGAAACTGGATGAAACGGTGCTGGCGGCAGATGTGAGATACTATTTAGTTCATAAAAGATCCCGAACTCTTCTGACGTGAATTGAGTAGCGTTGTCAGACGGTTAGGTTACCAGTAACTATTGTACGAATATACGACTTGAAGTACGAAAGGTACACAATTCTCAACCCCTTCGTAACCTCGAATTTTATTGTTTTTAACAATAGTAGAGGTACTTTCAATTTTAAAATTCTTCAAATTTAAACTATTAAAAAAAAAAGATTGTGCTAGGTATTTGTAAACACCAAATAAATATACTGAGTACAAATTCCACAAAAGTATCGACTCAACAGAACGGGGCTTCAACAATGCTTGCAACAGTATCAACGAAATATAACTCTAAAAAACAAGGTCGAAAAAGTAAAATAGAAGGAACAATCAAAAGTACAGTACTGATACAGACGCAGATGGAAAATGAAATGGCTGTGGATCGTATCAAGAAAACAACGAAATGGACAACATGATTGAGTGTGAGGTTTTGCAAACAGTGGTATCATTTTAGTCTTAATAAAAGGGCAAGTGAATTGGAAATTGAGAACTGGAGGTATGTAAATTGTACGTCGTCACAACAGTGGGGTTTAAGCGAGCTTGATCAAACCACACATCTAAATGGTGATCGAACAGTGCTGAGACACGCGCAAGAGACAAATACTCATGATCAGAATGAAGGCTCAATCAACACGACTAAGGCAAATGATAAACAAACATCAACCAAACGTTTTATACTGCAATCACAAATCGCAGCTCATATTACACAGATAAATGAGGCAGCATCATCATCATCAAGTTTCACCAAGTCATTGCATACAAAGAAGTTAGAACTTTTGAAGCTGGAGGAGAAGAAACGTTGGATGGAAGAATACATTGAGAAAAAATATGACATTCTCCAAGAAATTTCATCTTCTCAGGGATCACAAAATGGTGATTTAATGAACAGTATATACTCGACTGTGCGGTATTTCAAACGGCTAGCTGTATTGAACATTTTGGCAAAATCGTCGCAGCTCGAGAAAACTGTTACCAAGACACAACGAACCGATCTATATTGTCGTAGCAATGATTCTGGCAAATCTAAAACACCGTTTATCGGTGACCATACAAAAATCGTCCATATTATCAACCAGGCAACTAGCAGCACGATAAGCACTCCCTCCCCTTAGCACTCCCTGAATGAACAGTGTAATTTCTCAAATGGAGAAAATATCATACGGCTACAATGCTGTTTAAGAGGTAAAGCATTGGATGCTGTACGAAGTTTGCTGTAGATGACAACAGAAGTGGACGATATCATAAGTACCTTACGAATGAGATTTGGTCGTTCTGAGTACATAATTTTAACATTAGAAAACAAAGTAAAAGCTGAGCCCATAATTAAATCAGATGATTTACATCAATTAATAAATTTTGTGCTATCGGTACGAAATCTGGTAGCAACAATACGAGCTTCTGAACTCGAAGAACATCTAAGTAACCCAACTCTTCTGTATGAACTCATAGAAAAGTTGCCAATAACAACTAAATTAGAATGGGGCAAATATAAGTCGGCAATGCTTCATTAAGCGCATTTAGCGGGTAGCTATATAATCTCGCGGAGGGAGCCAGTGAAGTGGTTTCAATAAGTAATTCAAAACTAGATAAACAACAAAGAAGTTATCTAAATTATACTCATAAATTGGCGAACGAAAGGAAAGGCAGCAATCAAGTAAACCAGAACGATTCGGATCATATAAACGTAACCAACGAAATAAAATCTAACCATCCAGAGAATACGTTCATGGTAGAGAAACCACATGTCCTGTATGTAGTGGCACTGATATGTGCGCTAAATTCCTCACTAGTAGTCGACAGCAAAGATGAACACTATAGTTAATGATAAAGCTTTACGTAAACTCTGTTTAACAGATTTATACACAGTTTTATCCGATGCTGATCGAATTTAAAGTGCAGCGTTGACGGTTACCAACGACTACATCACGAGGCAAATTATGTATGCATTACGAGTTACGACAAATGACGTCAAAAGGCCTTTTTATTTAAAGCATTTTGGGTGGTCGTAGTTTCGACTTTTTATTGTTGTTGTAGTCGTACACAATTATAAATTCGAGAGAAAAGTCGTACTATCTATTTTTTTTTCTTGTTTTCATTGACAATTTGTCAAAATAAGTTTGAGTCGAAACTCGTAAGTCGTACTCGTAATGCTTACATAATTCGGCCCCACTACTTGTTGCACAATCCAAACTCAAGCAACATAAAACAGGCAATATTGAATAATCCAAGGACGTTATACACATTATACGTGCGCAACACAATTTAACACAATCATAAAAGTGCGACAAACAATTGTTAGAAATGAATTCAGAGAAGAATAATTGTAAAGCAAACAATTTTACATGGAAACAATCTACACTGAACAATTCATCGAAAAATCAAATTTTGACTTTAAAAAAAAATTGCGTATTATTTTATTCAAAACTAGAATGATAAGAACGATTGAGCGCGTACGATTGAATCATGGTAATTGGAAAGAATGCTTGAAGAAACGGAATTTGATTGAGAATGAATTATGTGAAAGTTGTTTGTTTGTGGAGGACATCGAACATTTGATTCTGAAATGTTCTGCATTCAATCAGAACAGACAAATGTTGGATGTTCTCTTGAGAGCAAGGAACATGACTGAATTATTACGAATGGGAATGAACGTATATAAGAATGTGTATGATTTTATAAGAATGAATCAGATAAAAGTATGAAAGGGGATCAATGTGTGAAAGGTGAATAAAAGGAAAAATAAAATAAATTGTACATGAACAATGTAAACTTAAAAAAAAAAAATTGTAATTTTTGGGAAATCGGGCCAAATGGCACCTAATTAATGGAGCTAGTGCCAAATAAATAAAATAAAAAAAAAAATAGTTATTATGCTATTCGGAACGGAGTCAAATCCAACAAAAGAAAGATCATAAAAATCGGTCCAGCCGTTCTTCAGTTATAAATGGTGTAACTAACCCGACTTTGTTTTATATATATAGACTAGCTGACCCGGCGAACATCGTACCGCCTCAAAATCAATAAATGTGTTTAAAGTTATTATAGCTTAATTAAATTGAGTTTTTTTATTAAGATAAAATGAATTTCTCTCTCTCTCTCTCTCTCTGGCACTATATCCCATCAAGATCATTAATAATCATATTTTCATTTCGGATAATGACTAATGAGTGACTAATTCAATGATCCTAAACCAGCCGTGCAATTTTTTCCTTGTCACTACCGGCAATTGAACCCGAGACCCCCAGGGCGGATAAAATGAATACTCCAAATTAATTAAATTCTATCAAAATCAAATATATTTTAATTAAATTGAAATGAATGTAATTCACGTGGCAGCAAGGCTTTCGTTTTATTGAATTGATTCGAAATGATTCGCGTAGCATTGTTAAACTACTTCCTTTTAAACTGTTTCTTGAGTAGGTTGCAATAGGGTCGATTCCCTTCAGTAAAACGACATTTTTTGTTTTATTGTTAGGTGCGAGAACGAACAAAGCGCATGGTTTGCCGACACGAGAACATGCTATGTACAATTGGCCGTGAGAGAAACATTCATTTTCTAGATTCAGGCCACAAACACTCAAGGATGGGCCTTGTGATTTGTTGATCGTCATGGCGAATGCAAGACGAATCGGAAATTGAATTCGTTTAAACTCGAATGGCATATCGGTTGGGATCATCAGAATTCTCGGAATGAGAACTTCCTCACCTTTGAACTTTCCTTGAGATTTCTCAAAATAAAACGCGTTCCGTTACATATAGTTTTGGTTGATTCAGGTTTCGTAGCATGATGATTACCGGCAACACACCAACTTTCAGTTGTAAATTGTGCGGTGGCAAGCCAGCCAGATCCAATGAGGTTAAAAATTCAGTTGCACAGTTGGTTGATTCGTCTTTGTTTGTCACACAGTCGATAGATTTGAAGGAATGAAGTGGACCGACGATTAGATTTTGAATTGTGAAATTTAAGTGATCCCCATTTTTGTTCTTTGCCGCAAGAATTACTCGTTCACTCACCCAATTGTGATTTTTGTGGTTAGTAATATTGTTCGGGAACACTTTGTTGATGAGCTCGTCCTTCGTTTAGACAAAATTGCAAAAGTTCTGAGGAAACGAAATCAATCTGTTCGATTCGTCGACCGGAACACGGCCATTACCGATAGTCAGCAATTGCTTGGAGAAATCTTCGGCAGATGGATCGTTTAACCACAGACAATCAAATTAAATTTTTCGTTCTAGCTAAAAAATGAAAACAAAATATATTTCTGACAATTCCAATGTCATCGTTGTATCTGTCATTTTTCGTTAAACTGCGTATACGTAATGAACTCGCAGTTTAAATTTTTACGTTTACATAGAATGAAATATCTCTGTTAAGTTGTCTCTGGTTTAACAATGCAACTCGCATGTTTGTCGCCAGCTGACGTTTCATCACATAGCGCCACGTAGAGTCGATGATTTGAGGCAAGCGTTTATTTCATCGACAGCGGTCAATCTTGGAATCACTGGTATTTTTTGACGGAAATCGCCGGACAGTTGAATCATTGCGCCTCCAAAACATCTTAAGTCATTGCGTAGATCTTTCATAGTTCGATTGAATGCTTCAAATGCGCATTTGTGCGCCATTGTACATTCATAATCGATAATGATTTTACTTGCTACACAAACTTTCGCCATTGCTGAATGTTTCGCAATGTTGCAAGTCGGGTTTTCAGCCGATTGAAGGTCTAACGACAATTTCAACGCTGAGCAACTGCTACAGAAATATTGGATCTCGCACGAACAGTGGCCAAAATCAATGATATGAGGAATGCCTTCCCAGTTCCACCGGGCGCATCAAAGAAAAATAATCCTACATTTCCATCAAGAATTATATAGCTAAGTAGATAAAATAAAAAAAAATGGATAAAAATAAAATAGAAATGTGCTTGCAGCCTCCAGTCGGATTCGTTTCCAGTACCTTGCGGTCCAAGCGCCGAAGCTTTAACCACTGCACCACTCGTCACATACAAACTACACCTACAAAATTCATATAAGAAAATGTTTTTTTTATTAGATTTTTGGGGCTTCCCTTTTGAGTTTTTCCGACTTTTCTTTTTTCCTAAACCACCACTGTGTTGAGACGAACAAAATAAAAAAAACAAAATGTACTAAATATATGAGAAAATGAATTTTCTTGATAATTTTTTTTTGGTGAATTTTTCCAATGTTTTAATAGTTATTATGCTATTCGGAACGGAGTCAAATCCACCAAAACAAAGATCGTAAAAATCGGTCCAGCCGTTCTTCAGTTATAAATGGTGTAACTAACCCGACTTTGTTTTATATATATAGATTATATGCTAAACCACAAACCACTTAACTAATATGAAATAACCAAAACCAAAAATAAATTAAATTTAATATTAAAATCGCAAAGAAAAAAAACTTTTTTTGGAGCTGTCAAAATCTACTATTCGCACTGAAATCGTAACTCGGACGAAGATTTTATCTATATAAATAGATAAGTAGATGAAATAAAAAAAAAAAATTGGATAAAAAATAAAATGGTAAATGTGCATGCAGCCTCCAGTCGGATTCGTATCCAGTACCTTGCACTCCAAGCGCCGAAGCTTTAACCACTGCACCACTCGTCACATACAAACTACACCTACAAAATTCATATAAAAAAAAAGATTTTTTTATTAGATTTTTGGGGCTTCCCTTTTGAGTTTTTCCGACTTTTCTTTTTTCCTAAACCACCACTGTATTGAGACGAACAAAATAAAAAAAACAAAATGTACTAAATATATGAGAAAATGAATTTTCTTGATAATTTTTTTTTTGGTGAATTTTTCCAATGTTTTAATAGTTATTATGCTATTCGGAACGGAGTCAAATCCACCAAAACAAAGATCGTAAAAATCGGTCCAGCCGTTCTTCAGTTATAAATGGTGTAACTAACCCGACTTTGTTTTATATATATAGATACGAACAAATGTGCAATTTTTATAAAAATTTTGATATTAGGATTCTATCTTATCAGTTTTTCGACAGTACAAGTAATTTTCCGGGAAAATTTGCAATTTTTCTAGGAAAATTTTCAAATTTTTTCAAATATTTTTTGACGTAGTTTAAAATAAAATTTGACACTTGAAAAATTGTAATTCTGGAAAAGCGAGGGTTTGGGGGCAGCCCCCATCCTCTAAGGTATACAACGAATTAAAATTACATTAAAAAAAATTTTATATTTACCAAAGTTGATTTGTTTAACATTTGTGGCACTATCAGAAGAAGCGATAAGAGCGATAAAAACTCTTTGAACTGTGTCTGAAAGGTTGACGAAGCAATTTTTATTAATAAAAATAAAAAAGTGAAAAATTTCCGAAAAATCGAAAAAAATTTCCGGGAGAATTTAATTTCCCCCTCCTTGAAACTGATAGTAACTTTATAGTGGAAAATTTTGTTTCGATGAATTGTGTTTTCGATGAATTGTTTTTTACAAAATTGTTTTCACGTACATTTGGTTATTCTAAAATTATAGTTTTCATATTTGTTTTTCGATGAATTGTTTGTGGCATAATTGTTTGTTGCAGAATTTTCGGGGAATCGTTTTTGGATGATGGTTCATCTCTACCATTAAGGATGCTGTTAAGCATAGCTGATGCACTAAACATGCGTGGCAACTAATCTCGACTACAGAAGGATTCACAGAAAGTCAATCTAGAAATTGCGGCTCTAACATTGAATCGAAAATACAATTTATACAGAGTGCGCACTATTCAGACCTTGGGACTTCCAAATAAGAGTCTAGATATGAACATTATTACAAAACTTTATCCACATATGAGAAATATTCCTCTCAAATCATGCAATGGAGCAGAACCCAAAATTCTGATTGGCTTAGACAATTGGCATATGGCAATATCGTTGGATATTCGAAAAGGGTCTTTCAACGAACCAATCGCTTGTAAAACACGTCTTGGATGGGTTGTAGGATGTCTATCACGGTCACACGGCACCAAAACTGTAAACATTCATAATTTTCACCAGTGCGATTGTAAGGAAAGTATAATGATGTTGAACTGACACAACTGGTCAAATGGTGTGAATCGGCCGATTAAATTGTTGGAATTAAAGGAAGACGAGAGAGCCCGAATACTAACCAAAGTTCTAACAATATTCCTAGATTTTCAGCGCTTTTGTTTAATTTTTTTTTTTAGAATGTCTAAATACCCCATTAGCTGATATACATCCCCAAACTACTACATGTCCATCACCATGTCTTACAATTGGAGTAATATTAGACGGTTTGGGCTCCTCATTACATCTGCGCTACAGCATATTCCGTCCATCTGATTCAAATACGTTATATTGGCTTTCGTCAGCAAATATTACGTCGTTCCAGAACCTGTAATCTTTCCCACTATATTCATTGGCGAAATGGATTCGTTTTTTTCTGTTCCGCTGATTTATAAGGATTTTTCGGCTACGCGACCGTTATAACCTTGCTGTTTTAATGTTCTGCGGATGGTTTGTGGATGTACTGCTGTTCTCAGTTCTTCCAGCACATCTGATTCAATTTTCGGCGCACTTAAATGTGAATTTTTTTAAATTTTTCTTAATATCCAACGCCAGTGGACACAGCTCGGCACGATCTAGTACGCATGATTGAGAAGCTGTTGGAACTAGAGAAAAAGGGGATGGGGGTTGTAGCGTATGCAGATGATGTAGCGATAGCTGTCTCAGGCAAATATTTTGATACGATTAGGGATGTTATGCAGAATGCACTCCTGATCGTTACGAAATGGGCCGGTAAATGCGGATTAGGGATCAACCCTTCCAGGACAGAGCTGGCACTATTTACTAAGAAATATAAAATTCCGGTAGTTAGCCCCCTACCGTGAACGGCATTAGACTGGCTTTTGCTGACAGAGCGAGCCCAAAAGGGCATAATCTTGGACAGTAAGCTCAGCTGGAAGCCTAACATTGTAGAAAGGGTGAATAAGGCTAATGTAGCCATTTACTCGTGTAGGAACGCCATCGGTAAGAGATGGGGTTTGAAACCAGAGCTGGTATACTGGCCCTATACCGCAGTGGTAAGGCCTGTGCTGATGTATGGGGTGGGCGTATGGTGGCCGGCTCTGGAAAAGGTAACTTATATAAGGATGTTGGAGAAGGTGCAAAGAACGGCCTGTATGCTTATAAGCGGGGCGCTTAGGACAACACCTACACGCGCTTTAGAGGTTATGTTCCACCTTATTCCAATCGAATTTTTTGGAAAACAGATGGCAGTCAATGTGGCTACGAGGCTCTGGGCTGTCTCACAGTGGAAGTGTCTTCAAAGCAAGTATTTCAGTATCCAGATAATCTGGGTCCCTGGGCACTCGGACGTCATGGAAAACTGCAGGGTAGACGAACTAGCTAGGCACGGTACGACTCTCCAGATGCAGCCAGAAAGAGCAGGTCTGGAGAGACCAATAGCAGCACTCAAATTGGCGCTCAGTAAAAAGGCAATCGCCTTGACAGATGAGAGGTGGACCAATACTCTCACGTGGAGGGTAGCAAAACAGGTTTGGCCAAAACTGGACCTGCGGTACCCCAAGGCACTAGTATCTACATGCACATTGATGCTCTCTTGATGTATCGTTTAATGAAAAATGAGAAGGCTAAAACACCCAAGGGGGTGGTAAGGAGAGTGAACAAAAGTGCAAATGAATGGACTTCATGAAGAGCGCTATAGAATATTGAACTAGTATCAGGAATAAAAATGAAGAAGCCGGCAATATCCGAAAAAAAATAGTCAGACGTTTAAAATTTTTTCAAGATCGCATAGATTGGAAACGAATAATTAAGTCTGACGAAATTAAAATTAATAGGTATCAATCTGACGGAAAAGCATATTATTGGCATCGTCCAACAGAAAACAAAAAACTTCAAAGGTACCAAGTTAAAGAAACTTTGAAACATGCAGGAGGTAGTCTAATGGTATGAAGGGGCGGGGGGATTTATTTGGTGGCGCACGTAGTCCATTTGTCAAGAATTATCCCAATATTCTGTGAAGAAATAAGACTACGTTCAAATATTGCAGGAAAATATACCGAAATTTGTAGTAGAATTTGCATATTCGATAGAAGAAATTATTTTCCAATACGATGGGGATCTGAAGCATACCGCTAAAATTGTGGCAAAATGATTAGGAGAGCAGCAATTTCCCATATTAAAGTGACTTGCGATATAAACCCAATAGAAAATGTATGGGCCAACATTGTTAAACAACGTCTCTCTGCTTACAAAGGAGAACCACCTAGCAGCATCAATCAACTATGGGATAGAATCCAAGCTGAATGCCTAAAAATCGACGTTGAAATAATTCAAAATCTCGTTGAAAGTATGCCTGGGCGAATGAAACAAATCATAAAAAATAAGGGGCTTTGGACAAAATATTGATTTTGTGGAGTAAAACCAATAAAACACAGGCAACCGAAATAGTGCAAAACTACGTTACTCAATGACACATGTATTTTTTTAAATTCATTTTTGCTCGCCTCTGTATTTCCAGTTTAGGAAATCGCAGAACATTAAATAATTTACAGAACATAGTTAACAAATTATATTTTTTGGTGCAAATAATCAAGAAAAGTATTTTGTCGAATCCCTATAATCCCAGATCTCAGAAATACACTTTTCGAGGCGATGTAAAAGATTTTAACAATTCCCACCCGGTGTGTGTGTAAGATAGAAAAAATTGTCAAATAGAGAAAGAAAGATATTTTACTAGAAATTGGCTGTTGCTTCTTTTGATTGAGTGGCGGTAATCTATTGAACCGCACTGTATATAGCGATATCAAGTTCATTCATAATTTTAACTTCCAGTATTATGCGGCCTTAAAATCAATAAACAATTTAATTAATATTCCATTCCAACATGCTGCTATACCCTACGATGGAAATTTTTATTACTCGCACGCTCATATTTTAAAATTAAGTTTTATTTTACCATTTTTGCAATTACATACAAATAATTGGGTAGCGCTGAAGGCAGCTGGGTGGTATAGTTAATGCAATACTATATTACGATGGAATAGTACAAAATACATCAAATTTATAAGTTTTGATAAAAATATTACCATAAATTAGAATTTCAGAGCAACTTCTTCAGATTCGCTTAGAGCAACCAAGATCAAAATTCGGGTCTGCGCATTTTGCGTTGTTTGTACTCTGTCTAAATAATTATATTATACACACACACAGTTCTTTATCGCGCGCTTGCCATCTTAAGTCATTTTATATATGAGAACCTTGATCTTGTTGTTTTCCGACATTTGCATACTTTCCTGTACATATGTTCTAACTGCGGTTAAATCTGGTCGTATTTACATACGCGGTATAAGGAAATATTTTAACACTGTGTATCGTATATTGAAAAAAAACGCGAAAAAAAACTTTATGCAAATTAAAACCAAAAAATTAAATAGTTGTGTGTGTTACTTTAAATAACCGCGGTTACATATGTAAATTCAATGCTTGGCATCGCATATACGAGTTTCTATAAGTATTTACTGTATCGTTAATAAAATTCTTATACTCTTATAAAAAAATATTATGTTACAATTAAATTAAACGGTTCTGTTCCAGAAAATTGAAATCGACTCATAATGCAGATATATGTGGAAGTTAAATGTGTTTGTAAGTTACCCATGGTTACCGTCATGCATTTTAAATTTTACAGTAGCGATCATTAAATAGGTACACTTCATCAGTTTTAAGATAATATTAAGCTTGTTAGAGGTTATGATAATAATGTCCACTGAGTCTGAAAATGGTTCTCGTTGCCTTCTTTCAAATTGCAACACCGTCGAGAAAGGATAGAATGCAACTTGCCATATGATTTTTGTAATGAGATATATGTCGGGGAGCACAATGTAGAAACATTTAGAGCATTTGCAGATCTTTCGAATGTGCAAAAAAAATTTAAGATCGTTTGTTTTTTCAAGTGTTGCACAATTACTAATCTTTAGCCAAAAATTTTCAGCAGAAAATGAGATAAGGTCGATCATGCAGATAGTGTCTTTTTAGCAGAAAGTTAAAAAAATGTATATTAAAATGAAAAAAGTACGAAAAAATACTGCCGAAAACATATGTTCATAACAAGCAATGGCAAACAATTTTAATCTCTACATTAAGGTATCAATTGCAACAGTTCGTCGATGGTTATCACTAGAAGTTTCTGCCGATTTTCATGGTATCTTAATCTGAAACTTTATTTAAGTTTATTATGTCGCTACCGATTCCCACATTCTTACAAGTATTCCAATTGAGCCAATTGACTCATCCGCCTCCTGGTCTTCTTTCAAATGTTGTTTATCCCAACCACGTTCGGATTCAAACTGGATTCGTGCAATAACTGGGGGGAACAGTTCTTTTCCTCCTGTCTTACACATTGCTTACACTTAACTGCACACTTGCCCCTCGGGTTCCTTAAACTGTATCCACCATTTGAGTGCCGCATGATCCGTGACAGCCAGCAGTCATCTGCGTGTTACACAATAATTTCTCTTTGCTTTAGAGAGTGATCGGTTATAATACGCGACAACTCGCTCTTTGCCCTCTTGATTTGACAAAACGGTACTTATCTCCGATGCGTTCGGTTTCATGAACACTTAAGCGATATCGAGAGACCGGAGAATATAAAAGAAAGCCCGGAAGAGGACGTAAAACGTGCACAACCGAGCATGACGACCGATTTTTAAAAATTAATTTGTTAGAAGATCGAAAGCGTACTGCTACTCAAATGAAAAATGAGTTACTTAGTGCCCGTCAAGTGAATGTTAGTGCCAGAACAATTAGATGAAGATTAAAAGAAGTGAACATAACGCCAATACGGCCCGTAAAAGTTCCACGGCTTCTTGCTCGTCACAAATCCAGCCGTTTAGAATTTGGTGATACTCATGCAAATTGGGGAACTGATCAATGGGACACTGTTCTCTTTTCAGATGAGACCAGAATCCAATTTTGAAAACCAGATGGACATAATCTTGTATACAGAAGAGTTGGAGAACGCTACGCACCGTATAACATATGTAGTGCAAAATGTAAGCATTGGAGGAGGTTCAATAATATTTTGGGGTGGAATCAGTTGGGACGGCCGTACGGAGCTGCTGGAGATTGTTTTGAGGATGAATGCAGACTGGTATGTTCGCAACATTCTTGGCGATCACGTTTTACCATATGTGTGCTTCATAGGTTATGTCAGTTTTGTGTTAACGCTCCAGTACACGTAGCTGCAACGGTACATCAATATCTCCAAGACGGAACATTCTAAAACGCCGTATTGGAGCTAGAAATCCTGCACTAGATTCGATAGCAGAGCTGAGTGTTGCAGCGCAAGAAGAGTGGCATCTCATTCCGCAAGAAATGATACAAAGCATTCTACTTAGTATGCCCAGAAGAATGGAAGCTGTAATAAGGGCATGGAGGGGGGGGGGGGGGGGGAATAATACTTACTAAATTAATCCAACTAAATTGTAATAAAGCTAATTTTAATGTTTGCAAACCGCAAAAAATTAAAAAAAAAAAAAATCACACATTTTAATATTTTGCAATGAGAAATAGCCGCTATAATTCCATATAGGCACATTTGTGCCTCTTTTTTGAAAAATATAAATGTTGGATAATTTTATTACAAAAAAAACAAATATGCGTGAATTTTGCCCACGAGTGTATATGTATGTGACATCGATGGAAATTTAATAATTATTTAATTGGAAATGTAATCTCCTAAACAGGTAGGTCTATTGCGTACACTGAGAAAAAAAAACCAGTAAAAATAAAAAAATATACATATAAAATCAAAAAAATGTACATATATTTTTTAGGCGAAAAGTCTCGTTTTTAAAATCAAAAGGATAATCTTTTTATTTTTAAAATAAATTTTTTCACCAAATTTGTTTATAAAAATAAAAATATTGTTTTTATTTTCAAAAATACTTTCCTTACTTATGTCAAATAGTTTTCTTAAATTTTAAGAGATTGTTTTTTAAGAATAAAAAAACTATTGGTTAGTTTTAAAAGATTTATTTTAATTTTTAAATAAATATTTTTTGACAAATGTCACAATATTTTTAAATCAAAGTAATCGATGTTTGCGACTGTTCAAGTCAGCAAAACCAAAGGGTCATCTACTCATAAGAACATAACACATATCTACCACGAAAAGTAGAAAATTAACTCCCTCTCCCCAATTTTTAACCTCCAGTCCCATTGTGTAAAAAATACACACAACCCTTAAAATAATATAATGAGAACCTACCTCCTCAAATTCGTTTTGGCTCAGTAGGCGGCTCTTGACTACTCGGCAATTCGACTTCTTGACTCGCCGATACGGGTTGATTTTGAGGAACTGTTGGTTCGAATTGGTGTTGACTATAGTCGTTGGTGTTTTGTGTAGACGTGGTAGTTACAATATCTGGAGAAAAATGAACTTTACGTTGTTGAACTTTGGTAGAGTTTAATTGATCGATATGTCGTTTTAGTGTGTTGCCATCATCAAGTTGTACAAGATAATGAAGTTCTCCAAATTTTCGTAGAACAGTACCAATCTTCCATACTGTTGTATTGTTTCGAGTGTGCACAGATTGAACTCTTTCTCGCACGCTTATTTGTCGCATCCCGGAATATGTTTTTATGTTTAAATTTTATAGGTGATTTCAATGCATCAAGCCGGATTCGAATACGTCTATTGAAATAAAATTCTACTGGACCTTTTCCGTGAATTGAGTGGTGTTGCGCGATAACGTTGTATAATTTTATTGACTCTTGTGTGGAGATCCTGGTTCCGATGACAGCGCTTTCAATTTACGCTTGAGTGTTTGTACGTTGCTTTCTGCTAACCCATTTGTACTAGGGTGACCTGGAGCAATAAGTTTTTGAAAAATACCGTTTTTGTTGCAGTACATTTGGAATTGATCACTAGTAAAGATGGTTGCATTATCGGATACCATTATTACCGGAAAACCATTAGTAGCAAAAATGTCGGAGAGAAGATTTATTGACGTTTGTCTCGTAGGAGCATCTCGTATGATTCGCACTTCTGCCCATCTGGATTTTGAATCAACGACTATTAGAAAAAAATGATCTTGGAAGGGTCCTGCATAGTCGATGTGTATCCTTCCCCAGTTTTCAGCTTTTTCCTCCACTGGTGAAGTGGGACTTTTGCCGGTTTTGATTGAACTTGGACACATGCTTCACACGATTTTACCAACCTCTCAATATCCCGATATATTTCTTTCCAAAAACAATATATTCTGGCGAGTTGTTTCATTCTTGTAATTCTAGGATGAGTATGATGAAGTTCTTGAAGATAAAGATGATGAAGATCCTTGAAGATAATGCCGTTATTGAGTATATAGATGTCTTCACTTTCATCGGAATTGAGTAAATTTGACAAAATTTTAGAAAGATCTGGATCTTTAGCCGTTTCTGATGCCAACGCTTCCGCGTTTACGTATTCGTTTGAGATTTCGTTTATGATTTTTTCTGTAGATGGTTTTCCCACTAGCTACGTTGCACGAGATAAACAATCGACGTTAGTGTGTTCCAATCCCTTTTTGTAGACTATTTGGTAGTTAAAACTCGACAGGAATTCAGCATAGCGCAGTTATCTCGATGATGTTATTGCAGGCATCTTGTTGCGCTGATGAAAAGTCCGAGTTAGTGGACAATTGTCGGTGACCAGTTGAAATTTCGTACCATAAAGGTACATAAAAAAGTGATTAATTGTAAATATAATTGCTAGAGCTTCTCGAACTAATTGACTGTAATTCTTTTCAGCTGAACGATCTGGATGCAAATGCGTCAGAATGCTCAATATCATTAACCATATGCGAGAGCACCCCTGCAATACCCGTAGGACTTGTGTCGCATGCTACAATTACTGGTAGTTCGTGATCAAAAGGCATTAAAACCTTATCGCTGGGGGTGACGTTTTTAAGTTTTAGAAACGCTGATTCACAATTTGACGACCAATAAAATTTTGTGTGTTTTTGAAGTAGCTGACGTAATGGAAACGTGATAGTATATAAATCCGGTACGAATCTGGAGTAGTAGGTACAACCATACCTAAAAATCTTCTAACATCCTCTGCTGTAGCTTGCACTTATGCTGGCGATTTTGAAATTTTGTTAAATTGAACAACGTGGCCCAGATATTCAATCCGAGTTTGAAAAAGTTAACATTTACTTTTGTTGAGGTGTATATCATGTTCTTTTAGTCGTTGGAGACATTGATTTAAATGATTCCTGCATTTTTCTTCTGTTGCACCATGTCCGATGATATCGTAGAAGTATGACATGGTATTCCGGAAAGTATTTGTTCAATGATACGAATGAATTCTGATGGCGCCATTTTTATTCCAAATGAAAGTCGATTTACTGTGTATGTCCCTCTATGGGTTGAGATCATTTGAATATCACACGATTCTTGACATACTCGAAAATGCAGATACGCTTTATATAAATTGACAGATACAAGCTATTAGAAAAACATCCAAAAGTATTGGTTACAGAAAATCAAACAGTTCTAGTGAAATTTCTAGTCCATGAATTTTCCCCGAATTTCCCAAATAGTCTCAGTATAACGTAAGCTATTAGAAAAAAAATCGAAAGTATTGCTTACTAGTGGAAGAAATGGCGGAAAGACGGAATATTGTTAAATTTCAAAATTTCATATACCGAGTTCCTTTACTTCGGAGATCAATCAATTTGCCATTTTAACGATCACTTTTAATATTTTATTCCGCTGAGATATTTTATTTTGTGACAAAAGTGGTACATAATGAATGAAAAATTACCGCTGGTAATTACATAACAAAATTAATTCTCAATTCGGAGTGATGGTGCTGCTACTTGCGGCGAGTAGCGTAATCTCTTATTTCCCGCTGTCAAAATTCCACTATCTTATACAGCATAAAATTACCATAATCATCATTATACCAACACAGGGCAACGTCAATAAAATCGCCATCGTTGAAAGCACTCCATACATTTCTGAAGTCATTTTAATGTGAAATGTTTTCAGTTTTTTAACAAAAACGTTAGAAAAACCCCCCTGTAATTACCCTGGGTGTATGTTTTCGGATCCGCTCGAAACGCGATATTTCAAAACGCGATATTTCGAAACGAGATATGACAAAACGAGAAAAGGTACAAAATGCGATATTTCAAAATGCGATATTTCAAAACGCGATATGGTACAAAACGCGATACGGTACAAAACGCGATATTTTAAAACGCGATATTTCAAAACGCGATATGGTACAAAACGCGATATAGTACAGAAGAATGTGCATTGCGAAGCGACAGGAGCGCAGCTGCCCGCCTGATATCACCCGGTCCTATACTTCCGCTTTTATCGATTTTTAAATTCCTATAAACTGAAATTTTTTCGAACTAAGGAGCGAAGCGAGTAGAGCGCAGCGACCCGCCGGGTATATTCCGTTGCTGTACTTCCGAACTGCTGAAGTTTTTCTTTCTAACTAAGGAGCGAAGTGCTCACTTGATATAACCCGATCCTATACTCCCACTCTTATCGATTTTGAAATTGATATAAACTGAAGTTTTTTTTAAACTAGGGAGCGAAGCCCTCACCTGATATAACCCGATCCTAAACTCTCACTCCTATCGATTTTTAAATTCCTATAAACTGAAATTAAATTTCCTCATCACCCGCCTGATTTAACCCGATCCTAAACTCCCGCTCCTATCGATTTTTCAATTCTTATAAACTGAAATTAAATTTCCCCTTCTCCAGAATGTACATTGCGAAGCGACGGGAGTGTAGCCACTCGCCTGATGTGACCCGATCCTATACTTCCGCTCCTATCCATTTTTAAATTCTTATAAACTGAAATTTAATTTCCCCTTCACCCTCCTAAACTCTCTCTTCCATCGATTTTTAAATTCCTATAAACTGAAATTAAATTTCCCCTTTTCCAGAATGCACATTGCGAAGTGACGAAAGCGCAGCGATTCGTCTGATGTAACCCGGTCCTATACTCCCGCTCTTATCGATTTTTAAATTCCTATAAACTGAAGTTTTTTTCTTTTCTAACTAGGGAGCGAAGCGCTCACCTGATATAACCCGATCCTATACTCCTGCTAATATGGGTTTTTAAATTCCTATAAACTGAAATTAAATTTCCCCTTTTCCAGAATGTACGTTGCGAAGCGACCGGAGCCGACCCGCCTGATATAACCCAATCCTAAACTGCCACTCCTATCGATTTTTAAATTCCTTTATGTGGATTATAAAAAAAATTGAAATAAAATAATTGAACTAACAGTAAATTTTTTTATTTCTATAAAAGTTGGGATTTGGGGCGGTAGCCCTCAATCTTAAGGTATAAAATGATTTAAAATAATCATAAAAGCATTTGTGCTTCGAAAAAAGACAATATTTTTTCGAGTTTGGGTTGTCTTTTAAGACCATTTGGGTCATTTAGGGCCACTTGGGATCATTGAGAGATACTTGGGGTCGTTTTTGGATATTTTCATGGCCATATTCATAATCATTCTACTAAAGTACCTTAGTATACTGATTTTCAGAATTGGTAATCGGAGGTATATGACCTATTCGGAAGTATAACCACGCAGTTAAAATTTTCGGCCGTCAATTGATATCACGTGCAAATTGAATGAAAAAAAAATCTTATTAAAAAATCTTATTGAATTTTATTAAAAAATCAATGTTGGTAATTTCTGTATCGTGGACACTATCATTCAGTCTCTTGAAATTTCATATATATATTTTTACAAAAATGGTAAAAATATTCTGTAAATTGACAAACTCTTTATAATGTAACTTGGACACTTTAAAAATTTTCGTCTACTCTTTAATAAATTACCCTTTATTGGACACGAACACTTTTGTTCAATACATATCAGTAATTCAATTTAATGATAAAAATATCACATTTTGTGCCGTATCGCATTTTGAAATATCATGTTTTGAAATATCGCATTTTGAAAAATCGCGTTTTAAAATATCGCGTTTCAAATGGGACCCGTATGTTTTTATGGTAGCTTAGATCATAATCTATATTCATGAGCAACATAAGATTCACACCTGGCGTCAGTAGCCTTCCATACATTTTTGAAGTAATTTTAAAGTGAAATAATTTCAGTTACAAACAGCCAGGGTAGTTACAGGGGGGTTTTTCTAACGTTTTTGTTAAAAAACTGAAAACATTTCACATTAAAATGACTTCAGAAATGTATGGAGTGCTTTCAACGATGTCGATTTTTTGATGTTGCCCTGTGTTTGCATAATGATGATTATGGTAATTTCAGTATGTTTTGAGAGTCCTTACACTATACATACGCAAATCGTTTTTTTTAAGAAAATTAACTTTCATCGCTTCAATACATCTAAACATACATTTTTTCTTCCTTTTCATAAATTCTCTGAATTTTCATAAAACGTTCTGTTTAGAATTTTTAATTTGCATAATAATATCAAAAATTTTCTGCTGGTGTAAAAAATATCAGCAGAAAAAATTTCATTTTTGTGATAGTGATGCCTCTAGCGGTGAATAGCAAAACACATTTTTTCTACTGGAAATTTTCTGCTATCTTATACAGCATAACAATTGATAGAGATTGGATTCAGACGTTACAGGACAATGATATTGAAGTAGAGGAAATAAAGGCAAATTTAAAGAACCCAAACCTTAAAATAAAGGTTTTTGTATTGAAAATTGCCGGTTACATAAGAAAATCGACGATCGATTGCGAAAGTTGTTAAAGGGCGAATACTTCGCACATTTCATGATGACCTGGGTCATTTTGGTATAGAAAAAACGTTGTCAGCGATCCGTCAGATTTACTGGTGGCCAAAATTGCGTCAGTGTGTAAAAAAATATATTGTCGCTTACCTTACTGCGCATGTATCTATAATACGGAAAATCGCGACGCTAATCAAATAGAGTTACATCCATCCTATCGAGTAAATGCCCGTCCCTTGTCACACTTGGCATTTGGATCATTTGGGTCCATTCGTGAAAGTTATAGAAAACTCATATGTTTTGGTTATGATCGACGCATTCACCGCAAGTACGTTTATTTAAAAGCGATCAAAGACACTTCGTCACGATTCGTTGAGGGGAGTTCACGTCTGGGAGTTTTGAGAGATTCTGTTAAAAGGATCACATCGTGCATGTGTTGAACGCAACTGTAACTCCGCGAGCAAATGGGCAAATGGGCAACGACGGACTCTGCTGCATTCATTGAGAACTATGTCGAACTCTCATGATGAAAAATGGGAAGATAATCTATCAGATATTCAGTGGGCGACGAATTCTCTCTCACATACAGTGACAAAAATTACGCCTCAAGTGTAGCTTTTGGGGTGTACGCCTAAATTAATAGCTGGTGATAAACTCACAATTCAACTACTATAGATGAAGCCACCGAAAGGAGTCTATTTGATTATGAACAACGCGATCTGGTGAAATAAGAGGCATCAGAACGAATCAACTTGAGCCAGAATAAACAGAATGAAAGGTTCGAGTTCAAATTCAAATCACCTAAGAAATATAAAGTGGGTGAAAAGTTATGTTCGGAGTCAGATATCGGGTCGAAGATTTGACCTGAAGATTTTACCTTTTTGGCCAGACTTCAGGTCATTTAATCTAAAGCCAGCAGAACCCAAATCGAAAATCGGACCAAAACCGAAATTAGAACGCAAAACAAGATCGTTAAAACGTTAACGTTCGATTTGGGTTCTGCTGGCTTTAGATTAAATGACCTGAAGTCTGGTCAAAAACGGGTGGAGCCCAAAATTGTTTAATTGAGCATTTGAATAGCCCATAGTGAGCCTAAATATATTTGATTGTCAATAGATCTTGTTTTACGTTCTAATTTCGGTTTTGGTCCGATTTTCGATTTGGGTTCTGCTGGCTTTGAAATGATAAAGCCTTTTCCATTTTCTAGATCGAGCCGAATAAAAAAATTTAAATAGTGCATTTAATTAACCTAAAATTAACCTTTAATTTTCCAATTATTTTTAAATCAGTTTTTGATATGGGTTCTGGTAACTTTTTCTAAAGCTAGCAGAACCCGCGTTTTAGTTGGAAGGAATGGAGCCCAAATTTTTTTAATGCGGCATTTAATTAGTCTATAATTATCCATACTATCTTGTAATGTTCTGCTGTATGGGTTCTGCTAGCTTAAGGGACGTTAAATCAAACGGTTTTCAATAATTAAAATTGATACGGTTTTGAGTGCACAAATAAGTCGATTGAGGAATACCTAGGAACCCTATAAGTTACGCGAGTTTAATAAAATGAAATATGACTAAAAGTGATTTGCCAGTAGGGTGAAGGTTAAACCGAGAATAAAATACTCTACTCACGACCATACATATATATATATATATATATATATATATATATATATATATATATATATATATATATATATATATATATATATATATATTCACCATAATGCCCATATTTACTCTTTCCGATTTATAATACGAGTATTATTCACTTCACACTACAAAATAACATTTATAACACTATATTATATGATTCGTTAATTATAATCGCCACTGTATAAAGATTTAAATCTTACAGAAAAAAAACGCAACTTTCAAAATTAAAACAACAACACAAAATATTTTTAAAAGTTCTTCACCAAAACAGAATAAACTAATTTTGATAAGAATCAAACTAAATCACAATCAAAGCATAAAACTATTTTTCGTGTTATGTAAATATTATTTACTTCAATGAAACTTTGGCCATCGGATTGTTGTTGATGTTGACGATGATGATGATGGAGGTGGTGACAAGCAACATGCTTTTGATTATTATCACAAAGCCTCTCTTCTATTCTACAGTAGTACGATATGCAATCAATTACGCAAACTAAATGGATCACAATAAATAGTTTCACTTGAATGAAATTCATATTGAAAATATATTTTTATTTATAAAACTACTTATATTTATTTATTTACTATTCACTATATTAAATACATTTATTTTATTTTTATTTTTATTTTTTATTATTTATTTGTAGCAATGCATAAGGTAGGTCTAAGTCAAACTAAACAAGATAATTTACTGAGTTGAATATTTTTTTTTGTATTTTATTTTGTTGTGGATTTTAAATTGTTGTTGTTGTTGTTGTTGTTGTTGTAAGTATAAAAAACTACAAACTATATTTTATAGTACGCCCGAGTGTTATTAGACGAGAAATGAAATAATTTGTCGATGGCCATTAGAATTGTATTGGCTGTGCCCTGAGTATACACATGTGTGTATGTGTATTAATATGACATATGTATATTAGCTACCTAGGTATAATTCGCGTTATCAGCAAATTTCAATTGTTTCTAATAATTTTTTGTTTGTTTATTTGTTTGCCAACGTATTCGTTCGTAAATGAAAAAAAATAAAAATATTATCAAATGTTATTAAAAAATTATATTAGATATGGGCGATAATAATTCTTCGATTACAAAATATACAATTCGATAAAAAAATAATAATTTATTACGAGGGTTATTTGAAAGTGTCGCGGTCATGATAATGAAATTAAATTGTTTCTTTTCAATATCTTACTAATCGTTTCCTCAATTTTGATATATTCCAGTGACATTTTATCCAGCGCAACGGATTTTTAATGAATTGGACCACACGTGGATCGTTACGCTGTAAGTCGAATCAAAAAACATATTTAAATTTATATTGCTTTTCTAGCCAGAGAGCGCGTCGTGTTTTTTGGCATCCGAATGCGAACCATAAAGTCCTCGTTCATTGCCATAAACAAAATACAGAGAATGGTTTTCTTGAAGTTCGAGGATTCCGTATACTTCATAAAGTATCAAGCGAAACCATCGTTGGAATTCAGAAGGATATTACAGCTATCGGTTGAGGTATAATAAAGTTGCTAAATAATGTAAACCCCGATTTTGAACTTGAATTTAATGTTGATTTCGATTGATGTTTTCCTACTCTAAAAATAGTACCCTCATTTTATTAGAACTCTTACATTGTCCAACATTAACGAAAAGACACCGTATGCTTCAAGACGGCAATGAATTTTTTTGTATTTCATTTCTGACGTTTTCCATGTTTAAGTCTCGATGGAGATTTCGTTTCTAATGTACCAAGGAGCATTCAAGCTGAATACCATACGTCCAGATAGGTTTTAAGATTTGTTTATATAACAACAGTTTGTTGTGTGTTGTCAATTCGGAGTTTCTTCCAAAAAGCCAGTGCATTTTTCTGAATTCTGAATTCAGATCTTGCCTTTTCTTTTTAACATGCGCTTTCCACCTGAGTTTAGAGTCTAGCGTCATGCCGAGGTACTTAGCATTGTTAGAATATGGTATTTGTGGATGTGTGTTGATTTCGATTCGTTAAGTGTTATTCTTTATTGTTTTGTCCAGTTATTCACCATATAAACAGCATTTTGTTGTTTTCTTGTGGACTCATTATACTAGCATCGGTGGTCATAATAGCTCGGTAGTAATCAGCAAACGTTCCTATTCTAGTTTCTTCTATGTTTGGTAGATCATTTGTATACAGAAGGTATAATACGGGGCCTAGAACACTGCCTTGTGGAACCCCTGCCAATATTTTCTTCAGTTTAGAGTATTACCCTTCCTGTCTCACCCGGAAGTAACGGTCGCTGATGTAAGACTTTAGCAATTCAGAATGTTGTTTTGGCAAATCTCGTTGGAGCTTAAATTCTAGACCACGGTGCCAAACCTTATCAAATGCTTGGGTTACGCCTAAGAACATTGCTGAACATACTTCCTTTTTTTCCAGCGCCTCTTTAATTGTATCAGTAATCCTATGTACCTGTTGTATCGTTGAGTGCCTTTCTCGAAACCCAAATTGATGTTCTGGTATAAGATTTCTGCTCTCTATATAATAGGTTTTAATCTCTTGAGAAACAGTCTCGAAAATTTTTGATGTTTTTGTTAACAAAGAAATAGGCCTATACGATGTTTTGTCATTTAGTGATTTATTAGGCTTTGGAATCATTATGATTTCCACTACTTTCCACTGTCTCGGAACATAACATAGTCTAAAGATAGCATTGATTATGTACTGTAGTTTCCTTAGTGCTTTTTCTGGTAGAGCTTTGATTATTTGCCCCGTTATCAAGTCGTGTCCAGGGGCTTTTTTTTCTTTGAGATGTTTTACTTCTTGTTTGATTTCTTTCAGAGTAACTGGTAGCACTGATGCCTCGTCTACTTTGCTTATACGTGTTAGATATTCATTATCCGCTTGTCCAGTTGGTGGTTTGAAGGTATTTTCTAGGTGTTCGGCAAACAGATCAGCTTTTTGTTTTTCGCTGTGAGCCCAGGTTCCATCAACCATTTTAATGGGTGGCACTTGCATTTTAGGCCTTTTTAAACCTTTGGTGGCTTTACACAGGGAATAGTCTGTGTCAGGTTTACCTGGCAGATTACTTAGAAAGCTTGCAACTGATTCATTCTTAATATCCTTTATAAGTATAGTTTAAGTTTGTCGCACAAGTTGTTTAGGATTGTTTTGTCTTCAGGGACTCTGGTTCTCCGCCAAGTCTTACGAGCTCTTCTTTTTTCGTTAACCAACTCTCTCACTTCAACTGGATAGTATATGCTTTTTTTGTAATATTTCTTGCTGATCATGAGTACTTTCGCAGGCCGCTTTTTGAACACTTTCAATGAGGTTTTCTAAGTGCTCTAAGCCTGCACCGACCAAATTAGCCCGCCTCAATGAAACCTGTACTATAATTTGTTACACATTTATTACAACAACTCCCGATTTTATTACAGTTACCGTTTTCGAGGAACGAGTGGTCGGTTTAGCTTGTAATTAAACCTACACCGCCAAAATTGTAACTTTTGATGTAGCTGTGATATCGGGATGGTTCTTGGACCAGAATTTATTAAAAATTAATTACATTGATTAAATAGTTCAAGATCAACCGTATATCTTGACTAAGCGTAAATTTCACCCCAAACGGTTATATATGGCAAAAACATCGATTTTACCAATATTAAAAAATTATTACACCAGACCGCCACCAGATATTTACTACCAGATATATTCTTTCGACCTTGCGGAGGGCAGATCAACCTTATCCAGGTGTGTAATAAATTATCTTTAAATCAGGTTACGCGGAATTGGCTCGGTTATGCGACAATATATTGCGTGGATATTTTACACCCGTATGAATGCAATACCTAAACATTTTATTATTATATTATTAAACGAAGCAAAATCTATTTTTGTTTCTACTTCGAGTCGTAAAACATCATTTTAAATTAAGACTGAGAAAACAATTTATTTTTTAATATGGATATTTAAATGCCCCTAAATGTATGCATCAGTTTGATTCTTTAATTCTTTAGATTCTTTAGTTAAGTACTATAATTTCGTATAATTTGCTTACTAAACTTTACTTATATTGTTTGTATGTGTAAAATTAATTAATAAATTTTATATTTTTAATTATTGCTGATCCAGATCTAAACATTGCATATTATAATAAATTGATAACCACATATTTTACACTCTTTTATTTCGTAATTTGCAATCTAGCGACAATAAATTTTCTAAAATAATCATCATTGCGGCGAAAATATAAATAAACATCTTTTGACGAAATTTTTCGATCGATAGAGATCGAAATTTTTAATTTTTTTTAAACTAAATTTTACATTTTCTTCTTCATTTCAAGAGTAATCTTGATAATCATGTATTAATAAGTAAAAAGCTAAAATTCGAATTCAACCCGACCCCTTATCTGGTGAAGCTCTGAAATAATAACTCATTAAAAATAGTAAAACCGACCATTAAATTACGAACCCCATATATTCTGAAGCTATTTTCGTCTAACCTAACCTGACATAAAAATAATACAATAAACACTTGAAAACAATTCATCTGCCCTCAAAGGGCTTACAAGGCCAAAAAAGCAACATTTAAATTAAAATATGATGGCGGTTCGGTATAACAAATTATCAAATGTGATGAAATTTACCTTCAAATTACTTATTTGAAACTATTACCGTTTCAAGTTGATTCCTTTTAACTAGAGGCAAAAATCATTTAATACACACCTGGATTGAAATGCCCTCCACAGCGTTTACCGATTGGAGAAAAATCCGCATAACCTGATACAAAGATAATTTATTACACACCTGTTTAAGATTGATCTGCCCTCCACAAGGTCCCAGGAGTAACATTTGACTCAATATCTGGTGGCAGTCTGGTGTAATAAATTGTTGAAGGTGATAAAATCGAACTTTAAATTAGACGTTTCAACCGTTTACGGTTTGGAGACAATTCCGCGTAACCTAACACAAAGATAATTTATTACACACCTGGATAAGGTTGATCTGCCCTCCGCAAGGTCGAAAGAGTATATCTGGTAGTAAATATCTGGTGGCGGTCTGGTGTAATAATTTTTTAATATTGGTAAAATCGATGTTTTTGCCATATATAACCGTTTGGGGTGAAATTTACGCTTAGTCAAGATATAGGGTTGATCTTGAACTATTTAATCAATGTAATTAATTTGTAATAAATTCTGGTCCAAGAACCATCCCGATATCACAGCTACATCAAAAGTTACAATTTTGGCGGTGTAGGTTTAATTACAAGCTAAACCGACCACTCGTTCCTCGAAAACGGTAACTGCAATAAAATCGGGAGTTGTTGTAATAAATTGTAATAAATGTGTAACAAATTATAGTGCAGGTTTCATTGAGGCGGGCTAATTTGGTCGATGCAGGTTTAGAGCACTTCTAGTTCTTCTTCTATCCTATAAGCGTTCGAGATCTGCACCTGTAGGTTGATGCTTTCTTCGACTAGCGGTCGAAAGTATTCCCAGTTGGTTTTGTTATTTGTTAGTTTTGGAGGGCTTGCCTTTCTTATTACCGTGTCACTTATTGTCATTAAAACTGGAGAATGGTCTGACGATAGCCTTTCTTCATTTTCAACTGCTACGTAGTTTTCGGAGATACCTCTTGATATATAGAAATCTAGAAGGTCAGGAATTTTATTTGGGTCCGTAGGCCAGTAGGTTGGCTTTCTACTGGAGTGAAACTCACATTTTAATGTCCTGCCTGCTTCAAATAGCTCCCTTCCTTTGGGACTAGTTCTGTTTGATCCCCAGAATATGTGTTTCGCGTTAAAGTCGCCTCCAATAATAAAATTATTGCCAAGCGATTTAAGAAGTTTGATGTAGTCTTGTTTTTTTGGGTTATATCTGGATGGATAGTAGATTGTTGATATACTATAGTTCTTGTTATTTTTGGTTTCTATAGATACAGTAGCTACTTGCATAGCTTCCTCCTCTATTTTTAATTCTTCGTGGTGTTTTATATTATCCTTAATAAAGATTGCTGTCTCACCTCTAGCTCTTTCTGCTGGATGTAGAGCTTGATAGCACTGGTATCCACGTATTTTGGCATACGAGGTTCTGGTAAAATAACTTTCTGAGATTAGGCATATATACATTTTTTTGTGTTTAAAAATACTTCTAATTATGAAATGCGTTGCGCTAGGCCATTTGCATTCCAGGTAGCAATTCTTAAATAGTGTGTCATTAGTTTTTCGTGATATTTTCTTTGACTAGAATTAATGTTTTTAGTGGAATTACTAGTTTTACATCCGTTATTCCTTTATCTTCGATCATCGATGCATTTTCTAGTGTTCCTAGTCTCTGTTCTTGTTGTTTCAGTAGCTGGCTCATAGATTCTAGTCTTTGGTCCTGCCCAGCTAGAAGCAAATTGATAGCAATTAGCTTCTGAAGTATTTCTTGCAGGACATGGGTTTTCTGACTCGGAGCGTTCCTGATATTTTCGTTCCGCTTAGCCATTTGTGCATATGATATGCCTCCTTTTACTTTACCGCTATTTAGGGGGATTTGTTTTGAGTAGGATTGCATCCTTGGTTGAGAACTCTGACTTGTTTGATTTCTCTTGTTGTCTCTCATTCTTTGCAGGTCTTTCACTACCTCGCAGCCTCTCTAATTTGCTGGGTGATGATTACCACAGTGTATGTATTTCAATGGTTCGTTCTTACTTTTATTGCATTCTTTTGTTATATGTTTCCCAGCGCACTTTACGCATCTGGGCTCCCTATTACAGTATTTGCGTGTGTGGTTATTCGCCTGAAAATTGTAACATTGTGGCATTCTACTAGGGTTCTTTTTTAGTGCTTCAATCTTAACTTTCATATTAAGGATTGCTTTGATTCCATATACCCTATCAATGCTCTCAGCGTTGTCAAATGTTAGCATGAAAAGTGGGAGGCCAGCTTTGGTTGTTTCTCACAGTTTGCGTTTATAGTGAGTGACCTTTCTCTTTAATATGTTCACAGCGTTTAGAATTTTGAATCCTTTCTGGTGAAGTTCCTCAATTATTTCTTCGTTGGGGCATGTATGATGTAGCCCTCTGGCGAGGACTTTAATTAGTTGCTCAGCTTTGTTTTCATAGGTGAACCATTCGATGTATTGAGCGGTGATTGCATTTGATAACATTCTGTAGGTTTCTGGGTCAAGTGCATTCACTTTCCAAACGTTATTATTTAATGCAGTGACTTTATATTTATCGTTCGGAACTAACTTCACTATTTTTTAAATTGTTTCGTATTCTTCTTGGTTTCCGGTCTCCCTACGTTCAGCATTTTCATTCTCCTGCTAAGTAGCGGGAAGCATTTGTCTAGTTAGTGACCTAGAGATACTTGTGCTTGGTATTAGTGGGTTTCGCAATGGTTGGCTCGCCTCAGAATCCGTTGAGCCTGCCTCGTGTGAGCATGGATTGGCCAACTGTAAAGTTGACGTACCACCTGGGGTATACATTCCGTTTTGTTGTACACTCATTTCCTTAATGATTGGTTTATTATTCAGGGTTCCTTCCCCTAGCCAGATTTGGTCCGCGGATGGTATTTTATTTCCCATCTACCCTCCGGCAAGCCGGTTAAAGAGCATTCCCCTATCCGCCACCTGGGGACGCGCCACGATGGGAGTTCGGCATATCCACACGGGGGCAATGAAATGACATCAAAATTAGCCTCGTTTGAGCGCCAGAATAATGAACTAAGCACAAAATGCCAGCAATATGAGTTACAATGTAATAAATACCAAGATATTTTGGTAAACTTACAAAACAGGATCGAAACACTAGCGAGGCAAAATAAACCTTCTACGTCTACTATTGGTAGAAATCTCGCCAATGAATACTTTACGAATGAAGAGTAACTTGAGAAAGAAACTCAACCTAGACAAAATAAAGTAAATGTAACTCCAAAACACCATCACATACCAAAACAACCACACCATGCCTTCCTTTCCACAAAAGGAACCCTTACCACCACCAATCAATGTCAGCAATGTTAGGAATTTTAATATACATACTCAGAGCTCAAGTATTGGCAGTGACAGAGAAACCTGGTCAGTTTAAAGCAACATCCAATAACGATATCAAAATAACAACGCAGTCTGAAAATGACTACGGTCTGAAAAAAACTACTTAGCGATATAAAAGAATCTGAATCCAACAACAAGGATAGTACACTATATAAGATGGAACACCATACTTATCAGCTCAAAAGTGAAAGACGGTATAGAGTCGTAATACGAGGTTTATCGCCATCTGCCAATCGCGAAGAAATCAAAGGGGCAATCGAGTACCATGGTCATAAAGTAACCAACATTATTAACGTTCATAAAACCGACCAAACGGCACAGTGGTTAAAGCTTTGGCGTTTGGATCGGGAGGTACCGGGTTCGAATCCCGATAGGGGCAGGATGCAAAAAGGATTTTTCATCATTTGATTACGATCGATGATGGAAATGAACACAACTATGACCCCCTGTCGGAGTGCACAACTCATGGGCCAACCCATCTTCCATATCAGTACTATAGGCTGGCATGAAGCAATGCAATGTGCAGATGGTTCTACGTAAATCGGACCTATAGCCGTACGTCCTCGATTTGGCAAGCAATGCGTAAAGTAGGACGGTAAAAGTGAACTGTGAAAGAGTTGGGAGTGCTTCGGCCCCAGAACAGATTGCATAGATTAAAACATAAAAAAAAAAAATCGTTCATAAAAAGTCGACCACCACAACACCACTTGAAACATCACATCTTTCTGTCATATCCAAAGTTCGATTAATCAACAAAGTATCGCTTCTTACGATGAGTTTTTGAAATTTTAACGTATTCTGTTCTTCTGATCATTCCTATAAAATTTTGGCCAATTAGGGATTGTATATTTAAATATTGGTCAGGAGCAATAAGCAACTCAATCTCATCGGAAACTTCATCAATTTGAACATTCGCTCGTATCTTCTCGTTTGCAACCACACCGCCACCTGCAAATCCTTTGACAAACACGTTACATTTTCTTCGTTCCATTTCAAGCTTCTTTCGCCACTTTCTCGTAACATTGAGCATTGACTTCCACAATCAATTAATCTCAAAACTTTCACGTTACCGTTCAATATTACAGTTTTGATATATGAACAAACACCGTCAGTTGTTATTCTACCTTTGAAAGAATTTTGAGTGTCAGTCGTAGTGGAGCATTCTGTTTGCCCCTCGGATGAACACGCGAACATTTTCTACATTGTTCTAGTCTCGAATATTCTGTATATTCAGCCGACCCGAATTGTAGTCAGCATTTATAGTCCGTGCACTCTGCGCACTTCCTTGCCGCATGCTCGAATACCACTCGATACGTTGAAAAGCAAACCTCATTCAACCCCAAAATTGTATACTTTAATAAAGCCTCATCTAAAACTTGACGTTGGCCGATGGCACACATTTGGTAATAGTATTCAATCAACGTTTGGTCTCGTTTGCGAATTTTTGATCGTAGCTTGTCGTGTAATTCTGCTTCATTCATATGTGAACTAAAATGTTTCAACAATTCGGCTGCAAATATTTTACACTTGATAAACACGCATTGTACTGAATTAAACCATAATTTGGCCGATCCTTTTAGTTTATTCTCGATTGTTAACATAATAATTCGTTAATTTATTTCATAAATATTCATCAACGATTCAACTTTTTGAACGAATTGTTCCGACGTTAAAAATGCTGCCCTTGCAGGATGAAATTCTGGAAGTATATCGATCACATCACGGGGTGTAAGGTTAAATCGATTTTCGGAATTACGATAGTTGGTATCTTCCTCCGGGAATGTAGTACGTTTATCGTCGTTTGCTTAGTAACGCGACAATTCCGATAATTCCTCATTAAGCATACGCTCACGTTCAATAAGCAATTTTTCTTGCTCTAAAAATTTTATTCGCTGTTCAAGTTCCGTTAAATTTTGCTCGTAAATAACATTTTTCGAATGCAACATTCCATCATTTAGCTAGTTTGCATCGCAAGTATTTTGTTCATTCACTTCGCTCGGAGTACTACTAATGTTTCCAATCTTCAATTTCGAAAAATAACCACTATTTTGCTGCAACATTTTCATTGTTCAGTTTCACTTGTAAATGCGATGTTTCACTTTCATACATTTCTAACCGTTATTACTTAACCCACATTTTCCACATTCCGTAATTTCGCAACCGAAAGATTTGAAAAATCCATAACAACTTGATTGGATTCACCCTGTGCAATTTTTATATACCACAAAGTTCCGTTATTTATAATTATATCTGAATTACTGTCTCATGCACAAATGAACAGATATCCACGTTTCGTTTTCAATTTATTTTACATTCTCCGTTTGTTTATAATTTCATTCGAATGCACTTTATTGTCACGTATTTTTAAGTACTTTATCCCACTTCTGAACTAAAACCCGATTTTATATTTGAATTTAAATAAAATAAAAGTCAACGGTTAGTTGATAACACAAAAATACATTTTATTAAAAAAAAAAATTAATTCAAAAATATACGTCGTTCTCTATTGTCATACTCTGTTGTACATCTAAAAGCGTTGCCACATACGCATCTAATAACAGACGATTCGTGCGTATATTTATTTTGCCTCGCCACATACCAAAAAAATACAGACGATTTTTACAACAACAATTCTTTATATTTTGTTTTGAGCTGAGTGTTTATACCGCCATTTCTATCCTTATAAAAATATTAAATTAATATTATTAAATTAATTATAGCCTTATAAAAATATTAAATTAATGAAAAATATATATTTTGTTTTGGAATTTTTTGACATTTGTTGAAGTTCACAGACAACAGAGAAAAAAATCGTTTAAAATTTTTTGATGAGTTCGGAAATCGTTTTAGATTTTTGTGCGTTCGTTCACGTGTAAAATTATACCATTTAGAGAAAAAATCGTTTCTAGGAACGGGTAAATAGAAAATTGATAATTTTTCAATTAAAATTATTAAATAATTCCAAATTTATTATTTTAGCTACTAACTTGAGATATTTTACATATTATCTCATTGATTTGAGTCAAAAATATGCTCTAATTAATTCGTAAATGCGAAATCTGTTTTTAGATGTCGTCCGTAGAATTGTGTATGTGGCATCGCCTTAATACTACTCGTCTATTTTCTCCTTTTCAACCTTTTTATATCTATATATCTTTATACACCCTTTGTTCGTTCTTCCCCTCTCAACTTGGCGAATCGAAAACGAATCGCAAGCGAGGAATGTATACAGGGTGTCACAATAACTGGTTCAGATTTGACATATCGGTTATATTTACTCTGGTAACACTAATGTTATTCTTTCTTTGACATAAACTCGCTTAACGATTCGCTGTGTGGGGCTGCGACAAACTCGAAATTGATGAGGATTTTGCTCAAAAAATCATCTTTTCGGGCGAGGCGCATTTCCATCTCGGTAGGTTCGTAAACAAACAAAATTGTCGCATTTGGTGATCGGAAAATCCACAAGGATATGTGGGAAAGTCAATACATCTATTGCGGGTTACTGTTTGGTGCCGCTTCTAGCGTTGCGGCATTATTTCGCCGTATTTTATTGAAGATGAAGCCGCCGCGACCGTTACGGTCAACGGAATCAACTACCGCCACATGTTAACATCTTTTTGTGGCCATTTCTTGAAGATATTGGTTTGGACGACCTTTGGTTCGAGCAAGATGGTAGCAACACATCAGGCGTTACAATAGCAAAACTGCGTCAAAAATTCGATGGCCGCATTATCAGTCGAGCTGTGATTTGACCCCTTTCGATTTTTATTTGTGCCGTGAAAGACAAGTGTTATACGGACAATCCACAAACCATTGACCATTTGAAAGCCCATATTGAAGCAACCATTGCCGAAATATATCCGCACACAATCCAAAAAGTGCTCAGAAATTGGACCGACCGAATAGAGTACGCCAAGGCCAGCCATGGGTCCCATTTGAATGAAATCATGTTCCATAAATAACCAGGAGGATTGTACTTTCAAACAAAAAAATAAATTTGGAAATATATTAAACCGTTTTTGTTTTATTAAATTTTTAAATCTGAACTTCTTATTGGGACATCCTTTATATGAAACACTTCGCAAAAGTATCGCCTTAGCGAAGCGCTAGTGATTCGTTAGGATTTCATTTGGCGTATGAAAATTAAAATGAAAGCGAACTGATTTGTATGTATTAGTATAGTTCGCATTTGTCCTGGCAGTAGATTATCGATAATTTCAGGCCGTGAACGTGATGAATAAATCTGGCCGTTCGTAATGCGGCACACATACGTCATAACATCCTGCGTATATTCATGGATATGCCGAGAATGGTCAATTGACTGACGTTGGTTGCCTCTCCTTCTGAAATGAAGTGGATGATATTAAAACGTTCCGCTTCGATCTTGACATACATATCGACGCAATACTGTTGAAATAATCGACGATATCTCAAAAGAAGATTGTCTACGTCTTGTCGCATCAGACACCGATAAGTATAAAAACGCATGGAACTGACCTTCTTATTCGTTTCTTCATTTGCAAAATGAATATGTTATTGCAATGCAAGAACAATTGACAGCTCAATAACTAACCGGTCAGCGGATTTATCATCTTTATCTGGAAGTAGTAGCCATGCTCTCCATGACAAAACATCAATGAATATGTTCGTCATCACGCCTCTTGATCACAATATCATGCGATTTCACATATTTTTGCCAACAATCAATAGTGGGAGCATTGTACTGACGTACATGGCTTCCGGTTGGTCTTGTATCTGCTTTGCTGAATATTTTGTGATCATCGGAAGAGATTGTCTCCAAAGCAGTTTTAAACAAACGAGCCAGTGCATTGTGTTCATGCAAAAGACATTGAGGTTCTCCGATTATCTCTCGTTTTGACGCATTGAACAGCGTAAGACGATAATTTAATTCAAAATGTTTGGCTAGCGTTTTATCTCCATAGAGATTGTAGAGTCATAATTGAAAGCAGCGCGATTCAAGTCGACGTTCACCGTGCTCCTTCGTCGAGTTACGTTTTGTCGAACCTGAGCTGGTGCCCGTGCAGCGCGAACTTGTCCGATATGAGCACGTCTCTGTTCATTTAATTCTTCTCGTTGCTCTTGCGTTTCATTCTCACGGACGCCGTGCATTCTTTGTGAATTACGGCTTCTTCGTTCTAGGTTCGATCGTCTGTTAGCCGGCATTTTAATCAAAAATCAATTCCTAAAAATTACAATGATTCATTTGACTAATTTACTTTGAAGTCATTAATCCACAAAAATGAACTTACGAATCGAATCAATCTCAACCCCGCAATTGTAATAAAGGTACTGTTTATGGATGCAGCAAGAAAAGTAACACGTTTGCACAATCGAAAATGACAATGGACGCTTTCAGGTCCCCTATCATGATTAGTAATCATCGCCAATTTGATTTGGAAATTTCATAGTACTGAACATTTTCATAACGTTTGCTTCGATTTTACTCAACATGTTCCCAACTATTGGGTGTCCTGAAAGTGCCCAATGCGAAAAGGCCACCTGTCAAATTGTACAACGCCTAAATCAACGTGCAACGCCATCTACGGGGTTGTGGCATTAATGATTACACTTCAGCATCATCTCTTATTTATCTCGTTAACTTTGTGTTTTTATCAATTTATTTCACATTTTTTGAGATTTTTCAAGCATTGCATCGACTTTTCACGCTTTACAGCGTCCACAATCATCAAAATATGCAAAAAATTCAAATTTTCATAGAAAAAAAAAATCAATTTTCTTCGGGTTTTTCAGACGTTTCCGAGTTTTCCGCTCAGATTTTCCAATTTTTCTCTTCTAAAAGACCATCTGAATCGAATACACGCAAAATCTCGTACTAAAACATCATTTTTCGATTTTCCGAATTTTTCAACTTTCCCGGTGGATTTTCCAAAAATTTTCTTTCGTAAGAACCATCTCCTGGCAATTACAAACACAACAAAAAAGATTGAGCCAAATCGGTTCAGCCGTTCTTCATCATTTTTATATACATATTAGATATAGATTCATGTCTGACATCATCATCATGTCTGACACAACTAAGACCCTCTGATGGAGTGCATAATTCAGTGCCGACCCACAGTCCACACAGGTGGTATATTGTAGTTGTGTGAGTAGGTGAATAGGTAAATGGGCTAATGATGTGGCGCGAATGCATGGTATCACAATGGGACAAAATTGGCCTAAGTGTCAACCTCTGAAACCTAACCACCATGTCTGACATCTATTGGTGGTAGATTCTTTTAAAAAAATAATTTTAGTAGGCGATTTCAATTAAATCAAATTTTGGTCGCCTTAATATGATTGGTGGTGGTAGAACTTTTCGCTTCTGCCGCTCGATTTTAGTAACGCTGTAACGCCAATCATAGCATATTACGTCACGGGGGTTTAGGAGACAAGGATTTGATTTATCCTTTCTTTTAAAATATTGATAAAATTTGATTAGTTCACAAAGCTATCAGTTAGTGTATAATTCCTATGCTCTCTTCCTATCTTAATTTTACAACAAACTCCAGGCTAATTGGTGTCGCGGAATAATAAGCGAACATTTATTCAGTTTTAGAAGTCATCAATCGTTCATATCTGATGTAGTACGATTTAAAGCTTTTGATAAATGATTTTCTTCCGTCGCACACACCATTACATTATTGATAAACTTGACTGATTAGACTCAAACATAACAAATTATAAACTGAAATATATGTACGTAAGTGCTTATCAACCGTGATTAATTTATAAACAAATGACATCAAGTTTAAGTTTAAAAAAATGTGGCGATAGTTGACAATATAATCTCAAATCGATCGGCGTGTCTAGATATTTCGAAAGAATATTGCTTAAATTCGAGATAAAGAGAATAAAACGCGTCAAGGCTGTTTGGTACTCAAATTGTCAAAAAGACGTGCACCAAAAATCAAATTTTAAACACAAAACATTACCAATTGATCTAATTCGTACTTTAGGATGAAATTAAATATATAATTTAGTTTGTGTATGGTTATGTTTCTTAAAGTTTATCGTTTTTTCAAACGTACAACTCAATTTTCGCAATAATTTACCTCTAAACAGCGAACAAATTTTGCAAGAAGGTGTTAATATAAGATTTTTCGTTTTACGACGCAATGACGACGTTAATTTGGTACTTTTGCTGCTCATAGATGGCAAATCACATCATATTAAATGTGTCCAAGATAAGTGATCATTAATTTGTTATATATAGATCAGAAATAATGAAAATTAAATATTTCTTTATTAATTTGACACAATACAAACAATATAAGTAAAGTTTATTAAGCAAACTATACAAAAATTTGTTACTCGAATTTATTAAAGAAACAAACCGTTTGCATACATTATAGGGGCATTTAAATATCGATAATATTTGTTTTCTCAGTAACAGCAGCTAGAAGCAAATTAAAATATTACCTTATTCGCTTGTGTAATGATACAAAATCCTAGTTTGAGTATAAATTTAGATATTTTCAATAAAACAAATCAATAAAATATATGTAATTTTAATAGAATTTTTTTAGTTTAAAAATATTATAATGAATGTAGTTGCATTTACCGCGGCATCCATAGGTTCCGAACCCGCAGCAACTTCAATTTACTGCTGCTTGCTGCTACTGTTAACCTCGATAAACTGACACAAATCGATTTTAGGTTAGGTTAGGTGGTTGCCCTAAATGACAGGCATAGACACGATCATTGTTTTTGCTTTTCACCTATACGTGCGAAGGATATCCTTGTCGACAATTTTACTGCGATCCTTCAAGTCATTTAGGAGAGAGCTCCCAGGGATTTCAGCCTGCTAATCGCTAGATGGAGGCAGGTCCAAAGTAAATGAAGAACAGTTTCTTCATCATCTCCACGACAATAATCATGTGAGGAGACTCTCATTCTGCTCGTAAGCTTACCTATGAGACAGTGTCTCCTCTTGAAGCAGTAATTTGCACTTTGGCCAGCGGTACATCAGCACAGAGTTGTGGCAGATTGTGCTTTGTCAAACGAGTTCATCCGCCTTTTCATTCTCTGTAATATTGAAATGCTCTGGCACCCACATCAGGTGGATGTTAGACTGATCTGCCATCTCGTTAAGAGATGAGAGTCAATTCTGGGCTACTTTCGATACCTCAACAAGTCAACGGCTTCCCTTATCGCGAATAGTTCAGCTTGAAAAACGCTGCAGTAGTCCGGGAGACGAAAGAGTGGATTACATTTAATTATTAACACAGAAAACTCTACCTCAACCTTCCCATCAGTCTTTTGATGGTTCAAAGATGAAGAAATTAAACACCTTCAGTATTCAGTATTCTCTGGGCAGGATGGTACAGTCGGTAGTATTTGGGATGTTCCAGTTTCTTAGAATTGATGAGTGTTCTGTATTGTTACAGTTCCATATTGAGAGGGAGTTAAGCCTTACTAAGCTCGCTGCCTTTTGTTTACCTAGGATATCTAGGAATTACACACACTGTGATGCATAAAGAAGACGAAAAAGGGCGGCAACCACCGGCAGTTGTCTGTGGAGAATCACACGGTTTGGTTTTCCATTTTAGAGGCATAATTTTTTGTACCAAACATCCGTTCTAAATCAACAAAATTTTCTTATGCAGTGGAAGCGTTGGACACTTGTTTGCATGATCAATTTGCTGATTTGATACTCCGCGAACAAAGTTTACGTCCGTATTCTATTTTCAAAGAGAAGGTGAATATTTTTTTGGGAGAATCGGGATTGTCTCCGTTGAATAATGTTTTAACCAATCTCACATTAGGTGACAAAAAACATGGTCAACTGCTAAACCTGATTGATCTAAACGCGAGTAACAAGTTTAACGAGAAAATACTTGGTTAATTGTGAACGGCGTCTTTAAATGTTAACGTGGGGACAAAATCATGGAGGTGACACCTCAATTGGTTTAAACGCAATTAATAACTCTTTTGTTAATCCTGGTCTTTCGCCGTCAGTCACGTCTCTTCAGAATTAAATTCAAATCTTAAAAGTTTTAAAACTCAATTTTTATCGAATATTAAATCGATGATTAATCCATACTCTCGATCGTGCTCAAATTATCGTGGTAAATTCGGAAATTCATCTCGGTCTCGGTCAAACAGTTGACTCAATCCTAAATATGATATAAATATTATTATCATTTTAAATGTGGTAAAACTGCTCGAAAAGTGTAAACTTGGTTCTACATTTTACGACTAATTTGCTATGAGTAAAACAGGCAATAAGAATTTTTAAATTTGCATAGAGAAGAGGCAACCAATCCTGATGAAGTAACTCAATTGACTAATTTTTGATCTTATTTCAAAGGCAAACTTTTTACCTGATGTATCTGTAGCGCAAGCTGGCTAAATTGCAGATGAGTTCCCAAATTCAAAAAGTACTATCTAAATATTCGGACATTTTAAATGATGCTTTGAATATTAAACCTGAAAAACTCTGAATTATGCTGTAAAAGTAGTCGTTTGGCACCTGGTAAATTGAAAATAAAAAGGAAAGAATTGGCAGTCTTATAGCAGTTGGTATCGATCTGATCGCTATCCAATTCACATCGAAACATATCATTTCAGAAATGTTGGCCGAAGAATACAACTACCAGAGATGATCAGGGGTATATAAACCCAGAAGGAAGAAAATAATAAAAAGCAACATTCACATAACGCGATCAATTGAAACATATTTTTATATCAAAGATAAATAACAAAATAACTACATAGGTAGTTGCATTTCACTTGCTTTGGTAAAGAAGGTGGTTCGAATAATTTTGTGAACGTGTGTTATAATGCCGGCTTTTCCTGGAAGCAATTATGCCAGCGTGCCATCTGTATTTGAATGTAGACAATAATGCTAAATGTATTATTAGGGTTAGGTACCAATTATAATAAAAAACTCATTTTATATATTGCTGATAATTTATAATTTTATCAACTCAAATAATTATAACTGTAAATATATTTATTGCATTTAATTAAAATTAAAAAATGATAAATGGTAACAATTAATTATAATATTTAAATTTTATGGATACTGCACGCTCTCTATGGGCGAATATTAAAAACTAAAAACATCGCAATAATTTGACGTGATGACAACAACAAAAAGATAGCAAAGCAATGCAAACTCCATTTTAGTTATAAATTTCCAAACTACACACATGCGGAGACGCGCATTTTCCTAGTTTAATAAAACAAATCAAGAAAATCAAATAATAAAGAAAATATATATTTTTGAAAATTATATTTTTCGTGCATTTATGTGTATTCATCAAAAATACTAAATCGTATTATCAAGTGTATATAATTATCAATATAATCAAGTTAAAAGTAGAAATTTTTTGCATACCAAAATAAAAAAAGAAAAGTGTTTTGCTCTCTCGTTTTATCTTGCGTGGTTTAGTGGAAATAGTACCTAAATTTTTGTAATAAAATAATGACAAAAAAATTATTGTAGTAAAATTTTTTGTAAGACCGGCGTCGATTCATTTCGAACGCCATCTTTTTTCTTGAGCGTGAAAAATCAGCAATCTAAACGGAAGCGCTACCAATCAAGGGGATTTCTAGCTAGCAATAAATAATTAAATCATTGAAAAAGGGGTTATCATTAAGTTTAAGTAGTTTTTAATAAGATATAAAACAGTGAATATGGATAATACATCGCAGGGCCCACCGATGCGAGGAGGATACCGTGGACGTAATGGTCCACCGGGTCGTGGCGGTTTTGATGGAAGAGGAAGGTAAATATAGTAGATGTTGGCTTGGGTTTAAGCTTTTCGTATTAATAATATTGTTTTTTGTGTTTGATTTTGTATAGGGGACGCGGAATGGGTAGAGGTGGTCCAATGGGAGGTCGAGGAGGTGGACCGGGTGGTCCTCCTATGATGCGAGGTCGAGGTGGTGTACCGCGCGGTCCAATGCGTGGCGGGATGGGTGGTCCGCCTAGAGGAATGGGACCACCACGACCTGGTATGATGCCAAGAGGGGGACCAACATCTAGAGGAGGACGGCCTCCAATGCCACCGCCAAATGGTAAGTTAACTTCTATTTACTTTTACCTTTTCAATCAAGTCTAAAGTAAAATGATATTCCAAGTGTAAAGCGTCACTTAAAAGATCTTGTTACCAATCATCCGTTCTATATGGGTAATTTCAACAACACGCCTGAAAAATTAAAAATTAATAACTTCTGCAATTTCGACAATTCAACTGTCATAATTTATTTGGCCCTCATCGGTTTGGCGCAGGTCCGAACGTTTATTCTTATTTTATAGAGTTCTAAATCTTTTATGTAAATTTGTAAATTTTTCATCTAATTTCGATTAAACAAATTCTATTAATTCATCACAATATTATTTTCAATTAATTATATTTTACTTTCATATTTAGCAAACTATTATTACAACAGTACGAGAACAAGGGTCAATCAAATTGGTTCAGATGAAAAGGGTAATCCAATTTTCTGTTTTATGCTATAAAATTCGATTTTTCGATATGGTCTATTTATAAAATTTTATTCCCTTTAATATTCAACATGGACCTTTACGTAAAATTCTACTTTGAGAGGTTTAAACCCAAGAGTTATAATATGATATGATCTTATAAATCCTTTGTACACATATGTACTTTGAGATGTCCAAATTTGTTTGACTTATAACCATTCTTGGTAATTTTTTAAATTTTTCAAATGTTAAAATTTATAAAATTTTTTTAACCATAATTGTAACTTGCGCCCGCTGTAAGGCAGCATACTAATTTCTAAATACTTCAATTTATTGTTTGTTTTTCGTTCACATTTAGCTAACTATTACAACAGTACGAGGCCACCACGGGTCACTCACGTAGGAACAGATGACAAGGGTAATTATAAATTTTATTATTCATTTTAATTTTGGTGTCACTGATTAGTTAAATTCTGAAACTGATTGAAACTGAAACTGGTGTTGTCTTTTCTGATCTCTCTTCTTCATATGAGCATGAGCGCTCAATTAATTTGGAGGTACTGGAGTAGATGTTTAGTTTGCAGCTGAGTAAAACTAGCTTCATTTTTAATCGTGCTGCAGTTATTTCTGCAGCATACATTACGCTTAAGCTGACTTCTCTGTATCGCAGCATGTTTGTTGTTATTTGGTAAATACAACCAATTCAATTCTCACAAAATTCTAGGAAACGCCCTAAAATTATTCGTAATTGTGAACCGTCATAAAATGTTTCTTGCCAAATAATTAAGAAAGCAGGTCAATTTGCATCCAAGATCATTGTTAAAAAAAAATCTAACGACGACCATATGATAGAGCAATAAAAAAAGGTTTTAGAGGGGTTCAAAGAATAGTTTAACAATACGTCTACCATTTGTAACATGAATTTCCTAAGCTATAATTGCTTAGCCCTTTAAAGGTAGAAGATTTTACTTTCAGCCATTTGTATTTGTTTGTACACTAATCTAGAATATTAAATTAAGCCTTTATTAAGTACATGTATATAGAACGATAAACTACATGTACTATAAATTTTCTAAAAATATTTGTTTTCAAACTTAGGGAGTTCTATCCAACAAAAAGATTTGATCTAAATCAATATTTTACGTTCTATGCAACACAAAAATGACATAGATTTAATCTAGATCAAATCTAGATATTTTGACAGATTTGATGTTCTTTCGATTTGATCTACACTACCACCACCAAACACCACTGTCAAATATTGACAATAGAATTATACTCTTAGAACCGGGGGATCTATTATGAAATTTATCCGTCTCGGATTTTTCCGTTAATGGATATATCCGTGCTATTATGAAACTAAAAAGTAAAATCGAATCGGATTTTTCCGTTCACACTACAAAAAATCCGACTGCTATTTAGTTGACGTATTTGTATCCGATTGATGTCATTTTGTTTTTGTAACCTCAAATTATTTAAAAAAAAAATAATGTTGCTAACTTCAATTTGTTTATTACAAGTTTCATAATAGGGTAAATCCGTGTCGAATCGGATATATCCGTTAACGGAAAAATCCGAGACGGATAAATTTCATAATAGACCCCCGGGTCTTAGGGTTTTCCCATATAAAATTTGCTATTTCATTTGAGGCGCGTTAGTGCAGGATGGTTATATAAAAAGCATATAGCTTACTCATATTTCAAAATGAAAAACCCCAAATCAGATGTTTATTTTTGTGCGCAGTGACAACCTATCGTGACGACTTAATTTTGTGCTTTAAAAATTATTAATTAAAACTCGTCAAAATAATAAAAACGCTACAAAACATTTAGTGGTTTGTGTAGTAGTGCGTGGTAGTATATCATTTGATAAAAAAAAATTACAAACTTTTAATTGAAATGAAGTGTATTGTCAAAAATTGTAAAAATACGCCTAAAAAATTTCAAAAAGGCATATCTTACCATCAGTAAGTTTACTAAGTGTTTATATAAAATAAATTGTAAATTATGTTAAGAAGAAAGTGATTTGTGTTAAATTTATCCGTAATTTAAGTTATAAATCAGAGAAAATTAAGTAAACAATTTTGATTGCCGGCGTGGGGTTTCCATTTTGTGCTCGTGTTTGTAAACAGATGTTATATTACAGTGCCGCATTTTTTTTTATTACTACGTACATATTCTACGTGCTTTTTTTTCACAATTACATTTTATTTTGGAATACTATAAGTACAATATTTTACCGAAAATTGCTCATGCCACACGAGCATTTTTTGTATTTTGGCATTTTTTTTCTACCAATGTTTTGTTCTGCTCTCTCTTAAATAAAATTTTAACTAAAATGAGTCAAAAATGTCCTTGAAATATTTTTTATTTCATTTATGTTTGAGTTGTGTGGTTGAACAGAAAATTTGTTTAAGTCGCAATTAAAACTTGTATCATAGGTAAACGGGGAAAGAAACGAAGAAAAATGCGGCATTTTTTTTTACGTGTGGCATGGGCCAATAAAAACAATTAATGCGTACTATATTGGAATAAAAATAATTGTGAATTTGTGTATTTTTTAATTTCGATCGAATAATTTCTAATTACGACCCGTTGATTTATATGCTTGCTCTTTTACCCTCCGAATTTGACTCACTTGACAGCTGCTTTCATGTATTCTTTTTAATTTGTTCTAATTCTATGGGCCTCGCCACACTTTAATTCTTTCGTCGTGATTTTCTGATTTCAAAAAATCAATCGACGTCCACATTTTATTTCTTCCGCATTTCTTTGTTTATGTAAGTGCTTAATTTTTTTTTTTGACGCATTCGTTTTGTATACAGGAAACCCTCCAAGAACACGATTAATTCGTTCCGTGTTCTTTAAAACCGTGTTGTTCGAGACTATAAAATAAAAAATGCGTTATGTTTTATTTATTATTTTTTGTTATGATATACAAAAACAAAATAAAACAGAAAACGAAAATCGAAACCGTGTTCTTCGAATACCGTGTTCTTGGAGGTTTACCTGTAAATAAAATGTCCTTAAAATATTTAATCTTCGTAGTAGTGCGAAGAAATCAGTGAATCAAAAAAAATGTTTTGCTGAAAAAAGAATCAAAAATTTCCCCGTCAAAAAATTAGTTGTAGGTGAAGAGGAAAGAAACGAGGAAAGAATCACGTTGAAAGAATTAAAGTGTGGAACCACGGATTCAGCCATGCCACACGGAGTCTCATAAGATCGGCTTCACCTTCCTTTCTTTCCCCTTTTACCTATAAAATCCATTTTAACTGCGACATTAAATTTTTCGGTGAATCCGAAATGAAAAAATAGAAATGAAAATAAAAATATTTAAGGCCATTTTTGAGATGTAGATTTTTGTTTAAATTTTATTTTTGAGAGAACAGAATAAAACAATACAAAAACATTTGGTGTTTTAATATAAAATAAGGGTTTAAATTAGCATTAAAAATCTATTACGCCTTAGTTTGAAGCCAGAAAGTTTGGTGGCAGTAGTGTAGATCAAATCGAAAAAAGATCAAATCTATCAAAAAATATAGATTTAACGTAAAAAATTGATTTAAACCAAATCTTTCTGATCTAAAAATTTAATCTCGCGAAAGAAATTCTTAGCAATTTTACATAGTGTCTACTCCGTATTAGACACAAATGTTATGAAAATATTTTTCCCGATTTCCTATTCGCAGGGAAAGCCAGAATAGCCTTAGCTTAATGAAAGATTTATTGAAATCGTTCATTGTATAGACATTTAAATTTTATTTTGAAATGGTTAAATACTCGCTGACCAAAGTAAAACAGATCTTTCAACAGATATTGATTTTATTCGTCTATTGAGGCAATGAAAACTCGGTTCATTGTTTTAATTTTGCTGTTGACCTTTAAGTGGCATTTCAAGATTATTACTAATTTTACGCGAAGCTCGAATGTGACAAATTAAACGATGGTGGTGAGAGGTTGTAGAAATAATTAGTGGAAGATATTTTAACAATGAGTTTGAACACAAAATTAGAAGTAGAATTCTATTAAATAATTTTTATTTTGTGCTATCCGTATTTTGTTATAAATTGCTAATATTTATTAGGTCCAGGGCCATTACCACCAGCAGTCGAATCAAAAGTACCGCCACCAAATGGTACCACATCCCAGCCTCCACCACCATCTCGAGGTATGTCAAGAGGCCGAGGTAGTATAATGCGAGGAGGTCGAGGAGGTGTCGGAGGAAATTCAAGCAGTAACATCGGTACAGGAGGTCATGTGCCACCACCAGGTATTGTACTGGATGCTAAACCTATCCAACCCAGAGGGGATTTTAATAAACCAATCCGTGGACCATTACTTTCACGGGGTCGTGGTACTTATCAGAATGTAACTAGACAATTAACAGGATCTTCTCAACCTTCAGCTGGATCCACGTCACAAGGAGGAGCACCTGTACCACCTATAAAACGAGGGGCCCCTGGCGGACCACCTGGACCAAAGCGAGGAAGGTACGATCAAGGTTTACAAGGCCGACAAATTCCATTGCATCATGGTCCATCGATGAATCAAATTCCACAGCATGCACCACCACACGTAAATTCATACAATAATTCACAGTCATCTATTCAGCCAAGGTATTGAAAAATAAATATTTGTTCTATAAATTAATATGATAATTATATTCAAAAAAAATTTAGTTCCTACAGCTATTCACAAGGTGTACACTCTGGATATCAGAATCACGATCAAATGCCACCAGTCGATTCGTATTCCCAAGGTGGTTACACGGCACAGTCAGGTGGTTATATGAATAATGGCTATTCGCAGGGTGGATACGGTGCAGCAACGACAGCACCTCAATCGTATGCACCTTCATCAGAATACGATCAGCACTATCAGGATTACCGATACAAGTAAGCGTTATAATTTACTTTTGTCGCGTGTATATTTAATTATTTCCTGTTAATTAGTTCGACGTCGTATACCCCCGATACAAGGTATCAAAATTACAGTGCGACTGACTATAATCAATCGTACGGTGGTGGGGATGGTTATGGTTCCACATCACAAGACGCATATACGACAGCGTCATATGATGACCGAGCATATAGTGGTTACGGTAAGTTTTTTTTAAATTTAATTCTTTTTAATTACAATATAAAATTATACATTTTCCCCAATTTATTTAATTTATTATTTTTAATTTTATATTTTAATGTATATGAATTTAATTTTGAGTTGAAAAGTGAAAAACTAATGGTGATTACAAATCAACTTATTATTTTTTTGTTATAGACGCGCAAGCCTATCCCCAAAGTTATACCAATCAGGGTTATTATTAATATTAATAAAATATAATGGGTTAATAAAATTAATTAAAGTACATATATTTTAAATATATCTAACTATACAAAAAAAGTAAAAAAAAAAAAAATATTAAAAGGATATTTTACAATCATAAGTATAAAAATAATTAATTTAAAATAAACAAAAAGTTAATATTTTTTTTGTCGATTATTTTGAAATTTAATATATGACAAAATATATATTTAAAAAAAATATTCAGATAAATAAAATTTAATATGTGTACTAAAATTTAGTACAATTATTATTGAATACACAAAACAAATATGCTATGAAAAAAAAAATAATTTTACTGATTTTCACATTTTTAATTTTTTTTTTTAAATCTATTTTTTAGTAATTTTGTGGTTTTATTTCTAAAAAAGTAATAACAGATAGATTTTTATAGTAAATGTTTTTTAATCGTTTTATATGTTTTTATTTAAATAAAATAATTTTTAGTTTGTCATAAAATTTTTAAACAAATTTTAAAAGTTAATTTACAAAATCGATATTTTAGAATATTAAATTATTTTAAAAAGATAGTATGGTCTTAATTTATACAGACAGCATAAACAAACTATCCAAATGTATAGGGTAACGATCATTAGAAAAGATAAAATGGTTGTTTTGTGTTTGCGCTAAAGAATATACCCTCATTAAATTGTACATATAAAACATTTTAAACATATAAGTCAAAATAATTTTTGCATGCGCGCCCGACTAGCAAACACAAACTTAATATATTAGACAGGGAGCAGAATTAGATTTAAATTACAGACATTTTAGATACACACAGATTTGGATAGTGATTCTTTTTTATGTATATTTTGTAGCATTATTTTATTTAATTATTGAAGGACTATATAAAACCCTTAATAAAATACAAATTAAATATAAAATAATAATCATTGTATGATAAAATAATTATAAATATAAAATAAATATATAATGAGAAAAAAGGAAAACAAAAAAAAAAGATTAAAAAATTTAACCAATCAAAAAGGTGTGGATATTATTTTATTATATTTTTTCACAATTATACATTATTTACAAACAAAAAAAAAAAAAAAATCGAAAATTTCCCAACCAAAATTTAAAAAAGAAACAAGTTCTGTGATAATTTACAAATTAATTTTAAGACAATTTTACAAAAACAAAATTAAAGTACAAAATAATTTTGGGTGATTTCTCACTGTGATTAAGTCATACAAATTAAGAAAACAAAAAGTGAAATTTTTTTTTTAAAACATAGTGCATAATAATCTAATTTCATAAAATTAATTTAAAAGCGAAATAATCTGAAAACGTAAAATATATTTTATAACATATTGTTTGTTTTATAAACAATTCGTTTATTAAAATATTTAATATAAAATCATAATGGATGAAAAAGGATAATATTACGTAAAACTAGAAATATTACGTATATTTCTTTTACTTAGTAAATTACAGTTCAGCAACTTCAACTAAATAGGATGGGATATAGGAAAATTTTAGCGAGAAGTTTTTTACTGGTTGGTGTTGTTATGGTGGAATAAACTTTATTATTATTAATTAATATGAAGGCCCCTCTAAAAATTTTCCCTGTTGTATGCCATTTTGGAAGATGGGGAGCATCTTGGTTTTCATTATTTTGTTTATAAATTTCATAGGCGGCTGGAGGATAGGTAGAAGAATAAAGTTTCATTTGGAAGATAATTTGCTATTTTATTAAAATAAAATACAAAGGGTTTTAATTATCTAGTGATCTTATTTTTCTGTTGTAATTATCGGCTATTTTGGATTAATGCATTCTATCTAAACTTTGATGTTAATAATTTATATAAATGCCAATAAATAATTTAATAAGAGCTTTAGTGCGATGCGCAGTGTTAACAGTATTTAGCTAGTCTGGTATGCTCTAAAAGTATATTTTAATATTGATAACTGTGGAAGTATCCAACTGAAATTTTGGTTTGTCTAGTCCGTGCAATAAATCATGTTTCATAATTTCATCTAATCATTATAATTTTTCCGTTTTTTTTAGTGTAATAAGGCACGATTATTTATTGTTTAAAAATTAAAATGTTTTCAAACCTGCTGCAATACAAAATTATCTTTCAAATGAGGTTTTTTTCCATCGCTCTACGTGCAAAATTAGATGAAGACATACAAGGAGGAGGGCGCTTTTCCTAATAAATATTTAAGAGACTTTCTGTCACCAAAAACTTATCCCTAAAATTTCTCCAGCCCAACAAAAAGTTGCTGGACCAAAATTGTATTACACACAATATTAAAAAGGTAAAACTCACTAGACTTAGCTAAACAAAAATAAAATATTTATGATGGGTAAGTTATAATTTTTTTGTTTTAAACAAAATAACTAAATAAAACAAAAAATAAATAAATAATTTATATTAAATTACAATTCTAAATTATGCAATATAAATTATTTTATATAAAAAAAATACAAATCTAAAATTAAAAATCTTCGATCTAGATTAGTTCAGTAAAAAAAAAATTATTATTCATATTGAATAACTTCAATAATTTGCAAACAAACAAAAAAATATTATAAAACTTGGTAAACAATTTTTTCATTTAATTAATATTAATTTTTATTTTATTTATTTTGTTCTATTTTTTATAATTTTCTATTTATTTACACTTATTTATTATTAGTTATTATTACAATTTTTGGTTGAATCTAGTTTGGGATCTTAAAATATATACACAATAATTAAAATACAAAGGCATAATATGAAAATATTTACCATACATAATTAAATTAATTATTATTAATTATTAAACCACAGCTGCCAAAGTTTGTGAGTTTTAAAACAAATTTAACTTAAAATGAAAATTTCCGTAGCAAGTAATCGTAGTACTACATATATGGCATTGGCAATTTTATAAAATTTCTTAAATAGTAATCAAAATACGTTACGATAATAAATAGTTACCGAGTAATTTTCGTTAGCGAGCACTATTTCTAAACTATATTAAAAAAAATATTAATTAGACAAAATCATTTTTGATAAACAGAAAAATAAGAAAAGAGTAGAAGAAATATATATATATATAATCGTATAAACTTAAATAATGCTAGGCTCCAAAACTAAATATTTACAGAATATTTAAAATAAAAATATGCTAACTGCTTTACAAGATATAATCATTTGCGCACACTTAGGTGTCGTAATTTAGTAAACTAAAATCTTCATTTATCGAATACGATTTATAAAAATTGTGTCATGTTTCTTTATATTATTATTAACTATTTATTTATATTTATTTTTATAAAAGCATTTTAAAATTTAACTTGTTCTATGTAGATCTCTCGAATTTGACGTTACAAAAAATTGATATTTTCTTATTATTCTGTTAAAGAATAAACATAAGTTATAATCGTTACGAACTAAGAACAAAAAACTTTTCATAAACCCAAATTTGGTGAAAATTAAAAATATTTATTTTTTACACTTGAACTTATTAATTATAGATTTTCTAATTAAAAAAACACAAAAAATTAAATCATATACATACTAGTATGAATTTATATCGTTTAAGAAATACTTCATTATTCTTCTATCATCATTGTCAACGACAAAGTAGTAAGAGACAAGAAATAAAATTGGGGCTCTGGGTCTCGTCCTCTACATATTATAATGAATCTAATAATTTCTTATGTATAATTTCTTATAATTTCTTATGATTAATTGGTTTTAGATAAAATAATTCAGATGAAATGGTTTATTTACGTCGAACGAATTATTTCAGAAGAATCCAGTTTCGTACATATTTTTAGATAAATTGCTTACTGTTTTAATTATAAATTCAATATATTAAGTTTGCTATTTGAACTTTCTTTTTGAAGTAAATTCATTTACGCAGAATTAATGGATTATTGTAGCTCTTTTAAAATATAGGTATTTCGCACACCGGTCGGTTACAAACTATTTATCTACCTAAGCGACAATTCGATAAAGTATTTCTTTTATTTATATGACATATTGTCAGTGTTTGATGTTTCTAAAAAATTCAAATTTTAACCTATAAAAAATTTGAAATTAAAAACTTAATTTTTAAGCTTTCTGTTCTCAATATTCATCAGACGTTTTCATTACAATCCAGTTTCTTAAGGCAATCAATGTAACAATTATTCGCTCCGCATGCGCTATTAACAATAGCGATTAGTGTTTTAATAGGAAATTTATTTATCTAGACGAACCTATGATAACGTACAGGTCATGTTTTGACAATTGATTTAACCATGACGTCAAATTCTGAATAACGCAAATCCTCTAAACCTAAATCAGTCTTTATTTGATTCCGAACTGTAATGGTTTGATCTACTAACCATTTCGTAATACAGTTGGAATTTATTTCAACCAACTCATCTTTATAACGTTTACACCGATATAGGTTTTCGAATGGTATTGCGGATTTTATAAAATTTTCAAAAAAATTTTCCCCGATGTAAAACGTGGATAAATATTTTCGGTCAAATCAGTAAGTAACGCGAGTAAAGTTATATTTCATCAACAATTTACACTCCAAGTTAAACAAATCTGTCATCACATTAGACGGATCGTACGACGCACCTGTCACCCACAATACACTATCATCTCCTGCGAACAATCCCAAATCTATATTGTCGACGTGATAGGCAGCTAAAATCACTGCCATCAATACCATCATGTTACCAAACAAAGTGCTAGCATTGTCCGATTTACGTTTATAATTAGTTGTGACGCATACGCCATGCTGTCTGTCACGAATAAATGACAAACCCTGCGCTTTATCATATTTTGACATATCCATTTCAACAATCTGTGAATATCGCAAGTTTGCTACTTCAATGCGTTTGTTCATCTCAGATACAAATTCATTAGGTGACATTCCAGTAAATACCATCAATTTATCATGTAATACAGCATATACTGTCTATCCCGTATAACATTACAAATAGGACAAAAGATTACATTAACGTCTTTGCTAGAGTATGCGATAGTCTGCACACTTGCGTATTTAAAAGCGCCAACTCTTTGTTTTTAACAATTTTAACTTTCTTACAACACTTTGATCAAGTGATTATTTTTTTATAACTGACTTGAATAATTTAATTAAATAACTAAATTCTCTGATAACAACTTTATTTAATGAACAATTGTTTTTTCTCTTGATAAAATAACAAATGTTTTGATTTTGAAAATCTCGCTGTATTTATAATTACATTTTCTACTTTGATTTAGAAAAGGTGTTGCGTCATATTTAAAGGCGAACTCTTATTGGTTATAACAGAGTTGTAAGGATCGTCTTGATATAAAATATATCTGATATTACTTTTCCATAATTTATTTCTTCCTTTGTTATCGTATAATTTTTATTTCTATCTATTTTTGTTAATTGATTTTATTTATTTTGGTTTCTTCGAATTCTATTACTCATTCCTGTTCAATATTTTCTTATGTGCACGTGCACGAGCTTCCTCACAATATACAGTATTGTGCAAAACTTAAGGAACTTTCGCTCGACAATCATTTAAAATATTTTATTTCTGTTTTAATGTTTTTTGTAAAAAAAAAGTTCATATTTATTTATTCCTTTATTATATAAAGTTTACAAATATAAACTAAAAATCTAAATAACGGCTAATTTTCAGTAAAACAAAAAAAAAATTAAATATTTATTTTAATTGGCTGTGCAAAACAAAAGCAACTTCTTAATACTTAGTGAAATAATCTTTATCTTAATTACTTCCGCACATCTGCGGGGCATTGATTCAATTAGGTTAGAAACTATTGCCATTGGTATATTTTCCCACTCTGCTCTCAAAGTTTTCATTAGTTCTGCCTTCTTGCGATGCCATTTATTACCTACTCTTCGTTTAAGAATCCCGAAGAGGTTTTCAATGGGATTCAAGTCTGGTGATTGCGCCCGCCAATCCAGGACTTGAATCCCATTCTGAAATCCACTCTTTAACCAACTTCGATGTGTGTTTCGGGTCGTTGTCGTGTTAAAACACCCATCGAAGTGGCATTTCCCATTCTGCGTAAGGGAGCATTTGTGTTTCTAAAATATTTTTATAGAGATTTCGATCCATTTTGTCACTTATCTCGTAAAATGGGTTTAGACGAAGAATTAGAAGAATTTAGTAAATTAAACTTACACTCATCGCCAATTAACACTGCGTTCCATTTATTTATTGTCCAATTAAGATGGGTTCTAGCAAAATTTAAGCTGGAGATAAATTACAAATTAAATAAATGTGTTAGAATGGAGTGAAATGGCTACAAACCGGTTTAGAACGTGTTTCTTACTAAGAATGGGTTTCTTGCATGGAGAAAAACTCTTCAAATTGTTATCTATAGCACGTCTCCGGACAGTGCTAGGATCTACACATAAACCTAGCGCTCCCACAATTTCTCTTGAAGAAATAAATGGATCTTTTTTAATTAAATTGACTATTTTTCTATCAGTACGGGGTGATGTCTTTCGAGGGCGGCCGCCGACATTTAAGTTTTCAATCGTTCCACTTGTTTTATGTTTCTTAATTAATCGCGAAATTATAGATTTGTTGATTTTAAATTTGTTTGCGATGTTAGTTTGTAATTCACCACTATAATAATCATTAATTATTTTAGTGTTTAAAATGTTGTCGTATTTGTTCCGACCCATTAATGCAACGAATATTTTATCTCAACTATGCCTAATGCATTCACAAAACCAACTGAAAAGGATTCTTTTGTTTTTTGTATAAAAATTAATATTGAAAATGTCCCGTTAGAAAAGAGAAACAAAAGTAGAAAGTAAAGAGAAGTAAAAGTTGCTTTTTTTTGCACAGCCAATTATAATGAATATTTGAATTTTTTTATTTTTTTTACTGAAAATTAACTGTTACTTAGTTTTTTAGTTTATATTTGTAAGCATTATATATAAAGGAATAAATATTATACTTATAAATATTATAAATATTAACTTATAGTTATAGGGATACAACTTTATTAATAAAAATAAAGAGGTTAATCTAGTAGTACGCATACGACGACTGCGTTTACCGACCAATATAAAATATTATTTTAATATATATTATCTTTTAAATGCATCTGGTATTGTCTCCCCATGTAGAGATAGTTGCAATATATTATTTCCTGCGTTCACATCTCGATGTCAAACAATTTGACACTTTTGGCAAAGTGCAAATCGGTTGGGTGATTTTGAAATCGCTAGACTTGCGTGGCAACAGGAGCATAATTTTGTTGTTTGAAATTCATCTTGTAGCCAAACGGTATAATTTTTTGATTATTGCAATAAACTTAATAATTTTCTTTTCGGCGTTCTCACGTAACCGCGAATGATCGAATTAGCGGCTAAATTTGTGGAGCCCCATGCGATGAACGTATGATGCGTGGGTGGCGCGAGTCGACGTCGGTACTCATGTAAAGTTCTCTCCACACGAATATATTTCTCCATTTTTAGACGGGCCATACGGCGTTGCGCGTATAAATCTTGTAGATACTTGATATATTGCAATCGCCAAGCGGTGTATCTGGTGTAATGTTTCGGTTCGTGTGACACCATAATATCGTATTTTTTGTTAATTTCGATCATTGACAAGTGTGCCTTATTCATTGGGTTTGGCGGTCGTTTCTTTCGTCGCCTGCGTCCATTTTTGCTATTCGATACGATCGGCGTTGTTGGTTGTGCGCTCTCGCTCTGTATCTCCGGGTCGCGCGTATAATTTTTTAATCGCACACGTCTCGACATCTCGCCCGTGTCATAATGGTATGTTGCCGATTTTATTTTGATCATTGCACGCATGATGTGTTATTAGTTTTTTTTATCGATGAAATATTCAATGCCGCCAAAGCATCAAACGTTCGCCCGGATCAATACCAACCATTTTGTGTAATTTTTGTAGTAGTTAATGATTTTATTTTATTTGACGGCGGCGGTGTGGTAGTTATTGATTTTATTTTATTCAATTTAGTCTTTTCAATTAATTTCATATATTTTAATAATATGCCTGGTGGTGGGGGCGGCGGCGGTGTTGTCGTTGTTGACTTTTCCTTCTTCACGTCCAGCACACTTAAGTCGTTTTAATAATTTCTTAGATTTCTCCTCGGTTGATGACACCGCCAATTGTATTGACACGCCATCCGTGTAGATTGAGTTATCAAATTTTTTTGCTGCTGTCTCAAACCGTTCAATATGGAAATACATTTTTCAATATTTTTGAGTGTTAAGTTTAAAATTTGTCCATTTTGCTTCTTCGCTGCTTATTATCTTCGCGTGAAGTAATAAATCACGTAAATCGCTCGTGTCTACATGCATATATTTCCGACCAGCGTGCATATGCGGAAATAAAATAAAATTTCGTAACGCATTCTCCTCGTTGTAGCGCTGCAGACGATGAAAAAATAATAAATATTTGTATGGATTGCGTTTTATCCCATAAAAATAATGTTCGTAACAAATTGGATATTCTAATTTATCGAGAATGAGCTTCACGATGAAAGCGCCCTCATTTTCCTCATTTGAATTCTCCACTTGCTCAGGATTGTCGGTGATATCCGGTTTGATGTTAAATAGTGCTCGCATTCCATTATAAATTCGCGTCATTGAATACTTTTCTCGTTCCTTTGCTGTTGCGACAATGACGAATCTTCGTACACGGTTGTACGCGTATTGTACTAATTTTTTACACAAATTATTAAAACAGAAATAAAGATTTTAAATGATTGTGGAGCAAAAGTTGCTTAAGTTTTGCACAATACTGTATATAGAAAAAAAAAAAAAAAAAAAAAAAACAAATTTACATAAACGTATATAAAAACATAATGTTGATGAACCAATTGTTCTCATTTTAATATTTTACTTCTAAATATACACACACGTAAACTATACCACACCAGTCCTACGACAACATATTACAAATGCGTATATTAAAATATTTTTGAAACATATTCATATAAAAAAAACAAAAATTAAACAAAATATAAATAAAAAATATGAATTAACACAAAAAACACTTAGCTTGTGATGCGTTCACCGCACTGCGTCAGTGCGTCACACAAATTATTTTTATTTATATACATATAATGTACATATTCACGTTCATTTTAATTTACTTCACTAATATTTATTTATTAACAAATTTTTATTATAGTACACTTTATATTTAATTTAATTAATAACTTGATATATAAAATATTTATTTATTTAAAACACAATAAGTTTAAAATTTTTCTATACAGAGAAAGACAAAAGTGCGTCTTTCTCCTACGACGATCGATCGCCCGATGGAATGCACCGTCTTATTAATCTCAAATTATTATTATTGGCTTGTATGACATTTTCCATTACAGCAAATTGTTTTCGTTTAATTTTAAGGAATAAATTAAGAAGTAGTCTTGTTACGCTCAGCCATCAATACCATCGTGTTACCAAAAAAAGTGCTCGCATCGCCCGATTTACGCTGATAATTAGTTGTGACGCGTACGCCATGCTGTCTGTCACGAATAAATGACAATTTTTGACTTTCATACCATTATGTCAACTAGATCGGGGTGCATACCAAATGCTTCATACAACTTACACTCAAAAATAAGCAACGCGCCTTATCATATTTTGACATATCCATTTCAACAATTTGTGAATATCGCAAGTTTGCTACTTCAATGCGTTTGTTCATCTCAGATACAAATTCATTAGGTGACATTCCAGTAAATACCATCAATTTATCATGTAAAACAGCATATACAGTCTATCTCGCATAACATTAAAAATCGGACAAAAGATTACATTGACGTCTGCTAGAGTATGTGATAGTCTGTACACTTGCGTATTTAAAAGCGCCAACTCTTTGTTTTTAACAATTTTAACTTTCTTACAACACTTTGATCAAGGGATTATTTTTTATAACTGACTTGAATTTAATTAAATAATTGTAAACGCCTGGTAAAAGTTCAATTATAACACCAGCTTATTAATGTCTAAATGAAAAAGAAAAAAGCTTGAGTTACTTCTATTATACAATAAATGTATATTCTTTGAATAACAATAAGTATTTAACTGTTTACCTTTCGAGAGAGAATTCTGTCCAGACCATGAATACTTGGATAAGACAGCATTGGAGCATACGTATTCCAAACAGTTCTTAACCGTCTTGTTTGGTTTTTCAGCAGCCAACTTGTATAATTGAAGAGTCTGAAACAAATTAAGTATTAAATATTTTGAGTTATCAATAATTATTTCTAATACATACCATTTGATCAATATAACTTTGGAGAAGTTAATTTTAAGTTAAATGCGGCTAGTTGATCTGCACTATTAATGGGCAGTATCGGTAGTATAAAGAGGTATCTTTAATTATTACCAATTGGTTCTTTTTTGATTTAATATTCATTATCACAACCTGCGGAATTTCTTTAATGCTGCTTGGTTTTGTAGAATTTGCTGTTGGTTATCTAAAATGAGGGTAGCTTTGGATTTAATTTCTTTGATTTTAAGTTTGTTTTTCTTTATTTTTTCTTTAAGTTTTTGAATTAGATCCTTGTTTGCCATCGGTTTCTGTTTCAATTCCACTCAAAAAATCTTCACTAAAGCAATTTGACCTATAAACGGGCGTTGCAACTAACTCGGATGTTTGTTGACCTTCTAAATTACACGTTGTTTGTTGATTTTCATTGTTAATTGGGATTAACGGTGGCAGCTCTATCGGAGATACATCTGAGTAATTTTCGCTTTCGAAGGCTGGTCGAAATTTCCATTAAAATTTTGTATTGTATACTTTCGTTTATTAAGCGTTGCTTCTTCATCAAATTCCGAGTTTGAATACTCCCCCAAAAAATTTTCTTTTTCTTTTGTTTCACGATAGCTGGCTATGTTGTTTTTTAAGTTCTTACAGTCAAATATTTCCCAGTCCGCGTTTGGGTGAAGGTGATGTTAACTAGAGTGTGATTGTCGTGGACAGGACAACCTTAGTTACATTCATTGTTGCCACTACCCTTTTAACTGTACCCCGTAGGCGGCATTAACCCGCTAGCTCAGCGGTAAAGGTTAATTGGCCGTGGGGATGGGGATACAAAGATAGCGGCCTAGATTACCGCCGGAGGTAACAAATAAGACGGGTACGGATGGGAGAGGGCATCGAACCCTTAAATAATGAATTGGGCAATCAGCCCATTGCAGGAAAAGTCGGTCAGACGCCGACCGTGGTTGTATTATTATTGTAAATTTTATTTGTGATATAATATGATTTTGTTATGGATTGCAATTGTATTGATCTTTATTTCTTTGTTATAAATTTGAGAGAGTTAATTTATATAGTATTTGGTCTAGGGATTTGTATAGTTCAGTAATGGATTTCTTTATTGGGTTATATTTATATAATAGTGGTTATGTAATTTATATTTAATGAATTATTTAATAAAATATAATAAATTTAATGAATTTAGATTTAATATGGTGAAATCTTACCTGATACTTAAAGTGAATGATTAATTTTCACTGCTGTTGCTTTTGTTCTGGAGAAATCGATTTTACTAACGATCAAATAACAACACTATGATTAATTTGAATCTTAATTTTATAAACTTTAATTTATTTAGAACTTGATTGTAACTTTAGGTTTATAATATTTCGGTTTTGATATAATTACACTTTAACTATAATTAATGGATATTCAACTTAATTTCGGCTAGATTGAATTTTCTGAACTTTTAACTTTTATTTTATTTAACATACACCAAATTAAATGCTTTTGACTTTACATGAGCTAAACTTATAACCTTTATAGATATGAACTTTAATTTATTCTAAGTATTTTGGATTTTACACTTCAAATATATTTTAATTAGAAATATGAATTTTAGAATTACACACAATTTTATTTATAATTGAAAGATTTTAAATTAGAATTTAAATTTTACACGTATAAATTATGGTTTCATTTGTAATTCCGTAAAACATAAATTGGTTTTAGATTGCACACATTGATTTTCGATATCACCGGTCATTAAAATTTGTAGATAAGACTTATTTAGAATTACACGTTATATTAGGATTTTCACTTTATTAACATATGAATTGAAATTTTTTTTATATTACACACATTGGATATATTTTTGATTATACTAACTGATTTATTTCGTAGGGAAACTACTTTGAATTTTTTTCACCGATTGACGATTTTTTACTGATTTAACTCCAAATTTTGTGTTTTGGCTTTTATATTGTTGCCTATTTCACTTTTTTGTTTTTTGAAAATGGTGTCGAGTGGAAATTTTCCATTCGTAAAATTATATAAAATTGCTTATTAGCAGTAAATTTTGGGTCGAAAATATTAAATTGGTTTTTAGGTCGTAAAATTATTTATTTTGATTTCTGTGAAATTGTATTTTGTTTTATGGTTTAGTTATTTTAATTAAATTTTGTAATTTTGTTTTTTTTTTGATGTGCACGTGTTTTTTTGTTGCGTGTGAAAAAGTTTTTAGATAATCGTGTGAGGAGATTTTTTATGTTTATTTTTTATGGGATGGTGGATTCTACAACATTATAAAAAAAAACTATTTTTTCATCTTAAAATTTGGCCTCCCGAGCCTGAATCATTATTATTACTAAAAAAGTTAGTACCTAATTATTTATGTGTAGCAGTGGTATGCCACTTTGCTTGCTAGGAAAGGGAAAAGATCCACCAAATGTCACCAATTTCCCTCCCAGCAAACCCCGTGTCAACCCACTGCAGTTATTTAGTTTGTTAGTACAAAAAGTTCCTTACCTTAATTACTCCCATACAATCAAAATATCTGAAGAAAAATCCACACAAGAACAACAAAAAAAATCACAGGAAAAAGCAAAAAAAAATAACGCAAGAAACAATTTGAATTAGTTTATCTTAATCAACACTTTATTAAATCTCAACAAAAATAAAAAACAAAAATAGAACCCAAATTTCACACAAAAAAAAACCACTTAACACGACTCAAAACAAAAAAAAATTAGCAAAAAAAACTTAACACGGCAAAGAAAAACTTAGCACTTAAACTAAATATGACCACTCGTTGGTCTGCCTCAAAACTGACTAACTGACCACTCGTTGGTCTATCTATTCACTGACTAACTGACCACTCGTTGGTCTATCTATTCACTGACTAACTGACCACTCGTTGGTCTATCTATTCACTGGCTGCTTAACCAGAAACGAAAACGTACCTCTTTCCACTGGCTGCTTAACCAGAAACGAAAATGTACCTCTTTCGTGTTTCGAAGGTAATTTTTTGCGATCTCATCACAAAAATTTCTACGAAAATTGTACACCAACGTGACATCGATTTTGCTGAATCGAGCCACGCGAAAATATTTTTTTTTCTTTAACACATCCGTTGAGGAAATTCGAATAACAACAACCACAATGCTTTTCAATATTTGCATCGATGTCATTGTTACTAACCTATTGGTAAGTGTAGTATAAAAACTTACATTTCCAATATGTGCATAAAGACGTAGTCAAATTACGTTCATGAACATATTTGGGTTCATTTAACCGAGGCACATACAATATTCTAATGTGAATAAATTATGTTACCTTGAATTAAATAGACACTTATAGAAAATGTAAAGCAAATTAAACATGACGGGCTTATTACATTAGAGATGGTTGAAGACATCATCTTCGAGGTCATGTTAATTGGAAATAAAAGAATTGGGATAGGTTGATAACAGAATTAGATATAATTCTGTTACAGTGATGTTTTAACGCTTTATTATATTGCTTTGGCCAAGCCACCGTCTCATTATTTATCCAGTGTGCACATATAACTGACATCTTGTTACAGGATGGCTACTGCCATCCTGCAGTTTATCACTAAGCGCATGCAGAGGCCTCCACGGTGATATTTTGCAGGCTACGTTCTCAGCGAGAAGTGCGAAGGGTCGTGGGGTTTGAGGCATGCATGGCTCCTGGCCTACACCGTGATTATAATTATGGTTTAAGAAATACTTCATTATTCTTCTATCATCGTTGTCAACGACAAAGTAGTAAGAGACAAGAAATAAAATTGGGGCTCTGGGTCTCGTCCTCTACACATTATAATGAATCTAATAATTTCTTATGTGTCTTACCATATTATGATTAATTGGTTTTAGATAAAATAATTCAGATGAAATGGTTTATTTACGTCGAACGAATTATTTCAGAAGAATCCAGTTTCGTACATATTTTTAGATAAATTGCTTACTGTTTTAATTATAAATTCAATATATTAAGTTTGCTATTTGAACTTTCTTTTTGAAGTAAATTCATTTACGCAGAATTAATGGATTATTGTAGCTCTTTTAAAATATAGGTATTTCGCACACCGGTCGGTTACAAACTATTTATCTACCTAAGCGACAATTCGATAAAGTATTTCTTTTATTTATATGACATATTGTCAGTGTTTGATGTTTCTAAAAAATTCAAATTTTAACCTATAAAAAATTTGAAATTAAAAACTTAATTTTTAAGCTTTCTGTTCTCAATATTCATCAGACGTTTTCATTACAATCCAGTTTCTTAAGGCAATCAATGTAACAATTATTCGCTCCGCATGCGCTATTAACAATAGCGATTAGTGTTTTAATAGGAAATTTATTTATCTAGACGAACCTATGATAACGTACAGGTCATGTTTTGACAATTGATTTAACCATGACGTCAAATTCTGAATAACGCAAATCCTCTAAACCTAAATCAGTCTTTATTTGATTCCGAACTGTAATGGTTTGATCTACTAACCATTTCGTAATACAGTTGGAATTTATTTCAACCAACTCATCTTTATAACGTTTACACCGATATAGGTTTTCGAATGGTATTGCGGATTTTATAAAATTTTCAAAAAAATTTTCCCCGATGTAAAACGTGGATAAATATTTTCGGTCAAATCAGTAAGTAACGCGAGTAAAGTTATATTTCATCAACAATTTACACTCCAAGTTAAACAAATCTGTCATCACATTAGACGGATCGTACGACGCACCTGTCACCCATAATACACTATCATCTCCTGCGAACAATCCCAAATCTATATTGTCGACGTGATAGGCAGCTAAAATCACTGCCATCAATACCATCATGTTACCAAACAAAGTGCTAGCATTGTCCGATTTACGTTTATAATTAGTTGTGACGCATACGCCATGCTGTCTGTCACGAATAAATGACAAACCCTGCGCTTTATCATATTTTGACATATCCATTTCTACAATCTGTGAATATCGCAAGTTTGCTGCTTCAATGCGTTTGTTCATCTCAGATACAAATTCATTAGGTGACATTCCAGTAAATACCATCAATTTATCATGTAATACAGCATATACTGTCTATCCCGTATAACATTACAAATAGGACAAAAGATTACATTAACGTCTTTGCTAGAGTATGCGATAGTCTGCACACTTGCGTATTTAAAAGCGCCAACTCTTTGTTTTTAACAATTTTAACTTTCTTACAACACTTTGATCAAGTGATTATTTTTTTATAACTGACTTGAATAATTTAATTAAATAACTAAATTCTCTGATAACAACTTTATTTAATGAACAATTGTTTTTTCTCTTGATAAAATAACAAATGTTTTGATTTTGAAAATCTCGCTGTATTTATAATTACATTTTCTACTTTGATTTAGAAAAGGTGTTGCGTCATATTTAAAGGCGAACTCTTATTGGTTATAACAGAGTTGCTTCACTGCCATCAATACCATCATGTTACCAAACAAAGTGCTAGCATTGTCCGATTTACGTTTATAATTAGTTGTGACGCATACGCCATGCTGTCTGTCACGAATAAATGACAAACCCTGCGCTTTATCATATTTTGACATATCCATTTCTACAATCTGTGAATATCGCAAGTTTGCTACTTCAATGCGTTTGTTCATCTCAGATACAAATTCATTAGGTGACATTCCAGTAAATACCATCAATTTATCATGTAATACAGCATATACTGTCTATCCCGCATAACATTACAAATAGGACAAAAGATTACATTAACGTCTTTGCTAGAGTATGCGATAGTCTGCACACTTGCGTATTTAAAAGCGCCAACTCTTTGTTTTTAACAATTTTAACTTTCTTACAACACTTTGATCAAGTGATTATTTTTTTATAACTGACTTGAATAATTTAATTAAATAACTAAATTCTCTGATAACAACTTTATTTAATGAACAATTGTTTTTTCTCTTGATAAAATAACAAATGTTTTGATTTTGAAAATCTCGCTGTATTTATAATTACATTTTCTACTTTGATTTAGAAAAGGTGTTGCGTCATATTTAAAGGCGAACTCTTATTGGTTATAACAGAGTTGCTTCACTGCCATCAATACCATCATGTTACCAAACAAAGTGCTAGCATTGTCCGATTTACGTTTATAATTAGTTGTGACGCATACGCCATGCTGTCTGTCACGAATAAATGACAAACCCTGCGCTTTATCATATTTTGACATATCCATTTCTACAATCTGTGAATATCGCAAGTTTGCTACTTCAATGCGTTTGTTCATCTCAGATACAAATTCATTAGGTGACATTCCAGTAAATACCATCAATTTATCATGTAATACAGCATATACTGTCTATCCCGCATAACATTACAAATAGGACAAAAGATTACATTAACGTCTTTGCTAGAGTATGCGATAGTCTGCACACTTGCGTATTTAAAAGCGCCAACTCTTTGTTTTTAACAATTTTAACTTTCTTACAACACTTTGATCAAGTGATTATTTTTTTATAACTGACTTGAATAATTTAATTAAATAACTAAATTCTCTGATAACAACTTTATTTAATGAACAATTGTTTTTTCTCTTGATAAAATAACAAATGTTTTGATTTTGAAAATCTCGCTGTATTTATAATTACATTTTCTACTTTGATTTAGAAAAGGTGTTGCGTCATATTTAAAGGCGAACTCTTATTGGTTATAACAGAGTTGCTTCACTGCCATCAATACCATCATGTTACCAAACAAAGTGCTAGCATTGTCCGATTTACGTTTATAATTAGTTGTGACGCATACGCCATGCTGTCTGTCACGAATAAATGACAAACCCTGCGCTTTATCATATTTTGACATATCCATTTCTACAATCTGTGAATATCGCAAGTTTGCTACTTCAATGCGTTTGTTCATCTCAGATACAAATTCATTAGGTGACATTCCAGTAAATACCATCAATTTATCATGTAATACAGCATATACTGTCTATCCCGCATAACATTACAAATAGGACAAAAGATTACATTAACGTCTTTGCTAGAGTATGCGATAGTCTGCACACTTGCGTATTTAAAAGCGCCAACTCTTTGTTTTTAACAATTTTAACTTTCTTACAACACTTTGATCAAGTGATTATTTTTTTATAACTGACTTGAATAATTTAATTAAATAACTAAATTCTCTGATAACAACTTTATTTAATGAACAATTGTTTTTTCTCTTGATAAAATAACAAATGTTTTGATTTTGAAAATCTCGCTGTATTTATAATTACATTTTCTACTTTGATTTAGAAAAGGTGTTGCGTCATATTTAAAGGCGAACTCTTATTGGTTATAACAGAGTTGCTTCACTGCCATCAATACCATCATGTTACCAAACAAAGTGCTAGCATTGTCCGATTTACGTTTATAATTAGTTGTGACGCATACGCCATGCTGTCTGTCACGAATAAATGACAAACCCTGCGCTTTATCATATTTTGACATATCCATTTCTACAATCTGTGAATATCGCAAGTTTGCTACTTCAATGCGTTTGTTCATCTCAGATACAAATTCATTAGGTGACATTCCAGTAAATACCATCAATTTATCATGTAATACAGCATATACTGTCTATCCCGCATAACATTACAAATAGGACAAAAGATTACATTAACGTCTTTGCTAGAGTATGCGATAGTCTGCACACTTGCGTATTTAAAAGCGCCAACTCTTTGTTTTTAACAATTTTAACTTTCTTACAACACTTTGATCAAGTGATTATTTTTTTATAACTGACTTGAATAATTTAATTAAATAACTAAATTCTCTGATAACAACTTTATTTAATGAACAATTGTTTTTTCTCTTGATAAAATAACAAATGTTTTGATTTTGAAAATCTCGCTGTATTTATAATTACATTTTCTACTTTGATTTAGAAAAGGTGTTGCGTCATATTTAAAGGCGAACTCTTATTGGTTATAACAGAGTTGCTTCACTGCCATCAATACCATCATGTTACCAAACAAAGTGCTAGCATTGTCCGATTTACGTTTATAATTAGTTGTGACGCATACGCCATGCTGTCTGTCACGAATAAATGACAAACCCTGCGCTTTATCATATTTTGACATATCCATTTCTACAATCTGTGAATATCGCAAGTTTGCTACTTCAATGCGTTTGTTCATCTCAGATACAAATTCATTAGGTGACATTCCAGTAAATACCATCAATTTATCATGTAATACAGCATATACTGTCTATCCCGCATAACATTACAAATAGGACAAAAGATTACATTAACGTCTTTGCTAGAGTATGCGATAGTCTGCACACTTGCGTATTTAAAAGCGCCAACTCTTTGTTTTTAACAATTTTAACTTTCTTACAACACTTTGATCAAGTGATTATTTTTTTATAACTGACTTGAATAATTTAATTAAATAACTAAATTCTCTGATAACAACTTTATTTAATGAACAATTGTTTTTTCTCTTGATAAAATAACAAATGTTTTGATTTTGAAAATCTCGCTGTATTTATAATTACATTTTCTACTTTGATTTAGAAAAGGTGTTGCGTCATATTTAAAGGCGAACTCTTATTGGTTATAACAGAGTTGCTTCACTGCCATCAATACCATCATGTTACCAAACAAAGTGCTAGCATTGTCCGATTTACGTTTATAATTAGTTGTGACGCATACGCCATGCTGTCTGTCACGAATAAATGACAAACCCTGCGCTTTATCATATTTTGACATATCCATTTCTACAATCTGTGAATATCGCAAGTTTGCTACTTCAATGCGTTTGTTCATCTCAGATACAAATTCATTAGGTGACATTCCAGTAAATACCATCAATTTATCATGTAATACAGCATATACTGTCTATCCCGCATAACATTACAAATAGGACAAAAGATTACATTAACGTCTTTGCTAGAGTATGCGATAGTCTGCACACTTGCGTATTTAAAAGCGCCAACTCTTTGTTTTTAACAATTTTAACTTTCTTACAACACTTTGATCAAGTGATTATTTTTTTATAACTGACTTGAATAATTTAATTAAATAACTAAATTCTCTGATAACAACTTTATTTAATGAACAATTGTTTTTTCTCTTGATAAAATAACAAATGTTTTGATTTTGAAAATCTCGCTGTATTTATAATTACATTTTCTACTTTGATTTAGAAAAGGTGTTGCGTCATATTTAAAGGCGAACTCTTATTGGTTATAACAGAGTTGTAAGGATCGTCTTGATATAAAATATATCTGATATTACTTTTCCATAATTTATTTCTTCCTTTGTTATCGTATAATTTTTATTTCTATCTATTTTTGTTAATTGATTTTATTTATTTTGGTTTCTTCGAATTCTATTACTCATTCCTGTTCAATATTTTCTTATGTGCACGTGCACGAGCTTCCTCACAATATACAGTATTGTGCAAAACTTAAGGAACTTTCGCTCGACAATCATTTAAAATATTTTATTTCTGTTTTAATGTTTTTTGTAAAAAAAAAGTTCATATTTATTTATTCCTTTATTATATAAAGTTTACAAATATAAACTAAAAATCTAAATAACGGCTAATTTTCAGTAAAACAAAAAAAAAATTAAATATTTATTTTAATTGGCTGTGCAAAACAAAAGCAACTTCTTAATACTTAGTGAAATAATCTTTATCTTAATTACTTCCGCACATCTGCGGGGCATTGATTCAATTAGGTTAGAAACTATTGCCATTGGTATATTTTCCCACTCTGCTCTCAAAGTTTTCATTAGTTCTGCCTTCTTGCGATGCCATTTATTACCTACTCTTCGTTTAAGAATCCCGAAGAGGTTTTCAATGGGATTCAAGTCTGGTGATTGCGCCCGCCAATCCAGGACTTGAATCCCATTCTGAAATCCACTCTTTAACCAACTTCGATGTGTGTTTCGGGTCGTTGTCGTGTTAAAACACCCATCGAAGTGGCATTTCCCATTCTGCGTAAGGGAGCATTTGTGTTTCTAAAATATTTTTGTAGAGATTTCGATCCATTTTGTCACTTATCTCGTAAAATGGGTTTAGACGAAGAATTAGAAGAATTTAGTAAATTAAACTTACACTCATCGCCAATTAACACTGCGTTCCATTTATTTATTGTCCAATTAAGATGGGTTCTAGCAAAATTTAAGCTGGAGATAAATTACAAATTAAATAAATGTGTTAGAATGGAGTGAAATGGCTACAAACCGGTTTAGAACGTGTTTCTTACTAAGAATGGGTTTCTTGCATGGAGAAAAACTCTTCAAATTGTTATCTATAGCACGTCTCCGGACAGTGCTAGGATCTACACATAAACCTAGCGCTCCCACAATTTCTCTTGAAGAAATAAATGGATCTTTTTTAATTAAATTGACTATTTTTCTATCAGTACGGGGTGATGTCTTTCGAGGGCGGCCGCCGACATTTAAGTTTTCAATCGTTCCACTTGTTTTATGTTTCTTAATTAATCGCGAAATTATAGATTTGTTGATTTTAAATTTGTTTGCGATGTTAGTTTGTAATTCACCACTATAATAATCATTAATTATTTTAGTGTTTAAAATGTTGTCGTATTTGTTCCGACCCATTAATGCAACGAATATTTTATCTCAACTATGCCTAATGCATTCACAAAACCAACTGAAAAGGATTCTTTTGTTTTTTGTATAAAAATTAATATTGAAAATGTCCCGTTAGAAAAGAGAAACAAAAGTAGAAAGTAAAGAGAAGTAAAAGTTGCTTTTTTTTGCACAGCCAATTATAATGAATATTTGAATTTTTTTATTTTTTTTACTGAAAATTAACTGTTACTTAGTTTTTTAGTTTATATTTGTAAGCATTATATATAAAGGAATAAATATTATACTTATAAATATTATAAATATTAACTTATAGTTATAGGGATACAACTTTATTAATAAAAATAAAGAGGTTAATCTAGTAGTACGCATACGACGACTGCGTTTACCGACCAATATAAAATATTATTTTAATATATATTATCTTTTAAAGGCATCTGGTATTGTCTCCCCATGTAGAGATAGTTGCAATATATTATTTCCTGCGTTCACATCTCGATGTCAAACAGTTTGACACTTTTGGCAAAGTGCAAATCGGTTGGGTGATTTTGAAATCGCTAGACTTGCGTGGCAACAGGAGCATAATTTTGTTGTTTGAAATTCATCTTGTAGCCAAACGGTATAATTTTTTGATTATTGCAATAAACTTAATAATTTTCTTTTCGGCGTTCTCACGTAACCGCGAATGATCGAATTAGCGGCTAAATTTGTGGAGCCCCATGCGATGAACGTATGATGCGTGGGTGGCGCGAGTCGACGTCGGTACTCATGTAAAGTTCTCTCCACACGAATATATTTCTCCATTTTTAGACGGGCCATACGGCGTTGCGCGTATAAATCTTGTAGATACTTGATATATTGCAATCGCCAAGCGGTGTATCTGGTGTAATGTTTCGGTTCGTGTGACACCATAATATCGTATTTTTTGTTAATTTCGATCATTGACAAGTGTGCCTTATTCATTGGGTTTGGCGGTCGTTTCTTTCGTCGCCTGCGTCCATTTTTGCTATTCGATACGATCGGCGTTGTTGGTTGTGCGCTCTCGCTCTGTATCTCCGGGTCGCGCGTATAATTTTTTAATCGCACACGTCTCGACATCTCGCCCGTGTCATAATGGTATGTTGCCGATTTTATTTTGATCATTGCACGCATGATGTGTTATTAGTTTTTTTTATCGATGAAATATTCAATGCCGCCAAAGCATCAAACGTTCGCCCGGATCAATACCAACCATTTTGTGTAATTTTTGTAGTAGTTAATGATTTTATTTTATTTGACGGCGGCGGTGTGGTAGTTATTGATTTTATTTTATTCAATTTAGTCTTTTCAATTAATTTCATATATTTTAATAATATGCCTGGTGGTGGGGGCGGCGGCGGTGTTGTCGTTGTTGACTTTTCCTTCTTCACGTCCAGCACACTTAAGTCGTTTTAATAATTTCTTAGATTTCTCCTCGGTTGATGACACCGCCAATTGTATTGACACGCCATCCGTGTAGATTGAGTTATCAAATTTTTTTGCTGCTGTCTCAAACCGTTCAATATGGAAATACATTTTTCAATATTTTTGAGTGTTAAGTTTAAAATTTGTCCATTTTGCTTCTTCGCTGCTTATTATCTTCGCGTGAAGTAATAAATCACGTAAATCGCTCGTGTCTACATGCATATATTTCCGACCAGCGTGCATATGCGGAAATAAAATAAAATTTCGTAACGCATTCTCCTCGTTGTAGCGCTGCAGACGATGAAAAATTAATAAATATTTGTATGGATTGCGTTTTATCCCATAAAAATAATGTTCGTAACAAATTGGATATTCTAATTTATCGAGAATGAGCTTCACGATGAAAGCGCCCTCATTTTCCTCATTTGAATTCTCCACTTGCTCAGGATTGTCGGTGATATCCGGTTTGATGTTAAATAGTGCTCGCATTCCATTATAAATTCGCGTCATTGAATACTTTTCTCGTTCCTTTGCTGTTGCGACAATGACGAATCTTCGTACACGGTTGTACGCGTATTGTACTAATTTTTTACACAAATTATTAAAACAGAAATAAAGTATTTTAAATGATTGTGGAGCAAAAGTTGCTTAAGTTTTGCACAATACTGTATATAGAAAAAAAAAAAAAAAAAAAAACAAATTTACATAAACGTATATAAAAACATAATGTTGATGAACCAATTGTTCTCATTTTAATATTTTACTTCTAAATATACACACACGTAAACTATACCACACTAGTCCTACGACAACATATTACAAATGCGTATATTAAAATATTTTTGAAACATATTCATATAAAAAAAACAAAAATTAAACAAAATATAAATAAAAAATATGAATTAACACAAAAAACACTTAGCTTGTGATGCGTTCACCGCACTGCGTCAGTGCGTCACACAAATTATTTTTATTTATATACATATAATGTACATATTCACGTTCATTTTAATTTACTTCACTAATATTTATTTATTAACAAATTTTTATTATAGTACACTTTATATTTAATTTAATTAATAACTTGATATATAAAATATTTATTTATTTAAAACACAATAAGTTTAAAATTTTTCTATACAGAGAAAGACAAAAGTGCGTCTTTCTCCTACGACGATCGATCGCCCGATGGAATGCACCGTCTTATTAATCTCAAATTATTATTATTGGCTTGTATGACATTTTCCATTACAGCAAATTGTTTTCGTTTAATTTTAAGGAATAAACTAAGAAGTAGTCTTGTTACGCTCAGCCATCAATACCATCGTGTTACCAAAAAAAGTGCTCGCATCGCCCGATTTACGCTGATAATTAGTTGTGACGCGTACGCCATGCTGTCTGTCACGAATAAATGACAATTTTTGACTTTCATACCATTATGTCAACTAGATCGGGGTGCATACCAAATGCTTCATACAACTTACACTCAAAAATAAGCAACGCGCCTTATCATATTTTGACATATCCATTTCAACAATTTGTGAATATCGCAAGTTTGCTACTTCAATGCGTTTGTTCATCTCAGATACAAATTCATTAGGTGACATTCCAGTAAATACCATCAATTTATCATGTAAAACAGCATATACAGTCTATCTCGCATAACATTAAAAATCGGACAAAAGATTACATTGACGTCTGCTAGAGTATGTGATAGTCTGTACACTTGCGTATTTAAAAGCGCCAACTCTTTGTTTTTAACAATTTTAACTTTCTTACAACACTTTGATCAAGGGATTATTTTTTATAACTGACTTGAATAATTTAATTAAATAATTGTAAACGCCTGGTAAAAGTTCAATTATAACACCAGCTTATTAATGTCTAAATGAAAAAGAAAAAAGCTTGAGTTACTTCTATTATACAATAAATGTATATTCTTTGAATAACAATAAGTATTTAACTGTTTACCTTTCGAGAGAGAATTCTGTCCAGACCATGAATACTTGGATAAGACAGCATTGGAGCATACGTATTCCAAACAGTTCTTAACCGTCTTGTTTGGTTTTTCAGCAGCCAACTTGTATAATTGAAGAGTCTGAAACAAATTAAGTATTAAATATTTTGAGTTATCAATAATTATTTCTAATACATACCATTTGATCAATATAACTTTGGAGAAGTTAATTTTAAGTTAAATGCGGCTAGTTGATCTGCACTATTAATGGGCAGTTTCGGTAGTATAAAGAGGTATCTTTAATTATTACCAATTGGTTCTTTTTTGATTTAATATTCATTATCACAACCTGCGGAATTTCTTTAATGCTGCTTGGTTTTGTAGAATTTGCTGTTGGTTATCTAAAATGAGGGTAGCTTTGGATTTAATTTCTTTGATTTTAAGTTTGTTTTTCTTTATTTTTTCTTTAAGTTTTTGAATTAGATCCTTGTTTGCCATTGGTTTCTGTTTCAATTCCACTCAAAAAATCTTCACTAAAGCAATTTGACCTATAAACGGGCGTTGCAACTAACTCGGATGTTTGTTGACCTTCTAAATTACACGTTGTTTGTTGATTTTCATTGTTAATTGGGATTAACGGTGGCAGCTCTATCGGAGATACATCTGAGTAATTTTCGCTTTCGAAGGCTGGTCGAAATTTCCATTAAAATTTTGTATTGTATACTTTCGTTTATTAAGCGTTGCTTCTTCATCAAATTCCGAGTTTGAATACTCCCCCAAAAAATTTTCTTTTTCTTTTGTTTCACGATAGCTGGCTATGTTGTTTTTTAAGTTCTTACAGTCAAATATTTCCCAGTCCGCGTTTGGGTGAAGGTGATGTTAACTAGAGTGTGATTGTCGTGGACAGGACAACCTTAGTTACATTCATTGTTGCCACTACCCTTTTAACTGTACCCCGTAGGCGGCATTAACCCGCTAGCTCAGCGGTAAAGGTTAATTGGCCGTGGGGATGGGGATACAAAGATAGCGGCCTAGATTACCGCCGGAGGTAACAAATAAGACGGGTACGGATGGGAGAGGGCATCGAACCCTTAAATAATGAATTGGGCAATCAGCCCATTGCAGGAAAAGTCGGTCAGACGCCGACCGTGGTTGTATTATTATTGTAAATTTTATTTGTGATATAATATGATTTTGTTATGGATTGCAATTGTATTGATCTTTATTTCTTTGTTATAAATTTGAGAGAGTTAATTTATATAGTATTTGGTCTAGGGATTTGTATAGTTCAGTAATGGATTTCTTTATTGGGTTATATTTATATAATAGTGGTTATGTAATTTATATTTAATGAATTATTTAATAAAATATAATAAATTTAATGAATTTAGATTTAATATGGTGAAATCTTACCTGATACTTAAAGTGAATGATTAATTTTCACTGCTGTTGCTTTTGTTCTGGAGAAATCGATTTTACTAACGATCAAATAACAACACTATGATTAATTTGAATCTTAATTTTATAAACTTTAATTTATTTAGAACTTGATTGTAACTTTAGGTTTATAATATTTCGGTTTTGATATAATTACACTTTAACTATAATTAATGGATGTTCAACTTAATTTCGGCTAGATTGAATTTTCTGAACTTTTAACTTTTATTTTATTTAACATACACCAAATTAAATGCTTTTGACTTTACATGAGCTAAACTTATAACCTTTATAGATATGAACTTTAATTTATTCTAAGTATTTTGGATTTTACACTTCAAATATATTTTAATTAGAAATATGAATTAACTTTGAATTTTAGAATTACACACAATTTTATTTATAATTGAAAGATTTTAAATTAGAATTTAAATTTTACACGTATAAATTATGGTTTCATTTGTAATTCCGTAAAACATAAATTGGTTTTAGATTGCACACATTGATTTTCGATATCACCGGTCATTAAAATTTGTAGATAAGACTTATTTAGAATTACACGTTATATTAGGATTTTCACTTTATTAACATATGAATTGAAATTTTTTTTATATTACACACATTGGATATATTTTTGATTATACTAACTGATTTATTTCGTAGGGAAACTACTTTGAATTTTTTTCACCGATTGACGATTTTTTACTGATTTAACTCCAAATTTTGTGTTTTGGCTTTTATATTGTTGCCTATTTCACTTTTTTGTTTTTTGAAAATGGTGTCGAGTGGAAATTTTCCATTCGTAAAATTATATAAAATTGCTTATTAGCAGTAAATTTTGGGTCGAAAATATTAAATTGGTTTTTAGGTCGTAAAATTATTTATTTTGATTTCTGTGAAATTGTATTTTGTTTTATGGTTTAGTTATTTTAATTAAATTTTGTAATTTTGTTTTTTTTTTGATGTGCACGTGTTTTTTTGTTGCGTGTGAAAAAGTTTTTAGATAATCGTGTGAGGAGATTTTTTATGTTTATTTTTTATGGGATGGTGGATTCTACAACATTATAAAAAAAAACTATTTTTTCATCTTAAAATTTGGCCTCCCGAGCCTGAATCATTATTATTACTAAAAAAGTTAGTACCTAATTATTTATGTGTAGCAGTGGTATGCCACTTTGCTTGCTAGGAAAGGGAAAAGATCCACCAAATGTCACCAATTTCCCTCCCAGCAAACCCCGTGTCAACCCACTGCAGTTATTTAGTTTGTTAGTACAAAAAGTTCCTTACCTTAATTACTCCCAAACAATCAAAATATCTGAAGAAAAATCCACACAAGAACAACAAAAAAAATCACAGGAAAAAGCAAAAAAAAATAACGCAAGAAACAATTTGAATTAGTTTATCTTAATCAACACTTTATTAAATCTCAACAAAAATAAAAAACAAAAATAGAACCCAAATTTCACACAAAAAAAAACCACTTAACACGACTCAAAACAAAAAAAAATTAGCAAAAAAAACTTAACACGGCAAAGAAAAACTTAGCACTTAAACTAAATATGACCACTCGTTGGTCTGCCTCAAAACTGACTAACTGACCACTCGTTGGTCTATCTATTCACTGACTAACTGACCACTCGTTGGTCTATCTATTCACTGACTAACTGACCACTCGTTGGTCTATCTATTCACTGGCTGCTTAACCAGAAACGAAAACGTACCTCTTTCCACTGGCTGCTTAACCAGAAACGAAAATGTACCTCTTTCGTGTTTCGAAGGTAATTTTTTGCGATCTCATCACAAAAATTTCTACGAAAATTGTACACCAACGTGACATCGATTTTGCTGAATCGAGCCACGCGAAAATATTTTTTTTTCTTTAACACATCCGTTGAGGAAATTCGAATAACAACAACCACAATGCTTTTCAATATTTGCATCGATGTCATTGTTACTAACCTATTGGTAAGTGTAGTATAAAAACTTACATTTCCAATATGTGCATAAAGACGTAGTCAAATTACGTTCATGAACATATTTGGGTTCATTTAACCGAGGCACATACAATATTCTAATGTGAATAAATTATGTTACCTTGAATTAAATAGACACTTATAGAAAATGTAAAGCAAATTAAACATGACGGGCTTATTACATTAGAGATGGTTGAAGACATCATCTTCGAGGTCATGTTAATTGGAAATAAAAGAATTGGGATAGGTTGATAACAGAATTAGATATAATTCTGTTACAGTGATGTTTTAACGCTTTATTATATTGCTTTGGCCAAGCCACCGTCTCATTATTTATCCAGTGTGCACATATAACTGACATCTTGTTACAGGATGGCTACTGCCATCCTGCAGTTTATCACTAAGCGCATGCAGAGGCCTCCGCGGTGATATTTTGCAGGCTACGTTCTCAGCGAGAAGTGCGAAGGGTCGTGGGGTTTGAGGCATGCATGGCTCCTGGCCTACACCGTGATTATAATTATGGTTTAAGAAATACTTCATTATTCTTCTATCATCGTTGTCAACGACAAAGTAGTAAGAGACAAGAAATAAAATTGGGGCTCTGGGTCTCGTCCTCTACACATTATAATGAATCTAATAATTTCTTATGTGTCTTACCATATTATGATTAATTGGTTTTAGATAAAATAATTCAGATGAAATGGTTTATTTACGTCGAACGAATTATTTCAGAAGAATCCAGTTTCGTACATATTTTTAGATAAATTGCTTACTGTTTTAATTATAAATTCAATATATTAAGTTTGCTATTTGAACTTTCTTTTTGAAGTAAATTCATTTACGCAGAATTAATGGATTATTGTAGCTCTTTTAAAATATAGGTATTTCGCACACCGGTCGGTTACAAACTATTTATCTACCTAAGCGACAATTCGATAAAGTATTTCTTTTATTTATATGACATATTGTCAGTGTTTGATGTTTCTAAAAAATTCAAATTTTAACCTATAAAAAATTTGAAATTAAAAACTTAATTTTTAAGCTTTCTGTTCTCAATATTCATCAGACGTTTTCATTACAATCCAGTTTCTTAAGGCAATCAATGTAACAATTATTCGCTCCGCATGCGCTATTAACAATAGCGATTAGTGTTTTAATAGGAAATTTATTTATCTAGACGAACCTATGATAACGTACAGGTCATGTTTTGACAATTGATTTAACCATGACGTCAAATTCTGAATAACGCAAATCCTCTAAACCTAAATCAGTCTTTATTTGATTCCGAACTGTAATGGTTTGATCTACTAACCATTTCGTAATACAGTTGGAATTTATTTCAACCAACTCATCTTTATAACGTTTACACCGATATAGGTTTTCGAATGGTATTGCGGATTTTATAAAATTTTCAAAAAAATTTTCCCCGATGTAAAACGTGGATAAATATTTTCGGTCAAATCAGTAAGTAACGCGAGTAAAGTTATATTTCATCAACAATTTACACTCCAAGTTAAACAAATCTGTCATCACATTAGACGGATCGTACGACGCACCTGTCACCCATAATACACTATCATCTCCTGCGAACAATCCCAAATCTATATTGTCGACGTGATAGGCAGCTAAAATCACTGCCATCAATACCATCATGTTACCAAACAAAGTGCTAGCATTGTCCGATTTACGTTTATAATTAGTTGTGACGCATACGCCATGCTGTCTGTCACGAATAAATGACAAACCCTGCGCTTTATCATATTTTGACATATCCATTTCTACAATCTGTGAATATCGCAAGTTTGCTACTTCAATGCGTTTGTTCATCTCAGATACAAATTCATTAGGTGACATTCCAGTAAATACCATCAATTTATCATGTAATACAGCATATACTGTCTATCCCGTATAACATTACAAATAGGACAAAAGATTACATTAACGTCTTTGCTAGAGTATGCGATAGTCTGCACACTTGCGTATTTAAAAGCGCCAACTCTTTGTTTTTAACAATTTTAACTTTCTTACAACACTTTGATCAAGTGATTATTTTTTTATAACTGACTTGAATAATTTAATTAAATAACTAAATTCTCTGATAACAACTTTATTTAATGAACAATTGTTTTTTCTCTTGATAAAATAACAAATGTTTTGATTTTGAAAATCTCGCTGTATTTATAATTACATTTTCTACTTTGATTTAGAAAAGGTGTTGCGTCATATTTAAAGGCGAACTCTTATTGGTTATAACAGAGTTGCTTCACTGCCATCAATACCATCATGTTACCAAACAAAGTGCTAGCATTGTCCGATTTACGTTTATAATTAGTTGTGACGCATACGCCATGCTGTCTGTCACGAATAAATGACAAACCCTGCGCTTTATCATATTTTGACATATCCATTTCTACAATCTGTGAATATCGCAAGTTTGCTACTTCAATGCGTTTGTTCATCTCAGATACAAATTCATTAGGTGACATTCCAGTAAATACCATCAATTTATCATGTAATACAGCATATACTGTCTATCCCGTATAACATTACAAATAGGACAAAAGATTACATTAACGTCTTTGCTAGAGTATGCGATAGTCTGCACACTTGCGTATTTAAAAGCGCCAACTCTTTGTTTTTAACAATTTTAACTTTCTTACAACACTTTGATCAAGTGATTATTTTTTTATAACTGACTTGAATAATTTAATTAAATAACTAAATTCTCTGATAACAACTTTATTTAATGAACAATTGTTTTTTCTCTTGATAAAATAACAAATGTTTTGATTTTGAAAATCTCGCTGTATTTATAATTACATTTTCTACTTTGATTTAGAAAAGGTGTTGCGTCATATTTAAAGGCGAACTCTTATTGGTTATAACAGAGTTGCTTCACTGCCATCAATACCATCATGTTACCAAACAAAGTGCTAGCATTGTCCGATTTACGTTTATAATTAGTTGTGACGCATACGCCATGCTGTCTGTCACGAATAAATGACAAACCCTGCGCTTTATCATATTTTGACATATCCATTTCTACAATCTGTGAATATCGCAAGTTTGCTACTTCAATGCGTTTGTTCATCTCAGATACAAATTCATTAGGTGACATTCCAGTAAATACCATCAATTTATCATGTAATACAGCATATACTGTCTATCCCGTATAACATTACAAATAGGACAAAAGATTACATTAACGTCTTTGCTAGAGTATGCGATAGTCTGCACACTTGCGTATTTAAAAGCGCCAACTCTTTGTTTTTAACAATTTTAACTTTCTTACAACACTTTGATCAAGTGATTATTTTTTTATAACTGACTTGAATAATTTAATTAAATAACTAAATTCTCTGATAACAACTTTATTTAATGAACAATTGTTTTTTCTCTTGATAAAATAACAAATGTTTTGATTTTGAAAATCTCGCTGTATTTATAATTACATTTTCTACTTTGATTTAGAAAAGGTGTTGCGTCATATTTAAAGGCGAACTCTTATTGGTTATAACAGAGTTGCTTCACTGCCATCAATACCATCATGTTACCAAACAAAGTGCTAGCATTGTCCGATTTACGTTTATAATTAGTTGTGACGCATACGCCATGCTGTCTGTCACGAATAAATGACAAACCCTGCGCTTTATCATATTTTGACATATCCATTTCTACAATCTGTGAATATCGCAAGTTTGCTACTTCAATGCGTTTGTTCATCTCAGATACAAATTCATTAGGTGACATTCCAGTAAATACCATCAATTTATCATGTAATACAGCATATACTGTCTATCCCGCATAACATTACAAATAGGACAAAAGATTACATTAACGTCTTTGCTAGAGTATGCGATAGTCTGCACACTTGCGTATTTAAAAGCGCCAACTCTTTGTTTTTAACAATTTTAACTTTCTTACAACACTTTGATCAAGTGATTATTTTTTTATAACTGACTTGAATAATTTAATTAAATAACTAAATTCTCTGATAACAACTTTATTTAATGAACAATTGTTTTTTCTCTTGATAAAATAACAAATGTTTTGATTTTGAAAATCTCGCTGTATTTATAATTACATTTTCTACTTTGATTTAGAAAAGGTGTTGCGTCATATTTAAAGGCGAACTCTTATTGGTTATAACAGAGTTGCTTCACTGCCATCAATACCATCATGTTACCAAACAAAGTGCTAGCATTGTCCGATTTACGTTTATAATTAGTTGTGACGCATACGCCATGCTGTCTGTCACGAATAAATGACAAACCCTGCGCTTTATCATATTTTGACATATCCATTTCTACAATCTGTGAATATCGCAAGTTTGCTACTTCAATGCGTTTGTTCATCTCAGATACAAATTCATTAGGTGACATTCCAGTAAATACCATCAATTTATCATGTAATACAGCATATACTGTCTATCCCGCATAACATTACAAATAGGACAAAAGATTACATTAACGTCTTTGCTAGAGTATGCGATAGTCTGCACACTTGCGTATTTAAAAGCGCCAACTCTTTGTTTTTAACAATTTTAACTTTCTTACAACACTTTGATCAAGTGATTATTTTTTTATAACTGACTTGAATAATTTAATTAAATAACTAAATTCTCTGATAACAACTTTATTTAATGAACAATTGTTTTTTCTCTTGATAAAATAACAAATGATTTGATTTTGAAAATCTCGCTGTATTTATAATTACATTTTCTACTTTGATTTAGAAAAGGTGTTGCGTCATATTTAAAGGCGAACTCTTATTGGTTATAACAGAGTTGCTTCACTGCCATCAATACCATCATGTTACCAAACAAAGTGCTAGCATTGTCCGATTTACGTTTATAATTAGTTGTGACGCATACGCCATGCTGTCTGTCACGAATAAATGACAAACCCTGCGCTTTATCATATTTTGACATATCCATTTCTACAATCTGTGAATATCGCAAGTTTGCTACTTCAATGCGTTTGTTCATCTCAGATACAAATTCATTAGGTGACATTCCAGTAAATACCATCAATTTATCATGTAATACAGCATATACTGTCTATCCCGCATAACATTACAAATAGGACAAAAGATTACATTAACGTCTTTGCTAGAGTATGCGATAGTCTGCACACTTGCGTATTTAAAAGCGCCAACTCTTTGTTTTTAACAATTTTAACTTTCTTACAACACTTTGATCAAGTGATTATTTTTTTATAACTGACTTGAATAATTTAATTAAATAACTAAATTCTCTGATAACAACTTTATTTAATGAACAATTGTTTTTTCTCTTGATAAAATAACAAATGTTTTGATTTTGAAAATCTCGCTGTATTTATAATTACATTTTCTACTTTGATTTAGAAAAGGTGTTGCGTCATATTTAAAGGCGAACTCTTATTGGTTATAACAGAGTTGCTTCACTGCCATCAATACCATCATGTTACCAAACAAAGTGCTAGCATTGTCCGATTTACGTTTATAATTAGTTGTGACGCATACGCCATGCTGTCTGTCACGAATAAATGACAAACCCTGCGCTTTATCATATTTTGACATATCCATTTCTACAATCTGTGAATATCGCAAGTTTGCTACTTCAATGCGTTTGTTCATCTCAGATACAAATTCATTAGGTGACATTCCAGTAAATACCATCAATTTATCATGTAATACAGCATATACTGTCTATCCCGTATAACATTACAAATAGGACAAAAGATTACATTAACGTCTTTGCTAGAGTATGCGATAGTCTGCACACTTGCGTATTTAAAAGCGCCAACTCTTTGTTTTTAACAATTTTAACTTTCTTACAACACTTTGATCAAGTGATTATTTTTTTATAACTGACTTGAATAATTTAATTAAATAACTAAATTCTCTGATAACAACTTTATTTAATGAACAATTGTTTTTTCTCTTGATAAAATAACAAATGTTTTGATTTTGAAAATCTCGCTGTATTTATAATTACATTTTCTACTTTGATTTAGAAAAGGTGTTGCGTCATATTTAAAGGCGAACTCTTATTGGTTATAACAGAGTTGTAAGGATCGTCTTGATATAAAATATATCTGATATTACTTTTCCATAATTTATTTCTTCCTTTGTTATCGTATAATTTTTATTTCTATCTATTTTTGTTAATTGATTTTATTTATTTTGGTTTCTTCGAATTCTATTACTCATTCCTGTTCAATATTTTCTTATGTGCACGTGCACGAGCTTCCTCACAATATACAGTATTGTGCAAAACTTAAGGAACTTTCGCTCGACAATCATTTAAAATATTTTATTTCTGTTTTAATGTTTTTTGTAAAAAAAAAGTTCATATTTATTTATTCCTTTATTATATAAAGTTTACAAATATAAACTAAAAATCTAAATAACGGCTAATTTTCAGTAAAACAAAAAAAAAATTAAATATTTATTTTAATTGGCTGTGCAAAACAAAAGCAACTTCTTAATACTTAGTGAAATAATCTTTATCTTAATTACTTCCGCACATCTGCGGGGCATTGATTCAATTAGGTTAGAAACTATTGCCATTGGTATATTTTCCCACTCTGCTCTCAAAGTTTTCATTAGTTCTGCCTTCTTGCGATGCCATTTATTACCTACTCTTCGTTTAAGAATCCCGAAGAGGTTTTCAATGGGATTCAAGTCTGGTGATTGCGCCCGCCAATCCAGGACTTGAATCCCATTCTGAAATCCACTCTTTAACCAACTTCGATGTGTGTTTCGGGTCGTTGTCGTGTTAAAACACCCATCGAAGTGGCATTTCCCATTCTGCGTAAGGGAGCATTTGTGTTTCTAAAATATTTTTATAGAGATTTCGATCCATTTTGTCACTTATCTCGTAAAATGGGTTTAGACGAAGAATTAGAAGAATTTAGTAAATTAAACTTACACTCATCGCCAATTAACACTGCGTTCCATTTATTTATTGTCCAATTAAGATGGGTTCTAGCAAAATTTAAGCTGGAGATAAATTACAAATTAAATAAATGTGTTAGAATGGAGTGAAATGGCTACAAACCGGTTTAGAACGTGTTTCTTACTAAGAATGGGTTTCTTGCATGGAGAAAAACTCTTCAAATTGTTATCTATAGCACGTCTCCGGACAGTGCTAGGATCTACACATAAACCTAGCGCTCCCACAATTTCTCTTGAAGAAATAAATGGATCTTTTTTAATTAAATTGACTATTTTTCTATCAGTACGGGGTGATGTCTTTCGAGGGCGGCCGCCGACATTTAAGTTTTCAATCGTTCCACTTGTTTTATGTTTCTTAATTAATCGCGAAATTATAGATTTGTTGATTTTAAATTTGTTTGCGATGTTAGTTTGTAATTCACCACTATAATAATCATTAATTATTTTAGTGTTTAAAATGTTGTCGTATTTGTTCCGACCCATTAATGCAACGAATATTTTATCTCAACTATGCCTAATGCATTCACAAAACCAACTGAAAAGGATTCTTTTGTTTTTTGTATAAAAATTAATATTGAAAATGTCCCGTTAGAAAAGAGAAACAAAAGTAGAAAGTAAAGAGAAGTAAAAGTTGCTTTTTTTTGCACAGCCAATTATAATGAATATTTGAATTTTTTTATTTTTTTTTACTGAAAATTAACTGTTACTTAGTTTTTTAGTTTATATTTGTAAGCATTATATATAAAGGAATAAATATTATACTTATAAATATTATAAATATTAACTTATAGTTATAGGGATACAACTTTATTAATAAAAATAAAGAGGTTAATCTAGTAGTACGCATACGACGACTGCGTTTACCGACCAATATAAAATATTATTTTAATATATATTATCTTTTAAAGGCATCTGGTATTGTCTCCCCATGTAGAGATAGTTGCAATATATTATTTCCTGCGTTCACATCTCGATGTCAAACAATTTGACACTTTTGGCAAAGTGCAAATCGGTTGGGTGATTTTGAAATCGCTAGACTCGCGTGGCAACAGGAGCATAATTTTGTTGTTTGAAATTCATCTTGTAGCCAAACGGTATAATTTTTTGATTGTTGCAATAAACTTAATAATTTTCTTTTCGGCGTTCTTACGTAACCGCGAATGATCGAATTAGCGGCTAAATTTGTGGAGCCCCATGCGATGAACGTATGATGCGTGGGTGGCGCGAGTCGACGTCGGTACTCATGTAAAGTTCTCTCCACACGAATATATTTCTCCATTTTTAGACGGGCCATACGGCGTTGCGCGTATAAATCTTGTAGATACTTGATATATTGCAATCGCCAAGCGGTGTATCTGGTGTAATGTTTCGGTTCGTGTGACACCATAATATCTTATTTTTTGTTAATTTCGATCATTGACAAGTGTGCCTTATTCATTGGGTTTGGCGGTCGTTTCTTTCGTCGCCTGCGTCCATTTTTGTTATTCGATACGATCGGCGTTGTTGGTTGTGCGCTCTCGCTCTGTATCTCCGGGTCGCGCGTATAATTTTTTAATCGCACACGTCTCGACATCTCGCCCGTGTCATAATGGTATGTTGCCGATTTTATTTTGATCATTGCACGCATGATGTGTTATTAGTTTTTTTTATCGATGAAATATTCAATGCCGCCAAAGCATCAAACGTTCGCCCGGATCAATACCAACCATTTTGTGTAATTTTTGTAGTAGTTAATGATTTTATTTTATTTGACGGCGGCGGTGTGGTAGTTATTGATTTTATTTTATTCAATTTAGTCTTTTCAATTAATTTCATATATTTTAATAATATGCCTGGTGGTGGGGGCGGCGGCGGTGTTGTCGTTGTTGACTTTTCCTTCTTCACGTCCAGCACACTTAAGTCGTTTTAATAATTTCTTAGATTTCTCCTCGGTTGATGACACCGCCAATTGTATTGACACGCCATCCGTGTAGATTGAGTTATCAAATTTTTTTGCTGCTGTCTCAAACCGTTCAATATGGAAATACATTTTCCAATATTTTTGAGTGTTAAGTTTAAAATTTGTCCATTTTGCTTCTTCGCTGCTTATTATCTTCGCGTGAAGTAATAAATCATGTAAATCGCTCGTGTCTACATGCATATATTTCCGACCAGCGTGCATATGCGGAAATAAAATAAAATTTCGTAACGCATTCTCCTCGTTGTAGCACTGCGACGATGAAAAAATAATAAATATTTGTATGGATTGCGTTTTATCCCATAAAAATAATGTTCGTAACAAATTGGATATTCTAATTTATCGAGAATGAGCTTCACGATGAAAGCGCCCTCATTTTCCTCATTTGAATTCTCTACTTGCTCAGGATTGTCGGTGATATCCGGTTTGATGTTAAATAGTGCTCGCATTCCATTATAAATTCGCGTCATTGAATACTTTTCTCGTTCCTTTGCTGTTGCGACAATGACGAATCTTCGTACACGGTTGTACGCGTATTGAACTAATTTTTTACACAAATTATTAAAACAGAAATAAAGTATTTTAAATGATTGTGGAGCAAAAGTTGCTTAAGTTTTGCACAATACTGTATATACAAAAAAAAAAAAAAAAAACAAATTTACATAAACGTATATAAAAACATAATGTTGATGAACCAATTGTTCTCATTTTAATATTTTACTTCTAAATATACACACACGTAAACTATACCACACCAGTCCTACGACAACATATTACAAATGCGTATATTAAAATATTTTTGAAACATATTCATATAAAAAAAACAAAAATTAAACAAAATATAAATAAAAAATATGAATTAACACAAAAAACACTTAGCTTGTGATGCGTTCACCGCACTGCGTCAGTGCGTCACACAAATTATTTTTATTTATATACATATAATGTACATATTCACGTTCATTTTAATTTACTTCACTAATATTTATTTATTAACAAATTTTTATTATAGTACACTTTATATTTAATTTAATTAATAACTTGATATATAAAATATATTATTTATTTATTTAAAACACAATAAGTTTAAAATTTTTCTATACAGAGAAAGACAAAAGTGCGTCTTTCTCCTACGACGATCGATCGCCCGATGGAATCCACCGTCTTATTAATCTCAAATTATTATTATTGGCTTGTATGACATTTTCCATTACAGCAAATTGTTTTCGTTTAATTTTAAGGAATAAATTAAGAAGTAGTCTTGTTACGCTCAGCCATCAATACCATCGTGTTACCAAAAAAAGTGCTCGCATCGCCCGATTTACGCTGATAATTAGTTGTGACGCGTACGCCATGCTGTCTGTCACGAATAAATGACAATTTTTGACTTTCATACCATTATGTCAACTAGATCGGGGTGCATACCAAATGCTTCATACAACTTACACTCAAAAGTAAGCAACGCGCCTTATCATATTTTGACATATCCATTTCAACATTTTGTGAATATCGCAAGTTTGCTACTTCAATGCGTTTGTTCATCTCAGATACAAATTCATTAGGTGACATTCCAGTAAATACCATCAATTTATCATGTAATACAGCATATACAGTCTATCTCGCATAACATTAAAAATCGGACAAAAGATTACATTAACGTCTTTGCTAGAGTATGCGATAGTCTGTACACTTGCGTATTTAAAAGTGCCAACTCTTTGTTTTTAACAATTTTAACTTTCTTACAACACTTTGATCAAGTGATTATTTTTTATAACTGACTTGAATAATTTAATTAAATAATTGTAAACGCCTGGTAAAAGTTCAATTATAACACCAGCTTATTAATGTCTAAATGAAAAAGAAAAAGCTTGAGTTACTTCTATTATACAATAAATGTATATTCTTTGAATAACAATAAGTATTTAACTGTTTACCTTTCGAGAGAGAATTCTGTCCAGACCATGAATACTTGGATAAGACAGCATTGGAGCATACGTATTCCAAACAGTTCTTAACCGTCTTGTTTGGTTTTTCAGCAGCCAACTTGTATAATTGAAGAGTCTGAAACAAATTAAGTATTAAATATTTTGAGTTATCAATAATTATTTCTAATACATACCATTTGATCAATATAACTTTGGAGAAGTTAATTTTAAGTTAAATGCGGCTAGTTGATCGGCACTATTAATGGGCAGTTTCGGTAGTATAAAGAGGTATCTTTAATTAGTACCAATTGGTTATTTTTTGGTTTAATATTCATTAACACAACCTGCAGAATTTCTTTAATGTCTGCTTGGTTTTGTTGAATTTGCTGTTGGTTATCTAAAATGAGGGTAGCTTTGGATTTAATTTCTTTGATTTTAAGTTTGTTTTTATTTATTTTTTCTTTAAGTTTTTGAATTAGATCCTTGTTTGCCATCGGTTTCTGTTTCAATTCCACTCAAAAAATCTTCACTAAAGCAATTTGACCTATAAACGGGCGTTGCAACTAACTCGGATGTTTGTTGACCTTCTAAATTACACGTTGTTTGTTGATTTTCATTGTTAACTGGGATTAACGGTGGCAGCTCTATCGGAGATTCATCTGAGTAGTTTTCGCTTTCGAAGGCTGGTCGAAATTTCCATTAAAATTTTGTATTGTGTACTTTCGTTTATTAAGCGTTGCTTCTTCATCAAATTCCGAGTTTGAATACTCCCCCAAAAAATTTTCTTTTTCTTTTGTTTCACGATAGCTGGCTATGTTGTTTTTTAAGTTCTTACAGTCAAATATTTCCCAGTCCGCGTTTGGGTGAAGGTGATGTTAACTAGAGTGTGATTGTCGTGGACAGGACAACCTTAGTTACATTCATTGTTGCCACTACCCTTTTAACTGTACCCCGTAGGCGGCATTAACCCGCTAGCTCAGCGGTAAAGGTTAATTGGCCGTGGGGATGGGGATACAAAGATAGCGGCCTAGATTACCGCCGGAGGTAACAAATAAGACGGGTACGGATGGGAGAGGGCATCGAACCCTTAAATAATGAATTGGGCAATCAGCCCATTGCAGGAAAAGTCGGTCAGACGCCGACCGTGGTTGTATTATTATTGTAAATTTTATTTGTGATATAATATGATTTTGTTATGGATTGCAATTGTATTGATCTTTATTTCTTTGTTATAAATTTGAGAGAGTTAATTTATATAGTATTTGGTCTAGGGATTTGTATAGTTCAGTAATGGATTTCTTTATTGGGTTATATTTATATAATAGTGGTTATGTAATTTATATTTAATGAATTATTTAATAAAATATAATAAATTTAATGAATTTAGATTTAATATGGTGAAATCTTACCTGATACTTAAAGTGAATGATTAATTTTCACTGCTGTTGCTTTTGTTCTGGAGAAATCGATTTTACTAACGATCAAATAACAACACTATGATTAATTTGAATCTTAATTTTATAAACTTTAATTTATTTAGAACTTGATTGTAACTTTAGGTTTATAATATTTCGGTTTTGATATAATTACACTTTAACTATAATTAATGGATATTCAACTTAATTTCGGCTAGATTGAATTTTCTGAACTTTTAACTTTTATTTTATTTAACATACACCAAATTAAATGCTTTTGACTTTACATGAGCTAAACTTATAACCTTTATAGATATGAACTTTAATTTATTCTAAGTATTTTGGATTTTACACTTCAAATATATTTTAATTAGAAATATGAATTAACTTTGAATTTTAGAATTACACACAATTTTATTTATAATTGAAAGATTTTAAATTAGAATTTAAATTTTACACGTATAAATTATGGTTTCATTTGTAATTCCGTAAAACATAAATTGGTTTTAGATTGCACACATTGATTTTCGATATCACCGGTCATTAAAATTTGTAGATAAGACTTATTTAGAATTACACGTTATATTAGGATTTTCACTTTATTAACATATGAATTGAAATTTTTTTTATATTACACACATTGGATATATTTTTGATTATACTAACTGATTTATTTCGTAGGGAAACTACTTTGAATTTTTTTCACCGATTGACGATTTTTTACTGATTTAACTCCAAATTTTGTGTTTTGGCTTTTATATTGTTGCCTATTTCACTTTTTTGTTTTTTGAAAATGGTGTCGAGTGGAAATTTTCCATTCGTAAAATTATATAAAATTGCTTATTAGCAGTAAATTTTGGGTCGAAAATATTAAATTGGTTTTTAGGTCGTAAAATTATTTATTTTGATTTCTGTGAAATTGTATTTTGTTTTATGGTTTAGTTATTTTAATTAAATTTTGTAATTTTGTTTTTTTTTTGATGTGCACGTGTTTTTTTGTTGCGTGTGAAAAAGTTTTTAGATAATCGTGTGAGGAGATTTTTTATGTTTATTTTTTATGGGATGGTGGATTCTACAACATTATAAAAAAAAACTATTTTTTCATCTTAAAATTTGGCCTCCCGAGCCTGAATCATTATTATTACTAAAAAAGTTAGTACCTAATTATTTATGTGTAGCAGTGGTATGCCACTTTGCTTGCTAGGAAAGGGAAAAGATCCACCAAATGTCACCAATTTCCCTCCCAGCAAACCCCGTGTCAACCCACTGCAGTTATTTAGTTTGTTAGTACAAAAAGTTCCTTACCTTAATTACTCCCAAACAATCAAAATATCTGAAGAAAAATCCACACAAGAACAACAAAAAAAATCACAGGAAAAAGCAAAAAAAAATAACGCAAGAAACAATTTGAATTAGTTTATCTTAATCAACACTTTATTAAATCTCAACAAAAATAAAAAACAAAAATAGAACCCAAATTTCACACAAAAAAAAACCACTTAACACGACTCAAAACAAAAAAAAATTAGCAAAAAAAACTTAACACGGCAAAGAAAAACTTAGCACTTAAACTAAATATGACCACTCGTTGGTCTGCCTCAAAACTGACTAACTGACCACTCGTTGGTCTATCTATTCACTGACTAACTGACCACTCGTTGGTCTATCTATTCACTGACTAACTGACCACTCGTTGGTCTATCTATTCACTGGCTGCTTAACCAGAAACGAAAACGTACCTCTTTCCACTGGCTGCTTAACCAGAAACGAAAATGTACCTCTTTCGTGTTTCGAAGGTAATTTTTTGCGATCTCATCACAAAAATTTCTACGAAAATTGTACACCAACGTGACATCGATTTTGCTGAATCGAGCCACGCGAAAATATTTTTTTTTCTTTAACACATCCGTTGAGGAAATTCGAATAACAACAACCACAATGCTTTTCAATATTTGCATCGATGTCATTGTTACTAACCTATTGGTAAGTGTAGTATAAAAACTTACATTTCCAATATGTGCATAAAGACGTAGTCAAATTACGTTCATGAACATATTTGGGTTCATTTAACCGAGGCACATACAATATTCTAATGTGAATAAATTATGTTACCTTGAATTAAATAGACACTTATAGAAAATGTAAAGCAAATTAAACATGACGGGCTTATTACATTAGAGATGGTTGAAGACATCATCTTCGAGGTCATGTTAATTGGAAATAAAAGAATTGGGATAGGTTGATAACAGAATTAGATATAATTCTGTTACAGTGATGTTTTAACGCTTTATTATATTGCTTTGGCCAAGCCACCGTCTCATTATTTATCCAGTGTGCACATATAACTGACATCTTGTTACAGGATGGCTACTGCCATCCTGCAGTTTATCACTAAGCGCATGCAGAGGCCTCCACGGTGATATTTTGCAGGCTACGTTCTCAGCGAGAAGTGCGAAGGGTCGTGGGGTTTGAGGCATGCATGGCTCCTGGCCTACACCGTGATTATAATTATGGTTTAAGAAATACTTCATTATTCTTCTATCATCGTTGTCAACGACAAAGTAGTAAGAGACAAGAAATAAAATTGGGGCTCTGGGTCTCGTCCTCTACACATTATAATGAATCTAATAATTTCTTATGTGTCTTACCATATTATGATTAATTGGTTTTAGATAAAATAATTCAGATGAAATGGTTTATTTACGTCGAACGAATTATTTCAGAAGAATCCAGTTTCGTACATATTTTTAGATAAATTGCTTACTGTTTTAATTATAAATTCAATATATTAAGTTTGCTATTTGAACTTTCTTTTTGAAGTAAATTCATTTACGCAGAATTAATGGATTATTGTAGCTCTTTTAAAATATAGGTATTTCGCACACCGGTCGGTTACAAACTATTTATCTACCTAAGCGACAATTCGATAAAGTATTTCTTTTATTTATATGACATATTGTCAGTGTTTGATGTTTCTAAAAAATTCAAATTTTAACCTATAAAAAATTTGAAATTAAAAACTTAATTTTTAAGCTTTCTGTTCTCAATATTCATCAGACGTTTTCATTACAATCCAGTTTCTTAAGGCAATCAATGTAACAATTATTCGCTCCGCATGCGCTATTAACAATAGCGATTAGTGTTTTAATAGGAAATTTATTTATCTAGACGAACCTATGACGTTACAGGTCATGTTTTGACAATTGATTTAACCATGACGTCAAATTCTGAATAACGCAAATCCTCTAAACCTAAATCAGTCTTTATTTGATTCCGAACTGTAATGGTTTGATCTACTAACCATTTCGTAATACAGTTGGAATTTATTTCAACCAACTCATCTTTATAACGTTTACACCGATATAGGTTTTCGAATGGTATTGCGGATTTTATAAAATTTTCAAAAAAATTTTCCCCGATGTAAAACGTGGATAAATATTTTCGGTCAAATCAGTAAGTAACGCGAGTAAAGTTATATTTCATCAACAATTTACACTCCAAGTTAAACAAATCTGTCATCACATTAGACGGATCGTACGACGCACCTGTCACCCATAATACACTATCATCTCCTGCGAACAATCCCAAATCTATATTGTCGACGTGATAGGCAGCTAAAATCACTGCCATCAATACCATCATGTTACCAAACAAAGTGCTAGCATTGTCCGATTTACGTTTATAATTAGTTGTGACGCATACGCCATGCTGTCTGTCACGAATAAATGACAAACCCTGCGCTTTATCATATTTTGACATATCCATTTCTACTATCTGTGAATATCGCAAGTTTGCTACTTCAATGCGTTTGTTCATCTCAGATACAAATTCATTAGGTGACATTCCAGTAAATACCATCAATTTATCATGTAATACAGCATATACTGTCTATCCCGTATAACATTACAAATAGGACAAAAGATTACATTAACGTCTTTGCTAGAGTATGCGATAGTCTGCACACTTGCGTATTTAAAAGCGCCAACTCTTTGTTTTTAACAATTTTAACTTTCTTACAACACTTTGATCAAGTGATTATTTTTTTATAACTGACTTGAATAATTTAATTAAATAACTAAATTCTCTGATAACAACTTTATTTAATGAACAATTGTTTTTTCTCTTGATAAAATAACAAATGTTTTGATTTTGAAAATCTCGCTGTATTTATAATTACATTTTCTACTTTGATTTAGAAAAGGTGTTGCGTCATATTTAAAGGCGAACTCTTATTGGTTATAACAGAGTTGTAAGGATCGTCTTGATATAAAATATATCTGATATTACTTTTCCATAATTTATTTCTTCCTTTGTTATCGTATAATTTTTATTTCTATCTATTTTTGTTAATTGATTTTATTTATTTTGGTTTCTTCGAATTCTATTACTCATTCCTGTTCAATATTTTCTTATGTGCACGTGCACGAGCTTCCTCACAATATACAGTATTGTGCAAAACTTAAGGAACTTTCGCTCGACAATCATTTAAAATATTTTATTTCTGTTTTAATGTTTTTTGTAAAAAAAAAGTTCATATTTATTTATTCCTTTATTATATAAAGTTTACAAATATAAACTAAAAATCTAAATAACGGCTAATTTTCAGTAAAACAAAAAAAAAATTAAATATTTATTTTAATTGGCTGTGCAAAACAAAAGCAACTTCTTAATACTTAGTGAAATAATCTTTATCTTAATTACTTCCGCACATCTGCGGGGCATTGATTCAATTAGGTTAGAAACTATTGCCATTGGTATATTTTCCCACTCTGCTCTCAAAGTTTTCATTAGTTCTGCCTTCTTGCGATGCCATTTATTACCTACTCTTCGTTTAAGAATCCCGAAGAGGTTTTCAATGGGATTCAAGTCTGGTGATTGCGCCCGCCAATCCAGGACTTGAATCCCATTCTGAAATCCACTCTTTAACCAACTTCGATGTGTGTTTCGGGTCGTTGTCGTGTTAAAACACCCATCGAAGTGGCATTTCCCATTCTGCGTAAGGGAGCATTTGTGTTTCTAAAATATTTTTATAGAGATTTCGATCCATTTTGTCACTTATCTCGTAAAATGGGTTTAGACGAAGAATTAGAAGAATTTAGTAAATTAAACTTACACTCATCGCCAATTAACACTGCGTTCCATTTATTTATTGTCCAATTAAGATGGGTTCTAGCAAAATTTAAGCTGGAGATAAATTACAAATTAAATAAATGTGTTAGAATGGAGTGAAATGGCTACAAACCGGTTTAGAACGTGTTTCTTACTAAGAATGGGTTTCTTGCATGGAGAAAAACTCTTCAAATTGTTATCTATAGCACGTCTCCGGACAGTGCTAGGATCTACACATAAACCTAGCGCTCCCACAATTTCTCTTGAAGAAATAAATGGATCTTTTTTAATTAAATTGACTATTTTTCTATCAGTACGGGGTGATGTCTTTCGAGGGCGGCCGCCGACATTTAAGTTTTCAATCGTTCCACTTGTTTTATGTTTCTTAATTAATCGCGAAATTATAGATTTGTTGATTTTAAATTTGTTTGCGATGTTAGTTTGTAATTCATCACTATAATAATCATTAATTATTTTAGTGTTTAAAATGTTGTCGTATTTGTTCCGACCCATTAATGCAACGAATATTTTATCTCAACTATGCCTAATGCATTCACAAAACCAACTGAAAAGGATTCTTTTGTTTTTTGTATAAAAATTAATATTGAAAATGTCCCGTTAGAAAAGAGAAACAAAAGTAGAAAGTAAAGAGAAGTAAAAGTTGCTTTTTTTTGCACAGCCAATTATAATGAATATTTGAATTTTTTTATTTTTTTTACTGAAAATTAACTGTTACTTAGTTTTTTAGTTTATATTTGTAAGCATTATATATAAAGGAATAAATATTATACTTATAAATATTATAAATATTAACTTATAGTTATAGGGATACAACTTTATTAATAAAAATAAAGAGGTTAATCTAGTAGTACGCATACGACGACTGCGTTTACCGACCAATATAAAATATTATTTTAATATATATTATCTTTTAAATGCATCTGGTATTGTCTCCCCATGTAGAGATAGTTGCAATATATTATTTCCTGCGTTCACATCTCGATGTCAAACAATTTGACACTTTTGGCAAAGTGCAAATCGGTTGGGTGATTTTGAAATCGCTAGACTTGCGTGGCAACAGGAGCATAATTTTGTTGTTTGAAATTCATCTTGTAGCCAAACGGTATAATTTTTTGATTATTGCAATAAACTTAATAATTTTCTTTTCGGCGTTCTCACGTAACCGCGAATGATCGAATTAGCGGCTAAATTTGTGGAGCCCCATGCGATGAACGTATGATGCGTGGGTGGCGCGAGTCGACGTCGGTACTCATGTAAAGTTCTCTCCACACGAATATATTTCTCCATTTTTAGACGGGCCATACGGCGTTGCGCGTATAAATCTTGTAGATACTTGATATATTGCAATCGCCAAGCGGTGTATCTGGTGTAATGTTTCGGTTCGTGTGACACCATAATATCGTATTTTTTGTTAATTTCGATCATTGACAAGTGTGCCTTATTCATTGGGTTTGGCGGTCGTTTCTTTCGTCGCCTGCGTCCATTTTTGCTATTCGATACGATCGGCGTTGTTGGTTGTGCGCTCTCGCTCTGTATCTCCGGGTCGCGCGTATAATTTTTTAATCGCACACGTCTCGACATCTCGCCCGTGTCATAATGGTATGTTGCCGATTTTATTTTGATCATTGCACGCATGATGTGTTATTAGTTTTTTTTATCGATGAAATATTCAATGCCGCCAAAGCATCAAACGTTCGCCCGGATCAATACCAACCATTTTGTGTAATTTTTGTAGTAGTTAATGATTTTATTTTATTTGACGGCGGCGGTGTGGTAGTTATTGATTTTATTTTATTCAATTTAGTCTTTTCAATTAATTTCATATATTTTAATAATATGCCTGGTGGTGGGGGCGGCGGCGGTGTTGTCGTTGTTGACTTTTCCTTCTTCACGTCCAGCACACTTAAGTCGTTTTAATAATTTCTTAGATTTCTCCTCGGTTGATGACACCGCCAATTGTATTGACACGCCATCCGTGTAGATTGAGTTATCAAATTTTTTTGCTGCTGTCTCAAACCGTTCAATATGGAAATACATTTTTCAATATTTTTGAGTGTTAAGTTTAAAATTTGTCCATTTTGCTTCTTCGCTGCTTATTATCTTCGCGTGAAGTAATAAATCACGTAAATCGCTCGTGTCTACATGCATATATTTCCGACCAGCGTGCATATGCGGAAATAAAATAAAATTTCGTAACGCATTCTCCTCGTTGTAGCGCTGCAGACGATGAAAAAATAATAAATATTTGTATGGATTGCGTTTTATCCCATAAAAATAATGTTCGTAACAAATTGGATATTCTAATTTATCGAGAATGAGCTTCACGATGAAAGCGCCCTCATTTTCCTCATTTGAATTCTCCACTTGCTCAGGATTGTCGGTGATATCCGGTTTGATGTTAAATAGTGCTCGCATTCCATTATAAATTCGCGTCATTGAATACTTTTCTCGTTCCTTTGCTGTTGCGACAATGACGAATCTTCGTACACGGTTGTACGCGTATTGTACTAATTTTTTACACAAATTATTAAAACAGAAATAAAGTATTTTAAATGATTGTGGAGCAAAAGTTGCTTAAGTTTTGCACAATACTGTATATAGAAAAAAAAAAAAAAAAAAAACAAATTTACATAAACGTATATAAAAACATAATGTTGATGAACCAATTGTTCTCATTTTAATATTTTACTTCTAAATATACACACACGTAAACTATACCACACCAGTCCTACGACAACATATTACAAATGCGTATATTAAAATATTTTTGAAACATATTCATATAAAAAAAACAAAAATTAAACAAAATATAAATAAAAAATATGAATTAACACAAAAAACACTTAGCTTGTGATGCGTTCACCGCACTGCGTCAGTGCGTCACACAAATTATTTTTATTTATATACATATAATGTACATATTCACGTTCATTTTAATTTACTTCACTAATATTTATTTATTAACAAATTTTTATTATAGTACACTTTATATTTAATTTAATTAATAACTTGATATATAAAATATATTATTTATTTATTTAAAACACAATAAGTTTAAAATTTTTCTATACAGAGAAAGACAAAAGTGCGTCTTTCTCCTACGACGATCGATCGCCCGATGGAATGCACCGTCTTATTAATCTCAAATTATTATTATTGGCTTGTATGACATTTTCCATTACAGCAAATTGTTTTCGTTTAATTTTAAGGAATAATACACTATCATCTCCTGCGAACAATCCCAAATCTATATTGTCGACGTGATAGGCAGCTAAAACCACTGCCATCAATACCATCGTGTTACCAAAAAAAGTGCTCGCATCGCCCGATTTACGCTGATAATTAGTTGTGACGCGTACGCCATGCTGTCTGTCACGAATAAATGACAATTTTTGACTTTCATACCATTATGTCAACTAGATCAGGGTGCATACCAAATGCTTCATACAACTTACACTCAAAAGTAAGCAACGCGCCTTATCATATTTTGACATATCCATTTCAACAATTTGTGAATATCGCAAGTTTGCTACTTCAATGCGTTTGTTCATCTCAGATACAAATTCATTAGGTGACATTCCAGTAAATACCATCAATTTATCATGTAAAACAGCATATACAGTCTATCTCGCATAACATTAAAAATCGGACAAAAGATTACATTGACGTCTGCTAGAGTATGTGATAGTCTGTACACTTGCGTATTTAAAAGCGCCAACTCTTTGTTTTTAACAATTTTAACTTTCTTACAACACTTTGATCAAGTGATTTTTTTTTTATAACTGACTTGAATAATTTAATTAAATAATTGTAAACGCCTGGTAAAAGTTCAATTATAACACCAGCTTATTAATGTCTAAATGAAAAAGAAAAAAGCTTGAGTTACTTCTATTATACAATAAATGTATATTCTTTGAATAATAATAAGTATTTAACTGTTTACCTTTCGAGAGAGAATTCTGTCCAGACCATGAATACTTGGATAAGACAGCATTGGAGCATACGTATTCCAAACAGTTCTTAACCGTCTTGTTCGGTTTTTCAGCAGCCAACTTGTATAATTGAAGAGTCTGAAACAAATAAATTAAGTATTAAATATTTTGAGTTATCAATAATTATTTCTAATACATACCATTTGATCAATATAACTTTGGAGAAGTTAATTTTAAGTTAAATGCGGCTAGTTGATCTGCACTATTAATCGGCAGTTTCGGTAGTATAAAGAGGTATCTTTAATTATTACCAATTGGTTCTTTTTTGATTTAATATTCATTATCACAACCTGCGGAATTTCTTTAATGCTGCTTGGTTTTGTAGAATTTGCTGTTGGTTATCTAAAACGAGGGTAGCTTTGGATTTAATTTCTTTGATTTTAAGTTTGTTTTTCTTTATTTTTTCTTTAAGTTTTTGAATTTTTGAATTAGATCCTTGTTTGCCACCGGTTTCTGTTTCAATTCCACTCAAAAAATCTTCACTAAAGCAATTTGACCTATAAACGGGCGTTGCAACTAACTCGGATGTTTGTTGACCTTCTAAATTACACGTTGTTTGTTGATTTTCATTGTTAATTGGGATTAACGGTGGCAGCGTGGGATTTGCACATTGTAACCTATCTTCTTTGTATGAAGGCTGGTCGAAATTTCCATTAAAATTTTGTATTGTGTACTTTCGTTTATTAAGCGTTGCTTCTTCATCAAATTCCGAGTTCGAATGGGGTGAAGGTGATGTTTTAACGCTTTATTATATTGCTTTGGCCAAGCCACCGTCTCACACCGTCGTAATGAAATAAAGAAAATTGTACAGTGAAAATATTTATAAGTTGGTTTCATTTAACTCATTTAATTAATGAAATGAAGAATTGGGAAAAATGCGTAACAGTCTTCAGTAACATAGTTACTCTAAATTAACCATAAAAAAAAATATTATTTATCATGGGCTGAAAGCCCCAAATGTTAGTGAGTAATAATTTGGTAAAGCGTTCCAGCTGAAGGAAACCCGCGTGCTGACGCACTTGTGAGATTTCCGCTTCTAATGAAGCAGCTGGAGGACCCTTTACCAAATGGGCCAGTTTAGTTAGTTGTTGACTATTATCATTTAGTAAACATACTTACCAATTCAGGTTTCACTCCTCGAACCACTCCGTATTTTGGACAACAAATAAAAACCTGGTATTTTTATATTTTAAAACAAAATAATTTATTTAAAAAAAAGAAGAAATTATTTATTTACTTATAACAAAATTTATTTATTACTGCGACTTAATTCCCACGGCTTAAGCTCTGTGAGTAATTAAGTTGCGCGTCTTTTTCCCAAAACCTGACTGCCTCGATCCAAAACAATGTCGCGGTATTTTATTGTAATTATGTTGTTTGTAACTCATTCGGTCAAGTAATACAAATAATAAACATAAATTTTCAAGGCTGATAATAAGCAAAATAGCAATATGATATATGTAAACAAACGAACGACTGTAGGTCAAGGAACAGCAAAATACACAATAATGAATAAATGTTGTAGATGTTGTTTTTTGTGTTTAATATTGTGTAATATGTAGATATGGAATTTATATGCTGATTGGGGTAATTTAATTAAATTAATTAAACCACGGCTTAAGCTCTGTGAGTAATTAAGTTGCACGTCTTTTTCCCAAAACCTGACTGCCTCGATCCAAAACAATGTCGCGGTATTTATACAAAATTAACTGACTGACAGAGAAGGAGGGGGGACATTTGTTGTGGGAAATGTTCTTCTCTCTCAACCAGAAATATCAATTTTTCCAAAATCAGCGAAATACAAACACCGCACATTACTGACAACGTGACATAAATCTAATTTATGTTCACTCATGGGAAACTATTTATATGTGCCACGAAAATTGCAACGTTTTAAAAAAAAGTCCATATATAGATCATTTAAATAAACTATATTCAAAACGTTTGCTTTCTTCGTGTGCACAACACAACACTATGGATACATCATCCAATTACAAATCTTATCTTTACGTACATTCATTAGTATTTATAATAACTACATTATAAAGACCTTGGGACCACATAAAGCTGCAACTGGATAGCGTAAACTAAAAATAATTTTATGTTTGTCGTATTGCATCTTATACCATTTTCGTGTATATGAATGCAACAACAAACATAAAGAAAAATAGATAATTCCAGCATGACTAAGTGTTTGAGAAAATGTTGTGAAGGAAAAATATCTTCAAAGTCATGATGAAATTATTCTGATCAATGAACAGATAATTGGGAATGAGTTGGTAACGGCATATGATAAAATTCCGTTACAATCTTTCTTTGAAATTCTGATGGTTGGTTCTTTGATAATTTAGCTATGTAGTCGTTCCGAAATCTTATTCACATTTTTCGAAGGCAAAAGTGATTTAACATCACCAACCCATAACTGCAGCAATTTCTTCATCACACCAAGACAAACAAGATGCATGTAATCTAAAGGGAACTGCTTGATCATATCTATAGGAAGTTCTTCCAATATAGAGTCATGCATATGGTGTTCTTCATTTTCTCTGTTTCGGAAAGAGAAATTTGACCTCTTGCGTGCTGTTGTATTAATGGGGAATGTAACTCTGTTTTTTATAAAATCATCTTCCACATTGCACTTTAGACATCCAAAGTATCCGGTACGTGGGCTTTTGTTCCAAGAATACTATTTGACTATCTATTTGGTTTATTATAACCATGATAAACTCCAATCACAAATACTTTATTAAGCTTCGAATTCCAAATCCTTCCCAAAATCGGCGAAAAGCAACTTTGATTGCTTTTCGTGATAGGCAGACCATCAATTTTATTGGATATCAACAATAAAATCACAGGTGGCATTCCGTCATAATTACTCAACATATCGTCAAAAGCCGAAGCACATCCTATATGAACATATTTTCCTGGATGATATTCGGATGTTACCCGATTTTTTGGAGTGTTTAAAAGGGTTCTGCTATCAAGAGGTACGTGTTTTTTTGCATAAAAACTAAGAGCTCGTTTAAACCATTTGCTTTTATATTAAATTTGATAGCCCAATTATGTATAAAATCTAATAATTTTACGTTATTTCTAAGGTTAACGTCTTCTCCTTCAAAATCTGATAAAACTTCCTCATATATTTGATCGTAATTTGGTTCGTTATTCGACGTTCTATTTTCATTTTGCTCATCTACAGTGCACGAATATTGAATGGATGAATTCACGTTATCGTTTTCGTTGGTTGGAAATTCCTGAACGCGGCATTGAGTTTGATTTGCAAAAGGTTTTTGTTTTGAATTTAAGTTTAGAATACGTCGTTTAATAGATTGTATAAAGTGATGCGGCAGCACTGCAAGACAATGTTTGTTTGATTTCAGGTTTCTCCGCTCACAAACTTTTCATTCACTTGATTCACACAAAAAAAAAACCTTTTTTTTCCGAACCCCTTGGAGCTTGGAACACAGTTTATTAAAAATTGTGAGCACAAATTAACTCTATAACCCTCTGTTATGAAAATCTTCGTATTTGCAGAAACAACAAGTCCTTGATATTCTTTTAAATCATCCGTAACTTCTGGGGCACTCACTCTTGGATTTATTTTAATTTTTTGTACAATGAACCGTTTATTTCTGGACGTTAATTTCGATGGGCGTCCAGTTTTCCTCCGGTGTAGAATATTTGCCAGATCGCATGTTTAAACACTTTTAACATAAACCAGAACAGCATAAACCAGAGTATCCATCCAAACTTGGTGCTTTGAGCAATTGGTTGTTGATCGTTTATTTTTCTTATATCCGGTAATATTATGTCGGTGTAGTAATCTGAACCAAGAAGCAAATCTATTGTGCAGATATGTGGAAGCTTAGATCTGCCAGATTATCTAGTTATCCCAAATATTAGTCATTTGTTGTGACATTTGTACTGAGAAGACTAAGTTGTTATTGAATCAACTGGTGAATTGCTAGGTAATTTGTAACAAAAATTATAAATAGGAATTAAGGGTTTTATATTAAAGCGAATGTTAGACTGAAGTGAAAATTAGATAATGTGAGAAATTGACTGAAGTAGAGTCTCGATTAATTGAACTGATTCATTAGGCTCGGTTTTTTTTATTCAGTATTTGTTATACAATATTGTTAAAATATATGAGTGCACTTCGATGGGTGGTTCTATTTTATATTAGTAAAGTAAAGTTCTAACTAAGCATAACCTGCACGAGTGTGGATACTGCAACAAAGTGTTTCTTCCCCTCACCCTCTCGCTTTGCCGTGCGAGGTAAGAGACTATGAATGATTAGAACGGTGCCTAGTTGTTAGTGGTTGATATACTTACCATTGTTTGCATTTAGTTAGAGATACTCACCAAAGTTTTCAGAAGTGTCTTCAGGGATATATAGATGTAGAACTCTCGTAGAATCCTTACAATTAATTTTTATTCTTCTCACAACTTATTTTTTTTTTAGAATTAAACATTAATTTAGATTAATATCACAACACATTAGTGCTTTTGGGTTGGTTTTCCGTGATTTTATTCACCACGTAAGCTTCTATCAACTGTATATTATTCTAGGCCAACTGTCAAGAATTATTTTTTGAATTAAAATTAAACCACTCTTGACACATTTTATTTAATTTATTTTTTTATTTATTACAAATAAAGACAAAACACGTCTTTCTCTTTCGACGATCAATCGCCGACCCCAAATACATAACGTAAAAATTTAAATTTTAAGCAAAATCAGAATAACAAAAACAAATTTTTATTTTCATTTTGCTTTGACGGTTACTCTCGTCGACCGTCGAATAGTAACTTCGCGTAAAGGATACATAAACGAGTTAATATAAAAATTACGACTTCTTATCTCTTCTAAAGTGAAGTTGTACTTACTTTTCCGACTCGTGAAAACTCTAGTTAATATTTGATTCATCCGGCTCTGTCGTGTCCTCAAAAATGATAGTAACTTTGTATATTTATATTCTTTGCATACTTATATTGAGGATTCATGTCGGGCGAGTTGCCATATAATAGGTGTTGAATCGCCATGTAATTAATATACGTGAATTTATTATGTATATTGAAAGTTAATGCAATAAAAATACATTTGTATAATGCCACTGAGCATAATACTAGATGACTCATTTCTATGAACGAAACATGCAAACAAAATAATATTAAGATTGTTTCTCCAATACTATATGAGTAGCGTAATAAGATCGGTTCTGGATCATTTTTTCTCCAAAGGAGCTGGCGCCTCCACTGCGAATTAGGGGTACAATTTAGAACTACTATTGGTTGCGTTTAATTATGAATAGTTTGTGTTAGGAGCATGTTGCCCAATTGATGCGGAAACGTATCGCTTGTAATGAATTTTTGAGACCAAATTTAATTTATTTAAGATGGATTAATGTTAATAATACATAATATATCATGATAAGTATCTTGAAGTACGACGTGGCATTTGAAATGACTACAAAATGCTTGTAGGATAAATGCTTTTAGGGCAGTACATGTTCCGATTTTAACTTTTCTCCATCATATTTTACACTTACGCCTCTGATTTTACAACTAAAAATGTTTACTATATATACTGCAGGTACGAGAAGTGAATTACTTCCGTATAATACTTAAATAGTCTTGAATACAAGTCTCCTCGTAAAATATCATACAACATTCTATATAACACATTTAAACAAATTTAATTTTTTTTTTACTTTATTACAAAGTAAGACAAAACACGTCTTTCTCTTTCGACGATCAATCGCCGACCTCAAATACATAACAAATATTTAATTTAAATTGCAAAATGAGAATAACGAAAATAAATTTCATTTTGCTTTGATGACCGACTGCTGTTGGTATCATAAAATCATTTCTCAACCTGGAATACATAAAAATCAATGAACGAGGTGTGGCTTCGTTAAAGGAGGAGGTGGTGTCCTTTGACAAGGACAGTAGCATTATAAACGGCAACAAATAATATTTTTCAAAGTTTATTAAAATAAGAAAAAAAATCAATTGGAAATTCATTTATTCGAGAGAAAATATTATAATATAATAAAAAAAATATAATAATAATCAAATATTATAATAGTAAAGTACTCGCAAATTGTTCCCTGTTGCCATGTTCTCGTGTGCCTCCTCGAATGTTATGCGGTTTTTGATTGTCAAGGTTGCTTTCTTAGGTTGCTCGAGGTTGCTTTCTCTAATTCTTATTTTTCAATATTAGCGACTTTCTAATTACGTTTATGCTAATCTATAAGTTTCCTGTCCTTTGGTTTTACTCAGATTCCCCGGATTCTCCTTAACTGTCTTAGCTCGTTCCTTTTATCTTTCTCTGCGTCCTCCATTGCGTCGTTACTTGTTGATTCTTGACTTGGCTGTTCCACTTCTTTCTTCTGTACTTGACGGTTAATTTTCTTACTGTTGAGTTGTTTTCCATCTTTTATGGACAACGAGATAATTTGTTTTAGTGTTTTTAAAAGAAAAATTCGTAAGCTTGTCGTTCTGTCCGTTTTGATTACCGTCACAATTAAATAATGAATTAAACAATGTATTAAAATTATGAAAAAATGAAAAAACACTTATCTTGTGCATCCTTTGGAATCAAAAAATTTCTATACACATTAGAATATTATACTTTTCTATCTTTTTTAAAAGCGTTATTTATTACTTCAATATTTTCGTCATCATTGAATTTTTTTAAAGTATTGTTTTTGTGAGTGATCGACTTATAATGATTATAGATATATTTCTGGTTGTTACTTACGTTACAAACTTCACACGGAATGGTGTCATCATCATGATTGTTCATCTTCATCCTCTTTGAACCTTCACCACTTGTTGACGCTTATGGTTCGTCACCGAATGTTGACGGAACATGACATCTACTTTGATGATACTTTAGTTTGCGACTGTTGTTGAATTCTGCCGGACAAATTCCACATGGGTGTGATCCTAAAACATGTTTTTCTCTAACATGTCGATTTAAATTATCCCGACTTGAATACGTTTTTTTACAGTCTTCGCAAGTATTCATTTTAACTCATTTAACCTTGGTACATAAAATATTCTAACGTGAATGAATTATGTATGTTAGTTTGAAACGGGTTAGCCTCTTACCTATTGAGGCCAGCCCGGTTTCATAGAATTTGCCACTACCCATGTTCGCACTCCTTGCGGCATTTATTCCCGCAGCTCAGTCTTTTAGAGGAAAATGGCGTGGGTATTGGAGTGCATGGATAGCGGCCTTGCTAGCCGCAGAAGAAAAGAGGGAACAGTTGAGTGGGGTAACGGACCCCTACCTAGTGGCAGTGTCGTTGACCCGTTATGTGGATCGAGTCGACCGAGGTTGTATATTATGGTGTTTACACCACCATATTAGTTCGATTAATATGGAAACAAAAATATATTGGCCTCTGGCCCACAACAGAAGTTAGTAAGTAATTTTTTTCTTGGGTACCACGGCGGTTTTGGCAGAAGGGGAAAGAGTGCCTATGTCACAACATTCCCGTCCCGAGAGACAGCCAAAAGAACACCGTGTTACCTGGGCCGTAAGAATTAGTATGGTGAGCCCTGTATACTTACCAATTTACCGCTTTGTTCTTCACAAAAACCCCGAAAAAACTAACACACAATATTTTAATTAACACAAAAAAAACTTTTATTCAAAAACACAAACCAAAAACAAAAAGACAAAAAAAAAAAAAACTATATATTTAGCTTAATTATCCGCCGAGCTGAGCTACTACACGGATAATTAACTGACTGCCTCGAACCAAGAAAATTTCGCGGTATTTATTCCAAAACTTATTCCAATCACTTGTTGAGAGAGAGAATTTACATTAAACAAATTTATTCCAATCACTTGTTGAGAGAGAGAATTTACATTTTAACCCAGTGATTAAAATTGTTCTCTCAATCAACTTACATTTTATTTTTGATGACAATCCAGAAAACTTTTAGAAACCGCGCATGTTGTGAATTTCCGGCTCGTATTTGCTACTAGCGGAAGTTTGTACAACAACAAATACAGATGGTTTTGATTTTCACATAGGTTGACGTATTCGTAAATATGTCAACGCTATACATAAATAAACCACTTGCATTTATCGTGTACTTGAAAAATGTAGAGATGTCGAAATGCATAAACTTTTTACGCTTACCCCACAGAAACTCATTAAAAAAAAATTCTAACATGAATTAATTAAATGGCCTTGTAGTAAATAAACGTAAAAAGAAAATGTGAAAACGTAGCATGACTGGTACATAAGTTAGATATAGTTAGTGAATTATCTCCAAGGTCATGCAGATAAGAAAATTATTAGTTTTTTTGTTTGGGATAGGTTAGTAACGGAATTAAATAGAATTCCGTTACAAGTTAAATGAAACCTTAAAGGAAATGTAAAAACATCAAAACATGACGGTCACGTTGAATTGGAAGTATGTGAAGATATCGTCTTCGAAGTCATGTTATTATGGGATAGTGAATTGGGATTGTGCGGTAAGATATAATAAAACAAAATATTATTAAACACTTCGTCCGAGTCCGAATATAATTTTATATTTATTAAAAATATTTTTACTATAATTGCGGCGTCCAATTTATTTTGCATTGCACGACACTTCACTTATTCCTTTTCGAACAACGATCAAATAGAGAACACAATACTCTTCGACAACATTTCGTCTTCACATGCGTTAAATTCAGATGGAATGCAACATCTTATTAATCTCAAATTATCATTAATGACTTCTATGACATTTTCCGTTAGAGCAAATTTTTTTCGTTTAATTTTAATGAATAAATTAAGCAGTAGTCTTGTTACGCTCAGTAATGAGAAATGCATATAATCGACCGGAAAATTTGTAACACATTCAATATTTAATGTCTTCAATAAGTTTTAAGTATGTTTTCAGTCCCTGGGAAACATACTTTGTAACACAAATAAACTCCTTTAATAGTACATTTTGTGTAGCTGTAATATTCGGAATGCGTTTTATCCGTAAAACATTAAATTGATAAAAACTTAGTAAAACTTACTATGCAAATATAAACTCAGTATATATGCTTTTGCCATTGACGGTAATTGTTGCGCCGATTTTATTTGCTAATAAATATGGGCCAAAATGTCTTTTCAGACGATACTTCGCACCAAACAGTACACTTAAGTGGGTGTAATTGTCGCTGATGAATTGATCTTGGATTTTATGTTACTCAAAATCTAAGGGCCTTCACTTGTGAACGAAATCGTTTCTATTATAAATTTCCCAAGTCTTCTTTACAAAATTCTGAAAATAAAAATAAAAAAAACTGTAAATTCTAGGCCAAACCACTCTTAATTCTTTGCTAATGATAAATTCACTACCAATACTTTATGGTCATTAGTTTCCTGGTCTAAAAATTACTCGATGCTATATCTGATCTCAAAACCTAAATCAGTCTTTATTTGATTCCGAACTATAATGGGTTGATCTACTAACCATTTCGTAATACAGTTGGAATTTATTTCAGCCAACTCATCTTTATAACGTTTACACCGATATACATTATCGGCTAGTGTTGCGGATTTTATGGTTTTCAAATAAATTTTTCCACGATGTAAAACGTGGACAAATATTTTCGGTCAAATCAGTAAGTAACTACAATTTACACTCCAAGTTGAAGAAATCTGCCATCACATTAGACGGATCGTACGACGCACCTGTCACCCATAATACACTATCATCTCCTGCGAACAATCCCATCAATACCATCGTGTTATCAAAAAAAGTGCTCGCATCACCCGATTTACGCTGATAATTAGTTGTGACGCGTACGCCATGCTGTCTGTCACGAATAAATGACAATTTTTGACTTTCATACCATTATGTCAACTAGATCGGGGTGCATACCAAATTTTTCATACAACTTACACTCAAAAGTAAGCAACGCTAAACCCTACGCTTTATCATATTTTGACATATCCATTTCAACAATTTGTGAATATCGCAAGTTTGCTACTTCAATGCGTTTGTTCATCTCAGATACAAATTCATTAGGCGACATTCCAGTAAATACCATCAATTTATCATGTAATACAGCATATACAGTCTATCCCGCATAACATTAAAAATAGGACAAAAGATTACATTACATCTTTGCTAGAGTATGCTATAGTTTGCACACTTGCGTATTTAAAAGCGCCAACTCTTTGTTTTTAACAATTTTAACTTTATTACAACACTTTGATCAAGTGTTTATTTTTAATAACTAAATTCTCTCTGATAACAACTTTATTTAATGAACAACTGTTTTTTCTCTTGATAAAATAACAAATGTTTTGATTTTGAAAATCTCGCTGTATTTTTAATTACATTTTGATAATCTAATCGTTATTTCTTACTTTGATTTAGAAAAAGGTGTTGCGTCATATTTAAAGGCGAACTCTTGTTGGTTATACAGAGTTGTAAGGATCGTCTTGATACTCGTATAAAATATTGTAACAGGACCAGAGGTCATGGGTATGAGAACACTAGCAAGGTCACCACGTTCTCATATCCCATTAATCCTAGACCGTTAGCAGAATTAACCGTTCTAATGTTCAGGCGGTCAACTAGGGCTGGCTAGGCTCAGGGATTGGGCGTGGGATTTTCTGAACATTCGAACGATCCTTGATAAGACCGCATTAAGAACTAGGAAATCCAGCTAACTACTCACCTTTGAAAACTCAACTTACCATGATGGCATCCCGATGCTTATGTTCCTTTTATTTCATGTTATATCACTTATTAAAATTCACTATTAAGCAAGCAAAGCACTGTAAACTCACGAGAAAACCAGCAGTAAAAACCCACAGTTGAAAAAGAATGAAGCAAAAACAAGACAACTGAATTTTTACAAAATATATATTTGAAATTAAGGATTAAATTAAAAATTTTCAACAAGAAAGATAAGAAAACTACATAACTACCCATCACCATTAAATCTTTAAATTCTAATAAAACTAAGCAAAGAAATCAATTAAATTTATAAAATAGATTATTAAGAAAAGGGAAAAAACTGAATTTATAGATTAATCTAGAACTTAATTAAATGTAAATACATAAACTAAATTAGGTACCTAGTTTCGCGCGTTGCGGATCCGTTATTTGCGATGAGGTGACCACCATGGTGGTATAATTTCGTAACGTAGCGTAGAAACTTAATTGCACATTATTTTTATTATTTATCACTTATTAATTACTTCGATATTTAAAGACTATCATAGTTTAAGTTACGGTTAAATGCACAGTCTTTACACTTGTCTGATTTTAGTTCATCGTTAGGATTATTTTACCTAAACTTTAATTTTCACTATTCAGTTTATTTCATTAATTAAACACTAACTTATATATTAGAAGACACTCAAACTTAATTTTATAAAAAGTTTTTTTTTTTGTTTTAATACTAACTTTCAAGATATTATCGACAGTTCTTACGGTAATTTTATTTACTTAACGTGGAGTCTAACAGTCCAACCACGTACAACACTTTTAAATTAATTATTATCATGAATTAATCACTCTAGTGTTTTATTAACTATAATACGTGTATTACTATTATGATATTATAACTTATTATTATTAATTTATTTACTTAGAAATATCTTATAAATTATTATATTAAAGAATATTATATATTTTACACGTTACCAAACTGTGCACGAGTTGCGAAACAATCCTTTGGTAGCACAGTGTATTTTATTTAAATTTTATTTTTATATATTTAATTTTACTTGGTCAACTCAGCTTCGCTAAACCGTACTTAATGACCTCTCCAACCAATTCTTTTCAATCACCTCCTCTTTTTTTTTCTTTTTGGTTATTCTCTCCTCCATTCTCCCAATTTTCCAATATTTGTTTTCTCGTTAACCTTATCGAGTACAACACTAATTATAATACAGATTTAAAATTATGTACCCATAAAAGTTTACATGCAATACACTTAATATTAATCAAAATTACAGCGGGCGACAAAATTATCGTACCATAAATTCAGCTATCAATTTAATGCTATCAATTATTTTACAATATTAAAAGAAATTTGTTTGTGGATGGAACGCTAGTAATTACGTTACAATATATCTGATATTACTTTTCCATAATTTATTTCTTCCTTTGTTATCGTATAATTTTTATTTCTATCTATTTTTGTTAATTGGTTTTATCTATTTTGGTTTCTTTGAATTCTATTATTCTTTCCTGTTCAATATTTTCTTATGTGCACGTGCACGAACTTGCTCACAATATACCAGTATTGTGCAAAACCTAAGCAACTTTCGCTCGACAATCATTTAAAATACTTTATTTCTGTTTTAATGTTTTTTGTAAAAAATTAGTTCATATTTATTTATTCCTTTATTATATAATGTTTACAAATATAAACTAAGAAACTAAATAACGGCTAATTTTCAGTAAAACAAAAAAAAAATTAAATATTTATTTTAATTGGCTGTGCAAAACAAAAGCAACTTCTTAATACTTAGTGAAATAACCTTTATCTTAATTACTTCCGCGCGGGGCATTGATTCAATTAGGTTAGAAACTATTGCCATTGGTATATTTTCCCACTCTGCTCTCAAAGTTTTCATTAGTTCTGCCTTGTTGCGATGCCGTTTATTACCTACTCTTCGTTTAAGAATCCCGAAGAGGTTTTCAATGGGATTCAAGTCTGGTGATTGCGCCCGCCAATCCAGGACTTGAATCCCATTAGCTGAAATCCACTTTAACCAACTTCCGATGTGTGTTTTGGGTCGTTGTCGTGTTAAAACACCCATCGAAGTGGCATTTCCCATTCTGCGTAAGGGAGCATTTGTATTTCTAAAATATTTTTATAAAGAAATCGATCCATTTTTTCACTTATCTCGTAAAATGGGCCGAGACCTTGAGCCGAAAAACACGTCCACATCATTGCATTGCCGCCTCCGTGCTTAACTATACCTTTACAGTAGCGAGGATTCATGCGTTGTCCTTTTATTCGCCTAACATGACACTTGCCATCCGAATTTAGTAAATTAAACTTACACTCATCTCTAAATAACACTGTGTTCCGTTTATTTATTGTCCAATTAAGATGGGTTCTAGCAAAATTTAAGTTGGAGATAAATTAAAAATTAAATAAATGTGTTACAATGGAGTCAAATGGCTACAAACCGGTTTAGAACCGGGGGGGGGGGGGGTTTCTTGCATGGAGAAACTTCAAATTGTTATCTATAGCACGTCTCCGGACAGTGCTAGGATCTACACATAAACCTAGCGCTCCCACAATTTCTCTTGAAGAAATAAATGGACCTTTTTTAATTAAACTCACTATTTTTCTATCAGTACGGGGTGATGTCTTTCGAGGGCGGCCGCCGACATTTAAGTTTTCAATCGTTCCACTTGTTTTATGTTTCTTAATTAATCGCGATGTTTCTTTGTAATTCACCACTATAATAATCATTAATTATTTTAGTGTTTAAAATGTTGTCGTATTTGTTCCGACCCATTAATGCAACGAATATTTTATCTCAACTATGCCTAATGCATTCACAAAACCAACTGAAAAGGATTCTTTTGTTTTTTGTATAAAAATTAATATTGAAAATGTCCCGTTAGAAAAGAGAAACAAAAGTAGAAAGTAAAGAGAAGTAAAAGTTGCTTTTTTTGCACAGCCAATGAATATTTGAATTTTTTATTTTTTTTACTGAAAATTAACTGTTACTTAGTTTTTTAGTTTATATTTGTAAGCATTATATATAAAGGAATAAATATTATACTTATAAATATTATAAATATTAACTTATAGTTATAGGGATACAACTTTATTAATAAAAATAAAGAGGTTAATCTAGTAGTACGCATACGACGACTGCGTTTACCGACCAATATAAAATATTATTTTAATATATATTATCTTTTAAATGCATCTGGTATTGTCTCCCCATGTAGAGCTAGTTGCAATATATTATTTCCTGCGTCATTATTTCATCTCGATGCCAGACAATTTGACACTTTTGGCAAAGTGCAAATCGGTTGGGCGATTTTGAAATCGCTAGACTCGCATGGCAACAGGAGCATAATTTTGTTGTTCGAAATTCATCTTGTAGCCAAACGGTACAATTTTTTGATTGTTGCAATAAACTTAATAATTTTCTTTTCGGCGTTCTCACGTAACCGTAATCCTCATTTGAATTCTCCACTTGCTCAGGATTGTCGGTGATATCTGGTTTGATGTTAAATAGTGCTCGCATTCCATTATAAATTCGCGTCATTGAATACTTTTCTCGTTCCTTTGCTGTTGCGACAATGACGAATCTTCGTACACGGTTGTACGCGTATTGAACTAATTTTTTACACAAATTATTAAAACAGAAATAAAGTATTTTAAATGATTGTGGAGCAAAAGTTGCTTAAGTTTTGCACAATACTGTATATACAAAAAAAAACAAATTTACATAAACGTATATAAAAACATAATGTTGATTAACCAATTGTTCTCATTTTAATATTTTACTTCTAAATATACACACACGTAAACTATACCACACCAGTCCTACGACAACATATTACAAATGCGTATATTAAAATATTTTTGAAACATATTCATACAAAAAAAACAAAAATTAAACAAAATATAAATAAAAAATATGAATTAACACAAAAAACACTTAGCTTGTGATGCGTTCACCGCACTGCGTCAGTGCGTCACACAAATTATTTTTATTTATATATAATGTACATCATATATTCACGTTCATTTTAATTTACTTCACTAATATTTATTTATTAACAAATTTTTATTATAGTACACTTTATATTTAATTTAATTAATAACTTGATATATAAAATATATTATTTATTTATTTAAAACACAATAAGTTTAAAATTTTTCTATACAGAGAAAGACAAAAGTGCGTCTTTCTGCGTCGACAAACATTGAGCAACTCTTCAGACTCAAACCTTTTGTTGGGTTTTATTTTTTTTATATAAAAATTTAGAATAGATGGGGTTGTCATCAGCAAAATGACATAAATCATTCTACCAAAATTATTCATTACCACAAAAACAAATACTTGTTAGGCCAAACAGAGTCGTAACATGCTTATCAAACATCTCTTCAAAATGTCTAAATATTGTTCTGCATTCATTCTATTTTCTATAAATGCAAAGTCTCGCACTCCTCTGCTATAGATGCAGCTTTAAATCATTACGGACATTTTTCCAAACTTTACAGTAGGAATGATGTTACGGCTTACTAACGATGCTTATGCCTTGCGTCACACTCTAGTCGGTCCATCGTTGTAGTATAGCATCATCTTCGTCTCATCACAGAATATGACGTCGTCCCAATAGTCAACAGGTTGTTACAGGCTGGCTACTGCCAACCTGCAGATTTTCACTAAGCACCTGCAGAGGCCTCCACGGTGATATTTTGCCGGCTACGTTCTCAGGGAGAAGTGCTAAGGTCGTGGGGTTTGAGGCATACAGGGCTCCTGGCTTACACCGTGATGATTACAGAAAGTTAGGGGAACGCAAATAATAAAAAAACACCCGGATGTTCCGCCGAAACTCGTCGGCCGGAACCTGAGGAACGAACAGCAGATAATCAAAATAATAAATAAATAAAAAAAATGATAACGGAAGAGGTGCCTTGGTGCGCGCATCCATCCGAATTCAAACGGGGTCGAGCCCTGGTTACGGAATCGGATGCGGGCATCAAGGGACCGCAAACACTAAACCGACACAGAGGGAGTCTCCGCTCCCATCATACCGACCGAAAAATTTAATATTTCATTTTATTTTTTTTTTCTAAAAATGTAAACCAAACGAAAACAACTTCCCACGAGGAAAACGAGAGAAGGAGAGATAGCGAGAGAGAGAGAGAGAGAGGGACAGAGAGAGATCAATGTGTACCGAGCGCGCACCCGCTGTGCGGCGCTCGATTGCAAAAATTGGAAAATTTATATCCACAAAAAATTTTTAAAATATATAAAAATAAAATCAAAAAAAATTTAAGATATATATATAAAATTAAAATGAAAAAATATACCAAAAAAAAAATAAATGAAATAAAATCAAATAAAAAAAAAAAATTGTACCTTAATAATAATTTATTGTTGCGGCCTTGCGCGGCCGTCATGCCACAGGTGACCTTGCCACACCCGGACCGTTGCGGTGCCTTTCACCGTTACCAAAAATTAACTCGGGCAACCGGTTGGTCGGCTACCCGTTCGTTGCGGGGCCTCTCCCCGATACCAATATAACGAGGTGCCGGTTGGCCACCTGTTTAACCGTAAAATATATAAGTTATTCGTCCCAAATGCAAGGCGGTGATAGGTTGGATTTCACTATAATCCAGATGAACGGTTGAAGGGTCCTGCCCAAGTGTATTCAATTAAATCAATCAGCTTTGTTTATAAAATACCACACAGCAGTATATTTGTTTGTGTATTGCTCGAGTTGTACGTAGATTTTTGTTGTTGGTAAAGGTGTTTCGAATTTATCACCTTACGTAGTATTTCGTCCCATATAACACGTTAACATCCGGCGGTGTATATTTTTATTCTCGTAGGTTTCCCGTTTGGTTTAAGATTATCGGGAAATTAGTGAAATACTGAAGATCACTATCAATATAACCACAAGACACAGGTTGAAGTCGAAAACACGTTGACGATTAACAGTGCAATTTGTCTATAGCACTATGTATATAGAAACAGCAATTCCCAAACAAGGACACTGGCGGTCAGCCGAACAGCTGACAATAATTAACTCACACACGCACAGTACAGTTTATTTTCAATATACTTATTATTAAAATTGGAAATAATTTTTAAACTGATAGGTTAATTATGACTTTACAGCTCAAAAAATTTTTTTTTGTTATTCCTTAACAATTTATTTTTACCAAACTTGTACAATTTTGTGAACAATAATTTTACAAAGTTGCAATCTCTACAATTTTTTTTTTTTTTTATTATTCTTCAAATTAATTTAACTTTTACTTATAATTTTTACTTATCATATCATTACTTTTACTTATAATCTTTTATCTTTCACATTATCACTCTAGAACTTGACTTTTTTTTTATTTATTTTTAAAAAAAAACAGAAAAAAAAAACTAAACTCGACTCAATCCAAAATCACAACTTGATTTTTATATCACCAAAATCAAAACGAGACTCGTTTTTAATGACAACCAAAACTCGACTGTCTCATCAAAAAAAATTCGAGCGCCGCACAACTCGTAAAACGTTCTAGAAGAAATTAATCTCTCTTCTCTGTCTTTATATCAAATTTTCGTTGGTATAAAAGAGAGACATATAAGAAAAAACATTTTTTCCAAAACGTTTTACTTTGCACACACTCGATGCGCATTGTTCTCTCTTTCCCCTATTCTTTCTCACCTCTGCGCCACCACGCGATCGGGCACAAAACAAAACGTCGAAAGTGTGTTCATAACACATCCGAGGTGAATAAAAAAAATAAGAGAAGATGGACGAAAGCGAAGACAACAACCGGGGTGAATAAAATAACACAAAAAAATCGTCGTTGCGACCACACAGTCGTAACAAGGTTCGGATATTAGCATCGTAGCAAAAGAAAGACACTTTTCAACATTTTGTGCGTATTCCTTTGCAAGAGTTCTGGTCGAGGGTTTTGATAGTTTTCGTACAATTAAGCGGTCTACACGTTTAGTTATTCTACGCTTAGGGCTATCTTCACGCTTTGGCTTTAATCTACCCTCGTTTTCTACGCGATTTAGCACTATTTGTTTTACGTGTAACGGAAAACATATCTGATAATTCCTGCACAATTTTACCCAAATAGTATATACGAAAATAATTATATACATTACGTAGACATTCTACACCATTGCACGTGCATCATATTGTTCACAGCAGTTCCTAGAAATATAAAGAAAACCATAAAGAATCAGAAGATCAAATAAAATACAATACAACACTTATCTGCTTCTGATGCGAACTTGTCTTGTACAAGTAAATTATCATCATCATACTTGTGAACAGTACTCAGAATCGCACCACATTAAGTACACCGAATATCGACCTCCGTCGTTGATTAAAATTTCTCCATATCAAATAATAACGTCTCCAGATCGAATGGTTGCTGATAATACTCGGAGTCATCCCATGCACAATGTGCACACAGTCCGTCTTTGAGGGTTAGGAAGACTCTCGAATAAACAGAGACTATATCTGCGTGTGACCATAAGCTCTGCAAAATCGTGACTATTTTATAAAATACTTTACTTAGCACGAAAATACAATTTTATAATTATAACTTGTTTTTGAAAACACTAAAAATAAATGTAAGACCAAAAATACAAAAAAACAACGTCTTTACAACTCTCAAGTTTGAAGTAGACTTTTCCCTCAACCAAATTTTCTTGCACATTTTATATTAAATTATTGGAAAAAATATTGTACATTGATCAAAAATGTACGAAAGCAAAAAATGTACAAAAACGTGACATTGGTTTTTGCTTACCCAATGCACTCGCAAAAATTTACTTATATCCAAAAATATAAATTGATCGAAATGTGCAATTGTAGGTATTTTCAATAGCAAAGTCCATTCTCATGCTATTTACCTCAAAACAAATCGATGCAAAAAATAAATTGATAGTGTTGCATTATATTATTATGGTTTACGTTTATTCACCTACTGCATGGATATATATGTACAGTAATCTGAGTAACATAAACAAACAATAACAATGCGAAATACGGCATGGTTTTTTATTTTGGTAGAATTTGAGGTATCACCTCGAAGGTTATGCCGAGTGTTAAAATTTGATGTTGAAATTTGGGTTGATAACGGAACTGAATAAAATTCCGTTACAGGGTACTGCCTTCGGTGACGGCAAATTCCTAAATTCGATAATCTGGTCTTCGATGATTGCTGCCTTGGTCTCCAGTAACCGGTACACATTGATCCAATGTGCTCTTGAACTAGGAACTTGCAGGTTCGTGGGGATTTGTTTACTTATTTATAATTGTTTTGCAAACTGCGAAGGAGGTAACAATCGCACACTTGCTCTCCCATGATGTACGTCCGAGAGTATGTCTATCAGGTCTCCTTGCACGTCCTTATACACCCAAATAGCCGCAGATAGGTGGAATAACACGTCCATATATTCTTCATGCACCACCACAGACTCGATTGCTTCCTAGATTACCCGATAATACTTTTCCATTGCCTCATGCTCCTTACGGATAATGTTTCCGGTCAAATCTAATACATGCATTTGCAGTTATAGCATGGTTTGTGTTTTTAGTACACCGGTATTCAGGTGTTTGATTTGCCCCTGATACCTCTGAGCATCCTGTTGGTCCAGCACTCCGATTATGTCTCCTGCTAAATCTCCGAGGAAATCCAATGGAGCCCTCTTTTCCCGTCCGTGGTGTGCTTGGAGGAGGCTATTCCTATCCTCGATTTGGTCCATCAAGTAAGCTATCGGACTTAACAACGCCTCGCAATGTCTAACGTACCTGGTGGCATTGGCATTTTCTCCACATGTCGCTCGAAGATGTTCTTGCGTTTGCTTCATGTGTACCCACTCCCTCCAGTAGCTTGATAGGTTATTGTACCTCTCTATGGTCCAAATGTTGGTGCAGAGTTTGGCCCTATCTTCCTCCGCAAGGTATATACCCGGCTCAGTCTGAAACTCTTGGAAATGCAAACCCTGATTGCTCAGACTCGCTGCTGCCAGATGAAGATACCCATTTCTAGAAATGAGATAACAAGCAAAAGACGATTGTGCTGTTGAATGGCGCTAACCCAATCCCACTTTGCTAAACCATGTGCATGGAATGTGATTGAGGTCAATCTCATCCTTTCCCTAACCTTGGTGACTTAAATACTACTTGGCTTAACCTAGCCTCCAACTCACCACTACACTGACTATGTGACTACCGAGCCCACTGGTTCATATTCGGTCTAATGGTGAGGTGGTAACGAATTTGGATTATCCTGCCAGTTGGCTCTCTTCTTCCTCTTCCGATTGCCAAGGGCTCACGGAAAACAAGTCGGGTTTCGGGTCATATACTTCCCCCTTTGCCTTCTTCCGCCATCGCCGTTTCAATCGCCGTTGTTTTTTCTATTGCCTTTGCAATTCCCTCAACTTTGCAGACCATTTATCAGTGTGTGCCTCTTTCACACAGAGATGGAGCATAAAATAATTCTCCTTTATCTGTTCGTTTAACTTCTGCTTGGCTCCCTCTTGACGTTTCGGTCTGTTGGTCGCGGCTGGAAGTTCTACTAATAATAATTAATTCCGATTTTGTTAAATTTTTGTTTTTATACCGTTGCATTTTTACTTTATTTTCTTTTTTAAAAATGGTATCGAGTGGAAATTTTCCACTCGTAAAAAATGTTGTTTCACAACATTTGGCATGCGATCCAACGCAGTTTTAAGCAACAGAACCAATGCATGATGTTCATGGAGTAGTTACTGCAAATCTTGCAGAACTATCCTTTTCATTGCCGTATTAGATCGTTTGGCGCCGATCAAGTTGATCCTCCATATTGCCCATAAAGTAGATTTAGACGAATTTATGCTATCCATCTTCAAGCGGTTGCAATGACCCAATTCGGTGGTGAATTGGGCCATGAATCTGTAAAGTCGAAGACGAAGTCAGAATTGGTCATTTATGATCACCAAAAGAAAATAAACGTTTACGCTCTCGAGCAGAAATGACATTGAATGTTGAAGTGAATCCGCGTTCTTCTATAATGCCTGCTCCAAATGAAGTCATTTGGAAACATCTGTTGTATCTTTGAGTGTTGGATAGAAAATGTCGTGATTCTGATCCCTTATCTGATTACACTTGTGATCACTCTTTATTTATTTAATTTTATAGATAAATTCACAATTTGTTACAGGATGGCTACTGCCATCCTGCAGATTTCACTAAGCGCATGCAGAGACCTCCACGGTGATCGTTTGCCGAATACAACTCAGGGAGAAGTGCGATGGTCGTGGGGTTTGAAGCTTGCATAACGCTCCTGGCCTATACCGTGATTACAGATAGTTAAAAAAAAATACGCAAATAATAATGCCGGAATTTGAGGAACGAAAAAAAAATTATAAAGGAAAGAGGTGCCTTGGTGCGCGCATTCGTTCGAATTCAAACGTGGCAAAGCCATGGTTTCGAAATCGGATGCGGGCACCAAGGGACCGCAAACACGACGCTGACACGGAACGGAATCTCCGCCCTCATCACACCAAACCGAAAATTTAGCAATTCATCTTAGAAAAGGAAAATCACAACAACACAAAGAAATATGCTCCGGAAACGGGGGAAAGCGAAACCGATGTGCAACGAGTGCGCGACCTGCACCCGCTATGCATCGCTCGACTACAATCCAAAATTTAATAAAAAAATTTAAAACAAAACCAATAAGCAATATAAGAAATAAAAATAAAAAAATAAATAAATAAAAAACGGTACCTTAACTAATACCCGCACGTGGGTTGGTGCGACCTTGAGCGGTCGAACGTTGCGGAGCTTTTCCCCGGTACCAAAAATTACTGCGGCCTTGTATTGCCGGTAAATATTTTGGCCTCGACTGGCCGCCAAAATAAGTTGGGCGTTGTCTCGGCGATCCCGTATAAATATTAAGCGGCCTCCACTGACCATCAGTAAATTGAAAAAATGTATCGGCCTTGTCGCCGTCCTGAACCGTTATTACACCCGGACCGTTGCGGTTTGCTGATGCCGATGACCAAAAATACAAATGGCTAGCTGGCCACCTGTTCGTCGCGGTGTCTTTCCCTCGTTGCGGCCTACCGCCGTTATACAACCAATTATGGATGTCCACGTAATGGGTCACCCTGTACTAACTGGGTTGGGCGTTTTCCGCCTTTAAATAATTTGGTGTGCGTTGGTCTCGCAAAAAACCGTCTCGCACCAAAATAATACGATGCATAAAAATAATATTTTTTACTCTGTGCCTCTCGCTCTTGCACATATCGTTAATAAGCGGCGCGAAAAAAAGATCGAAGGTCACGCCACACACACAAAACAAGAAACACAGGAAAAAAAATACCAATCTACATCGCACCCGCTCGTACGCACGCACAAGGGCACACATTGGTCTCGCCCCCAAAAAAATCAATAAACGTTTACAAAACCGATAGGGGTGAGCAAAAAGACAATAATCAACAAGTGATTTTAGACAATACCAATCAACCGATTGCAATGAAATTAAGTAATGAGTGTGGATCATTGTTATGACCGTGGTGAAGTCGTAACAAGGATTAAAATAAAATAACACTTCTCTTATGCATCCTTTGGAATCTGAAAATTCTATGTGGACATTTAATGCATCATAGTAATTTTACTCAATAATTTATTTGTATGCTTTCACTCAGTGGTATCAGAATATATACGAAAATAATTATTGTTCAGGAACAGAGGAAACCATCTGAAATTAAAGAAAAAAATAAATAAATAAATTTTTTTTATTAAAATATTTAATTTAATTACATCCTATCTTACATCTAATAATTATTTAATTAATCCTAACCCTTAACCCCTATTTATGAATACCCTTAAATTTCTAAAACGCCCCTCCGGAATTATCCGGAATATTTTTCTTGACCTCAATATTATGATCACGGTATATATGCTCTGGTATAGCATTAATTTCAGCATTACACCACAAAACATTTTTAAATTTCATCAGACTGTTAAGTAAATTAAGTACAAACGTTGTTTTACCACAGCCAGAGGGACCAGATATCATCATCGTAAATGGCGCTCTTATCATTTTGAAAGAAATAATATAAATAAATGAAACAGCTTCTATTTATTATAGGTTTTCAATTGGTATAATTTTTATTGTATCTAATAGCTTATGTATAATATAAAACAAGATGTCCGATAACGCATCACCTCTTCTACACTGAATAATTTTATATAGTAAAGCTTGAATTTTATTATTATCGTCATTAAATTCTGCATCAGTTTCGTCGATAATTTCATCTGATATAATGTTTCTTATTCGGCACTGATGTGAAAGTGTCGAATAATTTAAGAAACGCGAAAGCGCTGATACAAAATCGAGACTCCTAGTGTCAGCCATGGCTTGTACTAAACACTATCACAATTAAGTTATCTCTATTTATAGTTCAATAGAAGGTGAAATAGAGAAAATCACAGCTAAAAACCGAATGTAATAAGAAACACTATTTAATAAACTTTTATTTTATTTATTATTTTAGACATCTTCTTGAAGAAAACAATAAAAATTATATAGAGCCTCTTCCGAGCCTCTTGTAGTTACGACTGTGTCATCTCTGAAACAGCACAGTCCACCGCATCCCTGGCATTCAACAGGAAACCGAAACCTCCGTTCATGGGGAAAACAAATGAACTCAGTTAAAAAAAAATCTATCGTTTTCGAAGTTCAGGCATTCACATAAGTTTCCCATGTTGAACTCCTCCTCCATGTCCATTCCGCATTCGTTTCGCATATGATCATCCTCATCAATGAGATGAATCACTCCCATCTTGACCAAACACAGGCTGCTCTATTTCCATTTCAATATCCTCATCACTATGAGATGAACCACCCCCATCTTGACCAAATACAACTTCCTCTATTCTCATGTCGACCTCGACTGAGTCCCCTTCCACTTCAATGTCCTCATCGAGAACACCTTCTGCTTCTAGCTCATCCAAAGCCATGAAAACATTGGTCCAAAACAAATCGTGGAGGTTTGCGACGTTACACATTGAACCATTATCACCCATTTTTTTTCTAATTTAATTTTAATTTCTAATTTAATAAAGACCTTAATAAGGACTAATTACAACTGAATATCAATTAACCAAAATTGTCACTTATATATACTAACCCTAGAACATTGACCCTAATCAAAGCAATTTACAACATAAAAGTGCAGACTAATTTTTTTTTTTATTTACTTGTAGAACAATGAACCTAATAACGACTATTATGACACTAACTACAATAACAATAGCAGCACCAATAAAGACAAATGAAGATTTCAAAATCCAGAGCTTGAATCCCTGCTTGTACTCCTCTAGTGCTTCTGTGATTCTATACCCATAGCTGCTTATTGATTCACGGTATTCTTGCTTTGTGTTCAGTAATCTGTTTTCTAGTTCATCTAGCGAGTATGTCGGGAGGAACATGCTCTGAAGGATTTGTTTGAATTCTTCATATGAGTTTATATCCCTGTGACATATTCTCGAATACGATTCACCGTTTAGTTTGAACTTTATCAGTTTAGTAAATATTTTTTGTTCTTCGGCAGTTGTCAGATTATCGTATACCAGGTCGGCAGTGTCGAGTTTTTCATTTGTTAATTCGCTCGCTACGTTTTTCGTACCTTCAGTATTGAACTCCTTTACGATGTTCATTATGCTTTCCTGAATAGCATATTGATTATAAAATAAATAAGTTTAAGCATTCCCTGTCTTTTTCTTCTTTTCATAATAGGACAAGAATGCATCAAAACTAGCATCTCCCAACTCATGGATGATTGCAGCATCTCTATGTCCGGCCACAATCAACTCTTTTGATTCTTTAAGAATCTCTCGAATTAGATTTACATCAAACCCCATATTTTCCATCAGCGTTCTAGTTTCTGGAACTAATTTTGTAATCATTTCTTGGGTAATCACTCAGATTGTCTGCCACAGTTGCAATTTCGTGAAAATTCCACAAAGTTTGCAGTGGAGTTCTTTTGGATGCCACACGATTGATGATACGATCTAGGTGACATGCGTGTAATAAAGAAGTGAATGCAGCCCCTTCTGCTAAGAAAGTTTGTGGCCATACAGAGTGAATAAATCCACTGCTAATAGCTTTAGCTGCCTTCTCTTTCCAACCGGTTACTCCCATATCAGCAAATGAAACCATCTGGCGCTGATTCTCGATGTTAATGACACAATTTATAGCAAAATTTGGAAGAGAGCCGCACACTTCTGCTAGGGTGATTGTGTAATGAAGGCACCGCTACTTGCGTAGAAGTACCCCTATCACATAGAATTTGCCGTCACCTGCCTCGTACCCTATGCGGCGTTGGTTCCCGTAGCTCAAGCCGGTGGAGGGAACGGCGTGGGTTTTGGGTACACAGATCACGGCCTAGAGTACCGCATATGTTATGAAAAGAAGATGAGACGGCATGAATTATACCGTCAACAGGGGGGTTAACAAAAAAAATTAGGGGATTGGGAAATGACCGGGTTTGTGGGATTCATGCCTCACATCAAGCAGGTCCACCGTGGTTGTGGAAATGGTTAACTTAGGGTAACATATCTACCCTATGTTACTCATAGCAAAACTGAACTATTTATTTTGGGCTTAAGGCCCTATGGTTAGTAAGTTATAAATTCGGTAAAGTGTTACCAGCAGAAGGAAACCCGCGTGCTGACGCACTTGCGAGATTTCCGCTTCTAATGAAGCAGCTGGTGGACCCTTTACCAAATGGGCCCGATTAATTAGTAGGTTGTTTTTTATTTTAGCATACTTACCGACAAGTTTTGCTCCTCTTTTTCCCAAATCCGGTTTTGCTGAATTTCTGGACCGCAATCAAAAAAAAAAACTGAATTTACTTTAACTTTATATATATGTATGTATATTTAAAAAAACTTATGAGAACACAAAAAAACTTAATTTACAATTATTAGATAATTCCCTTATATTTAAGACTACGTACTAATTATCACGGCAATTGCTCAGTGATTACTTAGTTCGCCTTCCAAAACTGAATTACCGCGAACCAAAAATGTTGCGCAGTATTTATACAAAATTCAACTGACTGCGAGAGAAAGGAGGGGGAAAATTTAGTAATGAAAATATACTTCTCTCTCAACCAGTTAATCTAATTTAGCCGAAATCAGCAAAATTTCTGTACAAACACCACACATCAAAACAACGTGACATAAATCAAATTTCCGTACACTTGTTGGAATTATATTATATGTGCCACGAAAATTCCAACGTTTTAAAATTTCCACGTTTGCTTTCTTCGTATGCACAACACAAAACATATATATACATTATCTAATTACAAGTCTAGTATTTATGTTTACTCATTTGTATTTATAATAACTACATTATAAAAATCTTGAGCGACACAAAATTGCAACCAGATAACGTAAATAAGAGATAATTTTATGTTCGTTGTATTGCATCTTATACCATTTCCATGTATATGGATGCAACAACAAACATAAAGAAGAGTAGATAATTCCAGCATGACTTAGTGGTTAATGAATTTTTGTGAAGATGGTATCTTCAAGGTCATGGTGAAATTACTCTGATAAACGTAACGCTTATTGGGGATGGATTGATAACGGAATAGAATAACATTCCGTTACAATTGTCTGACCAGAAACTGGAAGACTTCGGCTTATCGAAGATTGGATGTACATTTTGGTTCGTAACAATTCCAATGCACTTTTAACTGTGCTGTCTGGAGTCCTAGCAATAATATTTTCAATTTTGTTGCCACGATTTATAAAAATTAAAATCAAAAATTGGATAATTGATACGAAATCTACCTTTGGATCCAAAACAATTTTGTCCGAGAGATTAATGTTTTGGTCTATACACAAGACAACTTTAACTAGCATGTTGGCCCACACTCTGGCATCCCATCCTTGATACTTAACGCTATCCAAAATTAATTTTGTGCGGTCAGCTGATAGCATGCCATCTCCCCATTCTCCTGTAATGATCTCATAGAGGCGATCAATGCTCTTCGTAAAAGTATTTTCATCCTCCTTTTTTAAAGCTTCAAACTTTTTCGTGAGGTGGCTCATTTCCGCTTGTGGTGTCTCTTTTTCTTCTATTAGAGACTGATTGCTTGAAATTGAAGGTGTTCTTGAACCTCTCTTTGAGGGTCGATGTCTTCTCGGTTTTTTACCTATTTTTCCAATTAATATCAATTGAGATAAGGTTGACTAAATTTTAAAGCTTTGTTTATATAATGCAAAGTTTAATTCGGTTTTTAATCGTTTTAAATAAATCAAATTTCTTTCTCATTGATCCATCTCTGTGGTTTTTACGTGTGCTTCTGTTTTTTGTACCGTAATGTCTATGTTCTCTAACTTTTTTTGTTTTGTCTGGCTTCGGGTGCAACTAGCTGGTGAGTCGTGTCTTTCGATTTTGAGTTTATCTTTAACGTACCTTACACTAAGAGGTGAGTTTTGACTCATAAATGTGTTGCTTTTTGTTTTTTTTTGTTTATTTTAGTGAATTATTTTAGTTTTACCAGCGGTTTGATCTCTCTTTAATCGCATTGATTAACTTCAGAGAATTTCTACAGCGCCAATTTAATGTTGTAATTTTGGGTTTAATTAAGCTGGTAGTTAGTTTTCAACTCCCTTAACTCAGTATATTACAACACCAAAGACTGATTATGATTCAGACGAAGAACTTTCGGGCGTTAGGCCATTCGGTTCGAGGGATTTGAATAGACAAGTAAATGGGGGTTTTACAGAAGTGGAATAATCCAAGAGGTGTGAGATGAGATTAGATTCGAAGTGTAATCGTAACGAGCTGAGAGGGTGCTTAGTTTGTTTGTTTGTTTTTTTAGATGTTTCCCTCAGATCCTTTTTATTTTTTGTAATTTTTTGTTAATCGTGTTTCTTTTTGCTTATAGTGCACCTCTATGGGTGGAATCTATGTCATTAGTAAGAAGAGGACCTTTAAAGTGTGTCTATCACAAGATTGTATACTGTGGGGTTACCCACTCGTTCCACAACCTCTTCCACTTTGCCGTGCGAAATTAAGTAGCCACAAGTTAAGGATCCGGGCGTTCGGATGTTAGTAGGTTATTAATACTTACATGTACTTCTTTCTACTCACCCTATTATAATTAAAACTCGATCTGCGGACGGTTTTTCGTTGTTTCTTGGTAACTATACCAAGAATGTTTTTTTATTTATGAATATTTTTTACACTTGATTACTTGATTTTTATTCGATAGTTTCGGGTACACCGTTAGCGAGTGTCTAGATACTATCGGGGCGAGATTTAAAATTGAACTATATTCTAAGACTAAAAAATTGGAACCTTATATACTAAAAATGCTTATACTAATTACACCAACAATTCAATTTTGGAAAATTCGGCAAATCAATAATTTACTACTGATAATTTACTACGGCAGGCAGTGTGTGGTTTGCTCTTGTTGTGAGATGTTGTTCCTCCTTTGCCTCCTTCCGCCGTCGCCGTTTTAATCGCCGTTGTTTTTCTGTTGCCTTCGCAATTCCCTCAACTTTGCAGACCATTTATCCGTGTGCGCCTCTTTCACACACAGACGGAGCATAAAATAATTCTCCTGTATCTGTGCGTTTAACTTATTCTTGGCTCCCCCTTGACATTTTGGTCTGTTAGTCGCGGCTGGAAGTTCTACTTATAATAATTAATTTTGATTTTGTTAAATTTTTGTTTTTATACCGTTGCCTTTTCTACTTTATTATTTTTTTATAAATAGTGTCGAGTGGAAATTTTCCACTCGTAAAAAATGTTGTTTCACAACATTTGGCATGCGATCCAACGCAGTTTTAAACAACTGAACCAATGCATGATGTTCATGGAGTAGTTACTGCAAATCTTGCAGAACTATCCTTTTCATTGCCGTATTAGATCGTTTGGCGCCGATCAAGTTGATCCTCCATATTGCCCATAAAGTAGATTTGGATGAATTTATGCTGTCCATCTTCAAACGGTTGCAATGACCCAATTCAATGGTTGTGAATTGGGTCTTGAATCTGTAAAGTCGAAGACGAAGTCAGAATTATAGATTTATGATCACCACAACAAAATGAATGTCTACGCTCTCGAGCAGAAATGACCTTGGATGTTAGACTGAATCCGCGTTCTTCTATAATGCCTGCTCCAAATGAAATCATTTGGAAACATCCGTTGTATACTGAGGATCCCTGAAACATGGTATTTTTTACGTAGGGAATAGTTAAATCATACCCAGTCGCAGTGGTTAATGCTGCTATTCTTGCCTTTTTAACGTCTTCAATTCGAGCAATATCTTTTGTATCACGATATGCGCAATAAAAGAAGAAAGCAACTATAAAATCTAATTGACTTGACGTATGTATTGATCGTGATTCTGGTGTCTCGTATATGAATTTTCTAGTTATGCATATTTTAAAAGCATGATCAAATTATGTAGTAGGCTTTGAGATTTCATACAATATGAAATGATATTGAATTTATTTATTTACAATATATGCATAAGTACTTACGATTTAATTTACTTGAACGTTCGACGATTTTCGTCTTGAGATTTCTTCTTTGATACATAGTTATGTTTGTATGCTAATAAACGATAATTTTTTTATATATAGTCTAGCAGTATGTGTTAGAAAAGATTATATTCTGACCAACTCTTTGATTAGAAACATTACGTTCAAATATCGTCCATTAACTCCTTTGTCCTAAAGTATTCTTCAATTTTATGAAACCAACCTCATATATCTTTTTCAGATACACATACACTTGAGTAGGTAACTGCTTCCGGAGTTCTAATTGAAATTTCTGGGTGTCTCTCTAGAAAGCCATAGTACGATTTACTTCCCGGATACCTCGTTGGTGTACATTGTCAAGGTTTTTCGTTATCGTTTTTTTTTCTGATAAATTTGTGTGTTTATAGGGGATAATAGGGTTGTGAGTATCACAACAATACATCAAATACTTAGCTTATATAAATTTGTTCATACGACGTTTGCTTTATATCGAGTAAAGTCTGAAATAAACAAAATTGCTCTGATTAAAATCTATCCCAGAGGAAGCTGGAATCTGCCAATTATATGGGCACATTTTGTACATCTTAATGGTTTTAGATATAAATTTACTTATATGCATTCACTCACTGATATCAGAATATATATGAAAATAATTGTATACATTACATAGACATTCTACACCATTGCACGTGCATCATATGTTCATGACCGTTAGTGTATGTTCCTGCGAATAAAAAGAAAAAAACAATCAGAAGAACAAATTGTTCACAGCAGTCCCTAGAAATAGAAAGAAAATCACAAAGAATCGAAAGATCATATAAAGGACTGAAACGGGAACCTAAACCAAAGGTAGAGGTTGCCCGATTCCATAATTATAATTGCTTCATTTGTTCCTGCATCCCCAGGAACCTTAACCCGCTAGCTCAAAAGGGAGGTTAATTGGTCGTGGGTCAGGGAATGCTAAATGATACGAGGGCGGATTGAAAATGAAGCTACCTAAGTAGGAAATCATTCATAACGATATTGAGGGCTTTCTTGATACTTTCTTCAGTAACCACCTCTTTTGGCCTTCCTGTTGATGGTATTGTTGCAGTGCTTCTTCGGCCGGGTTTAAATTCAGCAATCCAATATTTTACCATGTAATCTGACGGAGCAGACTCACCGTAATGTTTATCGAGCTTTTCTTTTGTCTCTTTCACCGTTTTTCCTTTCAAATAATAGTGTTTAATCACTGCACAAAATTCGTTTTTTTTTTTCAAGAAACACGAAAGTTGCTTACTTCAAACGACTACAACAAATAAACTAATCGATGAATTTGGGTAACAGCTGACGTTTGACAGATCGCAATTTCTACAAAACAAATTTTTTTTTGTGTTTGTGCTGCCATCTAGCGCTAGGTAGCTTCATTTTCAATCCGCCCTCGTATATGAAAATAATTATATAATATACATTGTGTAGACATTCTACACCATTGCACGTGCATCATATTTGTTCATGACCTTCAAATATGTTCCTAAAACTAAAAAAAATATACAAAAAAAAAAAGAAAGAACCAGAGAGGTTGTTTACACCACTGAATATCCGATGGAGCATAAAACTGCGCATCATCAACATCATCGTCAAGATCAACACTTACAAAACATAATTGCATTATATAAAATTAGCATTAATACTTACCTATGTTGCGTAGGTATCCAATTATGTTCCACACCAAATTATCTAAAATACGTAGAGTAATCATTTGATAATATTAATTAAAATACTTTGATTAACTTACTTACCGTAGATTATTTAAGTTTTATATAATTTGGTGTTCAATTTTATAACATTTTGACACTTTGTAAACGTCAAAATAACTTGTTGCACTGTAAAACCAGCTCAACATCCAGTGTGTTGGTTGAGATTTCAGTTGTAAAATCAATACAATGGAGTAAAAATTGAGTGCACCTATTAGGTGGTGGTTGGTTGTTAGTAAGAAAAATCATTAATTATGAGAGTCGATTTGTAAAGCTAATATGCCCGAAGACATTCCTTACACACCACTTTGCCATGTGGTGTTAGTCGACCGATAACATTAATGAAGGTTGCCCGGGTATTAGTTGGGGACAGATACTTACCGAGATTCTGGATGCTCAGAATAAACTCGAGAATTAAATTTTAAAATACTTTAGATAAGCCAAAAATGCACACCAGAATTTTTTTCTTCTTTCATTTCGTTTCAACGTTTATTTTATACATATCACACAAAGAGTTTTGTTGACAATTATGACGTGTTGATTTAATACTGATAAATACTAAATTATATAATACATATTACCTTCAAATGTACCAAATAATAAATTAACACACGAATTAATTACACAAAATGTGTTTCACAGTCTAACAATTGAAATTACTCACTAGCACTACGCCACTAATAACTTTTTACACGATACACTTTTTACACTTCTGTTTCGTTTAACGATCAGCATATTTTGTATGTTGGGGTTATATTATGGTTGTGTGTTAGACGTCTATTGAGTCAATACTTTGAATCTTGATTTTATAGATGAAATATCTTGACGTTGGGATAACAGAATGTTGGGATTCATAAGATGTTATTGTAATTATTGTGTTTTATACTTGTGTCGTATAACTTTCGCATAAGGATTTGAATAACGGATCAATTCTAAATTTTACACTTTTATTATGAATGTTATGTAACTAATTTAATATATTTAATTCATGTTATTTATTTAAATTATAAATGTAGTGCGCCTCAAGGGCGGATTTTATTTTAGTATAGGAGACGATGTTTTTTTTTGGAAAACTAACTTTCTTTGTAAATGAAATAACTACTAATCTTAAGATTTGTTTCACTATTTCATTTACTTAGGTTATAAACCGGTGCCTATTGGTTAGTAAGTTGTAAATTTTGTTTTTTGTATACTTACTACAAATATATTTTGAGATGCGGTGTTTTACTCAATAAGGTTGGATATGAAATTCACTGTATATTTTGCCAAGTTTTTATTTCACTTTAATTTGAATTAGAAAAGTATATTGAAATTACAATCTAATATTTTCACTATTTGGTATTTGATATATTTTTATATTGAACAATTCTGTTATTAAAATTTTGAATAATTTAGTTGGTTTGTATTTTTCTTGTTAAATTTAACTGCACTAATTTTATTTTTTGTTTTACACAGTTTTAACTTTTGATACTATAATAATTTTTTCTACTTAATTTTGAATGTGAACTAATTCTTAATATTGAATGTGAACTAATTCTTGAATGTGAACTACTATGGTTGATTTTGAATAGGAACTGATCTAACTTAAAACTAAAACTTATTATTATATACTGACAAATACAAAATGGAGATTCAACAATTTTCCGTTACCAAATTTTAATTAAATTTGGGTCTTGTAATTTTAATTAGGTTTCCTGATTTTCTGTTTAAATTTTATTTTGTCAACGAAGAAATTATATTTTTATTACGCGTGAAATTGGGTTTTTGGGTTTTATGTTTTTGTAATATTTAATATTTTTCTTAAGTGTCATTTTACTTATATTTGTCATTTACTTATATATTAACTAAAATTAATAAACTCTCTTCGTTTTCTTCAACAAGATCGTTTCAAACACAGGACAGGACACAGCACGATTTTATTTTTTTATGCGTATGTTCGTTTAATAAACCATGGAAATGTTAATATTTCAATAATTTTTTAAATAGCTGAATAAAAAAACAAATTACGGGTGTAACAGTTTGCTTAACAGAATCGAATTTGATACGCTATTGCTTATAGTTTGTTCTTAAATTTCACACCATTAATCGCGCAAGCCCCAGAAGATCGCGTTCTGCCGATGTTCCTTCACACCGTAAGCAATGGCACGATAAGTCAAAAACATTTTTCAGGCAATCGAATTTTCTCTAAAGGTGGTACAGTGTAACCCCATAGTTAAATTAGTTTTTGAATGTTTTATCAGTTTTAAAATGATCCTCTTCAAACACGCATGTTTACGATCATACATTAAATGCTTACCTTATAAATGTGCATCTTAGTGATTTTACACATAAATTTACTAATATGCATTCACTCAGCGATATCAGAATATATATGAAAATAATTGTATACATTACGTAGACATTCTACACCATTGCACGTGCATCATATTGTTCAAGACCATCAAATATGTTCCTGAAACTAAAAAAAAAAAAGAGAAAGAACCAGAGAGCCAAAAAATTAGTATATTCCTTTGTTCGCCTTTTGACTGGGACTCCAAGATAGAACATTTGCAGTTGCTTCCTGAGAAGGTGCAGTCGTGGATGATATGAAAGTGTTCAAATCCCTCCTTTCTGTGGATAACTGCAATGAATACGGCTCCTTGGTATCCTTTGTTACCTTCACTTTCTTCAATCTTTGTTCGAAATCTCTTGATCCAGTATCTGATCTCTTCCTCCGTACAATAATCAGACTTGGATCGGTCGTACATAGATGCCTTAAGTTCGTTTTTTTCCATTATTTAGAACATTTTTTATCTAGTACACAAAACACACACATATATTAGATTAAATAGATACGGAATTTTGATATGAAAAAAACCCATGTAGAAAATAATTTGATTTTTTCAGCATTGTTGTTGCAATCTTTGGCGAAAGAAATGCAGATATCATCTAAACCACGCAGATGCCTTGAAACGGGTTGAACCTTAGCTACCACTAAGGCCAACCCAATTTCACAGATTTGCCACTATCTGTTCGGTACCCCACGCGGCATTGATTCCCGCAGCTCAGTTTGGTAGAGGGAATGGTGTTGGTTTAGGAGTACCTCAGATTGTGGCGTAGATTACCGAATTAAATAAAGGTAAAAAAATGAATAGACTGGGGAAGGTAGAAATTGGGGTATCGGACCCGTAGGAAAAGCGCGTTTAAAGCGTAAATTCAATTTAGACGAAATTATATTAATGTATTCCATCATTTTCGTTCCATCAATATATTGAAATACATTTGAGTATTTCTTTTCCGCATCATTACATAAACTCAATATGAATGGGATATTGTTCTCCGACGCTTTGGATGATGCAATGAAACCATCGATCAACAATACTGTGCCAAGGAGCATAATGGTTACTTGTGAAGTAGTAGGTTAGCCTATCAGCCCATCGCTTGGGCAAAACTGACCGCGGTTGTATTGCGTAAAATGTTAAACATTTTACCCTGCTATACTTAACCTAATTAAAATTATTGGGCCCATAGGCCCTTGTGAAGGAAATTGTGTTACAAGTGTTACAGGTTGGCTACTGCCATCCAGCAGATTTCACTAATACCACGCAGAGGCCTCACACTTGAGAAAATAAACGCAAATAATAAAAATAGTAACCCGAATGGTCCGCCGAAATTCGTCGGCCGGAACTTGAGGAAACAACAAGACAATAATTATAACAGAGTGAGATGCCTTGGTGTGCGCATCCGTTCAAATTCAAACTAGGCAACGCGCTGGTTTTGATCTCTAATGCGGGCACTAAGGGACCGCAAACAACACGCCGACACTGAATCTCCGCCGAGGAAAGTAGATCTGCACCCAGAAAACAAAACACTAAATTTAATATACTGAAAAATCTTTACTTTACTAACGAAACTTCACAATGGTTTCCACAAAAGTTTACTTAACACAAAAATTGATTTTTACACAAAAGTTTACTTGACACAATAATTTATAATTTACACAAAAACTCAGAATAAAAAAAAACCTCGACATACAGTGCGATTCATTAATATTTGTGATACGAAACAATTTATTTCCCATTTCTGTTTGTTTTCATATAAAAGTAACAAACATTGTTTTTTATTATTTTCGTTGCTTTTACTTAAATCAGTTTGAAGAAGCGTTTTATTTCATATAAATTTTATACAAAAATTTTCAGCAGTAATAGAAATATAATAAATTGAATTTGATTCATTAGTATTTATGATGCGCATTTTTGATTCATTAGTATTTGTGATGACATTAACTTAACCAAAATAATTTCAAAATTTCAATTAAAATGTTTTAAAATAAATCATATTACTTTATTAAAACTTAATTCATACATATTTAATAAGAAGTCTGACATCCTTTATTCACCATAACTTCTGATAACCGTCTTTAAATACTATCGTATAGGTTGCGGGTGAATTCTAACGGTATTTTTCTCCAAATCTCAACAATATCGTTCCATAATTCATAGTTTGTTCTACCAACTCTGTAAGGAATTTTATTCTTTACGTATGCCCAAACATTTTCGACTATGTTGAGATCGGGGCTTTCTGGCGGCCACTCAGGCGATTTTGACCTAAACCATTTAAAAATCCAGTAACAACTCTTCCCTTGTGTGCTGGGGCATTGTCACGTTGCAGAATGAAATTTGGGCCAATCATTGCATCACCAGCTAACAGAACAACTTCGTTTAGAAGATTAAGATATACTAATTGATTCAATTTGTCTGAAATTAAGGCAAGTGGTCCTACTCCATCATATGAGATACAACCATGTATCATAATATTACCTCCGCCACCTTGTCGTTTCGTGGCAAAAACACGACGATTTTTCACATCTTTCGTCGTAGAATAGAAAAACTGTTTACCCCAGCTGCCATCTAAAGAGACCGAAGATTCATCCGTAAATAGGGCATTGCGCCAAAATTCTAACGGCTTCTCGATGTATTGTTTGGCAAAATTAATACGTTTCACTTTATTTTGTGATGAGATGTAGTGTTTTTTGATACATACATAAGCTTTTATCCCAGATTCTTTGAGGCGGCGATAAATAGTATGCTGAGAAATTTTTATATTTTCACTATTTTGTATTGACTTAGCAAGAGCTCTTTGACTTAAAAATTTATTATTAACCATAGTTCGAATGATACGAGAATCCTGCCGTTGTGTTGTAACACGTGGTTTTTGCCGTCTGCCAATATTTCCAACTGTATCATGCAATTTTTTCTTACGGACTTGATACAGTATTGTATTCACATGATAATTATATTTTTTAGCTAATATTTTAAGTGACGTGCCATGATTGTGGTCAATTATCATAGCCGATCTTTCTTCCAGACTAAACTCACGAGTTTTAGACATCCTGATGCTTCTTTCACGAAATTTTAATGAATACTAACAAAAACCAAACAAAAAATAAAACAAAAGAGCAAAACAATAAAAAAACGGTTATTTAAGGAAGAAATGCGTACTTTCGAGAACATCACAAATACTAATGAATCAAATTCAATTTATTATATTTCTATTACTGCTGAAAATTTTTATATAAAATTTATATGAAATAAAACGTTTCTTCAAGCTGATTTAAGTAAAAGCAACGAAAATAATAAAAAACAATGTTGGTTACTTTTATATGAAAACAAACAGAAATGGGAAATAAATTGTTTCGTATCAGAAATATTAATGAATCGCACTATATATAAATATTACATATGTGTATAGGAATTTAACCTTAATTTGATGAATAGTTCTGCTATGCTCCTTATCCGATATTCGATGATTTTCACTCAGCTTTCAATATATCCTTAATTAATGTGATCACACACTTTCGACAAGTTCTCGATTGTTTTGCCGAAGAGTCGATAATTTTTTTTTACTTTTTGTTTTTGAATAATTATATTATTTAGTTCACAAATAGATTTCTATCGATCGTATTTTATATTGTATTATTTTATTTTGTTTCGAAGGATAACCGATGATTTATCAATTCGCCATTTTTTAAGTATTCGCTACATTCCGAATACGAACACTTCTGGCTTTACAACTTTTAACAAGACACTTTATATCCTCTGGCTCGAATGACCAACAAATGTTGATTCTTTCAATGAATGGTGTTGAATTTCTCTTATTATACGCAATAAAACAAAAACAATGGACTGTTTTTTTTTTATTTTTTTTAATAATTCGTTTGCTCCTACTAGTATAATTTTCACAAAACCTTATTCAATGAATTATTACGAACGTAATGAAATTAAAAAATTAACACGTATATATATATATATATATAGAAATAGCACGTATAATAATTTGCTTAAACTTTATTGAATTTTACATCATACAGTTTGCATTCTTACACATTTAGTTTTAATCACTAACACGTTATTATAATTTGATTTAACTTTAACTTTATTGATTTTACATCACACAATTTGTATTCTTCTAGATCTGATTTTAATAATTAACTCGTAATAATACTTTAGTTTAACTTAACTTTATTAACTTTCTTTTTTTTTAAACACACACGATATAAATGCACAATGTAATTACTAATGGTGAAAACTATTAATTTATTATTCTAAGTTTTAATTTTTATTCAAAATAACTGGATGAAACGATTTTATTGAACTGATTGGCTTCAATGTGGTGATAGATTTTTTTATGCCGACTGATAAAATATTTTACAATTTTTGGTTTATATACCTTTTATATGCCTTTTTTATTTTTTGTTTTCGTTTCAAAATGGTGCTGAGTTTCCACTCGTAAATTTTTGTGTCACATTTAAATTGTTTTAAAATATTTTAATTAGGTTTTGGGCATGAAATTACATTTTTTCTCATGTGTAAGGTTTCTTAGCGGGTTTATTTTTTATGTTTTGTAATTTTCTCAGATTCTTTACGCACACGTGTTTTTGTGTGTTGCGCGTGGGAATAGAAAATTGTTTGCTTATGAGATTAAAATGTTAATAAATCTATATGCTATTTAGGGTGGTTGTTTCGCAACACCATCTTCAAGCGGTTGCAATGACCCAATTCGGTGGTTAATTTGGCCTTGAATCTTGTTTTATTTTTGGGTTTTAATATGTGGATTCGAAATGTCTTAATTTTGTTGTTTATATCTGTTTTGTAACGTTTTAGATATAGTGATATATTTAGAATTAGATTTAGAAGTGCGCAACAAGTGAAATGTTATATTATACTGATAATGAACTTATAATTATAATTCGTTTGATAATTTGAGTATTACGATTTAAAATGTTTGTAAATATTTATATTTATTTAGGATTTTATATGTTAAATTTATTTTATAATAAAATGTCTTACCTGTTCTCCTGGCTGTTTCTAATTCAATATAGTATATACTGGTATAATTTGAATTTGATTAATAAGAACACACTAGATAATTTATATTTTTCTTTTGCTATATTTTGGAACTTTATTTATTACACTTTTACACTTATAATATTTCTTTAATAAAATTTAGATAGATACACACTTTATATGATTTTAAAGTTTACACGTATAATATTTCATTAACAAAATTTAGCTTCTTTATATATTCGGTTGATAGATACACTTTAATTTTTAGGAAGAATTTGATAAATTTACTTGAAAATTAATAACTTAGATAATGTCAAAAAAATACAATTGAAAATTAACAGTTAACGATAGATTTTTTATGATTGATTGTACACGATTGCCTTTTTTAATTTTTATTTTGTGGCTTATATAATATTTTAGTTTCTCATTTTTTGTTTGTTACTACAATATGGGGTCAAGTGGTAGTTTTCCACTCGTAAAATTTTTTGTCATCATTTTTTATTTAATTTTGGGTCATCGTTAAATATTTATTTTTTAATTAAAATTGTTAATTTGCGTAAAATTGAAATATTTTTATGTTCTAGTTTTGTGTGTTTTGTAATATCTTACTTTATAATTTCCTTGATTTTATACGCGCACGTGTTGTCTTACATTTTGTGAGAATGTAATTTCTTTGTTGCGTGGGAAAGGAATATGTAAGATGGTTTGTGGGATTGTTCTACAACAATCTTTAAAGTCGAAGACGAAGTCAGAATTATAGATTTATGATCACCAAAAGAAAATGAATATTTACTCTCTCGATCAGAAATGACCTTGAATGTTGGATTGAATCCGCGTTCTTCTATAATGTCTGCACCAAATGAAACCATTTGGAAACATCCGTTGTATCTTTGAGTGTTGGATAGAAAATGTCGTGATTCTGGTGTCTCGCCACGAAACAATGAATGCAACGGTTCAGGTGGCGCAGGCAATAATGGCAATCTCGCCTTGCCACTGAGACAGCACAATCCAGGCGTTTCTCAAGCGAACTTCAATTCACCGCAATGGTCGCACACAACCTCCATTGGGCCAAGTTGAACGAAAGGATGCGAGTTGTAGTCAATTGTGCAATCGTATTGAAACGCTATCGTGGTAATGTTTTATGACGTAATTATGAGTGATGTAATTAATTTTTAGTAAATAATATAATTGCGTGCGCGCGCGCGCAGGTATGTGAATTTTCTAGTTATGAATATTATAAAAGCATGATAAAATTATGTAGTAGGTTATGAGATTTCATACAATATGAAATGATATTGAAGTTATTTATTTACAATATATGCATAAGTACTTACGATTTAATTTACTTGAACGTTCGACGATATGTTCCTGCGAATAAAAAGAAAAAACAAAGAATCAAAAGAACAAATTGTTCACAGCAGTCCCTAGAAATAGAAAGAAAATCACAAAGAATCGAAAGATCATATAAAGGACTGAAACGGGAACCTAAACCAAAGGTAGAGGTTGCCCGATTTCATAATTATAATTGCTTCATTTGTTCCTGCATCCCCAGGGACCTTAACCCGCTAGCTCAAAAGGGAGGTTAATTGGTCGTGGGTCAGGGAATGCCATATGATAGCCTAGTTTATCACTACTTTATTAAAATCTTTGAACGGGCAAGGACTTGGTGGGGGATCGGACTCCCCGGGTAGAGATTACTTACAATCAACTCTCTAAGTGGGTTCAATCCACCATGGTTATTACGTGTCGCTTACTCACACATTCTTATGATCGTTATTGTACATGTAATGTTAATGTTGCTGTTGTATTTGTTTGACAGAGTTTATTATTGATAGTAATTGATTTCAAATAAGAATTATGCGCTAGTATTGTACATAGCATATATATTGTACATAGCGTATATATTGTACATGCGAGTTTTACATGTTGTAAAATGTATATATATATATTATGTATGAGAATAGTATCGTAGAGAGTTAATATTGTGGAATAGTTTATAAAAATGTTATAAATATTTGTATGTAGTTGAAAATGGTTTGAATTATATTTGTTTAGTAAATGATAATTTTAATTAGTAACTGGATTAAATATATTGTGAAATAATATAAATAATATAATTTGATGTAATATAAAAATGTAGTGGAAATTAAATTGTAGTGTCAAGTTCTTACCTGATTATACTTGTATTGGAAGAGTTGATGAATGTTATACGTTAAATAATAATGAATGCACTGTATTTCACTATTTTAAATCAAAACACAATTAATTTATTAGATTGTTTACTTTGTGGTTTATACTTTTATTGACAATTCAATTTCGACACAATAATTTACATATATTAACAATTTTGCTTATGGATTTTACGTGTAATATTTTGGTAACTTTTATAGGTTTGTCTATTTAGACTTTTAACTTGAACTTATTAAATTTTGATTTTGGTATATAAAGTTTTCATTGATAGAGTGTTCAATATAAATTTCACATATGGATTTTAAAATATTTGGTTCACACTATTTAGACTTTTACTTGAACTACTTAAATTTGATTTTTGTATATGAAATGTATGAAAGTATATAAAAGTTTTATTGATAGACTTTTCAATTCGATTACACACTGAGTAGATATAAATTTCACATATAGATTTTAAAATATTTGGTTCACACTATTTAGACTTTTATTTGAACTACTTAAATTTGATTTTTGTATATGCAATGTATGAAAGTAAATAAAAGTTTTATTGATAGACTTTTCAATTCGATTACACACTGAGTAGATATAAATTTCACATATAGATTTTAAAATATTTGATTCACACTATTTAGACTTTTATTTGAACTATTTAAATTTGTTTGTTGATGAGATACTATTTTGTGATTGACTACTTTTTCTGATTAACTAAAAAAACATTTTACAATTTTTTGGCTTATATACTATAGCCCTTATTAATTTTTGTTTTTGTTTCAAAATGGTGCTGAGTGGTAGTTTTCCACTCGTAAATTTTTTGTGTCACACATTTAGATTGTTTTTAAAAATTTTAATTGGGTTTTGGGTCAGAAAATTAATAACTTGTTCGAATTTTAATTTGCATGAAATTACATTTTTTCTCATGTGCAAGGTTTCTTTCTGGGTTTGTTTTTATAGTTTGTAATTTTCTTAAATTCTTTACGCACACGTGTTTTTTGTGTGTTGCGCGTGGGAATAGGAAAATTAGAACATTGTTTGCTTATGATTGAAATGTTAATTGAATTTATGTGTTGTTTGGGATGGTTATTTCGCAACACTTCCCCCGTTTGAAAAAGCTAAAATTTTGAGGTTGTTGAAAAAATTTTTGCTAATATGATATATATGTATATGTGTCTTGGTTTGTTTCGTTGACGTGTTGGTTTGAAGTTCGTTGTGCTGCTTGTGTGTTTTCTGAGATGAATTTTGTCTGGTTTTTTAATGTTGCCGTTGTTCCGTTTCTCTGGTCTTGTATTTTGTACTGTATGTTCTGATGCTGTTCATTTAGGTTACCACGTGTTATTAGTTTTTTATTCAATATTATATGTGTATTTATTTTGTATAGAGTAATGAGTTATTTGTTGTTATATAGTTTTTGTTGTATTATTGTCTATTATTATTGCTTCATTTTTTGTCTATGTATCTTCCTGTGGTGTAGGTTATTGTCCTTAGTTTCTTGCTGTGTCTTAAAGACCTTGACTTACATGTGGTTGTCTCTTATTTCTCGTTTTTATTTTTCCTGCTTCGGTGTTGTCTTTTTGTCGCGTGCCGTTATTGTGTATTTTGCTGTTCCTTGACCTACAGTCGTTTGTTTGTTTACATATATCATATTACCATTTTGCTTATTTTCAACCTTGAAAATTTATGTTTATTACTTGTATTACTTGACCGAGAAATTTTACTGTGTAATTTTATGCAACGTAGTATTGTTTTTTTATGATGCCCATTTTGTACAGTTATGTGTTTTTATGTATGTATATATTTTGATGACAATATTTTGTTGTTTTATATGTATAATTAGAAATATGAAAATTATGTATTTTAATAAGTAAGGTTTTCATTGTGTGTGCAATATTTTTGAGTGAAGCCATTTTTGTTTTTCTTATATACTTTAGTTTTTATTTAAATGTGTGTTTCATTTTGTTTTTATCATGATATTTAGTTTTTATATGACAATGATTTTAGTGTGAAAGTAAAAATTTTTTTTTTGTATGTGTAATTTGGGATATGAATTTTTATTTGTGCATGATTTATTTTTGTTTTCTTATGTACTAATTGAATTTTTATTGATAGTTCTCTTATATACTAAATGCTTTAATCTTTGAAAGTTTTCTTATATGCTAAATGTTTTATTTTATTCTTTGTTTTGATTGATCGAGATATAGTGTAAAATAATATTATTGATTTAAATGATATTGCTTTTGTTGCTTAGGTATATAATATTTAAAAAAGGAAATTTTATCTTAATTGGTAGGTGTTAGTTTTTTTTTTGAAATAATAATTGTTAAAGTATAGCCTGTTCTTCCTCGAGTGTTAGTTTTTATTGTTTTGCTCGTTGAAGAAAAAGCTATTTTAATATTTTACCGTTTAATGCATTTAAATTTTCGCATTTTCAAGTTCGGTCATTTTTTTTTCGTTCCATGTTGGCCATGGGTACGCTGGTTGTTTATTAACTTCCAGCCATTTTAATTTTCGTTGTCCTAGTTCTATTTTTTGTTGGTACTCTTTTTTTTGTTCTGCATCTCCTAAATGGTAGAATTTGATGTGTGGTGGTAATGGTGTTGGTTCCTCTGTTGTATGGCCGAATTTTCTTATTGGAGATTTGTTTCTTCTAGGTTTGCCTAGCATCTCTTGTACTATTTGGTAGTTGTACTCTTCAAATGATGGCATTTTTGTTTTTGTTTTCTGTGAAAATTTTGTTTAGTTATTAGTTATTATATGATTCTAAGTTTGTGATTACTGAGAGTGGTTCTTGCATGACTTTCTGAGTCATTTGTTTTACTAGGGTTACTTATGTTGATAGTTGGAGTGTTTATTGTTTTTACTGGTCTTTTGGTTCTGCATATGTAGTAGGTTGTTAATGTGGTAATTACTATTAAGCTTGTGATTGTGATTACTATCGTTATGTTTGTTGGGTGATGCCAGTTTGTAACTGTTTGGGTCAGCTTGTATGCGTTTTTCTGTAGTTCTTTTATTTTCCGGGCTTCTGTTACTATATTTCTGTTGTGATCTTCATTATTGTTTATTTTTAACAAGTTTAGTTTTTGTGGTTTTGTGTCGTCCTGTCTTGGGTTCATATTTACTTCTATGTTTTCGTCGGATGTCTCGGGTTGAGTTGGTTGTTCGATTGTTACTGTTTTTGGATGTCCTGTTACTTCGATTGCCATGTATTCTGTGATAACTTTGCATGTGGTGAAAAAGGTGATTGTTCCTTGATCTATTATTTGTATATGTTCTGTGTTATTTTTACATTTAATAGTCATTAGTGTCTTTTTTGTCGTGGAGTATAACCATGTATTTGAATTTTCTAGTTTTAGGATTTTATTTGCAGCGTTGGTTGGTAAGATTTCGCATTTGGTTTTCGATCTTTGTGGGTATAATAGTAAATTTGGTATGCAATGGAAGTTCCGTATTGTGGTTATTGGTTGAGTGAGTTGGCATATTTTTACTTTTTGTTCAGTTGTGTCTGTTATTGTTTTGCATGAGGATATTTCAGTTGCATGTAGTTCAATTGATTTGCTTTTGTCTTGATTGATTGCTAGATAGTCTGTGTCCGTTATGTAAGTTGAGTAACCGTTTGTTGTTTTGAATGGTATTAAGTAAGGTTTGTACAGTAAGTACTCCTCTTGTTGTATTATCGGTATGGAGATTTTAACTACTATTTTGCCATTTATTTCTATATGTTCTACTTGTGCTATTTGCCTCAAGTTATTGTGAATTTTCAGCTTCGGGTTGACTTCTTTGAAGTTTTCTTCTATTATTTGGATAATTTTAGGGGTTGAGGTGATTAATGGGTGTAGTATTTTGTTGTGTAGTGCCATAATTACTTCTGTTGCTTCTTCTTGTAGTCGGTTTATGTGTAAACACTGTATTATTATCAGGGATGATAGTTCTGCGGTTTCTTGGCTTAGTTTTGCTTTACGTTCGAAGTATTCGTCTTGGTCATTGGATTTTTTTATTAGTTCATTTAATTTGATTTCTATTTCTATTGTTTCGTTTTGTAATTGTATTATTGGTCGTGATAGTGAGTCGAAGTTAGACTGTAATATGGCTATATGTTGGTTTTCTAGTTCTAGTAATTTTGTTTGTTTGCTGTCTAGTGTTCCAAGGTTTTCGTATATTTTGTCGGAGTCTTCGGAATCCATTGTTCCGAATATGAATTTGCTTATTTTTCCTCCTATGTCTATCAGTCCTCTTTTCTGTTTTCCGTATATTTCTTTTAATTTATTGTCTTGTCTTTCTATCTGTGTTATATGCCATTTTAACTCTCGTCGAAATGATTTGCAGAGGTCGTTTGGATTGTGTGATAGTATTTCATCACATAGTTCTTTTAAATGTAAATTGCAGTCTAGTAATGTTTCTGTTATTTGTCTTGCTTCTGGTATGTCTATGGTAGTAATTATGTTCAGATTTTATGTAAAGAAGATTACGTCGTCGAGCCTTTCGAAAATTATTCCTGTGTTGTTTATTTTTTGATGCAAGAATGAACTACTTGCTTGTATTATTGTTATTGTCGTTGTTAGTACGATAGTAATGTTGAATTTCATTTTGTTACCTGTAAAGTTTATTTAAGAGTTTAAGTTAATTTTAGTTTTGTTTAAGTAGCCTGTTGTTATGGACTTTTATGAATTTTCTGTTGATTTCTATGGTAGTATTTACAGGTGAGTTTATTTCTCTAACTTTGTATGGGCCTAACCACAAGGCATCTTGTTTTGTTCGTCTGTTCTCGTTTTTAAGCCAGACTAAGTCGTTTGGTTCGAGAATCAATGGTTTTGTTGATTTGTCATATTGTGTCTTGACTTGTAATTTTTTGCTAATAATTTTTTCTCGGGCTATTGCGTGTGCGACCCTTAGTCTTGCTTTCAGTTCGTTAACATAGTCGTCGTAATTGTATATCGGTTCTGGGTCTTTCTGTACTGCGCTGGGGATTAATGCTGGTCGTCCGTAAACTAATTCGTAGGGGGTAAAGTTTGTTGAACAGTGTGGTGTAGTGTTATACACAAATATTGCGTAGTGGCACATTTCGTCCCAATTGTTTCGATCGAGGTTGGTGAAAGACCTTAAATATTCTTTCAATGTGTTATGCGACTTTTCAAGTGCACCGTTTGTTTCTGGGTGGTATGCAGTGGTTGTTAAGTGTTTTAATTTTAGAAGTTTGCAGAGTTCTTTAAATGTGTTACTCATGAAATTACTGCCTTGATCTGTTAATATTTTTTCGGGGATTCCGTATTTTGTGATATATTGCTCGCATAGTGCTCTTGCCACTGTGCTAGCGTTCTGGTTTGGTATAGGAATGGCACCTGAGAATTTGGATAAGTCGTCTTGAAAAGTGAGCAGATAATTATTTGAATTTTCTGTGGTTGGAAGAGGGCCAACAATATCGAAAGCTACGCGTTGGAAGGGGTGTTCTGATGTGTCAGTCAATTGTAGTGGTACTTTTGTCTTTCTGTGGGTTTTATTTCTTTTGCATGTGTGACAGTTTCTAATTAATTTGTTGATATCTAGTAACATTTTCGGCCAGTAGTATAGCATTCTGATACGTTTGTATGTGCGCCATGTGCCTGCATGACCGCCTAGAGGTAGATTGTGATATTCATTTAAAATTTGTTGTCTTTTTCTTATGTCTGTCACGACTTCTATTTTATTATTTCTTAAGTTATTTGAATCTAGATTCTGAGTGAATTCTTCTTGTGCTAGTGTGGTTGTTTTGTTCATTAAATTTTGTTTTCGGTTCTGTGGTCTTGCGCAATTTGGAGGTGTGTTTGTGTTATTAGAGTTTGTAGAATCTGTCTGGGGATGGTGGACTGGATTGGGATTTGTATTGGGTGTTGTGTCTAGTTGGGTTTTAGCTTGTGCCCTTGTGATTGCTGAGATTTGATTTTGTTGTTTAATTCTACTGAGTGCGTCTGCGTTTGTGTTGGCTTTACCAGATTTGTGTATAATTTCGAAATTATATTCAGATAACTTTAGGTTCCATTTTAAGATTCTGTTAGGTATTTTTGTTAGATTTCCTGTAAGTGGTTTATGGTCAGTGATTATTGTGAATTTCTTGCCATAGAGATATGGTCTAAAGTTATTTACCGCCCAATAAATGGCTAACATTTCTTTCTCTATTGTGCTGTAATTTCTTTCTGATTTGCCTAATGCTCTGCTGGCATAGGCTACTGGGAACTCTGTTTGGTTTTGGATTTGTGAAAGGACTGCTCCTAAACTGTAGTCACTTGCGTCCGTAGTAAGAGTAAAGGGTTTATTCATGTCAGGGTACTTAAGGATGGGGGGTTTTATCAATAGGTTTTTTAGGGTGGATAGCGCTGTTTTACAATTTTCTGAAAAAATGAATGAAGTGCCTTTTCTGGTCAGTTTTGTTAGTGGTTCGGCGATTTCGGAGAATTTCGGTATAAAGCGGCGGTAGTAATTTGCGAGACCTAGAAAAGATTGTGTTTCTCTTATATTTTTAGGTTCTGGAAAATTTTGGACTGCTTCTACAGTCGATGGATTGGGTTTAATTCCTTCTGGGGTTATGAGATGACCTAAGAATGTTATTTCTTTCCTTAGAAATTGGCATTTTGTGCATTGTAGTTTTAAGTTGTTTACTCTGCAGATTTGGAAAATTTCTAGAAGTTTGTTATTGTGATCTTTTAAATTTTTACCGTAGATAATTACATCATCTAGGTATATAAAGCCTTTTAAACCTTGAAATCCTCTTAGGACGTGGTTTATTGTTCTTTGGAAAGTGGCCTGCGAATTTTTGAGACCGAAGGGCATTCTATTGAATTCAAAATGACCGTAATCTGTACTGAAGGCTGTTTTGTGTGCATCGTTGGGATTCATTTCTATCTGATGGTAGCCGCTAGCCATATCTAGCGTTGAAAAATATTGTGCATGACCGAGTTGGTCTAAGATGTCATTAATGTTGGGTAAAGGGAAGGAATCGCCAATTGTGATCTCGTTTAGTTTGCGGAAGTCTACGACTACGCGCCATTTGGGCTTGCCGTCGCTTCCTGGTTTTTTGGGGACTGCTAGGAGTGGACTATTGAAGGGACTGGTACTGGGTTGTATTTTTCCGTCATCTAACATTTCTTGTACTTGCCTGTTGATTTCTTCTTTGTGTGTCTGAGGTAGTCTGTATCTTTGTACGTGTACCGGTTTTGAATCTGTATATAGGTTTATGTTGTGGTATATACCTTGAATGCTTGTCAGTTTGTCACCTTCCAAAAAGAATATGTCTTCATATTGGAGGCATAAGTCGAGTATTGTCATATTCTCCTCTACATTATTATTTGTATCTAGATTGTTTGTTATTGTTTTAATAATCTGGTCCTGCCGTGAAGAATAGTTTATTTTTTGTCCTGTGTGGTAATACTGTATGTCTTCCGGTAGGGTTTCTAAGATTGGTTTAAAGTCGGATATTTCGCTGTCTTGTGGTAGCGTATTTGCTATCATGATTTTTGCTTTGTAATTGATTGGTTGTATTAATGTGTGTGGAATAAATATCCCTGGTTTTATTTCAGTTGCTGTGCAAATTGTCGGTTCGTTTGTGGATGTTTGTATTTCGATAACTGTTTCACTTCTAGCTGGTAGAATTATATTATAATTAGTTCTGTTTGAAAATTTGATTAAATGTTCGTTGATTTTAATATTATTCGTACTGTAGAGTATGTCTACTTTAAATTTGTCAAAGAAGTCTCTTCCTACTATTCCGTCTTCGAGAATTTGGAAATCGTTCGGTACTGTGTGGAATTTGTGTTGTATTTTTAGTTCATCGTTTAATTGTAGTGTTAGTGTTAGTGATCCGTTTGTTTTTACTGTGCCTGTTCCGATGCCTGATAGTGTTAGTGTATCTAATTTGTTGACTTCGTCCGTATTGATGTGTTTCTGTTTGATGACTGATACGTCTGCACCTGAATCTATTAATAAATTCGGTCTTGTTTTTTGGTTTATAAGAGGGGATATAGTGTCTCTGTTCGTCTTATATTTGGATAATAAATTTATTAACGTGGATTTCTCTGGATAGAGTAGGTTTTTTAAGCTGTTGTGGTCAGTTTCGTCTAGTTCTTGTTCTAGGAAGTTTGTTTTAATTTGATTTGGTTGTTTTCGTTTCGTGGTAGGGGATTTGTGACTTTGTTCAATTATAAAAGTTTGTTTGATGTGGTTTGATTTACGTGTGGACGTGTGTTTGATATTTTTGTTGTTCGAAAGTTTGTAGAGTATGTTTTTATTATGTGATAAATTTCGTTTTATGTTTGATAGTATGTTCTGTTTGATAGTCGTTATTTGTTGTTTGATCTTAGATAATTGTGTTTTCGCTACGTTATGGTATTTTGAGAATTTAGTAGAAAGGTATAGGATTATGATGTGTATTACTAAAAATATGTTGTCAATTTGTAAGTTTGCTGTTTCTTGGATAATGTCGTCGTCGTCTGTTTGTATTTCGTGTAATTCTAATGTTGGAGCGTCTTGACCTGGATGATTGTTTTTTGTTTGTTTGTTTGTGTTATGAGCGTCTGGGCTCTTTTCCTTATTTACTAAAATTTCTATGGGAGCGTCTGGGCTCGATTTCTTATATACTACTTGTTTAATGGGAGCGTCTGGGCTCGTCTGTTTGTTTGTTAATGATTTAAGAGGAGCGTCTGGGCTCTTTTGTTTATTTATTAGAATAGAGTGAGCGTCTTGGCTCGTATGATTGAAATGATTTAGGTACATTTCTGGAATGATACCCATTTGGAGAGAGTAGTTTTGATTTTCGTTTTGTTCGTTATATGTTTGGTTTGTTTGATTTTGATCCGGTGGCAGTGGCTCTCCTACAGCTGGTCGGATCCGCTGGAGTTTCCCTGCTGAGGTTGTTGTGGTATGTTATAATCGGTTTGTGCTTGTTGCGGGTATAATGTGTTGATTCTCATTCCTGTGAATTTTTCTGTTAAGCCGTTTGTGTCGGGAGGTGCGCCTGGGTTTGCGTTGTTATTATGTTGAGTTAGGTTTCTCGTGTAGAATTTACTTCGGCATTCATCGAATGTGTGTCCTGTAGTAATTTTACAATGAGAGCAAAATTTCGGAGTGAATCTGTTCGTTTGCTGGTTTGGTTTGTTATACATCTGCTGTGAAGTCGTTGGATATTGGCTGTCGTGTTGCTGTGTGCTGTTATTTTGCCTGTAGTTGCTTTGATTATTTTGTGGTTGTTGTCTGCGGAATTGTTCTTGGTTAAATGAGTTGTGGTGTGGGTTCAGTGTTTGGTGGAATCTATTGAAATATCTCTGTTGTTGTTGGTTGTACGGCTGAGTTTGTGTCATTCTGCTCATTCTTTCTTGGTTCATTCGTGTACGGCATTGATCCCATGTATGATTTTGTCGTTGACAGTAGTTGCATGTGACTGGGACTCTTGTGTAAATGTTGCTCTGTGGTAAGAAGGTTTGGGATGGCATTTGCGGAATTAGTTTGTTTATATTTTGTGTTGTTGGGTTTTGTATTGATCCGGTTAGCATTTTGTCTATTGTTTCTGTTTCATTCACTATTTCGTCGACATTTTTGGCTTTTATTGTTGCGATTTTTTCGCGTAGAATTGTGTTGTTTAGTCCATATTTGAATGCTTGTACAGATGTGGTGTTGAGGTGTTGTGTATATGCTTCGTCTATTTCGTCCAGGTTGTACTTGGTTTTGTAGCCTGTTTTATATTGTTCTAATGCTTCTAGAAGTCTGTAGCCGTAGTTTCTTATCGATTCTCCATATGATTGTTGTGTGTTTGTGAATCTTCTTTCGAGCTCATTTAATGAATATGAATCTGCGTACATGTTGTTTAGTGTTTCCCGAAGTTCTGTGTAGCTGTTGATGTTCCTGTGTGAAATTCTTATGTATGCATCACCTGTTAGTCTTAGTTTGATTAGTTTGTTGAATATGGTTTTTTCTTCTTCTGTCTTTAATGTTTCGTAGACGCTATCTGCCGTTCCAAGGAATCTGGTTAAGTTGTTGGTTCTGTTGTTGTTTTCTTCGCCGTTAAACTCAGGCACGAAGCTCGCTATGTTCTGTTGGATTGCTGCTTGGTTCATTTTTGTGTTTGTTGAGCGTTTGCCTGTGTCTTCGAAATCTGTGATCTGGGGCTTCTGTGTTGCCTGCACCGAAAAAAAAAGGTACGTGTATTTCATAAAAAAGTACATATATTTTATGAATTTATTAATGATATTGCCCCCATGAAAAAATTAATAAATAATATTAACAACAGTTCATAAGCGTATTAACGATATTATAAACGTATGAACTATTCATAGGCTTGTTCGTGTTCATAAACGTATGAATTATTCATAAAATGATAAAAAAGTTTATTAATATTATGAAATTTATTAATAAAAAACCAAAATTGATGCTGTGAAAATTTATCATATTTATAAATGGATTTATATTCTATATAAATTTATACATACTACATATAAATAAATTTATAATATGTATAAATGTAGTTATAATATGTATAAATGTATTTATAATATGTATAAATGTATTTATAATATAAATAAATGTATTTATAATATGTATAAATGTATTTATATACATATTATAAATACATTTATGTGTTTATAATATGTATAAATGTATTAATAATATGTATAAATGTGTTTTTAATATGTATAAATGTATTTATAATATGTATAAATGTAGTTATAATATGTATAAATGTATTTATAATATGTATAGATGTATTTATAATATATATAAATGTATTTATAATATGTATAAATGTAGTTATATTATGTATAAATGTATTTATAATATGCATAAATGTATTTATAAGATGTATAAATGTAGTTATATTATGTATAAATGAAGTTATAATATATATAAATGTATTTATAATATGTATAATTATATTTATGACATGTATAAATATATTTATAATATGTATAAATGTATTTTTAATATGTATAAATATTTTTATAATATCTATAAATATTTTTATAATATTTATAAATTTATTCATAAATATATAAATGTATTTGTAATATGTATAAATATATTTATAATATATATAAATATATTTGTATTATGTATAAATATATTAATAATATATATAAATATATTTATAATATGTATAAATGTATTTTTAATATATATAAATATTTTTATAATATTTATAAATATATTTATAAAATATATAAATATATTTGTAATATGTATAAATATATTTATAATATGTATAAATGTATTTATAATATGTATAAATGTAGTTATAATATGCATAAATGTATTTATAATATGTATAAATGTATTTATAATATGTATAAATGTAGTTATAATATGTATAAATGTATTTATAATATGTATAAATGTATTTATAATATATATAAATGTATTTATAATATGTATAAATGTAGTTATATTATGTATAAATGTATTTATAAGATGTATAAATGTATTTACAATATGTATAAATGTAGTTATAATATGTATAAATGTATTTATAATATGTATAAATGTATTTATAATATATATAAATGTATTTATAATATGTATAAATGTAGTTATATTATATATAATTGTATTTATAATATGTATAAATGTATTTATAAGATGTATAAATTTAGTTATAATATGTATAAATGTAGTTATAATATATATAAATGTATTTATAATATGTATAATTATATTTATAAGATGTATAAATATATTTATAATATGTATAAATGTATTTTTAATATGTATAAATATTTTTATAATATCTATAAATATTTTTATAATATTTATAAATTTATTCATAAATATATAAATATATTTATAATATATATAAATATATTTGTAATATGTATAAATATATTAATAATATGTATAAATATATTTATAATATGTATAAATGTAGTTATAATATGTATACATGTATTTTTAATATCTATAAATATTTTTATAATATTTATAAATATATTTATAATATATATAAATATATTTGTAATATGTATAAATATATATATATATATATATATATATATATATATATATATATATATATATATATATATATATATGTATATATATATATATATATATATATATATATATATATATATATATATATATATATATATATATATATATATATATATATATATATATATATATATATATATATATATATATATATATATATATATATATATATATATATATATATATATATATATATATATATATATATATATATATATATATATATATATATATATATATATATATAGTATATAATAGTTTAGTTTAATAATAAATAAATAAGTATCAATTAAATATAAATTTAAATTTTACACATTTAACTAAATGTATAAATAATCTCTAAATATTAATATATCTGTATAGTTACATACCGTAGTTTTCTTAAGCACATAGTTCACTAAAATTTCCATATTCATATAGTTGAACTCCACCATTTGTCACGTAGTTTGAGAAGATGCGATAGGAGAAATAGCGAAGATAGCGAAGTAGCGAAAATAAACATGGCAAGTGTTAAATAAAACATTTAAAAAAATTTATTTTACTTAACAAGCGTTTAATTTTTTTTTGGATTGTCTTTATAATGAATAAACGAAATAAAATAAAAGAATATAGTGTAAAATTTGGTATAACATATTGTTTAATGCAAATTATTCAACATTCACTTTAAATTAATTAATTGATTATCACTTTAAATTATTAATTGATTGATGGTGAATGTTGAACTTCACTGTCTAACTTCAATAATAAAAGTATATAATAAAAAAATGATGAGTGTTTTTATGAAACACAATTACTTAAAAAAAATATTAAATTTAATTAATTTTATAAATTTACAAGTTATATTTTCTTTTAATTAAACGTTAAATAATATAACAACTTAATAAAAATATAGAAGATTTACAATGCATATTGGGACATTGCAGAAATTCAGACGCAAATTTCCACTTCTTGAAATGATTGATTTTTTGACAGCTTTCTGAGATGGTATTAAGAAACTGCGTATCGTCTGAAACAAAGGCAAATAGGTGTTATTTAGATAATTTTCAACAAATCATTATATGTATTTCGATTACCTGCGGTTAGATACTCCTATTTGCATTAAAACTGTAGAATGTCCATGATACTAACCAGCGGCAAACAAAATCAGGCCAGTTCGCTGAATAGACATCCAAAACACCAGCAAATTTCCTCTTCTCGAATTGATTGATTTTTTGACAGCTTTCTGAGATGGTATTAAGAAACTGCGTATCGTCTGAAACAAAGGAAAATAGGTGTTATTTACATAATTTTCAACAAATCATTATATGTATTTCGATTACCTGCGGTTAGATACTCCTATTTGCATTAAAACTGTAGAAATATTAATGTCCATGATACTACCCAGCGGCAAACAAAATCAGGCCAGTTCGCTGAATAGACATCCAAAACACCAGCAAATTTCCTCTTCTCGAATTGATTGATTTTTTGACAGCTTTCTGAGATGGTATTAAGAAACTGCGTATCGTCTGAAACAAAGGAAAATAGGTGTTATTTACATAATTTTCAACAAATCATTATATGTATTTCGATTACCTGCGGTTAGATACTCCTATGTGCATTGAAACTGTAGAAATATTAATGTCCATGATACTACCCAGCGGCAAACAAAATTTAATAAATTTACAAGTTATATTTTCTAAATTTACAAGTTATATTTTCTTTTAACTAAACGCTAAATAATATAACAACTAATCAATCAGTTCAAGAAAAGGAAATTTGCGTCTGAATTTCTGCAATGAGACATTGCAGAAATTCAGACGCAAATTTCCTCTTCTTGAACTGATTGAATTTTTGACAGCTTTCTGAGATGGTATTAAGAAACTGCGTATCGTCTGAAACAAAGGAAAATAGGTGTTATTTACATAATTTTCAACAAATCATTATATGTATTTCGATTACCTGCGGTTAGATACTCCTATTTGCATTGAAACTGTAGAAATATTAATGTCCATGATACTACCCAGTGGCAAATAAAATCAGGCCAGTTCGATGAATAGACATCCAAAACACCAGCAAATTTCCTCTTCTCGAATTGATTGATTTTTTGACAGCTTTCCGAGATGGTATTGATGGGTTCCAATTCCTTTACCGTCAACGTGGAATATTTTCGTTCGCTTCGGATTTCTTTAATATTTATTAAGAACCTGTTAACGAAACGTAAAATTCTTTTTAGCTTAATTAAAACCAGAGATTCTAGCAATTAGCTTTTCGATTACGTAACCGTCACTTTGGCAATGAAATGCGTGCATCGGGGATAATTTTTCACTTCGGCTTTCTAAATTTGTGTCAAAAGTACCATATATTTCATCGCATTTGACCCAATATTCACTTTCCAACTCAAACCAGGCAGGACCTTTCCACCACTGTCGTAGATTCAATACAGCTGTTGATAATACTCCTCTTGATGCATAATCAGCTGCATTTTGATTAGACTTAACCTGGTTCCAGTGCTGCCGTGGTAATGAACTCAATATCTCCACAGTCCGTTTACCTACAATATTTTTCCATTTTACGGGGTGATCTAGCAACCATGCCAAAATTGTCGACGAATCTGTCCATGCATATTACTTGGTTGATGATGCCATTGTTTTTTTAATTGAAACGAGTAATCTTGTTAAAATACAAGCTCCCCACAACTCCAATATTGGAAGAACTTGTTTTACTGGAGCAACTTTAGTCTTGGATGCAACCAGGGTTACATGAGTAATCTATCATGCTTTGTAATTCGACAATATAGTACCGCAGAATATGCTCTTTCACTCGCGTCTGAGAATCCGTGTAGTTCTGCTTTCTCATTGCGAATGTGAGTGAAAATTTTATTTTATATAATTAAGGAATATCGCTTTTGGACTTCTTCAGTTCCTTTTAACAAACTATCTAGTTAGTAAAATGAGTAGGAGTAGTCTAACTTTTTAAATACTTTAAATTTTTATTTTTTATAAAGTTTAAAATAAAATTTTTAAAAAAACAAAATATAATAAAAGAAAAACATGATTTACATAATTAGAACAAAATATTCTTTAAGCCTCAACAATTGTTTGCCCTTCGCAGTTTTAATTATAGTTGTTGGAGGCCCTATAATAATATTAATGTTTAAGCAAGAAAACTCTCCGAAATTATTATTTATTTCATATGATAACAAGTTCGGTTTATACTCAATTTGGTTTAGTTTCTGACAAAATAAAAAAATTTTATTTTCATCACATAAAACAATACTTAATATTTCATGAAATTGTAAATCTTTCTCGAAAGTGGCAACAAAGTAATTAATTCTGTATTCTACACCATTAAAAACAACTTTTTTAAAAAACTTTAACTTGCTCAATTGAATTTTCAACTTTTGGCAGATTATGTCGCAATAAATTTTCGTAGGCTTTTCGTTTTGTGAAAAATGTTCGAGATCATATTGAAAAAACATGTTATATGGTTTGGCACATAGTATTTGATTTGCAAATTTTAATTCATACTTCCGCGACATAGTCAAGCATATATTCTTACGTGATGTAATCGTACGAGCATAGATTTTGAATTCTTTATGTTTGGCTTCAAATTTAAAACACCATAGTTTCCGTAATGGACCTGATTGGCGTATGACTGTTGGATAATGAATTAAATTGTGAAACTTGGGTTTCAAAGGCTCTTTGAAGAGGTTAATGAAACTTTTATTGTGAGATGCTATTTTATTAGACAAATGACTAACGTAGTTTTCCGATACTTCGAAACTTAAAAGTAAATCAATAATTTCTACCAAATTTATTAAAAATTTCCAAACTTCGTCATCGAAAGGTACGAGATCACCAATCATAATTGGAAAATGTAAAATAAAACACATCATCTCGCGAGCTGACATTTTGAGATGATTTTTGATCAGGTGTGATTTTTTTATTTCTCCGGATATATTTCCTATTTCAATAGGTCCATATTCAAAATTCTGTTTTCTTAAATTAAGTGTGTAGAAATCAAAATAGTGCATTTTATCTATAAAATATAGAATTATTTGGCTTAAATCATAATGACATACTCCTTCGAATATATCATGCATCACATCAACAGCAAAGTTATTTACTACGTGGAATGAAGGAATATTATTAAATATACAATACTGTTCAATTCCAGTTTGCTGAGAGTTTTCAAGTAACAAATCATTATTGTAATTATTAACATTACGCATTTCAACTTCATCTTCTCCGCAAGTTGTAGTGCATTGTTGTTTGTTTGATTTACACAATCGACAGTAAGAATAGCTGGAGAATGATTTCTTGAAATCCAAAATTGAATTTAATCCCAAGTTATCACCTAAAATAAGTCCTAGTATAAAGTGTACTCGATTATTTATATTATTTTCGTTTTTAATATCTATTCCATTTTTTTCAAGATGAATCAAATCATTTACTAAAGCTTCAAAACACTTATGATTTCGAAATTCTTTGATATCCTTAGTTTTAATAATTCCCGCTAAAAACACATTTTGTAATTTTGACTCCTTTAAAGGGAGAGTCGGAAACGAGTAGTAAATGTTACATACAGAGTGTTTTGTAACATGAGCTCCCAAAGGGTTATTTACTTCCAAATCATCCATATATAAAAAGTAAGGTATTAGTGTTTTACCCGGATACAATGCCTTTTTCGCCTTCCATAAATCACCCTGAATAAAATTAGTAAAGCGAGGGCTATCTTCAAGCCGGCGTATGTAATTTATGGTTTCCGTAAGCAACAAATTACTCTCAAAAAATTGTTTAAACTGTAATTTAAGAGGCATAAGAGTGGCAGTAGTATTGGATTCATCGTAAGTTAAATATCCATTATGGAATATATTACCAATTTTCGAATCAATATTGAATTCTATAGAATCTTGAATCAACCCCATCTCTTTCAGCCATTTATGAAGTTTGTGATCTGTAGAACAATTTTGGAACAGCTTTTCGTATTTCTTTATCATACTCAAAATAATATCATAGATTGTAGAATGTTGCTCTACCACGGTTAATAATGATCTAAGTGTTGTGATCAATGGTGAAATAAGTAAAGCCTCCGTACTATTTATTGTATCATACACGTCTTTACGCGTAAAATTATTGTTATTATGTAAACCCAAAGCAAATTTAATTGCCGAATCCAAAATATTGCCCCAACAAAACTCAAAATTAAAGGATTTTGATGGCACTTCTTCTGAAATTTCTATATTATCCGATTTTTCATTATTAGTAGCAAAGTCCCGATCATAACTAATTCCATTATCGAAAGTTCTAGTAGTATTAGTTGTTGGTAATAACCCAACGTTGAATGTATTTGATGCTTCGGTGGTTGTATTATTATTTAAAATGCAATGCTTGTTGTTAACATGTCGTTTAAAACTTTTAAAGTTGAAAATGCCCTTGCAAGAACGTTCAACACATCTGAACGTACTTTTTCTATTTAACGAATGCTCTATTATGAAGTGCGACATCAAAGTATCGAAGTCAACAAAATGTTTATCATTATTGCATAAAAAACAAAACATTTTACTGTATTAAAGGTAGAAGAAAAAGTTATATTGGTCACTTCAATAAAAAGTCTAAGTAATGGGAATCTTATTTTTAATACTCACTAAACTGTTAATGCTTGTTCATAATATTTCCCCGGATTTGAATATTAAGTTAGTTCTGAAAAACAAAACAAAAGTAATAGTAATTATGAAGTATGTACCACTCGCTAAGCGAGGTACTTACTTTACTAAGTAATAAGGCGAGTACCTATATATTAATTTAAGATTTGCCTAAAAACAAATTGAATAATTTTTTTGAGCCATGCCAATTATCCAAATTAAAAAAAATTAAACTCCGACTGTGGCAACAGCAATATCCAATTTCGAAATTTAATAATAATAATATATCCCACGACCAAATACCCCTCCCTGACCGCGCGTGGGGAGTCTCCATCTGTATTATTATTATTGTTTTGAATATAATCAGAAGGATTATAAACAAGGATATCAAACTGCTGAACTTAAATGTAAAGATAAAAGCTAAAGCAAAGCAATCGAATTAAAATGTAATAGAAATAAAAATATAATATTTAAATTCTAAAAAGAATTACTTGAAATATAGTTCAGAATGAATGATATCCCGACGTGATCAAAGAAAAGGAACCACAGTTAGAACTGGTTATTTTTAAGAACATCTTACTAATATTGCAATCGAAAAGATCGAAGTGTTTCATCCTATGTAGTAATGGGTTCGATGTATTATTTGATTATAAAATGTTTTGGCGAAATTTTTACCAACATAAATTTATAAAAACAAAAGAAAAAATAATTCTGTATACATACTTGGGGATATTAGTGCCGCACTAATTTCCACAAGCATGTATATAGCGTAGACCCTCAAAATTATGTCCCTCTTTTTCGGTAGAACCTATTGACAACCGAAGCAAAAACGATTGAAAAAAAAGTGTTTGCGCATGTTTAAAATTACAAACAAATTTTTTTATATGTAATAAATTAGATTTTGGTATTATTTGACGCATTTTGCAAAATGTAATTTATCCAATCCACACTGGGGTAACTTGTATCATTTGTTTCACCTTTACCTATATAACAAGTTTTTTTGGGCCGCAAAAATATCATTTTATAGGTAAAGAGGAAACAAACGAAAAAGTTACCAGCTAAAATGGATAAAAAAAACCTTTCCTTCAACTTATTACGACACTTTAATGCTGTATAAGTATATACATACTTGCGGATACTAGTGCGGCACTAATATATCGCACTCACTCTCGTAGGTATAAATTCTTACCTGCGAAGCGAGTGCGATATATTAGCGCCGCACTAATTTTCACCAGTATGTATACAGCATAAACTCTGAAAATTATGTCCTTC